>CM066033.1:77184775-78384775 GCA_033557465.1 Ichthyophis bannanicus
AATATTCAAAGGAGGCTGGGAGCACGAAATAGTTGATGTAGGGCTTTTTTTTTTTTGCCTCTTCATGCCTGCAACTTTTCTAGGGGTGTAGGGAAGGGAGGGTGGGGGGGTAGCCTCCTCCCCACACAACTGTTTTCGATAAGCTCTGGAGTACAGCCAGCAGGCAAGAGGAGTAACTGGAGCTGGGGACTGGCCAGCAGTAGCAGTGCCTCAAACTTTCCAACTTCGGCAAAGAGGTCACTGAATGATCCCGTGCCCCACCCCATTCTTTCTGCATTCACCTACTTCTATTTTCAGAGCAAAAGCACCGAGGGGGGGGGGGGGTCAGTGAGCTCTGAGGCCCCATGATCCTTGTTGATGAGGAGGGAAGGTGAAAGAACAGGAGAGAGATGGGGAGGACATTCATCAATTCAACTTTGTGGACTGTGTTTTCATTTACGTTCTTTACATTTGTTTCAGATCCCAGCTTAAAGACTTTGTGTAAATTAGCAGTAATTCATCATAACCTGGACCAGTCCTGTCTCCCTCATGACCTCAGGTACCTGATGAAACCCTGCACTTTGTTTGTTGACCCTTCTCCTCTATGGTGCAGGCAAAGTACCCACTCTGTTCAACAGATGGGAAGAGCAATCTTCAGCTGCTGATTTTATCCTTGTAAAACTGTCTGACAATGTTCCTTGGAGGACTTAAGCTTTGGCTACAGGCAGAGGTGTGATTCTATATACCTCTGTACTGTATTATTCTACTTGGGACCCTTCTTATCTACTGCCGCTCCTCATTGTATCCCCGGCACAGTGGATCTTTCTGAACTTCCCAGTGAGGTCCTTAATATCTGTGCTGCTCCCACAATCCTTACAAGCCTGGATGCTGCTCCATGCTGGGAGGGCTACAGCAGAGTGGAATGGACCTTCATATTAAATGAAATTGCAGGAAAACGTCCTTTGGGGAAGAGGTAGAGGGAGAGACAGATTTAACACCAGCAGTAAAAAGATGGTGCATTTTTTCAAGACCTCTTACTCTCTTTTTCAGGTGGGAACTGACAGCAATGACGACAAACAGTAACATCAGCCGCCCAGACCTATCTTCTCAAGGATAAAGGGATTGAATTCCTACACCTCAGTCTACACAGACAGCCTTGCCATGCCAAACTTTGCCCACAGATATTGGACCTTTTACACCTCATCCTCTGCTCACAGAGATTGTACCCCTTGCCCCACATGCTCTGCCTACCAGCAAACCTGCCCTCCAGTCTGCCTGGATGCCTGGAGGAAATAAATGCCAACTTCAGGCTGCTGGTGGCTAAGGTCCCACCATGCCATTTTCCTCCTTGCGGAGACTGACTGTCCACATGGTGGGGAGGGGGGGAGGAAGGTGGGGTTAGGAGCAGGGTGACATGCCTGGAGCCAAGCAGAAAAAGAACAACATATTGGGCTTTGCAGTTCTTTGTAAAATCTTTTGTATGTATTTAAATACAAATGCAATTTTAAAATAGTTGTTTGGCGGTGGTCTTTTGTTTATGATGAGAAGGAACGTCTAACGCTAAATTCAATGAGGAGCCTCTCCTATCACACCCTGCCTTAGTGTTACAGTGAGTGTGCCTGAGAGCAGCGTCCCCTGCAGCACTGTCTCTTCTCTCGGAGCCAAGAGAGTAGAGAGGGAAGAGACCTCATCTGTTAACAGCGAGTCATATTGAATAGCTGCCTAGAGTGCTCTCTTGCACACACTTTCATTATTTCTTTAATCTTTGTGCCCCCTTCTCTCTTTCTGGTGGGATATGTGCTGTTAAAGTGGTAAATGAACTAGGTGCAGTGCTCATGTGTAGGTGACGTCATTGACTGAATCCCATTCGAGAATCTCTCCCAGCTCCTCCTAGAAGCTTTTGGATTGACTCCACTGCACATGGCATGTTTGTCTGTGGAGTCCCACAGATGTGTTTTTGTTGGTCCATGTGCAATGTACTTGTATTCAGTTTTCTTCACTTTTTTTGCAGGTTGTGAGTTTTTTCCTTCCCCGCTACAGTCTGTGTTTCGCCCCATTTTTAGTACTGGTTGTCTCATTTTTAAGTTTGCTTTATTTTTATCACATCGCGTTTATAGGCCACAATTAGGCCTCAGGTGAATTGTTTGATTTCGCTAGTTACATTTCTGGAAGATTTGTCCCACAAAAAGGCCAGCAGATTTAAAAAATACACCTGGTGCAGCAAGACCATATCTATCACAGATAAATGGTACTTACAGTGCCTGGGGCCTGACCATGAACTTTCTTGTTGTGTCTTGTGTTCACAGGTGACAAGGAGAGGAATCTCAAGGGTCATGAAAAAACCACAAAAGCATTTTTGGCACCAATAAGATCAACTCTTCATCGGCATTGGTGGCATTGATCTCTGTGGGCTTAGGAACTGTACCAGATATTGGTGGAACATCATCGAAGGGCTCACTCAAAGCCAAGCCACTAGTAGGTCACCCTGGAATCAGTCACCCACCGATGACACGCTAAGGAATAGAGAGGATTCATCATCCTCTAAAGCACTAAAAACATAGGCATAAAAGTAATCAGAGCACGATATCAGGATCATTGAGGTATCTTAAGGAACCTGACTTTTGAAACAGTCCCAATGTGAGGATGGCTTATCCTGCTCTGTGTCGGAGGGGTGATGCCAGACTCCATGAAGCTAAGACCAGCCTGCTGATATGCCCCATTAAATTCCAGAGGCATCAGCTGAATCTGCTGCAGGCCCCACATCTTTGTTGATGGCAGTCCTCGAGGAACATCTCATGAGAAGCCTTGAGGAGACATTGACTGTTCTTTGCCCTATGTGACGCTGCTGCTTCAAAAGCATCGTTGATGGCACATAGAGCCTGTCTTCGAGACTAACTGCTCACCTGTGTGCAAGGAATCAACATAGACACCTTGAAGGGCCTCTACATCAGTTTCTGCTTGGTTGATATCTGTCTCAAGTGCATTTGGGGGGGAGAGGCATTGATCCTCTCGACTGGAGGCCATTAGTGCATAGACACCTCCTGGAAGAGATCCACCTCACGCCAACCCATCTCACACTAGGCATCTCCCAGATAAAAGTACGACCACAAATAAAGTACCTGAGCATCATCCTGGACCAAACCCTTTCACTTGAACAACAAATAGCCAAAACCACAAAAGCAATATACTACAAGGCAAAGACATTGCAATGTCTTTGCCCCCTCTTAGATCCACACGACTTCCACACAGTACTACAAGCCATGACCCTCCCCCACCTTGAGTACTGTAATGCTGTATACCAGGGACTCCCCTGCTCCTCATTCCTCCCGCTACGCACAGCCTTGCACACCACAGCACGCATCACACAGAAAGCAGCAAAATACAACCACATTACACCTATCCTAAAATAGCTCCACTGGCTTCCCCTAGAAAGTCGCATAAAATACAGAACTCTTCTCCTCACCCATAAAGCGATCCACCATCAGGACTCTTCCCACCTATGCTCACTCCTCCAAGAGTGCAAACCCAGCAGAGCCACAAGACAAGCAGTCAACACCACACTGGTAATCCCATTTGCCAGAATGAAACACAACAATCAAGCCTGCACATGCTTCTTTGACCTCTGTCCCATCCTTATGGAACACACTCCTAGCCAAAATCAGATCCACCGCAGACTTCCTAACCTTTCAAAAGCAACTGAAGACCCACCTCTTCACTCAACATTTTGACCTCCCTGAAAACTCATGAAACAAAATACAAAACCAAACCTCAAATTGTATATCTGTCTGGAATGTAAATAAGTTGAATATTTCCCTTATTTAGTCACTACCTTGTTCAGTTGTAAAGAAGTTAACACTATGTTTTAATGTAACTATCTATCACTTGTTTGATGTAAACCACTTTCACCCAGAGATAGGTGGTATATAAACACAGCTAAATAAATAAATAAGAAGCAGATGTGGGTCCAGACAGAGATGCGCACCTCATTAGAGTACCTTTGAGTCTTCATCGATGAACTCCTGAAATTCCGAGTGTGACTCTGGGTACTTCTTGGAGGAGACGTCCCAAGAGCTTCCCTCAGATCCTATTCCTCCTTATGTGCGATACGTCCCCCCTAAAGAGCAGACTTTCAATGATTTTGTAAGGCAAATGGCCAAGTACTTTCCATTTCAGTTCAGGATGCCTCCGCATCCTGTTTCCTTAGTCATTTCACAGCCCGCTCCTTTCACAAGTAGGTTCCTGCTTTCGTTAGTGCCCTTCTGCTGTGCCTCTTCCTCTCCTTCCTTTCTCCCTTTACCATGGCGGCCATTCCACCTTTCTGGGGGCGGTGCCCTTCAGTCCCTGTTCCTCGGCCTCCCAGCATCTTTGCCGGGTTTCCTCTAACTTCCTTCAGTGCCAGCTCTCATTTCTGGTCCCCCCTTCCTTGCGTACGGGCTGCTCCTCTGTGTGGATGCTGAATATAGGTCTCCTCAACTGCAGAGCCCTCCGGAGCAAGACTGCTCTACTTTACCACCTTCTCCGAGCCCAGTTGGACCTCTTATTCCTAACCAAGACATGGCTACGCGAAGGAGAGTACCCTCTCCTTATCCATTGACTTACCTCTGGTTTCTCAGCCACAGCTACCCCCTGCCTTGGGCACGCTGGTGGTGGGGTGGCAGCCCTGTTTTGCTCCTCCCTACCCCTTGCTCAGCTAGCCTCCCCTGCTTTGCATTATCCAGAGTCCTTCCTTCTGCATTTGAGCACATCCCCTTCTCCTATATGTGCCCCTGCCTTTCGACCTCCCTTGTGGGACTCCCTCACTCTCACTATTTTTAAAGTCTCCTCACAGTTCCAGCATCTCCTTATTCTCGGTGACCTTAATGTTCTTTTCCATTCCCCCTCCTTGGCACGTGATCACTCCTTCCTCACTCTCCTCCAGGACCTTGATCTTCAGCACGTACCCACTCATGTGGCCCAGCATAACCTTGATGATCTTATTACTCCGCAAGGATCTCCATATTCGCCATTAAATGTTACAACACAGTGTCTCCCCTGGACAGATCACGTTTGTGTTACCTTTACCTTTCCTTCTCCTCCCTCTTCCCGATCCTTCTCCCTCTCCCTCTCCCCTTCCATTTCTGCTTCTGACCAACTTCATATGGCTGGCACATCTCCCCTGATAACCTTCAGCGCTTCCCTTCCTCCAGCCAGTTTCTCCCCTCCGACTTCTCCTCCTTAAATCCCGAGACCCAAGCCTCCCTTTGGACCTCCTGCTTCTCTTCTGTACTCGACCAGTTGGCCCCCTTCCATTCACGTCTCCTGCAACTCCCATCCCGTTGTCCCTGGTAGCACCCCGGCCTCTACCTACAGCAGACTCAACTCCAGCGTGTGGCGTGTCTCTGGAGGAAACATAGAAATGTGACGACAGAAAAAGACCACATGGCCTATCTAGTCTGTCCTTCCATATCAACAACTACAACAGTCCCCTTTTTACCTTTAGAGATCCTCTGTGTTTGTCCCATGCTTTTTTAAATTCAGTTACTGTACTCATCTCTACCACCTCCACTGGGAGACTATTCCACGGATCCACTACTCTTTCCGTAAAGAAATATTTCTGCATATCACTCCTGAATCTAACTCCCTTCACCCTCATCCCATGTCCCCTCATAGAAGAACTTGCTTTCAATTGAAAGAGGCTCTCTCCCTGAACATTTATGCCACAGAGGTATTTAAACATCTCAATCATATCACCTGTATCCCGCCTTTCCTCTAAGGTGTACATATTAAGATCCTTAAGTCTGTCCTCATATGCTTATAATGAAGACCACTAATCATTTTAGTAGCCACCCTCTGCACTGACTCCTGTTCACATCCTTTTGAAGGTGCGGTCTCCAGAATTGCACACTATACTCCAAATGAGGTCGCACCAAAGACTTATACAGAGGCATTATCACCACCTTTTTTCTGCTAGCCATTCCTCTCCGCACGCACTCAAGCATCCTTCTAGCTTTTGCCGTCGCCTTTTCTACCTGTTTAGCTACTTTAAGATCATCAGACACAATCACGCCTAGGTCCCGCTCTTCTTTAGTGGACAAAAGTACTTCACCCCCTATACTATATTGCTCCCTTGGATTGCTGCAGCCCAAATGCATGACCTTACATTTTTTAACATTAAATCCCAGCTGCCAGATTCTAGACCATTCTTCAAGCTTAGCTAGATCCCTCCTCATGTTATCTACACCTTCCTGGGTGTCTACTCTATTGCAGATTTTGGTATCATCCGCAAAGAGGCAAACCTTACCCGACAGCCCTTCCGCTATATCACTAACAAAGATGTTAAAAAGAATCGGACCAAGGACAGATCCCTGGGGCACACCACTGGTAACATCCTTCTCCTCAGAGTGAGCTCCATTTACTTGTACTCTTTGTCGCCTCCCACCCAACCAATTTCTAACCCAAGCAGTAACTTTAGGGTCCATCCCTAGGGTGCTCAGTTTGTTTATAAGTCGCCTGTGAGGAACAGTGTCAAAGGCTTTACTGAAATCTAAATACACCACATCTAGGGCTCTCCCTCGGTCCATCTCCCTTGTCACCCAATCAAAGAAATCAATCAGATTTGTCTGACAAGACCTGCCTCTGGTGAATCCATGCTGCCTCGGATCCTGTAATCCACTGGACTCCAGAAACCTCACTATTTTCTTTTTCAACAGCGTTTCCAATAATTTACTCACCACCGAAGTTAAACTAACCGGCCTGTAGTTTTCAACCACATCCTTACTTCCGCTTTTGTGTAAAGGCACCACATGAGCCTCTCTCCAGTCCTTTGGCACCACTCCCAACCCAACAAGAAGGTCCCCTCTTCCAAATCCTTACATCATTTCAATCTCTGTCACCAACAGTATCGTTCACTCATTCTGGATACTAAGAGCACTTACTGCTCCAATCTGATTTCCTCTGCTGCAAACTCTTCTCGCCAGCTCTACTGCGCCTTCAGGTCCTTGTCTACTTTGCAAAAGCCTTCATCTCTCAATACCCACACTTCCCTTCCCAGTGCCCCTCAGTTGGCCGCTTACTTTGCTACTAAAATGGACAATCTTTGGTCCTCCTTCCCCTCCATTCCCCCTTCACTCTCATCCCCTCCTCCCCCTTTGCCTCCGGCTTCCCTCTCCCTATCCCACACCTGGTCCACTTTTCAGCCCATTACTCCTTCTGAACTCCTCACCTCCATCTCCTCCTCCTGTAAGACCACCTGTCCCCTTGATCCCATCCCTTCTGACTGGCTCCTTGAACCTTCCCTCGCTGTCCTTACTCCCCTTTCCATGCTCAATTCCTGTCTCTCCTCTGGTACCTTTCCTAAGTCATGGAAATATGCACTGATCCGTCCCCTCCTCAAGCAGCCCTCTCTTGATCCTACCGAGCCTTCCCACTACCATCCAGTTTCCAATCTCTCCTTCATCTCTCAAATTCTGGAAAAGACAGCATTCTCTCAGCTTTCTTCTTTTCTGGACTCCACTCATTTTCTTCATCCCCGACAGTCAAGCTTTCGCCCAGGTCATAGCACCAAGACTATCCTTTTTGCACTGCTTAGTGAACTGCACTCATCCCATGACCGATGTGATATCTCCATAGCTGTCACCCTGGACTTTTCCGCAGCTTTTGATCTTGTAGATCACTCTGTTCTTCTTTCTCGCCTTCGGGAAGCAAGTCTCAAGGGTACTGTATTTCACTGGTTTCATTCGTTCCTTGCTCTCTGGTCCTTTTCTGTGTCCTCTAATGCCTCTACTTCCAAGCCTACTCCTTTGCACTGTGAGGTCCCTCAGGGTTCTGTCCTTCCACCTCTACTTTTCAATATTTTCCTGGTCCCACTTACTCTCCTAATACAGCAGCATAGCATTTCAGCTTACTATTACGTGGATGATGTTCTTCTGATTCACCATATCTCCTCATTGAGTCCGGATCTTTCTCCTCTTAATAACTGCCTCTGTGTGGTCGCCAATTGGCTGGATGCTTTGTCTTAATCTGGCTAAGATCTCAGCATTATGGTTCTCCTTGAACTCCTCTCCCCCTTCCCTCTCACCCACCCTCCTAGATGACCTGGTTCCTTTGGTATCCTCAATGCGCTATCTCGGGATGACCCTGGACTCCACCTTGTCCTTCCAGGGTCACATTTCTACCCGTTGTTCACACTTTTTCCTTCGACAAATCCGAGCGATCCGTGATATCTTACCCCCACCAGCCCTTACTACTCTTCTGCTTTCACTAGTGATCTCCCGGATTGATTACTGTAACATTATTTTTGCAGCCTTCAACTGATTCAGAAAACTGTGGCTAGGATCCTTTCACACGCCACCCGTTGTTCCCATATCACGCCCCACCTTGTCAATTTGCATTGGCTGCCAGTTTCACACCGCGTTACCTATAAGCTTCTGATCCTTACTCAGTTTCACACCCATACTCCCCAGTATTTGGCTGACGCCCGCAACATTGCTCACTGCCTCTTACCCTCTGCCCAGTCCACAATTACTGCCTCCACCTCCCTGGCTCGCCTGGAGCAGACTTGTCATTCTGCATTCTTTTTTTCTGGCCCCTTCTCTATGGAACTCTCTCCCCCTTACCGCTCTGCCAGGAAGTGTCTTCCCCTAAATTTAAGGCCCTTCTTTAGACACATCTTTTTTCCCTGGCCTATGACCTCCCCTCTTCTGACTCCCACTAATTATCCTGTCGTCCTTCCTTGCTTCTCCTTCTCTCTATGGTGTGATTGTGATGCTTTCCTATCAGAATTGTAGTTCTTTGCCTTTTCCGGCCTTGGCCCTGTTATTTACACTCTACACCGCTCTGATGTTGAAGGGCGGTTAATCAAGTCCTATAATAAAGATAATGATAAAGGATGGACAAGGCGGCCAGGGCCAAAGAGTTTGATATCCTCCAATATTCGTATCCATATAAGGCGATGATGACTGTGCCTGTGCACAGAATCCTTTACAGACTACAGATTAGAAAGTGGGCGATTCCCGCCCCCCCCCCCCTTCTAATCAGTAAGAAGGTTGATTTTATATGTATAAAGTCCAGAAAGCTCCAGCTGTTTTACCATTCCATGATTGCCGAATCTGCTCTCAAGAACATAAGATATGCCATACTGGGTCAGACCAAGGTCCATCAAGCCCAGGATCATGTTTCCAACAGTGGCCAATCTAGGTCATAAGTACCTAGCAGTCTTCCCAAAAGACACAGGTTCCTCTATGCTTGTATTGGGTCAAGCAGTAATATCCTGGGTCCCTTTTAATAATGGTTTATGGACCTGTCCTCCAGGAACTTGTCCAAACCTTTTTTAAACCTGGCTACACTAACAGCTTTTATTACATCCTCCGGTAACAAATTCCAGAGTTTGATTACACGTTGAGTGAAAAAATATTTTCTTTTATTAGTCTTAAATAGGTTACCTTGTAGCTTCACTGCATGTCCCCTAGTCTTTTTATATTCTGACGATGTAAACAATCGATCTACATTTACCAGGTCCACTCTATTCATTAATTTATAGACCTCTATCATATCTCCCCTCAGCCGTCTCTTTTCCAGGTTGAAGAGCCCCAACCTTCTTAGCCTCTCTTCATAGGAGTATCCTTCCATCCCCTTTATCATTTTGGTGGTTCTTCTCTGCACCTTTTCTAATAACACTATATCCTTTTTAAGATATGACGACCAGAACTGCACACAATATTTCAAGGTGCGGTCATACCACGGAACAATACAGAGGCATTATAATATCCTTTGTTTTATTTTCCATTCCTTTCCTTATGATAGCTAGCATTTTATTTGCTCTCTTTGCCCCCGCTGCACACTGGACAGAGGGTTTCAACATGTTATCCACGATGACACCTAAATCATTTTCCTGGGTAGTGGTTCCCAATGTGGAACCTTGCATCGTGTAACCATAGCTTGGGTTGTTTTTACCTAGGTGCATAACTTTGCACTTGTTCACATTAAATTTCATCTGCCTTTTGGATGCCCAGTCTTCCAATTTATCAAGATCCTCTTGCAATTTTCCACAATCCTCTTGGGTTTTAACAACTTTAAATAGTTTTGTCATCTGAAAATTTGATAACCTCACTCATTATCCCCTTTTAAGGTCATTTATGAATATGTCAAAAAGCAGCGGACCCAGCACAGATCCCTGGGGTACTCCACTATTCACCTTTTTCCATTGGGAAAATTGGCCATTTAGTACTACCCTCTGCTTTCTATCTTTTAACCAGTTCCTCATCCACAATAGTACACTGCTTCCTATCCCATGACTCTTCAGTTTTGCCAAACGTCTCTGATGAGGGACCTTGTCAAAGGCTTTCTGAAAGTCCAGATACACTATATCAACCAACTCACCTTTGTCTACCTGTTTATTCACACCTTCAAAAAACATAACAGATTAGTAAGACAAGATCTTCCTTGTCTAAAGCCATGTTCGCTGTCTCCCATTAAGCCATGACTATCTACATGCTGAGTAATTTTGTTCTTTATAATGGTTTCTACCATTTTTTCCGGTACTGACGTCAGGTTCATCGGTCTGTAGTTTCCCGAATCACCCCTGGAACCCTTTTTAAAAATTGGCATTACATTGGCGATCCTCCAATCTTCAGGTATTACAGATTAATTTAATGATAGTTCAGAGATTACTAATAGCAGGTCTGCAATCTCATATTTCAGTTCCTTTAACAACCTTGGATGTACAGCATCCGGTCCAGGTGATTTGCTACTCTTCAGTTTATCAAATAGTTGTAATACATCTTTCCGGTGTATCGATATTTCTTTCAATTCCTCTGCAACATCACCTTTAAATACCACTTCAGTCATGGGCAATATCCTTACATCTTCCTCATTAAAGACCGAATCAAAGAATTCATTCAGTCTCTGTGCTATAGCCTTGTCCCCTCTTACTGCCCCTTTTACCCCTCTATCATCTAATGGTCCAACTGACTCTCTCACAGGTTGTTTGCTACGAATGTACTTGAAAAAGTCTTTATTACACATTTTTGCTTCCACAGCAAGTTTCTTCTCAAATTCTCTCTTTGTCTGCCTTATCAATGCCTTGCATTTAACTTACCAATGCTTGTGCTGTTTCCAGTTTTCGTCATTTGGCTTTTTTTTCCATTTCCTGAAAGATGCTTTTTTGGCAACAACAGCCTCTCTGACCTCACCTTTAAACCATGCTGGCAGTTTTTTAGACTTCCTTCCACTTTTCTTAAAGCGTGGAATACAGCTGGTCTGGGCTTCCAAGATAGTATTTTTAAACAACACCCAAGCCTGATGTAAGTTCTTGACCTTTGCAACTGCTCCTTTTCTTAACTATTTTCCTCATTTTATCATAGTCTCCCTTTTGAAAGTTAAAAGGTAGTACTGTGGATTTCCTTACCATCCCTCCTCCATTAATTAAATCAAATACGATCATGCTATGATCACTACTGCCAAGTGGCCCCAACACTCTTATCTCTTGCACCAGATCTGGTGTTCCACTAAGGACTAAGTCCAAAATGGCTTCCCCTCTGGTAGGTTCATGAACCAGCTGCCCCAAGAAGCAGTCATTTATTTCATCTAGAAACCTTATCTCCATAGCATGTCCTGCTGTGACACTGACCCAGTCAAAACCGGGGTAATTGAAATCACCCGTTATTATTACCATTCTGTAACTTTTGTTAGCTTCCCTGATTTCTTTGAGCATTTCATCATCCATATGTTCATTCTGGCCAGGCGGTCGATAGTACAACCTCACTGCCATCGCCTCCCCCTTTTTACATGGAATTTCAATCCATAGAGATTCTACAGAAAATTTTGTTTCCTGCAAAACTTTACTCCATTGTGACTCAATGCCCTCTCTGATATAGAGTGCAACCTCTCCACCAATTTGATCAGTTCTATCATTATGATATAGTTTGTACCCAGTTATCACAGTGTCCCACTGGTTGTCCTCCTTCCACCATGTCTCTGAGATACCAATCATATCTAACTTCTAGTTTAGTGCTATATATTCTAACTCTCCCATCTTATTTTTTAGACTTCTAGCATTTGCATACAAGCATTTTAGAGACTGTATTTTATTCATATTAATCTGGTTATCGGTAGGCAGGGGCAATTTGGAATCTTTAAGCTGTCTGCTCTGTACTCAAGGGCATTTGGTCTACCTTTGTCTTTATTGGAACCTCTCTGCTGATGTGCCCTAACTTCATTTTTTTGGTAGTATCCTTCAAGGATACATTGTTCCGAACCATGCGCTCGAGTGACTGTTTGCTTTCCCCTATTATCTAGTTTAAAAGCTGCTCTATCTCCTTTTTAAAGGTTAATGCCAGCAGCCTGGTTCCATCCCAGTTAAGGTGAAGCCCATCCCTTCAGAAGAGCCCCTCCTTTCCCCAGAATGTTCCCCAGTTCCTAACAAATCCAAAACCCTCATCCTTGCACCAGTCTCATCCACGCATTGAGACTCCGGAGCTCTGTCTGCACTTTGGGTCCTGTGCGTGGAATGGGAAGCATTTCGGAGAATGCTACCCTGGAAGTTCTGGATTTCTACTTCCTACCTAAAAGCCTAAATTTAGCCTCCAGAACCTCCCTAACATATTTTCCTATGTCATTGGTACCGACATGTACCAAGACAGCAGACTCCTCCCCAGCACTATCTAAAACCTTGTCCAGGTGGTGCGTAAGGTCCGCTACCTTCGCACCAGGCAGGCATGTTACCAGGCGATCCTCACGTCCACCATCCACCCAGCTATCTATATGCCTAATGATCGAATCACCAACTATAAGGGCTGTCCTAACCCTTCCCTCATGGGCACATGGCCCTGGAGAAACTTCCTCGGTGCGAGAGGGTTTTACATCACCTGGAGGACAGGTCCTAGCTACAGGATCACTTCCTGCCACACCAGGGTGATGCTCTCCTGTCACGTGATCTCTCTCCTCCATGGCAACAGGGATGCTGCCAGACTGGGTGGGACTTCAGGACTATATCCCTGGAGGTCTCGTCTATGTACCTCTCTGTCTTCCTTATGTCTTCCAAGTCTGCTATTCTTGCCTCCAGAGACTGGACTCGTTCCCTGAGAGCAAAGAGCTCCTTGAACCTAGTGCCACCAAAGTTTCAAGTCTCATTCTTCATTGCCCACAGTGAGGGAGTCTAGGACTTTTGGATTCTTTTGAGAGATTTTTTGGAATGCTATGTTCCTGTCCCACAGAGCATCCTACCAGTTCTTCCTGTGTATGCACTTGTGGAACATCATGTGCATTTTAGACAAGTTTGTATACTTCAGAGCAAGCTGCAAAATACCAATCTCTATTGAGCCAAAGGAAGAAGTGTGGAAAATATATTGTCCAAGTGACAAACATTTTCTATTTTTTTTATTTGTGTTTTTATATACCGCCCCTTCCAGAGATCAAGGGCGGCTTACAATTAACAAAACAAAACTTTTACATTAAACTTGTGACTTGAACCGTAATAGTGGAGTTCTATAGAACTGAATTTTATTTATTTATTATTATTATTATTTATTTATTACAAGTTCTTATATACCGCACTATTCGGCATCAGCGCGGTTTACATTATAACATAAAGACCATAACAACAAGCTGTTTGGTTTACATCGAACAGGAGTACCAACTTGGAGAACCGGGTTAAACTATATACATGAGATATTTACATAGAACAGAATAGAGTCATAGTCATATAAAGCACGGAAGGGTGGTTTAAAGAGTGTGTCACTTCTTTTGGTTCAATTGCTGTTAGGGTAGTATTGAAGGAAGAGGTGGTATTTGAGTGCCTTCCTGAACTGTGGTAGGACAGTAATGGCCCTTATGTCGGAGGGTAGAGCGTTCCAGCATTTGGGGGCATATAAACTGAAAGCTCTGTTTGAGGTTGTCATGTTGCACTTTGTTGATGCCTTCGAGGTTGTTAGTAGGTTTACGGCTGTTGCTCTTCTGGATCTGTTGGGGGGTACAGTGTGAATCAGATCTGTGAGTGAGGAGGATGAGATACCCTTGATTGCCTTGAATGATAGGACTAGGGTTTTAAAGATGATCCTCCCATGGATGGGGAGCCAGTGAAGCTGTTTAAGAATGGGAGTTACGTGGTCGCTTCTGGATGCTCCGTAGAGGACTCTTGCTGCGGCATTCATGGCCATCTGTAAAGGGCTAAGAGTGGATTGAGGGAGACCTTGTAAGATGGCATTTGCAAAGTCGAAGTGTGGCAGGATTAGCGCTTGGTATATGGTCCGGAAGTCGTCCGGGTCCAACAGGGAACGTATATGCCTGAGAGAGCGGATTTTGAAGTATACCGCTTTGACTATGTTATTTATGTGATGTTTCATATCCAGACGTTGGTCCAATGTAACTCCAAGGTATCTTATTGAATTGTGGCGCATATACAGGTATGATTAAGCCTTATTTACAATATTACAATTAACATATTTCCAACTGATGTATGTACAAGGGGTTCTATACAGCATCAAGGGCTGCCTCCATGAGCATTAGTGTCAGACTCTACTATGCCAAACCACAGACTTAAAGCTCATTGCCCAGGAACAGCTCACAAACGAGCCATGTCATAGGGAGAATCTCTTCAGAGATAAGATGCAAGAGTCCGTGACTGGACAAGCCCACTTCCAACCTGGCCTCACTTTATCATCTTTATTTGGCATTTGATATACCACCCAGGCGGCCCTGGCATCAGAGCGGTTTACAATAAAAACAGTGGCTGTAGGAAAATTGAAAAGGAATGCCAGAGTTATGACAGGAAAGCAGAGGAAGGGAAGAACAGGAGAGAACAAGGAAGAGCAGAGAGTGAGTGGTTACAGGACAGAAAAGATATGATTAAAGGGGGGAGGAACTTGGAGTAACCTGCTGGGTGGAAAGGGGAGGGAGATCAAACGCAGTGAGGAAAAGGTGAGTTCCATAGAGGAGGGCAAAGGAGATCCTATTATAAACCACAGATGTTATAATGCTTCTGAATCGCATCATGGTATGACCACATCTTGAATTTTGTATGCAATTCTCAATTCTGGTTGCCTTATCTTTAAAAGGATATAGCAGAATTAGAAAAGGTACAAAGCGACCACAATGGCAAAGGCTTAAAGTATTAGGGCTTCTCAACTTGAAAAAAAGATGGCTGAGGAGGAGATATAATAAAGGTCTATAAAATATTGAATGGAGTGGAACGGGTAAATGTAGATCGGTCGTTTACTCCTCCAAAAAGTAAACTAAGGGACACACAATGAAGCTACAATGTAGCACATTTAAGACTAATTGGAGAAAAGATTTTTTTTCACTCAACGTGTAATTGAACTCTGGAATTCATTATCGGAAGATGTAGTAAAAGCTGTTAGTGTAGTTGGGTTTAAAAGAGGTTTGGACAAGTTCCTGGAAGAAAAGTCCATAAACCAGCATTAGAGGACCAGAAAAATCCACTGCTTACCCCTGGGAATAAGCCACATGGAATCTTTCTACCTTTTGGGAACCTGACAGGTACTTGTGACCTGGACTGGCCACTGTTGGAAACAGGATACTAGGCTTGATGGATCATTGGTCAGACCCAGTATGGCATGTCTTAAATTTCTCAAACTTCTGTACCTCACTTCTCCTTTTATCGGACCATCACCTGTTAAGCTTCACTCTTTATCACTCACCACCCTGTCTCCTCGAACCTCTTTAGGAATCTTCATGCTATTGACCCATTGGCTCTCTTCTCCACTATCTCATTGCCTCTTTCCTCTAGTATGTCATCTGTCTCTGTTGATGAGGCAGTAGCTTCATATATCGCTGCATTCTCCTCTGCTCTGGATGCTCTTGCTTCACCCTTGCCACGTCCTGTGAGATGTACTGTACTTTAACTCTGGCTGTCTTCTATTAACCGCTATCTACATTCCTGTGCCCACTCAGCTGAGTGTGCCTGGCTCAAATCCCGCACCCTTGCAGACTTTCTACACTTCAAATTTATGCTTGTCTCTTTCCAGTTAGCCACAGCACTCGCCAAACAAGACTATTATGCCCATCTGACTAATTTTCTTGCCTTCTGACCCTCACTGTCTCTTTATAACTCGCAACTCTCTCCTCAGGGTGTTTATGCCTTTGACCGATCCCTCCCTTTCTGCCCAAACCCTAGCTGACTACTTCCATTACAAAATCCACAAGATCACACTCCAATTCCCCATGAGGTCAGCTTCTTCCCCTCTTCACTCCCAACCTCCCCCCCCCCCCCCCCCGCCGCCACTACCCTTTTCTATTTTCTCTGAGGAGGAAGCCATTCACTTTCTTTCCTCATCCAAACTCACTACCTGCTCCTCTGATCCTATTCCCACCCATCTCCTTAGTTCCATCTCCTCCACTGTAGTCCCTTCAATCTCTCGTATTCTCAACCTATCACTCTCCACTGCAACTTTCCCTGCAGCCTTCAAGCATGCTGTGATCACCCCTCCTCAAGAAACCCTCATTAGACCCTACTTGTCTTTCTCACTATCGACCCATCTCCCTCCCCTTTGTTTCTAAACTACTTGAATGTGCGTTTCACCGCCATTGCCTCGACTTTCTCTTCCCTTGAGCCCTTCTAAATCCTCTACAATCTGATTTTTGTCCTTTACATTCTACCGTGTTGTCTGTCTCAACTAGATTTTAAGCTCCGATGAGCAGGGACTATGTTTTACATGTATGCCTTGTAGCTCTATACAGAGTTTCAGTAGTAGTAGTACTTATTTCAGCATAGGTATCCTCCTCCTTTCCACTCCACCCAAAACAGTCCTTGTGTTCCCACATTCAGCAGCCAAATACTCATAAAGCCCAGCCAGCATCCCATCTAAAGCTGGGAATAGGGTTTTGATTGGCTTCTAGAGAACATAGCCAATACAGTTGTGGACAACATTATTTGCACCTTTGCATTTAAGGTATGGTGTGCACAATATCTTGAGAAATAATTGGAAATATTCCAACTATATGTCATCATAATATTTTAATAGTATGTTCAAAGGAGTAATTTCTGAGAAAAAAACTAAATATGACCAGGATAGGATTAATGGCTCCCTTCACTAATATTTGGTTGCACAACCCTTGGCAGTGATGACAGCTTCTAAATGTTTCTTGTAGCCATCTATAAGTTTTGTACATCTGTCTGCTGGTAGTTTCTCCCACTCTTCAACTGTGATTTGTTCCAGCTCATGAATGTTTCAGGATTCTTTTTACCAATGGCAGATTTCAGCTCTTTCCAAAGATTCTCGATTGGATTGAGATCAGGAATTATTGCTGACCAGTTTAAAACAGTCCATTTGTTCCTTTTTATTTTTTTTAATTAACTGTTTATTGGAACTCAACCCTACAATTCACGCTGCACTGTAACAATGTCAATTCAAGCATATCTCCTCCCGCCCCCACTGCTTATGGGAGACCTTGAGACAACTCCGAGCAAATCACTCCTCTACAGCCCATCGGACCCCACTAATACCAAATATAATACACAATACATGATATATAATAAATATGGGACTGATTAATCATGATACATGGTAATCTTGAGAATCCTACTTGTCAACTTTTACTGGGCCACTTGGAGTGCTTGGACCACATCTTCACAAAGGACACCAAGTTGACATGATGTAAAGCAGTTAGTTAACACATCAAATATAAATGGTGCATATGAGCCTCCACTTCTATTAGACATGGGACATCCACTTTCCATGCTTGAGCAATTGCCGACCTTGCAGCCAAACAACCCATTCTGAGTACATTTGTTCCTTTTTAACCATTTCTTTTGTACTTTTGGATGTATGTTTTGGGTCATTGTCCTGCTGGAAGACCCATGATCTTTGACCCAGACCTAGCTTTCTGACGCTAGGTAGCATATTTTGCTCCAAATACCTTTGTAGTCCTCTGACTTCATGATTCCTTTAATATGTTCCAGGCCTCCAGTTCCTGAGGCAGCAAAACAGCCCCACAACATTATGAAACTGTCACCATATTTAACTGTAGGAAGGGTGGGGTTTTTTTCCCTTATAAGCTTCATTTCTCTGGGAACAAACAGGAAGTTGGTCCTCACATATGGGTGATGTCAGCATCGATGGAGCCTGCACGGATTCACTTTCCAGCTTTCAAAGAAAGCCTTTGAGAGTTAGACCACACATGTGCTGTCACCTTCCCGCCAAGGATGCCATCTTACCTGTCTTCTTTTTTCCGTGGAGCCCTGCAGACGTCGTGTCTGTTGTCCCTGGTAAAGGTTGTTTCATTTACCCTTTTTCTCTTAGCATTTTTACACTCCTTTTTACTGGTCTGTTCCTGCTCACCTTCTTGCCACCCAAATCCGCCCTTGCCTCCATGTTGCATTTTCTTGGATCCTTTTTCTTTTTGTTGCGTGGGTCTTCTCTCGTGCCGTCCCTGACCGAGACATCAGAGTTTGATCTCACAGGTGCCGTCCTCCCCGCTTTGTCGTCGGTCAGTGGTTTTAAGCAATGTGGCAAATGCCTCCGTATCATGTCCATAATGGACCACCACAGTTGCTGTATCGAATGCCTTGATGCGGATCACGATTATTAGGACCCCTCCCCTACCAAACTTGCTCTTTTTAAATCAGCTCACTCTCACTACCGCTCTCAAGTTCACTCAGCTAAATGCTCCTATTTCTCCAACGCTATCTCCAATGCCCCTAACCAAACCCGACATCTCTACTCTTAGGGCTCTTACCTCCCTTCATTCCTCACCCTCTGCTCTTCCTGATCTTCCCTTTCCTGCCCCTCCCCTTCTCGCATCATTCTTTAGCGGTAAGATTGCCTCTCTACGAGCATCCTTACCCTCCTGCCCTGCACCCATTCACTCCCCTCCCCCCACTGCTTCCCCTCCCCCTGTCTCTCAACATTCCCACACTTGGGCTTCTTTCTCCCCGATCACCACCCCTGAGCTTCATCAGCTCATTTCCTCTTCCAGAAAAACCACATGTACCCTGGACCCCATCCCCTCCTCCTGGCTACTTGCCCCTCATCTGGTACTTCTCCCCCCGATCCTCACCATGTTCAATTTGAGTCTCTCCACAGGTACCTTTCCTCGCCCCTGGAAACACGCACTGATACGTCCTATCCTTAAAAACCCCTCGCTTGATCCTTTGGTTCCCGCCCACTATCCCCCTGTTTCTAATCTCCCCTTTCTCTCTAAACTTCTAGAAAAAATAGTCTTTGCTCAGCTTTCACACCACCTTGACTCCACTAACTACCTCCACCCTTGTCAGTCCGGATTCCGCCAGGGCCATAGTGTTGAGACAGTTTTGCTTGCTTTCACTAACGCACTGCATGTAGCTCGTGATCGTGGTGACATTTCGGTGGTGGTTGCACTTGACCTCTCAGCAGCATTTGACTTGGTAGACCACTCTCTTCTCCTCTGTCGCCTACGGGATGCAGGGCTCTGTAGTGTTGTCTATCGTTGGTTCCACTCTTTCCTCTCCTCCCGATCCTGCACAGTTCTCTCCTCTTCTCCCTCTATCCCTCCTTCAGACCCATTTTCTCTTCCTTGTGGGGTTCCTCAGGGTTCGGTGCTGGCCACTCTCCTCTTCAATCTTTTCCTGGCCCCTCTCCTCTTCAATCTTTTCCTGGCCCCTCTCACCCTCCTAATTCAGCAATCTGGCATCTCCGCGTTCAACTATGCAGACGACATTGTTCTATTACATCATACCTCATCCTCCTGTCCTGACCTTTCTGTATTAAATTCCTGTCTCTCTTCCGTGGCCAACTGGCTAACCCAAAACTGCCTCCATCTCAACCTCACTAAGACCGTTGCAATCTGGTTCTCATATGGTTCTCCACCTCCTTCACTCGCCCCTTCCTTTTCTGGTACTTCCGTCCCCTTAGTCACCACCTTTCGTTATCTCGGGGTTCACTTTGACCCTGAGCTCTCATTCAGGACCATATCTCACACGTCTCCAAAAGTCCTTTTTCTTTCTTAGGCAAATTCGAGCCATTCGTCCATTCCTCACTTCTACAGCTCTCATCACCCTATCACTATCTCTAGTCATGTCAAGTGTGGATTTCTCAAATTCTGTATTTCTTGGTCTTCCTAAATCTCAACTATCTCGGCTCCAAAGGATTCAAAACACTGCAGCCCGTCTTGTTACCCACGCCACCCTCCGTGACCATGTAACTCCATTGCTTTTCCACCTCCACTGGTTACCTATCTCTGTCCGCTCCCAATACAAACTGCTTACCCTGGTCCACAAAGTTCTCTACACTAGCACCCCTCAATATTTAGCAGACCTCATCAACTTTCACTCTCCCAGGCACACTCCTCGTTCCTTCCACCTCAACCGCCTCACCCTTCCTTCCCTTTCATCTGCCCACCTGCAATCCACCCGTTCCTCTGCCTTTTTCTTCACCGGCCCTGCTCTTTGGAATGCTCTCCCCTCCTCCTTACGTTTAGAGACCCACCACATCACTTTCAAGCAAAACCTGAAGACCCATCTTTACTCCCTGGCATTTGACCTTCCCTCCCCTTTCGTGTGATTTTCTTGCTTTTCCCATCGTTTCTACCCTGGATTATGTGTCCTTCTGTCTCGTCTTATCTCTTATCTCCCTTCTTCTTTCCTGTCAAAGAATTGTAACTTCTTTTCCTATTTCCGCTGGCCCCCGGCCTGGACTTTCTTTTGTTTTTTGAAAATTGTATGCCGCCTTGATTTCTGTAGAAAGGCGGTTTTATCAAATTTAATAAACATAAACATAAACTTGCCCGCTCTGCCTGCAGATGTTCAATAAGAGCCAGAGGAATCACGAAAAGCAGCTTGGGGAGCTGTTTGGTTCGAAAGCCTCTGCTGTAAGGCCAGCATAGAGTATAGAATTGTTCCCCTCTGAGACAGCGTCCGACAACTTGGCATCACGCACACATGCTTGATCTGAGCCCCGAACTCGTGGCGCTTCAGACCAGGTGGTGTTCTCAAAGGCTGTCCCCCGTCGGTCCAAAACATCCAAATCTGATCCCAAAGCCAAAGGTAAGACCTCTGGTACCTGGCCTCAGATTCCTCAACACAATGCTGAGGGCAATGGCCAGGAGTGGCTCTCAAAGCTGCCCCGGAGAGAGGAGATTCCCACCACGTCATGAGATTGGGCTCGGTCCTCCGACATGATAAGAACAGAAGATATAGAAACATAGAACTATGAAAAAGACCACATGGCCTATCTAGTCTGTCCTTCCATAACAACTACAACAGTCCCCTTTTTTCCTTTAGAGATCCTCTGTGTTTGTTGCATGCTTTTTTGAATTCAGATACTGTCCTCATCTCTACCACCGCCACTGGGAGACTATTCTACGGATCTACCACTCTTTCCATAAAGAAATATTTCCACATATCACTGCTGAATCTATCCTCCTTCACCCTCATCCCATGTCCCCTTGTAGCAGAACTTGCTTTCAATTGAAAAAGGCTCTCCCCCTGTACATTTATGCCATGGAAGTATTTAAACATCTCAATCATATCACCTCTATCCCGCCTTTCCTCTAAGGTGTACATATTAAGATCCTTAAGTCTGTCCTCATATGCTTTATAATGAAGACCACTAACCATTTTAGTAGCCCCCCTCTGTACTGACTCCATCCTGTTTATATCCTTTTGAAGGTGCGGTCTCCAGAATTGCACACTATACTCCAAATGAGGTTGCACCAAAGACTTATACCAGAGGCACTATCACCTCCTTTTTTCTGCTAGCCATTCCTTTCCGTATGCACCCAAGCATCCTTATAGCTTTTGCCGTCACCTTTTCTACCTGTTTAGCTACTTTAAGATCATCAGACACAACCACGCCTAGGTCCCGCTCTTGTTTAGTGGACAAAAGTACTTCACCCCCTATACTATATTGCTCCTTTGGATTGCTGCAGCCCAAATGCATGACCTTACATTTTTTAACATTAAATCCCAGCTGCCAAATTCTAGACCATTCTTCAAGCTTAGCTAGATCCCTCCTCATGTTATCTACACATTCCTGGGTCTACTCTATTGCAGATTTTGGTATCATCCGCAAAGAGGCAAACCTTACCCGACGGCCATTCCGCTATATCACTAACAAAGATGTTAAAAAGAATTGGACCAAAGACAGATCCCTGGGGCACACCACTGGTAACATCCTTCTCCTCAGAGTGAGCTCCATTTACCTGTAATCTTTGTCGCCTCTCACCCAACCAATTTCTAACCCGAGCAGTAACTTTAGGGTCCATCCCTAGGGTGCTCAGTTTGTTTATAAGTTGCCTGTGAGGAACAGTGTCAAAGGCTTTACTGAAATCTAAATACACCACATCCAGGGCTCTCCCTCGGTCCAACTCCCTGGTCACCCAGTCAAAGAAATAAATCAGATTTGTCTGAGAAGACCTGCCTCTGGTGAATCCATGCTGCCTCGGATCTTGTAATCCGCTGGACTCCAGAAACCTCACTATTTTCTCTTTCACCACCGAAGTTAAACTAACCAGCCTGTAGTTTTCAACCACATCCTTACTTCCACTTTTGTGTAAAGGCACCACATGAGCCTCTCTCCAGTACTTTGGTACCACTCCCAACTCTAACGAGGCATTGAACAGGTCAGTCAGTGGAGCTGCTAGAACGTCCCCAAGTTCCCTCAGTATTCTAGGGTGTATCCCAACCGGTCCCATCACTTTGTCTACTTTAAGTTGAGCTAGTTTCTCACAAACGAAGTCTTCTGAAAATTGTTCAAGATGTCCCTCGCTTCTGTTCCTGTTTGTGGGTGTTTTCTGAGGTCCTGCTCCTGGTTCTTCATCTGTGAACACAGAACAGAAATATTTGTTAAGCAATTCTGCTTTATCCTCATCAGCTTCTACATATTCCTCCCCTTCACCCTTGAGTCTGACAATACCACTTTTGCCCTTCCTCTTCTAACATATCTGAAAAATGTCTTAGCTCCCCATTTTATTGCATTGGCTATTTTTGAATCTTTGCTTTCCTGACTACTTTGCTAGCTTCTCTGTTTTTCCAAATATAGATGCCTGTCTTCCTCTCTCTTGTATTTCAGTAAGGTCTCCCTCTTTTTCTTCACCTTTTCAGCTACTGCTTTCAAAAGCCATAGCAGTCTCCTTTTCCTTTTACCTTTATTTACCATTTTAACAAAAAGGTTGGTTGCCCTTAAAATATCCCCTTTCGGTTTTGTTCACTGTTTTTCTACATTCCCCAGCTGTTCCCATCCCACTAACGACTCCCTGAGGTATTTGTCCATCTTGGCAAAGTTAGTCTTCCTAAAGTCTAAGACCCTCACCTTTGAATGGATTCTAAAAGCCCTAGTCCTAATACTGAACCACACCATCAGGTGATTACTGGATGCAAAATGATCTCCCACTATAACATCAGAAACACTTTCACTGTTGGTAAGCACCAAGTCCAGTATTTATTTATTTATTTACCTTCTCTTATATACCGCGCTATTCTGCATCAGTGCGGTTTACATTGAACAAACTGAAATTACATTGAACAGGGCATTATAACTTGAAGATAACTATTTTACAGGGAACATGGGCTCTATGGAGGGTTAAGTGGCTTGCCCAAGACCACAAGGAGCACCTGTGGGACTAGAAACCCCAGTCCTTCCGGCCCAAGGTTGCTGTCCTCTAGTGGGATTTGAACCCCCCGACCTTCCGGCCTGAAGTACCTTGCCCCAACCACTAGGCCACGCCTCCCCTTCACGTGTGGGGTCTGTTACCAATTGCCTGAATAGTTCTCCCTGTAGAGAATCCAGGCTCTCTTTACTTCTAGATGATACTGCAGCAGGATATGTCATACTGGGTCAGACCAAGGTCCATCTAGCCCAGTATCCTGTTTCCAACAATGCCCAATCTAGGTCACAAGTACCTAGCAATTTCCCCAAAAGACACAGGTTCCACAATGCTTGTACTGGGGCAAGCAGTGGATATCCTGGGTCCCCCTTTATTAATGGTTTATGAACCTTTCCTCCAGGAAAACTTGTCCAAATCTTTTTTAAACCCAGCTACACTAACAGCTTTTACTATATCCTCCAGTGACAAATTCCAGAGTTTGATTACACGTTGAGTGAAAAAATATTTTCTCTTATTAGTTTTAAATAGGTTACCCTGTAGCTTCATTGCATGTCCTCTAGTCTTTCTATATTTTGATGGCATAAACAATTGATCTATGTTTACCCGTTCCACTCTGTTCATTAATTTATAGACATCTATCATATCTCCCCTCAGCCGTCTCTTTTCTAGGTTGAAGAGCCCTAACCTTTTTAGCCTCTCTTCATAGAGGTATCCTTCCATCCCCTTTAGCATTTTGGTGGCTCTTTTCTGTACCTTTTCTAATGACGCTGTATCCTTTTTAAGATACAGCGACCAGAATTGCATCTGTGATTCCCCAAAGAGGGACCCGGTTCCAGGCTCGATGCCTTCAAGACCAAAACTAGTTGCTGCAGAGCCTACTGGCATCTAAACCACTATGGCAGCCTGGCTGCCTTCCTCGAGGCGTAGCGGAGCCCGATGTCCAGAGCCTCTGGATTGTCTTTGCCAACAATGGGATCCTCAACGGGGAGGACCTCCACGGGGAGGACCTCCCTGGAGGACGTCCAGCCAGTGCTGGAACGATTTGTTCATTCAAAGCTGCATCGGTCAACCTCCTGCTCGAAGTGTAACTTGCTCCCAAGCACCTTGGGTTGGAGCATTGAGCACCCTGCTCTCCTTTGGCACCGGCAGCCCATCAACCCGATGACCGTTTGGGACTCGAGGTCTTGTCTGGTTCTGAATTGGCTGGGAGACATATGACGAGCCATCCGACAGCATGTGGAGCACCGGAGGTCCTTTCCTGAGGACCTTGTGTTCCTTGACATTATCTGGGGGATGTCGAAGGCTCTGGCCTTTGTGTTGGAACCGGAGGATGAGCCTCATGCCGAGGACTTGGGAATACTCCAATACAAGGTCCCTTTGAAGGAGGCACTGACGGTGCCGATTTCTCCCTATCCTGGAGCGCTTGCAGTTCAAGATGTGGGAAAGCCCGGTGACAGTGCCAATAGTGTGCTGGTGACTCTATTCCCAGTATTGAGTTGGTAAGATCCCCCCTTTCAGAAGACACAGCCGAAGTTGGTCATGTGTCCAATAAAGAATCAGTAGATGCACTCCTCTGTGCCTCTGGGTAGGGAGGCCTGCACCATGGATGGCTTTGGCAGAAAGTGCTATCAGGGCTTGATGCTCTCGGCCTGTGTCCACGCTTACCAGCTGTACATGGGCATGTACCTGAGGGACCTGGTGAAGGAGCTCGCCAGGTTCTCAGCTGGGCTGGCAGGTGAATCTTATCGAGCACTTCCGGACCCTCCTCTTCTCAGTTAAGGAATGCTCCAAAGTCCAGATTTGAGCAGCCTTTGATGTCTGAGTCAGTGGCTCATGTAGCTGCAGTGGGCATCAGTGCCCACCAACTGGCTTGGCTACAGTCCTTGGACTTGGAGCAGTGGGTGCAAGGCAAACTGGCCTATGTCCCCTGCTGAGGAAAGAACCTCTTTGGCAAAACCATGACCAACAAGGTGACCAAGTTGGAGTCAGAGTTCATGACAAGGAACTTGGTTGTCCCGGAAGACGGCTGACCCTTCCCGTCAGAAGGCTTCGGAAAAAAAGCCCTTCCACCCAAAGGTGAAAAAGACTTACAGAAAATACCCCCAATTTCCAGCCTATCAAGCTCCCCAACAGGGTCAGCAGGCCAAAGGCCAGGGTCACAGCCCCAGTAAGCAGAAAGTCTCCAAGCTCCAAACAGCACTCTAGCTGCAGCCTGGGGGGGCCTTTGACTCTTTGGGCATAGCAAGTCTTCCCCCAGAGGGCCAGGGCTAGGGCCCAAGGCACATGGGAGGACATCTGGTCTACTTCGCTCACCTCTGGCCAGGCATCACCTTCTGCACTTAGACCAAATGCCTCCTCCCTTCTTTCCAGGGGAACGCCCCATGACCTCCCTGCACAGAGAGCTCCTGCAGAAATAACTCAAGTCCCTATTCAAGGATCAGGCAGTGGAGCCAGTACCTCTGTCCCTCTGGGGCATGGGGTTCTACTCCTGGTACTTCCTCATCCCAAAGAAGAGAGACAGCTTTCGGCCCATTCTGGATCTGCGGGACATAAACCACTTTCTGGTCAAGGAGTTCAAAATGCTATCCTTTGGAACACTGCTGCTCTACCTCCTGCAGGGAGATTGGCTATGCTCCTTGGATCTCAAAGATGCCTATACCCACATCCTGATCCATCCCCGGCACCATCAGAACCTCCGCTTCGTCGTCAGATGCTGCCACTACTAGTACAGGATGCTCCCCTACAGCCTCTCCTTGGCCCCCAAGATGTTCACCAAGTGCCTGGCAGTAGTCACCACTCACCTCCATTTATTGGGAGTCTGTCTTCCCCTATCTGAATGACTGGCTTCTGAAAGCCAGCTCGCCAGAGGAGGTATGTCACGGTGCTGCAACATCTGGGGTTCGTGATCGACTTCCCAAAGTAGCATCTGCTCCCAACCCAGCACCTGGAGTTCATAGGAGCCCTTCTGGACTCAACCCAGGCCAGAGTCTTCTTCCCTCTAGACCAGATGCAGCATCTGGCAAGCCTAGCAGTGTCACTCATCGGCTGCTGCACCTATTGAAGCACATGGCCTCTATGGTTCATGTAACCCTGCAGGCCCGTCTCCAGATACAGCCAAGCCTAGTGGACCCTCAGCTCTTAATGTACTCAGGCCACGGGCCAACTGGAGGATCGAGTCTGGATCTCCCAGCCTCTAGCAACCTCTCGAGTCTGGTGGCAAAGCCGACAGAATCTTATGACCCCATTGGCACAATGCATTCTGACCACAGACTCCTGCAAGCTTGGCTCGGGAGCCCACTATGATGGTCTACAGTCGCAGGGCACCTGGGCTTGGGAGGAAAGCGCCCTCCAGATCAACCTCCTGGAAATCAGAGTTGCGATAAATGCCCTTCAGGTGTTCCAGTCCCACCTGGTGGACCAGGTTGTCTTCGTTCAGATGGACAACCAGATAGCAATGTTTTACATCAACAAACAGGGGATTGGGCTCGTATCTCCTCTGTTGGGAGTCTGTTTGCCTGTGGACCTTCGCTGCGGAGAAGGGCATGATCTTCTGGGCGGTCTACCTGCAAGGCCAGGACAATCTACTCGCAGACTGACTCAACAGAGTCCTTCAGCCCCATGAGTGACACCTCAATCCAGTGATGGCCAACTCCATCTTTTGACATTGGGGGACTCCGATGTTGGATCTCTTCATCAGTCCCAAGAACGCACAGTTGCCGTGCTTCTGCTCCCGGAGGCCGGCCGCAGAACGAATGGTGGCAAATGCCTTTCTCCTGTCTTCGTCCGGGAGCCTGCTGTATGCGTACCTGCTTAATCCTATGGTTCCCAGGACCTTGCTCAAGGTTCAGTCAGACCGGGCCTCTATAATTCTCATTGCCCCTTGGTGGCCCCAGCAGCCATGGTTCCCTCCGCTCCTGCAGCCATCCTGAGCGGCCCTGATACCTCTGGGCCAAGACCTGGCCTTGCTCTCACAGGAGGACGGGACTCTTCTCCAGGAGGTGGAGGACATCCTACTAGCATCGCGCAAGGACTCAACATACGCGTGTATACCTTCAAATGGCACAGATTCTCCATCTGGTGCGCAGACAGGAATCTCAACCTTTTCTCTTGCTCTGTGCAGGGCATCCTGAAATATCTTCTGCACCTATCCCAGGCTGCTCTAAAGTCCAACTCGGTCAGGGTGCACCTCATCGCCCTAGTGGCACATCACTACTTCGTCGACAGCCAGCCTGCCTCTGTGCACCCCTTATGGGCTGCTTCATGAAGGGGATTGTCTTCTTGCAGCCGCCGGTCCGCCCACCACTGGTGGTCTGGGACTTGAACGTTGTTCTCGGGAAGCTGATGGCTCCCCCTTTTGAGCCTCTGGCTATGTGCCATCTTGTCGTGGAAAGTAGTGTTCCTGGTGGCATTCACTTCAGCCAGGAGAATTAGTGAGCTGCAGGCATTGGAGGCCCATACCTACACCAAGTTCCACAAAAACAGTGTTGTTCTCCAGACTCACCCAAACTTTCTGCCTGTGGTGTCTGCTTTTCACATGAACCAGGAGCTGGTCCTTCCCACCTTCTTCCCCAGGCCTAAAGAATTCAAAGGAGGTCAAAAGAAGTCAAAGAAATCAATCAGATTTGTCTGACAAGACCTGCCTCTGGTGAATCCATGCTGCCTCGGATCCTGTAATCTGCTGGACTCCAGAAATCTCACTATTTTCTCTTTCAGCAGCGTTTCCAATAATTTACTCACCACCAAAGTTAAACTAACCGGCCTGTAGTTTTCAACCACATACTTACTTCTGCTTTTGTGTAAAGGGACCACATGAGCCTCTCTCCAGTCCTTTAGCACTACTCCCGACTCCAACGAGACATTGAAAAGGTCAGTCAGTGGAGCTGCCAGAACGTCCCCCTCAGTATTCTAGTGTATATCCAATCCGGTCCCATCGCTTTGTCTACTTTAAGTTTAGCTAGTTTCCCATGAACACAGTCTTCTGAAAATTCTTCAAGCTAACCCTCGCTTCTGTTCCTGTTTGAGGGTGTTTTCTGAGGTCCTGCTCCTTGTTCTTCATCTGTGAACACAGAACAGAAATATTTGTTAAGCAATTCCGCTTTATCCTCATCAGCTTCTACATATTCCTCCCCTTCACCCTTAAGTCTGACAATACCACTTATGCCCTTCCTCCTCTCACTAAAATATCTGAAAAATATCTTATCCCCCCATTTTATTGCATTGGCTATTTCCTCCTCTTTTTGAATCTTTGCTTTCCTGACTACTTTGCTAGTTTCTCTATGTTTTTCCAAATATAGATGCCCGTCTTCTCGCTGTGATTTCTTGTATTTCATGAAGACCTCCCTCTTTTTCTTCACCTTTTCATCTACTTCTTTTGAAAACCATAGCGGTCTCCTTTTACCTTTATTTACCATTTTAACAAAAAGGTTGGTTGCCCTTAAAATATCTCCTTTCATTTTTGTCCACTATTTTTCCACATTCCCCAGCTGTTCCCATCCCACTAATGACTCGCTAAGGTATTGGCCCATCTTGGTAAAGTTAGTTTTCCTAAATTTAAAGACCCTTGCTTTTGAATGGATTCTAACAGCCCTTGTCCTAATACTGAACCACACCATCTGGTGATGACTGGATGCAAAATGATCTCCCACTATAACATCAGAAACATTGGTAAGCACCAAGTCCAGTTAGGCCCCTTTACGTGTGGGTTCTGTTACCAATTGCCTGAATAGTTCTCCCTGTAGAGAATCCAGGATCTTTTTACTCCTAGATGATACTGCAGCCGGAATGTGCCAATCAGCATCTGACATATTGAAATCCCCTATCAGTATCACTTTCCCTTGCCTAGCAATGCTGCGTATGTCTTCAATTAACTCTCTGTCCATCTCTTCCTCCTGTGAGGGAGGTCTGTATATCACACCAATGCAAACAGATTTCTCGTTCCCTCTTTCGCTTAGCCTCCCTCAGCGTTCCCGAGAGTCAGACAAGGAGCAGCCTCCTAAGCTACCTCATACAGACACGGAGGCCTCCGGCGATGGCGCCCGGTCTCCTGAGGGCTGTCCCAGCGAGAACCCCCTCTCCTCCTCGATGCCCGACCCGGTGACCACTGGGTCAGTGTCGCAGGGTCCAACACCCTCGTGGGAGTCCCCGTATGCTGGCACTAGAGCGCAGTGTTTCTGCCTTTTTAGTTGCCCAGCAGGTGCACACATCCAGTATGGCTGGCTCGTGCCTGAAGACTGAGATTCCCTTGGGAGGGATGTCTAAACCTGCTCTGGAAATCCCCGAGAGCCATGGGCCTCGTGAGGGTCATCAGCGTCGGTCTCGCTCGCCTTCCCGTTCCTCAAGGGCTAGATCTTCCAGGGCCTCTGGCTCCAAGCGGGCCTCGGCCTCCGGATGGGGCGACCAACCCGAATCGGGCTCCTCCTCAGATCTCTCGGGTTGGGAGTCAGATGGGGATACTTCCCCAGAGACCCGCACTCACAGGGACCTCCCTTCAGATCCATCCCTACCCGCCTTTCAGAGGCATTCGTCTCCTGAAGACACATCCTTTCTAGTGTTCGTGCAGGACATGGTGCGGGCCTTTAACCTGGCTACCCAGGCTGAGGAGGAGCCTCAAGCCGAAGAGCTCGATATCTTGCAGTTAGAGTCCTCACTTCGGGAGTCTCTTACTGTCCCAGTTCCTCCCATTCTGTCCAGGCTGCTACTCCGTATGTGGGAGACACCTGCTTAAGTTTCCATTGTGAGTAAGCACCTCGATGCAATATACAGGGTCCAGCGTGGCCCTAGGTTTAGGAAGACCTAGCTCCCCCACACCTCCATGGTGGTGGAATCGGCGATGTGGAAGCAAAAGAGCCCTAAGTCGCACTTTTCGGTCCCACCGGGTAGGGAGTCAAGAGCCTTCAATGCTTTGGGGCGCAAGGCTTACCAGGGGTCCATGCTCACATGCCATATTCAGACTTACCAATTGTACATGCGCATGTTCTTACACGACCTCACCGAGGAGCTTGGGGGTTTCTCCGCGGGCCTTGCAGGTGAACCTCTCATTATGTTCCAGACCCCTCCTGAGATCTGTCATGAAGTGCTCCAAATACCTTTCCCATGTCGCCTACGACAGATTTGAATCTTCAGCCCGGGTGGTGACTGCCAGCATCGGGGCCAGACGCCAGGCATGACTCCAGTCTTCAGACTTGGAACAGTGGGTCCAGGAAAAGCTCCTGGACATCCCCTGCCTCAACGAGCAACTCTTCGGTAAGCATATGGAGGATAAGGCTGCCAAGATAGAAACAGAGTTAGTCACCCAAACCCGCCTCTCGCGCAAGACCTCCTCCCTCCCTTGAAAGAAGCAACAAGTTAATAAGCCGTTCTTCCCAAGGAAGGGCCTACCGTACCGGGGTTACCAACCCTACCCCCCCCACTCCTGCACTGACCACAGCGATGCAGGGAAAGGCTCCGCACGGTCACCGCAAGCCTAAAGGCCCCAAGATCCAAACCCCGGCACCGCCCCAGCCCGCCCACGGGTTTTGATGCCAGCAACATAGCCTTTCGCCCCTCCACAGCTTCGCAGCTGGTGAGGGGACACCTGTCCCTCTTCGCCCCTCAGTGGGCATCCGTCACGTCAGATGCCTGGGTTCTCTAGGTAATCTGAGACGGATATCGCTTCCACCTCGACAAGCGTCCCCCTCCCTTCTCCCCAGCGGAGCCTTCTCGACTCCCCGCGCACCTGACCTTCTTGCAGCGGAAGCTGGACAAACTCCTCACCCAGCCACACCTCTGAGGTCGGGGCTTCTATTGCCGGTATTTTCTCGTCCCGAAAAAGACGGGAGGACTGCGGCCTATCCTTGTCCTCAGAAAGTTGAACAAGTTTTTAGTGCGGGAGAAGTTCAAAATGCTATTGCTTGGCGTCTTGCTGCCCTTCCTCCAACAGGGCGATTGACTATGCTCCTTGAATCTTAGGGACGGTTACGCCCACATTCTGGTCCACCCCCATCACAGACAGTACCCTGCGCTTCAGGATGCAAGAGGAGCACCACCAATACAGGGTGCTCCCCTTTGGGCTCGCGACTGCTCTGTGGGTCTTCACAAAGTGCCTCTCCGCAGCTGCCGCCTCCCTCAAACAGCAGGGCGTACCAGTCTTCCCTTACCTCGACGACTGGCTCATCACAGGGCCTTCGGCAAGGGAAGCTCGATCGGCGGCATCTCGCATGATGATCCTCCTCGAACGCCTAGGGTTCCCGGTCTACTACCCCAAGTCCCACCTTGAGCCGGTGCAGGCCTTGGAGTTTATCAGCGCACGTCTCGACACTCAGCGTGCGACCACCTTCCTGCCGGCAGACCGTGCAGCTCGCCTCCAAGCCCTGGCGGCTCAGGTCCAGAGCAACACTCAGGTCACAGCGTGGACTATGCTGTGCCTCCTGGGGCACATGGCCTCCACCGTCTATGTGGTCCCCCACGCCCGCATGTACATGCGGACGGCCCAGTGGTGCCTCAATGTTCAGTGGAGCCTGGCCTCAGGTCACCTCAGAGACCCTATTTGGCTCTCTCACAACCTTTGCAGGTCCCTGAACTGGTGACAGGACCACCGCAATCTCCTCCAAGGGCTGCCCTTCCAAACCCCACAGCACAAACTCGCTGTGCACTCGGGGCCAATGGCCACCTGAAGAGTCCCAACAGCAAATAAACTTGCTCGAGCTTCAGGCGGTACGATGGACACTGAAGGCCTTCAAGGACCATCTGAGAGGGAAGTCGGTACTCGTGCAGACCGATAACCAAGTAGTGATGTTCTACATCAACAAGAAGGGGAGCATAGGCTCCTGCCTCCTCTGCCGGGAGGTGGTCCTCCTCTGCTCCTTTGCCTTCCATCGGGGGATGACCCTATGAGCGGTTCAACTCCCAGGCCGTGAGAACATCCTCGTGGAGAAACTCAGCAGGATCCTCCGCCCCCACGAGTGCGGCTGGACCCAGAGGTGGCCGGCCTTTTGTTCCATTAGTGGGGAACCCCGACCATGGACCTGTTTGCCAGCCAGACGAACACGCAGCGTCCCCGCTTCTGTGGACCGATCTCGCATCTGAGCAGGGAGGCCCCGGATGCGTTCCTCTTGAGCTGGACCTCTGGGCTTCTTTATGTGTTCCCTCCCACTCCTCTCATTGTGAGGACCCTCCACAAGGTTCAGCGGGAGCAAGCATCGATGATCCTAATCACTCCCTCGTGGCCTTGACAGCTGTGGTTCCCACTCCTGCTCTGGCTCTTGTCTGAGCCCCCAGTTCTCCTGGGCTGTACCCCGGGCCTGCTAACGCAGGAGGGGTGGGCGTTCCACCCAAACCTGGCCTCATTGTCCCTCGCAGCCTGGCAGCTGAACCGGTATCCCTAGCCCCGTTGGACCTTCCCGGTGGAGGTCGAGGAGGTTGTACTTGCGTCAAGAAAAGACTCAATGAGACGAGCCTCGCACTACTGCCTGGAGAGGGAGTCCTGCTGGGACAGCGTCTTCGGCCAGGCTGTAATCTGTATAAGCAACTCCTGCCCTCCGACCCTTCTTCAACGGCTACCAAGGCTTTCGCCCCGAGGACGCTGGCTCCTTCGGGCAAGGCTTCTGCTCATGCCTTCGCGGAGGTGGTTTTTTTGGTTGCAGGTTCGGTAGCCTGTAGCTGGGGAGTCCCATAAGTGAGGATTGACTTCCTGCTTGTTCCTGGAAAAAGCATAGTTACTCATCTGTAACAGGTGTTCTCCAGGGACAGCAGGAATCAGTCCTCACTACCCTCCCACCTCCCCTGATGAGTTGCTGGATTTTTTTATTCTTCTCTTGTCATCTGCTTGGTGGGGCTCGAGCTAAGGGACCTGACTGAGCAAGATGGCACCCTTGGGTGGGAAGAGGACCATGTATGCGTGGCAGCAATCCCAAAGGCTTTCTTTGAATGTTAGGGAATTGCTCCGCGCGAGCTCCGTCGGTGCTGAAGTCACCCATAAGTGAGGACTGACAGGAATCAGTCCTCACATATGGGTGACGTCGGCATCGACGTTGCCTCATGCGGAGCATTTCCCCAGCTTTCAAAGAAAGCCTTTGGGAATGCAGGCACGCATGCGCGGTCCCCTTCCCGCCCAAAGGTGCCATCTTGCTCAGTCTGATGACATAGCTAAAAGACAGCACAAAAAAGAAAATGAACTATATACAACCAACTCCAAGGGGAGGAGGGAGGGTTGTGAGGACTGATTCCTGCTGCTCCTGGAGAACACCTGTTACAGGTGAGTAACTACTCTTTCTCCAGGACCAAGCAGGAAGTCAATTCTCACATATGGGTGACTCCCTAGCTCTGGGCTACCAGGAACCCAAGCAGAAAAATAGAGCTCCCTCTAGATCCTCCGCAACAGTGAGAGAATCTTCTCCGAGACCACACCTGAACAGTAGCCCAACACCAGGGCCGGAGGGTAGGAGTTGCCTAAACCTCAAAGAGATTACGGAGTACCGCTTGCCCGAAAGCACTGTCCCTACGGGACTCCCTCTCGAGGCAGTAATGGTCCGCAAATGTCTGGCTTGAAGACCAAGTAGCAGCCCGGCAGATGTCTGCCAACGGAACAGAATGGAAGTGAGCTACTGATGCGGCCTTCGCCCTGACCCGGTGGGCCGTGACTCGACCCTCCAGGGAGAGGCCGGCTGCCCTGTACGCCCAGGCGATACAGTCTGCCACCCAGATGGACAACGTACGCTTTGTGACAGGCAACCCCAATTTATTAGGGTCAAAGGAAATGAAGAGCTGAGAAGCCCTTCTATGCCCCTGCGTACGTTCTAGGTAAAAGGACAGCGCCCTTCTACAATCCAGGGTATGCAAGACAGTTTCGGCCCTACTGGCGTGCGGCCTGGGAAAGAATGTCGGAAGTACCACCTCCTGGTTGAGGTGGAAGGAGGACACTACCTTTGGAAGGAACATAGGATGAGTCCGCAAGACTACCCTGTTCCTATAGAACCTGGTATACGGCCTATCCGAGACCAGGGCCTGAAGCTCACTCACTCGCCTAGCTGAGATGAGTGCCACAAGGAACAACACCTTCCAGGAGAGGAAACTTAAGTGGCAGGTTGCCATCGGCTCAAAAGGTGGGCGGGTCAGCTGCTGCAAGACCACATTGAGATCCCACTCAGTGGCTGGTGGACGAATAGGAGGCTTAAGCAGAAGCAGGCCTCTGAGAAAGCGAGACACCAGAGGGTGGCCTGAGAGAGATTGTCCATCCACCGGCGAGTGGTGAGCTGAGAGGGCACTGAGGTGAACCTGGACAGAGTTGGACTGAAGTCCTAGATTGGAAAGGTGGAGCAGGTATTGTAGCACCACCTGGACCGAGCAGGAGAAGGAATCCTCCTGCTGTTGAGAACACCAAGTAGAAAACCTACGCCACTTGAGAGCATAGGCCTTCCTAGTGGAATGCTTCCTGGAGGCCAACACCATCTCTTCAACCTCCTTTGATGGGAGCAAGGACTACCCTTTCAGCAGCCAGGCCATCAAATTGAGGGATTTGAGGTTGGGATGCAAGAGGGACCCCTGATCCTGAGTCAGAAGGTTGGGTTGCAGCCCCAGAGGAAGTGGAGTATCCACTGCCAACTGCAGAAGAAAAGGGAACCACGGCTGCCTGGGCCACCTGGGGGCTATCAGGATCACCATGGCTCGGTCCTGATGGATTTTGAACATAAGAACATAAGATATGCCATACTGGGTCAGACCAAGGTCCATCAAGCCCAGTATTCTGTTTCCAACAGTGGCCAATCTAGTTCATATGTACGTAGCAGTTTCCCCAAGAGACACAAGTTCCACAATGCTTGTACTGGGTCAAGCATTGATATCTTCGGTCACTTCTTAATAATGGTTTATGGACCTTTCCTCCAGGAACTTGTCCAAACCTTTTTTAAACCCAGCTACACTAACAGCCTTTACTACATCCTCCGGTAACAAATTCCAGAGTTTGATTACACGTTGAGTGAAAAAATATTTTCTTTTATTAGTCTTAAATAGTTTACCCTGTAGCTTCATTGCATGTCCCCTAGTCTTTCTATATTCTGATAAGGTAAACAATCGATCTACGTTTACCCGTTCCACTCCGTTCATTCATTTATAGACTTCTATCATATCTCCCCTCAGCCGTCTCTTTTCCAGGTTAAAGAGCCCTAACCTTTTTAGCCTTTCTTCATAGGAGTATCCTTCCATCCCCTTTACCATTTTGGTGGCTCTTCTCTGTACCTTTTTCTAAAATCGCTATATCCTTTTTAAGATACGGCGACCAGAATTGCACACAATATTCAAGGTGCAGTCTCAACATGGAACGATATAGAGGCATTATAATATCTTTTGTTTTATTTTCCATTCCTTTCCTTATCATACCTAGCATTCTATTTGCTCTCTTGGCCGCCGCTGCACACTGGGCCGAGTGTTTTAACATGGTATCCACAATGACGCCTAAATCTTTTTCCTGGGTGGTGGTTCCCAATGTGGAACCCCGCATCGTGTAACAACAGTTCGGGTTGTTCTTCCCTAGGTGCATAACCTTGCACTTGTCCACATTAAATTTCATCTGCCATTTGGATGCCCAGTCTTCCAATTTATCAAGATCCTCTTGCAATTTTTCACAATCCTCTTGGGTTTTAACAACTTTAAATAGTTTTGTGTCATCTGCAAATTTGATAACCTCACTCATTATTCCATTTTCCAGGTCATTTATGAATATGTCAAAAAGCAGCGGACCCAGCACAGATCCCTGGGGTACACCACTATTCACCTTTCTCCATTGGGAAAATTGGCCATTTAGCCCTACCCTCTACTTTCTATCTTTTAACCAGTTCCTGATCCACAATAGTACACTGCCTCCTATCCCATGACTCTTTAGTTTTGCCAAAAGTCTCTGATGAGGGACCTTGTCAAAGGCTTTCTGAAAGTCCAGATACACAATATCAACCGACTCACCTTTGTCCACCTGTTTATTCACTCCTTCAAAAAAACATAACAGATTAGTAAGACAAGATCTTCCTTGTCTAAAGCCATGTTGGCTGTCTCCCATTAGGTTGTGACTATCTACATGCTGAGTAATTTTATTCTTTATGATGGTTTTTACCATTTTTCCCGCTACTGACGTCAGACTCACCGGTCTGTAGTTTCCCGGATCACCCCTGGAACCCATTTTAAAAATTGATGTTATATTGGCGATCCTCCAATCTTCAGGTATTAGAGATGATTTTAATGATAGTTCACAGATTACTGATAGCAGGTCTGCAATCTCATATTTCAGTTCTTTCAACACCCTTGGATGTATACCATCCGGCCCAGGTGATTTGCTACTCTTCAGTTTATCTAATAGTTGTAAGACATCTTCCTGATGTATCGATATTTCCTTCAATTCTTCCGCACCTTTAAATACCACTTCAGTCATGGGTAACATCCCTACATCTTCCTCAGTAAAGACTGAAGCAAAGAATTCAGTCTCTCCGCTATCGCCTTGTCGCCTCTTAGTGCTCCTTTAACCCCTTTATCATCTAATGGACCAACTGACTCTCTCACAGGTTTTTTGCTACGAATGTACTTGAAAAGGTCTTTATTTCGCATTTTTGCTTCCGCAGCAAGCTTCTTCTCAAATTCTCTCTTTGCCTGCCTTATCAATGCCTTGCATTTGACTTGCCAGTGCTTGTGCTGTTTCCAGGTTTCGTCGTTTGGCTCTTTTTTCCATTTCCTGAAAGATGCTTTTTTGGCAACAACAGCCTCTCTGACCTCACCTTTAAACCATGCTGGCAGTTTTTTGGACTTCCTTCCACTTTTCTTAAAGCGTGGAATACAGCTGATCTGGGCTTCCAGGATAGTATTTTTCAACAACACCCAAGCTTGATGTACGTCTTTAACCTTTGCAACTGCTCCTTTTAGTTTTTTCTTAACTGTTTTCCTCATTTTATCATAGTCTCCCTTTCGAAAGTTAAAAGGTAGTACTGTGGATTTCCTTACTATCCCTCCTCCACTAATTAAATCAAAGGCGATCATGCTATGATCACTATTGACAAGTGGCCCCAACACCCTTATCTCTTGCACTAGATCTGGTGTTCCACTAAGGACTAGGTCTAATATGGCTTCCCCTCTGGTCGGTTCATGAACCAGCTGCTCCAAGAAGCAGTCATTTATTTCATCTAGGAACTTTATCTCCCTAGCATGTCCTGATGTGACACTGACCCAGTCGATACCGGGGTAATTGAAATCACCCATTATTATTACTGCGCTGTAACTTTTGTTAGCTTCCTTGATTTCTTTGAGCATTTCATCATCCATTTGGTCATTCTGGCCAGGTGCTCGATAGTACACCCCCACTGCCATCGCCTTCCCCCTTTTATATGGAATTTCAATCCATATAGATTCTACAGCAGATTTTGCTTCCTGCAAAACTTTAATCCTTTCTGAGTCAATGCCCTCTCTAATAGAGTCCGGGCCACCAGAGGTGTGGGAGGAAATGCATACAGCAGTCCCTCTGACCAGGGGATCAGGAATGCATCTGGCGCTGTTCTCAAGGGATGCGGTTGCCTGGAACAGAACCTGGGTAGTTGCCTGTTCAGCGGACTGGCAAAAAGATCCATGGTTGGAAGTCCCCACTTCAGAAAGATCTGTTGAACTACCCGAGGATCCAAAAGCCATCGTGAGGCTGCAGGAGTCTGCTTAGCCTGTCCGCCAGGTAGTTTTCCTGGCCTGGGAGGTAGACCGCCCTGAGGGTCATGCCCTGATTGATAGCCCAGGAGTAGAGAGCTTGTGCTTCCAGGCACAGGAGTTGGGATCCTGTGCCTCCCTGCTTGTTGACATAGAACATAGCCACCTGGTTGTCCGTCTGAACTAGGACAGACTGGTGAGAGAGGACCCAAGAGAAAGTCCGTAAGGCTAGGCGAATGGCCCTCAATTCCAACAGGTTGATCTGCTGGGCGGCCTCCCACGGAGACCACAGGCCTTGGGTGCAGGCCCCCTGGCAGTGTGCCCCCCAGCCCTGCCGGGAAGCATCGGTTGTCAGTACCTGAGTGTGTGGGGAGGCCTGAAAAAGAACTCCCCCGACCAGGTTGGGAGATGCCTCCACCAGGGTAAGGAGTCCACCAAGAGTTTGGACACCTTTATCCTGTCTGACAATTTCCCTGTGGCCTGTAGCCACTGTGCCCTGAGGCACCACTGAGTCGGCCTCATGTGCAGCCGGGCATTTGAGGTGACATGCACTGTGGAAGCCATGTGACCTAAGAGCCGGAGGAAGTGTCTGGCCGAGACCAGAGAATTCGCCCGAAACTGGCCAGCCAACTTTATCAGCCTGTGAGCTCTGTCCACAGGCAAATAGGCCTTTGCATGGATGGTATCCAATCTTGCCCCTATGAACTCCATGTCCTGTGAGGGGACTAAAGTGGACTTTGGGAAGTTTATAACGAACCCCAGGTGCTGAAGCAGGGATATGGTTCGGAAGGTGGCCTGCCTGGCCTCTTGTGGAGACTGGCCCCTGATAAGCCAGTCGTCCAGGTAAGGGAACACAAAGATCCCCTGGTTCCTGAGGTAGGCCGCAACCACCGCCAGGCATTTTGTAAAAACCCTGGGGGCGGAGGTGAGGCCAAAGGGAAGCACTCTGTACTGGAAGTGTTTTTCTCCCACCACAAATCTGAGGAATTGTCTGTGACTTGGATGGATGAGGATGTGAGTATAAGCATCCTTCAGGAGCATAGCCAATCTCCCTGCTGGAGGTAGGGGTAGTAAGATTCCAAGGATAAGTATCTTAAACTTTTCCCCCTCCAGAAACTTGTTCAGATTTCTCAGGTCCAGGATGGGTCTGAGGCCCCCTGTTCTTTTTGGTACCAGGAAGTACCTTGAGTAGAAGCCTTGCCCTTCCAGGTGCTGGGGCACCGGTTCCACTGCTTGGTCCTGTAGCAGACCTTCCAACTCCTGAAGGAGTACGTTTCTGTGCAAAGGGGGTCTTGGGGGCTCCCCTGGAAAGTAGGAGGGGGGTATCTGGGTGAAGTGGAGCAGATAGCCCTTCTGGATGATGCTTAACACCCAAGTATCCCCCTGTGATGACTGGCCACCTGTCTGCATACAGGGTCAGCCAACCTCCTGTGCCCTGTAGAGGAGGAGAGGCTATGCCGGCATAGCAGGAGCCGGAGTAGGAGGCTTGGGAGCCTTATGCCTACGGGGCCCATGACCCTGCCCCTTGGCCTGCTGGCCCTGTTGGGGAGCTGCAGAGGCCTGGTAGTGAGGGTAGGTTTTGTAGGCAGTGGTCTTCCTCGGGTAAAAGACCTTTTTCCCCGAGCCCTTCTTCTTCTGAGAAGGGGCAGAGGTTTTCCTGGACAGCCTTGTCCGGGTAAGAGTCTCGGTCTCGAGTTCTGCAGCCTTTTCGGCCATGGGCTTGTCAAAGAGGTTTTCACCTCGGCAAGGGATATCGACCAACTTGTCCTGTACCCATGGCTCGAGGTCCGAGGATTGTAGCCAGGCCTGGCGGCGTGCACCGATGCCGGCCCCTGCTACTCAGGCCGAAGCCTCATATCCATTGTAGGCTGCTGGAGATATAAACTTCAAGCACACTCGAATACCAGAAGACAAGGCCTTGAACCTCTGCAAAGGTTCCTCGGACAGACCAGCAGAGAACCCGGCAATCTCCTTTGCCAGGTCTCGAAGGTACATGCCCATGTACAGTTGGTAGGTCTGGACATGGCAAGCAAGCATAGAGCCCTGGAAGCACTGTCTACCGAGGGCATCCAGGTTCCGGGCTTCTATGCCGTGAGGCACCGAGGAGTGCATCTTCTGACTCTTCAGGCGATGCATGGCCGATTCCACAACCATGGAGTGGTGTGGTAGCTGTGCCTTTTGGAACCCGGGGCTCTTGCGGACTCGATAGATGGAATCGACCCACTTGCTTAGAACTGGCATCGAGGCCGGCGCCTCCCACATGCGGAAGAGCAACCGCTGCAGCATCGGAGGAACTGGGACAGTAAAGGCCTCCTTGGGAGGAGAGTCATACTGCAGAGCCTCGAGCTCCTCGGCTCCTCCTCGGGGTCCGCAGGGAATGCCAATGCTTTGGCCATGTCCCTTACGAAATCTGAGAACCTGGTATCCTCTGGGGGGAACCTTGTCTGAGGCTTGGATCCCGGTGAGTCCAAAGGGACGCACCGAGTCCGGAAGGTGTCAGGGGACTCTTCCTCCTCCGTTTCCCACGCCGATTCCTCCGAGGAGGAAACGAGCGGCTCCAAGTGGGCGGGCACCGACGCCATCTGCCCCGATGCCGAGGGTACCGGTGTCGACAACCTCGGTCCTGAACGGGAGGCCGAGCGTGACCTCAGCCGAGGATCGACTCGAGTTCACATGGTCTCGAGGATCGGCTCGGCCTCCGGGGTCGACTTGGATGTCGAGGTCCCGGTGGTCGGGGCAGATGCGCCGGTGAGACCGGCGATCAGCACCTGCTGCTGCTCCATGAAGGCAATCTGCTCTCCAAGGCCATCAACCTGAGTCCGAGCTCAGGAGACCCAGCAGCCTCCGACTCGGGCCCCGACAGCAGCTCTCCCGGAGGAGAGTCCACGAGGACTACAGTACTCACATGACTCGGGGCCTCCGACTCTACACGAGGATGCTTTGCAGGCCTCTCCGACTCCGAAGACCCGGGACGGCGATCGGGGCTATGCGACCTGGCCCTCGAGGAGCCAAGAGCGTCCACCGATGCCGCCCTCGCGGGTTTCTTCTTCCTTCGATGCTCCCTCGAGGGGGACTCCCTTTCAGAGGAGCCCCGACGATGCTCGGGGTCAGACTCCCGAGATGTCGAGGCCTCTGACAAAGTCCGGACCCGTCGAGAGGCAGATTCGGAGAAGATCCTCTCACGCTGGTGCTGATGGCTCCGTAATGCCTTGGAAGACATTTTGCCACAGGGGCTACAGACCGTAGAATCATGGTCTGGCCTTAGGCACTGGAGGCAGCAGTCATGTGTGTCAGTGAGAGACATGAGTTTCTTGCATCAATCACACTTCTTAAAGCCACTGGCAGCCATCGGGGGAAAAAGGGCCCCTGCAAGATCAAAAAATTGGGCTGCCAGGGAAAAGAAAAAAGGTGTGAACGCAGTCTGTAAGGACAAAAACCAAAAAGAGAGATCCGGGCTCGGCACCGGTGTACCAAGTCCAGGCAGGAAAGGAACCGACATCGAACCGAAGAAAAAACTCGACCCAACACAGAAAAATCAACTTTTTTCAAGGGTGACAAGGACAGGCATCCGTAGGGCTCCACGGAAAAAAGAAGACTGAGCAAGATGGCACCTTTGGGCGGGAAGGGGACCGTGCATGCGTGCCTGCATTCCCAAAGGCTTTCTTTGAAAGCTGGGGAAATGCTCCGCATGGGGGCTCCGTCGACGCCAACATCACCCATATGTGAGGACTGACTTCCTGCTTGGTCCTGGAGAAACGGGACTACACTCATCTGTCATGAGCTCACGGTACACTCACGTATTGATTACCTGTTGATACCCTCCGTGTCCTTAACAAGGGTAACTTGAGCGGGCATAGAGGCTGTAGCCATCTCAGATCATGCGCTGGTATGGGTAGATTTAGGTACACCATGGGATCGCCCGAGTGGACAAGTCTGGTGCTTCCTGATCCATCTTTATCACGACCCAGCATTTTGACCGTATCTGCAAGAGAAATGGGAACTATATGAGGCTACCAACGTGGCCCATAGAGCTGATCCTGTCCTGTTTTGGGAAACAGTCAAAGCTGTTATTCGAGGGGAAATAATAAATTATGAATATAGCCGCCACAAGCGGATAGATTAACAAATTTTTAGATTATCCTGGCAGATAGAGGAAATCCGACGGCTATTGGGAAGATGGTATACTGCCACTAAACAGCGTGAACTAGTGGCTCCCCAAATAGAATTAAACACCTTGTTGCACCACCGCACTTACAAATCGATGATATACAAACTTCACCGCTTTACCGGGCGGGATGCTTTCTGTCCTCTTTGATCAAGCACAACCAGGGCCCCAGGAGGTCTCGGCACTATCTGATAGGGGTACAATTGTGACAGAAGATGCTCGCATTTTAGTGCAGTTTTGGGAGTTTTATCAGACACTGTATGGCCCGGGTGATGGTCCGCACATGGAGGACACCGCAGTCCTCGATGGGGCAGAGATCACCGCTTTGACGCCAGAACAGGTTGCCTCTCTGAATAGACCGATTTTGGGGGAAGACAGAGTATGCGATAAATCAATCCAAGATATATAAGGTGCCAGGCCTTGATGGGTTTAGCAACGAATGGTACAAGATAATGCATGAGAATATCGTGCCCTCACCCCCCCCCCCCCCCGTGCAACTCCTGTTTCCCCAGTTGATCGAACTTCAAGCTTTCCCATAAGAGCACTAATGTTGCACACATAGCGGTGCTTCCAAAGCTGGGGAGGGACCACCTGCTCCCAGCCTCATGCCGCCCTATCTCACTTCTTAATTGTGATAACAAATTACTTATTTAACAATTTTTTATATACCGCTTTTCTACCAGTCAAAGTGGTTTACAATGAACTAAATTTTTTACAATGAACACGTTATAAACAACATTGGAACTTTTGCAGTGAACATTATATAAAACTGAGAACAAATGAAATTATATACAAAGGGATGGGGAGTTATGGGGTTTCATGAGGGTAGGACAGGGGAAGGATGTGCATGTGGGAATGAGTTTCTGTTGATTTGATTTGTCAATTACTTATTGGCAAAACTGCTTCTGGAATAGGTGCATCTTGAGTTGTTTGCGAAAGTCCGTAGATGACTTGATGGTTCAAATATCTGGGGATAGTGTCCAGAGGATGGGGGTGTATAGTGAGAATGATTGTGCTCGTGGTCTGCTTGCAGTTGTGAGTATGTGGTGGGATATTGAGGAGGTTCTGTGTGCCTTTTCTCCTTGGCCTATTAGAGTTTGAGTTGTGAATTACGGCATGTAGTTGCTCTGCTGATTTCCCGTCTAGAGTTTTGTGGATGAGGGTTAGAACCTTGTAATTATATTCTTGAGTTGATGGGAAGCCAATGGAGGTGTTTGAGAATTGGAGTGATGTGGGTTTTCCATGAGGCTAGGAAGATGATTCTAGCAACAGTGTTTTGGGTGAGCTGCAGTGGATGAATTGTATATTTGGGTAGTCCTTGATAAATGGAGTTACAGTAATTGAAAAAAGGAGTGATGGTGGCCTGGCATGCTATATGGAAAGTATTGGTGAATAGGAGGGGGCATAGGTTCTGGATGGCTCTTAGCTTACATAGAAACATAGAAATATGATGACAGAAAAATACCACATGGCCTATCTAGTCTGTCCTTCCATATCAACAACTACAACAGTCCCCTTTTTACTTTTAGAGATCCTCTGTGTTTGTCCCATGCTTTTTTGAATTCAGTTACTGTCCTCATCTCTACCACCTCCACTGGGAGACTATTCCATGGATCCACTACTCTTTCCGTAAAGAAATATTTCCGCATATCACTCCTGAATCTATCTCCCTTCACCCTCATCCCATGTTCCCTTGTAGCAGAACTTGCTTTCAATTGAAAGAGGCTCTCTCCCTGAACATTTATGCCACAGAGGTATTTAAACATCTCAGACATATCACCTCTATCCCGCCTTTCCTCTAAGGTGTACATATTAAGATCCTTAAGTCTGTCCTCATATGCTTTATAATGAACATCGAAAAAATTTTACATTGAAACTTCAATAACTTATGAGAACTTTATTACAACAACTATATACATTATATCAGCAGATATAATCCTGTTATCAATGGCTATGTACAATGTTGCAGTAGACTTGGTTGCAAAATTGCACTGGGAGATATTAATTAGGTTGAACTTGGGGGTCGCTCATGGGTGGTACCATAATACTCAATGAATAGCTGAGTCTTTAGCTCTTTTCAGAACTGCTGCTTTTATAGCTCTTATATTATCAGGCAGAGCATTCCATAATGAGAATGCCCTTGAGCTGGTTGATTAGTTAGTGGTACGGGGGGTTCTTAGTTGTGTAGTAGGTCTGTTTTGCTGAGGTTGATGGAAAGATTGTGACGGCGCAGCCAATTGATGGTTTTGTTGAGGCAACTTGAAAGTGTGGAGTAATCCGGAGTGGAGGTGGAGAATGGTGTGAAGATCATAAACTGGACTGGGAATTGTTGGAGGATATCACAAAGAGGTTGAATGTATATGTTGAAAAGTAGGGAGGAGAGGGATGATCCCTGTGGTACACTCTGGTTCAGGGTGAACTGAGTTGAGGTGTGTATTTGAATCCTTAGATGCTCATTTCAGTTGGTAAGATAGGAATTGAGCCACTTGAGGGGGATACCACAAACACCAATATGATGGAGCTTGTTGATGAGTAGCTGGTGGCATACTGTGTCAAAGGCAGCAGAGATGTCCAAGAAGAGCAGGAGGAAGCCTTGAGTGAGTGAGTCGATGTCTGTGATAAGTGAGTTCAAGAGAGAGGTCATGAGGGTTTCTGTGCCATGATTGAGTCGGAATCCATGTTGCTGTGGGTTTAATGGTGCATGTAGGTCAATATGATCTTGGAGTTGTGTTTGTGTGGCTTTTTCGATGATCTTGGAGATGAAGGGTATGCTGGTTATGGGTCTGTAGGAGGATGGGGAGTGTGGATCCAGGTTTGTTTTTTTCAGGAGCAGTCTGATGGATGGTTGTTTGAGGGAGGGCGGAAGATATCCTTCGGTGAGGGAGGAATGGACAATGTCAGATATTAAAGGTAGGAATTGGTCCTTTGTGACTTTCAGCCAGTGAACTGGATACGGGTTGAGCGAGGATGTTGTAGTGTTGAGGTTGATGATGATTTTGTTGAGCTCATCATGTGAAAGAGCATTGAAGGTAGTCCCCTGGTGATCTTGAGTACTTTCTTTGTTTGAGGTGGGAATATGGAGGCTGGTGAATGGTGTAGGTTTGCTTTTGGCTATCAGATATGAGGCCATATCCTGTGGATTGATAGAGTGATCTTTGGTGAGTGATTTGACCAATTCAAAGAGGTCTCTGGGTTTGTTGATGGAGCGCATGAGGAGGTGATTGTAGAATTCTTGTTTGGTCTGGGTGGTGGATTCATGGTATAGTTTGAGATCCTGTAGGTATTGGGATTTCAGTTGTGAACTTTGGGTCTTTCTTCAGAGATGTTCAAAACGGTGTAAGTTGTGTTTCTGTGGTTTTAAGTCTGATGAAAAATATCAAAACAATAAAAAGATCTCGAAACAACCAGTAAAATAAGAATAAAATAAATAAATAATCATAGACAGAAAAAGAAAACCAAACTAACATTAAAAGACCAGCACGGCAGGGGGGTGGGAAGGGAAAGTGGGGCATCAGTGTCCCTTGAGATAGGTCCTGGAAAGTTAAATCTCATGTTCCTGCCAACTGATGTGACCATATTTGCGGGCAATATTCAATACCTGCTCTTTTATAGGGCAGGAAGACAAGCAAACCACAATATCCCGGGGCCTATTCTCGCGTGTCGGCCCCAGGCCTCTGATGGAACCGTTCGACACTTAACAGGGAGAGAGGCATCCAACTCGCTTGCCTTGTCTAGCTCCAGTATGTATCCAGACAAATGCAAATGGTCTCGTCTCAGAGTATATACTAATCAGTAAAGGTCCATACAAATGAACTCTGAATGATTCTGCAGTGCAAACATCCAATTACTGAACCACAAGTCTCAGACAAACATTGGCATTTTTTCCAGGTATATTATCTTCCCCAGTGACATGCCTGTTAGCATCAATGACTTATAGGTTCTTATATTTTTATTTGTCTTATCTTTTACAAACAGAAAGATTTTTCACTTAGTTTCATACTGCTTCATGCTCCAGTCCCTTTTTACGCCAAATCAAGGCACCCTCGCGTTTCTCCCTACGGGTTCCTCAGGGGACCTCTCTGTTTGTTCATCTGTCCATAAAAAATATATACAAATTAACTGCTGCTGCACTACTATTAAAATACTATTGGCATATAAACTTGGCTCCTGTTTTAATTACCTATTGATACGCTGTCGCCCATCCACCAACTCAGAAACCTCTGGTTATTCGTGAAATCATCTGAGAACGCCGCGCATGCGGCTTGCCCGCAACTGCGTCCGATTTTAAACCCCAGACTACCCTTATCTGATTGGCTCCCAGCTAATCATTCACTACTCCATTTCCAACACGTTTCTTCAAATGCACGCAGTCCAATCGATGGTTGAATTTAAACCCTCTGGTTGAATAGTGCTCAACTTATAAATCCACCACTGCTCTTTACACACAGTGTCTGTTCACGCGATTTACCTTGTATACCTCTCTCCACTTTTTCAATGCACCAGCACCACAACTGCTCAAACACATGATCATATTGCAGGCAGTGCTGCACTATCGGAGCCTCCTGATGTTTACAACGGAGTCTACTTTCATGTTCCTTCATCCGTATTCTAAATAACCATGTAGTTTTGCCAATATACAAAAGCTCACAGGGACAGCATATGGCGTATACAACGAACGAGGACTCACAGGTTGTCATAGAGTTCAAATGGTAACAAAACCCCCTTATGGTAAAAAAATAGTGATTTCCATTGTGATGTCACAAACAGTACAGTTACCACATTTTTTGTGGCCCTTTATGATCTCACTTTCTTGTATCTCTATCATCGGTCTCAATACAGTGGGCCTTAAACGTTCCTTTAAATTTTTACCTCTCCTCCACACACACCTTAAAGATTTATTTTGTAACCCCGGTACTACTTGTAACACTGTACTATGTTTCTTTATCACCCTTTGAATACTAAAGCTCAAAGGGGAATAATCTGTGATTAAATTAATGGTTTCACTGTTTTCTACCTCACCTGTAGCCTTCCTCTTAGGGATCAACAATAAATCCCTATTGTTGTATAAAGCCCGCGTATATGCCCTGTGAACTACTGCTCGAGGATGTCCCCTACATTCAAAGTTTTTAACTAAATGCCGCGACAAGCGCTTATAATCACTAACTTCCGAGCAGTTATGTCTATAGCATAAAAATTGAGATATTGGAAGTCCAACCTTCAATCTAGGAGGATGTGCACTATTAAAGTGGAGAAAAGTGTTACGATCCATGTCTTTTCGAAAAATGGAAGTACTCCAATTCTCTTGTGATCTTGATGTCTAGGTATGTGATGTTGCACGGATGAAACTCATATGTAAATTTGATATTAGGGTCACACTGGTTCACCCATGTTAAAAAAAAAGAGTGTAATCCTATCTCTGTACCCTGCCACATCAAAAAAACATCGATATATAAATGCCAAGCTTTTATATTGGCAGAAAATGGAGATTGCACCATCCATACCTTCTCAACTTCTCCCATGTAAAGGTTGGCCACCGAGGGGGCACACGTGGCCCCCATGGCGACCCCTGATAGCTGATGGTATAATGTTCCCTCAAACTCGAAAAAATTGTTATATAATGCTAACTCAGCTACTTGTAGCAAAAACTCTAATAAATCCTGCGACAGATCTCCCCTTCTATCCAACGCGCTCTTTATTACCATAAGAGCTGCTCTTTGGGGAATACTAGTATAAAGGGACTGGACGTCCAAAGTCACCAACAATGTGTCTTCCACTGATGCCCAAGGTGCTAAATCTTTCAAAATGTTCAAGAAGTGTGTGGTATCACGTATATATGATGGGATGTTAACTAATAATGGCCTCAAAAAGGAATCTAAAAACGTTGATAAAGGCTCTAATAACGTGCCCTTTGTGGACACTATAGGACGCCCAGGAGGTGCACCTAGGTGTTTGTGTATCTTAGGGACAGTGTAAAACCTAGCCAATGTGGGACTGGCCGCATTCAAGTATTGAAATTCCTTTTTTGTGATTATCTTTTTACTTAATGCGTGCGTCACTAGATCTTTAATCGTAAGGCGAAGTTCATTACTTGGGTCTATTGACAATGGTTCATATGTGGTCTCATCTTGAAGTTGTTGAAGAGCCTCGCTCACATAATAATCTCTGCTGAGCACCACCACCGCTCCCACCTTGTCTGCCCTACGTATAACTATGTCCCTCCGCATCTGTAACTCTCTCAGCGTGTCACGCTCTTTTTTTGTTAATCGGGTGTTATAACATGAATGTCCCCGTCGTATTTTATCTACATCCTGCAAAACTAACTCTTTAAAAATTGAAATAGCTGGATGGATGGGCCCCGGTGGTGTCCAACCTGACTTAAATGGTAATTTAACTCGTTCTACTGTAATTTCTGTCAACTCATGCAATGTGTCGGATGCCTTTTCCTCACGTTCAACATTCACTGGAGTTCTTACTGCCCCCGAACCAAAAAAGTCTTTCAGATGTAGTTTACGTACTGGGTTTTCAAAATCCAACCTAAATTGAAAAGCATCAAACAATATCTCTGGGACAAAAGATAGTCCTTTATTTAGTAAGTTCACTGATTCCTGGGATAATAATGTTCCTGAAATGTTTACTACTAAATCATTCCTTTTTATTTCCTCTGTGCTTTCTGCCGTGCACGGTCTCGAAGTTTGTTGTTTATTTCTTCCTTTTTCTTCCTGTATCGTCCTTCTCGTCTAAAAAACGTTCCTTTGAACTCTTGCTTGAATCCGAACTCTCCCCTGTTTCCGTGGTATCCTCAAACATTACTTTCTTTCCTTTTTTCTTTTCTTTACGGTGTGTGTTCATCCAAGGATATACATATCCTGTCATGTAGTCCATACCATCTCTCTTTAATTTTTTAGACTTTTTAGCCATAACTTCCTGCCTCAAACTATCTATTTGTGTTTGAATAGCCTCTTGACGCTTATCATACCGATCATCAACTTCTTTGGATTTCAATAACCCTAAAGTTAAATCTAATTCCTCAGTCATGTGCTCTACTTGTACTTTAGCAGAATCTATGATTAAAACCATTAGGTCCAAGGAGCATTTGTTTAATATCCTATTCCATTTATCAATGAAACAGGAATCCATAGATGGTATACGCGGCTCTTTGTATACTCTTAATCCCTTAGGGATCTGTTGCCGATTAATATATTCTATAAGAGATGATCGATGCAATTCCGTTCGTAACTTCCTTTTCTGTAACTTCAACACCGTGTCCCAGTGTGTCCTTGATATCATGAAAGGTGGTATATAAGAAATGTAAAATAAATAAATAAGTCCAGTGGAAAGTGCCAAAGTCATGCCCTAACTTTGGTCGCATTCCAAGCGAGCTCCAGCCATACGGGGGGCATGGTCAGAAATCTCCCCCGGACCAATTACTGCATCTGTCACCTTGTCAGATACCAGGATATTGTCTATCTGGGAGCTCATCCCATGTGCTTTTGATAAATGCGTATAGTCGCATTCCATGGGAAGGAGGATGCGCCATGGGTCCACCAAGTGCAATCGACGCTTAAAATGGCAAAGTGCTTTGGAAAGGCCTCCATGCGTCTCCACATTTCACTGGGAGGCATCTATACTCGGATCCAAAATAGTGCTAAAGTCCTCTCCAGCTATTAGTCCCATCTCAGGTAGTAGTTTGAGATCGGATGCCACCTTGGCAAAGAAGGGAGCATTCGCCCCATTAGGGCCATACACATTACACAATCCAGTGTTCCCTGTACAATAATGCATCACCCCGTGGAGTTCACCCTGGTCATGGAACACTCAAAGCAGAGGGCCTTATGTATTAGGATTACACCTCCTCTCTTGTCTTCGCGGTGGTACTAAAAACCTAGCTCACCCAGTCCCTCTTCAAATTTGTATGCTTTGCCTTGGATTGGTGAGTTTCCTGTGAAAGAGCAACATCACACCAGTGTCGAGCCAATGCATGGAGAATCTTATAGCGTTTGACTGGGGAGCCCAGCCCACACACATTCCACGAAACAACCTTCAGCCTATTCCACAGTTAGCCATACCAGCACCTCACTCAAACATAGTACGGGGGCATCCCCCCAGCCTAGGATGCTCCCTGTTTTTACCAATGACTCCACAGTGAAGGGGAGCCATGCCCCTTTTTTGGTCTTCCTGTAACAATCCAGTTATTCCCTTCCCTCCTTCCCCCCAGCCCAACCCCTATTCTGCCACATCCAACTCCTCATCCTAAGAACCACTAATTAGATGTGTCAGGGTCTCTCCCCCCCCTCCAGTCCCTCCCACCCTTAACACGCGGATGCCCCCAGCACAACGCACATCTTCACCTGCTCATCTTTCAGTCTTACATAAAACCACCTTCCAAACCCTTACAACTATCCCAACTGGCCCAAGCCCATCCCACCCCCTCCCCCTCCCCCAATCCAACATTCCATATCTACCTATGTAAAATCAACATTTATAATGAGTAACAATACATTTATTCAAATTCCCATAGGGAAAAGTTACTCTGACCTCTACAAGCAATGTATTTCCCAAGCAGAGTTCTGCCCTTTTTGTTCCATGACCCCAGCTGCAACACAGTATATCACAATTTCAGCCAGGTTAACTCCTTAGGCACGCCTTATGACGTGGAGTCAGTTGCAGTGGATGGAATTTCCATTGAATGAACTGCAATGCAGACTCTGCTGACTCAAAGGTCCGTTAAGTGCCATTCCAAAGTACCCGTAGTCTGGCCGAATACTGTGCCATGAACTTTAATTTGGCATCTATCAGCCACTGACAAACTGGGGCACAGGCAAGACGATGCTGACTCCGTGCTGCAGAGTAGTCCTGTACAATATGCAGGGAGAGGCCCTCATGGCGAAGAGGTCCCTGATTTCTGGCAGCTCTCAGAACCAGTTCTTTCTGCACAAACGTAAGAAAGCTTGCCAGCACTATTCTAGGATGGCGATCTGTTGGTCGATTTGGTCCAATTCTGTGGGCCCGCTCCACCTGCAATGGTCCGCATTGGTCCCCCAAAGATGGGAACTGAGAACATAAGATATGCCATACTGGGTCAGACCAAGGTCCATCAAGCCCAGTATTCTGTTTCCAACAGTGGCCAATCTAGGTCATACGTACCTAGCAGTTTCCCCAAGAGACACAAGTTCCACAATGCTTGTACTGGGTCAAGCATTGATATCTTCGGTCACTTCTTAATAATGGTTTATGGACCTTTCCTCCAGGAATTTGTCCAAACCTTTTTTAAACCCAGCTACACTAACAGCCTTTACTACATCCTCCGGTAACAAATTCCAGAGTTTGATTACACGTTGAGTGAAAAAATATTTTCTTTTATTAGTCTTAAATAGTTTACCCTGTAGCTTCATTGCATGTCCCCTAGTCTTTCTATATTCTGATAACGTAAACAATCGATCTACGTTTACCCGTTCCACTCTGTTCATTAATTTATATACTTCTATCATATCTCCCCTCAGCCGTCTCTTTTCCAGGTTAAAGAGCCCTAACCTTTTTAGCCTTTCTTCATAGGAGTATCCTTCCATCCCCTTTACCATTTTGGTGGTTCTTCTCTGAACCTTTTCTAAAATCGCTATATCCTTTTTAATATACGGCGACCAGAATTGCACACAATATTCAAGGTGCGGTCTCACCATGGAACGATATAGAGGCATTATAATATCTTTTGTTTTATTTTCCATTCCTTTCCTTATCATACCTAGCATTCTATTTGCTCTCTTGGCCGCCGCTGCACACTGGGCTGAGGGTTTTAACACGGTATCCACAATGACGCCTAAATCTTTTTCCTGGGTGGTGGTTCCTAATGTGGAACCTTGCATTGTGTAACCATAGTTTGGGTTGTTCTTCCCTAGGTGCATAACCTTGCACTTGTCCACATTAAATTTCATCTGCCATTTTGAGGCCCAGTCTTCCAATTTATCAAGATCCTCTTGCAACTTTTCACAATCCTCTTGGGTTTTAACAACTTTAAATAGTTTTGTGTCATCTGCAAATTTGATAACCTCACTCGTTATTCCACTTTCCAGGTCATTTATGAATATGTCAAAAAGCAGCGGACCCAGCACAGATCCCTGGGGTACACCACTATTCACCTTTCTCCATTGGGAAAATTGGCCATTTAGCCCTACCCTCTGCGTTCTATCTTTTAACCAGTTCCTGATCCACAATAGTACACTGCCTCCTATCCCATGACTCTTTAGTTTTGCCAAAAGTCTCTGATGAGGGACCTTGTCAAAGGCTTTCTGAAAGTCCAGATACACAATATCAACCGACTCACCTTTGTCCACCTGTTTATTCACTCCTTCAAAAAAACATAACAGATTAGTAAGACAAGATCTTCCTTGTCTAAAGCCATGTTGGCTGTCTCCCATTAGGTTGTGACTATCTACATGCTGAGTAATTTTATTCTTTATGATGGTTTCTACCATTTTTCCCGGTACTGACGTCAGGCTCACCGGTCTGTAGTTTCCCGGATCACCCCTGGAACCCTTTTTAAAAATTGGTGTTACATTGGCGATCCTCCAATCTTCAGGTATTAGAGATGATTTTAATGACAGTTCACAGATTACTGATAGCAGGTCTGCAATCTCACATTTCAGTCCTTTCAACACCCTTGGATGTATACCATCTGGCCCAGGTGATTTGCTACTCTTCAGTTTATCTAATAGTTGTAAGACATCTTCCCGATGTATCGATATTTCCTTCAATTCTTCCGCACCTTTAAATACCATGTCAGTCATTTGAAACATCCCTACATCTTCCTCAGTAAAGACCGAAGCAAAGAATTCATTCAGTCTCTTCGCTATCGCCTTGTCGCCTCTTAGTGCTCCTTTAACCCCTTTATCATCTAATGGACCAACTGACTCTCTCACAGGTTTTTTGCTACAAATGTACTTGAAAAGGTCTTTATTTCGCGTTTTTGCTTCCGCAGCAAGCTTCTTCTCAAATTCTCTCTTTGCCTGCCTTATCAATGCCTTGCATTTGACTTGCCAGTGCTTGTGCTGTTTCCAGGTTTTGTCGTTTGGCTCTTTTTTCCATTTCCTGAAAGATGCTTTTTTGGCAACAACAGCCTCTCTGACCTCACCTTTAAACCATGCTGGCAGTTTTTTGGACTTCCTTCCACTTTTCTTAAAGCGTGGAATACAGCTGGTCTAGGCTTCCAAGATAGTATTTTTCAACAACACCCAAGCTTGATGTACGTCTTTAACCTTTGCAACTGCTCCTTTTAGTTTTTTCTTAACTGTTTTCCTCATTTTATCATAGTCTCCCTTTCGAAAGTTAAAAGGTAGTACTGTGGATTTCCTTACTATCCCTCCTCCACTAATTAAATCAAAGGAGTGGAGGAGTAGCCTAGTGGTTGGGGCAAGGTACTTCAGGCCGGAAGGTCGGGGGTTCAAATCCCACTAGAGGACAGCAACCTTGGGCCGGAAGGACTGGGGTTTCTAGTCCCACAGGTGCTCCTTGTGGTCTTGGGCAAGCCACTTAACCCTCCATAGCCCATGTTCCCTGTAAAATAGTTATCTCCAAGTTATAATGCCCTGTTCAATGTAATTTCAATTTGTTCAATGTAAACCGCACTGATGCAGAATAGCGCGGTATATAAGAGAATGTAAATAAATAAAAAAAAATTAAAAAAGGCGATCATGCTATGATCACTGTTGACAAGTGGCCCCAACACCCTTATCTCTTGCACTAGATCTGGTGTTCCACTAAGGACTAGGTCTAATATGGCTTCCCCTCTGGTCGGTTCATGAACCAGCTGCTCCAAGAAGCAGTCATTTATTTCATCTAGGAACTTTATCTCCCTAGCATGTCCTGACGTGACACTGACCCAGTCGATACCGGGGTAATTGAAATCACCCATTATTATTACTGCGCTGTAACTTTTGTTAGCTTCCTTGATTTCTTTGAGCATTTCATCATCCATTTGCTCATTCTGGCCAGGTGCTCGATAGTACACCCCCACTGCCATCGCCTTCCCCCTTTTATATGGAAATTCTATCCATATAGATTCTACAGCAGATTTTGTTTCCTGCAAAACTTTAATCCTTTCTGAGTCAATGCCCTCTCTAACATAGAGCGCAACCCCTCCACCAATTTGATCAGCTCTATCATTACGATATAGTTTGTACCCAGGTATCACAGTGTCCCACTGGTTTTCCTCCTCCTTCCACCATGTCTCTGATATTCCAATCATATCTAACCTTTCATTTAGTGCTATATATTCTAACTCTCCCATCTTATTCTTTAGACTTCTAGCATTTGCATACAAGCATTTTAGAGAATGTATTTTATTCATGTTAATTTGGCTATTGTTAGACATGGGTAAATTGGGATCTTTAAGCTCTGTCTGCTCCATACTTGAGGGCATTTGGGCTACTTTACTCTTTTGTAGAACCTCTCTGCTTTTGGTAGTATCCTTCAAGGATACATTCTTCCAAACCATCCGCTCTTGGGTGACTGTCGGCTTTCCCCTAATATCTAGTTTAAAAGCTGCTCTATCTCCTTTTTAAAGGTTAATGCCAGCAGCCTGGTTCCATCCCGGTTAAGGTGAAGCCCATCCCTTCGGAAGAGCCCCTCCTTTCCCCAGAATGTTCCCCAGTTCCTAACAAATCCAAAACCCTTATCTCTGCACCATTGTCTCATCCACGCATTGAGACTCCGGAGCTCTGCCTGCCTTTTGGGTCCTGCGCGTGGAACAGGAAGCATTTCGGAGAATGCTACCCTGGAAGTTCTGGATTTCAGCTTCCTACCTAAAAGCCTAAATTTTGCCTCCAGAACCTCCCTACCACATTTTCCTATGTCATTGGTACCGACATGTACCAAGACAGCAGACTCCTCCCCAGCACTATCTAAGACCTTATCTAGGTGGCGCGTGAGGTCCGCTACCTTCGCACCAGGCAGGCATGTTACCAGGCGATCCTCACGTCCACCAGCCACCCAGCTATCTACATGCCTAATGATCGAATCACCAACTATAACGGCTGTCCTAACCCTTCCCTCATGGGCACATGGCCCTGGAGAAACTTCCTCGGTGCGAGAGGGTTTTACATCACCTAGAGGACAGGTCCTAGTTACAGGATCACTTCCTGCCACACCAGGGTGATGCTCTCCTGTCACGTGACCTCTCTCCTCCATGGCAACAGGGGTGCTGCTAGACTGGAGGTGGGACTTCAGGACTATATCCCTGTAGGTCTCGTCTATGTACCTCTCTGTCTGTCTTGTTTTCCAAATCTGCTACTTTAGCCTCTAGAGAACGGACTTGTTCCCTGAGAGCAAAGAGCTCCTTGCACTAGTGCACACGTAAGACCTCTCACCAACTGGGAGAAAATCATACATGTGACACTCAATGCAAAAGACTGGAAAGCCCCCATTCCACTGCTGGACTGCTGTCTGCATCTTAGTTTTAAGTTTGTGTCTAGATATTTAAGTTCTTACTTACTAGGGGTTGCTATGGGTATTTATACCAATAAAACTGTACCTAATACGTTTAATATACCTTGTTCACCTGAAGCTTAATTAATCTCAGATCCTTAGTGTATGACAATAAGGTCTCAATATAACTGCACAGCTCACCGTCTTTAATGTCTCTGGCACCCTGAGAAAGCAGAGGTTGTTCTTCCAACTCCGGTTTTCCAGATCCATCCAGCTTACAAGCATGTTGATCCACTAGTTCCTGCAGCCGGCTGATTTTGCGATCCATTTCGGTGGCAGTGTCCTCCATGAGGAAAATACAGCACTCTGCTTCTTGCAGTGTCCCACCAATGGTTTCAACTGCCTGTGCCATTGCATCCAGTTTACCATCCAGTTATTTGAACTGGGAACTCAGGGCCCCCACCACTGCTTAAGTAACATCTTCCACCAGAGCAGTTTGAGAAGGTGACTTTGGGGAAGAGGGGAGCCTCTGCTATCTTAACAGGACCTGTTCCCACATTCTTTCTTTCCCGATGAGCCGATTTCATTGCCCTCCATCACTCTGCACTACACGGAGACATTTCATAGACCCCCGAACCAGTTGGGTCAGTCAGCGGGTATTTTTGGTGTCTATCACTCTGCACCCTGGGACCAAGAAAGAGTACAACCCCAGAGAGAGAGCAAACAGCATCCGCTCCCTTTCAACACATCACGTAGTCCTTCCATCCAGTACCTTAAAATAAGTGGGAGTGCTGTCTATGTGCTCCCTCTGAGTCCGCCATCTTGAAAAATAGCAACGCCTGATCCCATGTGGTGCATCCTGGGATGCGCCAGGTGAGATCAGACTGCCATATAAGGCACCCGGGGGCGACCACTCTCTGCCGGGTGCCTGCGGAGACAGCTGCAGGCAGAGAGTGGTCGCCCCTGGTGTTGAGGACCCCCCACGAGACCTACAAAGCACAGCGGGGCTACACGCGGCCGCGTGTTAGCGGCCTGCGGGGTCGCGTCCTAAGGGGCGAGTCACAAGGGGCTAGGCTTGCTCCTTTGGTGATCTTAGAAGCGTCAGCAGTTGTGTGTTTGTTCATGGGAAAACGGAAGGCAAGATCAACTGCTAAAGCACCGTCAGGAGAGGGAGGTAAGGTGTCCGGTCCCATGGACAAGCATGTCACTGCCCTTCCACTTGCTAGCCAGTCTTTGAATGGGGCCTCATTGAGCCCAGACATCCGGACACCACCTCCTTTCCCTCAGCCTTCTCACTCGTCTACTCCTTTGAAGTTACCTTCACAAGTTATGTCTCCTGTATTAATCCCTGTGGACCCTGCTACATCTGAAAATGTTTGTTTACCACTTAAAAGTGAGGTGACTCTTTTGGATATTTGGTCAATATTTCAAAAGATTGAGACTCGATTGACTACCACTGTTTATTTATTTTATTTATTTATTTATATTCTCTTATATACCGCGCTATTCTGCATCAGTGCGGTTTACATTGAACAAACTGAAATTATATTGAACAGGGCATTATAACTTGGAGATAACTATTTTACAGGGAACATGGGCTATGGAGGGTTATTAATATTTACATGCAACCTATTTTCAACATTATCGAATCATTCAAGGTCGACTGTCTAATTTATGCTGATGACATCCTCCTATTTATGCCATTCTCCACAGAAAAAATGGACCTTTCGCCACTGATTGAATGCTTCAATACAGTCTCCGAATGGCTCCTATCACAAAACCTCAGGATCCAACACAAAAAGTCTGAGGTGCTATTTATCACCAGAGACCAGAAATTCTGCCCCCCAACTCATATAAAAGTTAAAGAAGCTGAGCTCCAAACCAAATCAGCAATTCGGTACTTAGGGGTCACCCTCGACCAACGACTAGATATGAAAACCCATATATCCAACATAGTCAGAGCCGTATACTTCAAAATCCGGTCACTCAGACACCTGCAATCCCTTCTAAGCACTGAAGACTTCCGGACAATATACCAAGCACTTATCTTACCACACTTTGACTTTGCCAACGCTATTCTCCAAGGTCTCCCTCAATCATCTCTAAATCCGTTGCAACTTGCCATGAATGCCGCAGCCAGAATCTTAGTAGGAGCAGCAAGATGCGACCATATAACGCCTATCCTAATACAACTTCATTGGCTCCCCGTTCAAGGAAGGCTTACATTCAAATCTTTGTTACTCACCTTCAAATCTATCCATGGCATCACCTCCCCCTCTTTAACCAACATCATCCAGCCAGCTCCTCCCAACAGAACAAGGAGAACCCCATCTACAAATGTGCTAGTAATTCCAAAGGCTTCAACAAAGTACACAACCGCAACATCTAACAGGGCATTTAGTATCTATGCCCCAAAATGTTGGAACGCATTACCACCAGGCATCCGTGCAATTACTGACCTATCACAATTCAGAAAGGCTCTCAAATCCCATTTATTTACTCAATACTACCAGATTAACCCTACCACTACATAAGTGCCTCTCCCTCACCCCCTCAAGTTAATATATCAACTCCATTGTACACATGTTCACACTGAATTCCCAATACTCGGTCTCATTGTACATATGTAAGTAGTTTAGTTTGCATTCCCCGTTTATCCAAGTTATTACTCCTGTTCTATGTAAAGCATAAACATGTTATCCAAGTTGTTTTCTCCTGTTCTATGTGAAGCCAAACAGTTTGTTATGGTCATTTTGTTGTATGTAAACCGCGCTGACAATAGTGCGGTATATAAGAAATTGTAATAAATAATAATAATAAAATAAATAAATAAATAAGTGGCTTGCCCAAGACAAGGAGCACCTGTGGGACTAGAAACCCCAGTCCTTCCGGCCCAAGGTTGCTGTCCTCTAGTGGGATTTGAACCCCTGACCTTCCGGCCTGAAGTACCTTGCCCCAACCACTAGGCCACTCTTCCACTCCACTGTTACCTCTTTATGTAATTTCTCACATGATGTTGTCACAAAGGTTAAAGTGATTGATAATCAAATGACCAATGGTTCCTTGACCCTGGTGGATTCTCAGCTCCAATCGTATAAAGATTCTCATCTTGGTTTTCTTAGAGATATTTCTTCTGTTTCTTATTGCTTGGAGTTGCTTGAAAATCACCAGCGGGTTAGGAACCTTCGCTTTTTGAATTTTCCTTCCACCCGCTTGCTTTCTCCTGAGATACTATTAAAAAAGTATTTGTTTGAAATCTTACATTTGAAGGACTCTGTGGATATTGTGCAAATGTATTCTTTTTTTTTTCTAATTTTGGGGCCTTTGAGTGACTCGGTAGGTCCTAATCTTACAGAGTTTTTACAGGATTTGCTCAATGTCATTCCAAAGCGTTGTACTTTGGTGGTGACTTTTGGGTCTGAATCACTTGAGAATCATACGTGCTTATTTTAAATGTAAAGATGCTTTGTTTTGTGGGTATAAGCTTCAGGTTTTCCCAGATGTGGGCAGGGTCACTCAGGCTCGACAGAAGCAGTTCCTCGAGCTCAGAGCTAGAGTTGTGGCTCTGGGGGCTTCCTTTTTTTGAAGTTTCCCTGCCGTTGTTTAATAACTTATGAAGGTCATGATTATGTTTACATTGATGTGGCTCATTTGCGTCAGTTTCTTGTGGATAAGGAGGGAGTAATTAGGCGGGAAGATGTGTAGGTGGGTTGGCTCTTTATTTTGGCTCCCTGATTTGGAGTTTTATTTACTCCTTTTTTCTTCTTTTAGATTTTTCTAGTCTCTCTTTGGGGAGTATGCGGTTCTCTCTCTTCCTTGATGTGTTTTGCATGATGTGTTTAATATATTGATCTTGAATGTATTATTCTGTTGGTTGGATTTTTTCTTTTGTGTATTTATATTTGTATTCAAGAAAATCTAAATAAATAATTTAAAAAAAGACTGCCATATAAGGTAGATTATGGCTTATATGGCAGTCTAACCCTGCCTGGTGCATCCTAGGATGCACCATAGTTTTTCAAGATGGCGGACTCAGAGTGGGAGCGCATAGGCAGCACTCCTGCTTATTTTTTAATGTACCGGGTGGGGGGTGGATTTAGAAGCCGCTAGACCACCAGTTTATTTTATTTTGAGGTGGGGGACTTTAGGGGCCGCTAGACCACCAGGTTATTTTCTTTTAATGGGGGGTACCGGGGCTGCTAGACCACCAGGTAATTACTTGGTTGGGGAACTGGCCCCCGACAATGCTTTGATGGCATCGGGGATGCTCGTGGCATCTGGAAAAGCCCCCGATGCCATCAAAATACTGTCGGAGGGGGATTGGGGCTGCTGGGCCACGAGGGATTCTCTTATTGTCAGGCACTGGCCCCCAAAAGTATTTTGATGGCATCGGGGGCTTTTCCCACTAATGCGATTGTCCCCGATGCCATAAAAGGGTAAATTAGACTTACCTGATAATTGTTGTTCCTTAAGGAACTCCAGTCTAGTCCCAAACCTTAGAGTTGTGCACCTCTCACAGCAGCTTGGAGACTGAGGAAACTTCATCTCTTTCCTGATGACACCAGATCCGGATCCGCCGCCTCTGATCAGTAACCTATTGACAAAGCAGACTCACCGGAGCAACAAGTAAGTATCAACTATGTACAGAACTGTATCTATCAACTCTAAACTACCAGAAGGGGACTCCTAATGCCCTTTTAAGCCCCCTCCCGGAACCAATAACCGCAATTATTGCTGGTACTGAGGTATCTTCTCAACCTTTGCAGGAACAACAGATGAACGAGAAAAATTTAGTACAGGTTTTAACCCCTGTCGTCTTACCTGTCATCAGCACTATTCTTCTTCAGGCCGTAGAAGACAAACAAGCGACCAGGGCGGGATACGGGACTAGACTGGAGTTCCTTAAGCAACAGCAATTAGCAGGTAAGTCTAATTTACCCTTCCTTAACGTCCCTCCAGTCTAGCCCCGAACCTTAGAGTATGTACCAGAGCAGTACATCAAATCAACGGGAGGGATCTGAGACCCCAGCCTGAAGCACCGCTGATCCAACACAGGTATCCCTCTGCGCCTGAACATCCAGACGATAATGCCGGACAAAGGAGTTTAATGATGACCACGTGGCGGCCTTACAAATGTCCAATGCTGGGACATAGTGAAACTCTGCCCAAGAGGCCGCTTGAGCCCTAGTGGAATGAGCTCTCAGCCCTTCGGGCACCGCCTTTCCGTTGAGGATATATGTGGGCGCTATGGCCCCCTTAATCCACCTGGCAATGGAGGCTTTCGACGACGCCTCTCCTTTCCGAAGACCACCAAACAAGACAAACAGCCTATCTGATTTGCGGAAACTCTCCGTCCATCGGAGATACTTCTTCAACGCCCGACGAACATCCAACAAATGTAATCTTTCCACATGGGAACCCCCCTGCCTTTCTGTAAATACCGGTAAGGAAATCACCTGATTAACATGGAATGCCAAGACTACCTTAGGCAAAAAGGACGGCACTGGTCTTAACACCACTTTAGAGTCCGAGAAACACAGAAAGGGCTTCCTACAGGATAAGGCCTGCAACTCGGAAATCCTGTGAACCGAACAGATAGCTACGAGAAACACTACCTTAAGGGTAAGGTCCTTCAAGGAAGCCCTGGATAAGGGCTCAAACGGCTCCTTTTCCAACGCCTGCAAAACAGAGGGGAGACTCCAAGTGGGCACTACCTGTCTGCGTGCCCGGCCTCAGCAATGACACCGCCCGCAAAAAGCATCTAACGTCCGGATGACTGCCTATGTGCTGTCCCCCGATCTTACCCCCGATCTTACCACCTGCACTCGTAAGGTAGCTGCCGCCAAACCTTTCTCTAGCCCATCTTGCAAGAATGCCAGCACTTGCGGCAGCGTTGCCCTGAGCGGCTCGCCCTGCCTATCAAGACACCAAGCTTCAAACACCCGCCAGATGCGGACATAAGCCAAAGATGTAGAATGCTTCCTTGCCCTCAACAAAGTGGACATTACCGAAGCCGAATGACCCCTCTTCTTCAGCCTTGCCCTCTCAAGAGCCAAGCCATAAGCGAGAACCGATCCACCTGAGGCATGAATAGCGGACCCTGGGTCAACAGATCCGGACAAGGCAACTTCCACGGCTTGTCCACCACTAGCCGCTGAAGATCTGCATACCATGGCCTCCGAGGCCAATCCGGCGCTATGAGAATGACGGGACCCCTGTACCACTCGACCGATTAACACCCACGGTGGAAAAACGTACAGAAGGAGCTCTGCAGGCCATACTTGAATGAGAGCATCCAGACCTTACGACATCCTCTCTCTCCGCCTGCTGAAAAACCGATTTGCTTTGGCCGAGTGGAAGGTTGCCATGAGATCCATTACTGGCACCCCCCACCTGTGCACCAGCATGTCGAACACTTCCGGATGCAGAACCCATTCTCCCGGGTCCACCTTCACCCGACTCAGAAAATCGGCCTGCACATTGTCCACCCCCGTCACATGCACGGCCGATAACGCCAGCAGATTCTCCTCGGCCCACTCGAACAACTGCTCGACCTCTGCTTCCAGCAGAATACTGCTGGTCCCTCCTTGCCGATTGATGTAAGCCACTGCGGTCGCATTGTCGGAGAACACTCGCACCGCTGCCTTCTGCAGATACGGCTGAAACTGCGCTAGCGCTAACGTTACCGCCCTCAATTCCAGCCGATTGATCGACCAAGACTGCTCCTCCTCGAACCACTGTCCCTGGGCGAGCCGACCCTGAAAATGAGCTCCCCAGCCGGAGAGACTGGCATCCGTCATTAAGGGCTGCCAACACGGAGCTTCCAACGGCATCCCTGTCTCAAGACAGCCGGGGCGCAGCCACCATTGCAGGGCCCTCCTTGTCACCGGTAAGCACGGCAACCTCCTTGTAAGCGGATAGGAGTGGTGGGACCACCGTCTGTAGCAGTCTCATGTGAGTCCTTGCCCATAGTACCAGCTCCAGCATGGCTGCCATGGTTCTGAGCAACTGCAAGTAATGCCACGCCGTGGGGGCCCGCCTGCGCAGAAATTCCCACACCAGGCGGCGTAACCCGTCCGCTCTGTTGCAGCAGGAAAATTCTCCCTTTCCTTGTATCGAACCGAGCCCCCAAGTACTCTAGTTCCTGTGTCGAAGACAATTTGCTCTTTGCCACGTTGACTACCCAGCCGAGACTCTGCAAGAAAGCCACCACCTTGACTCTCAGATTTTGACTTTTCCCAGCTTAACCAATCGTCCAAGTAAGAGTGTACTAGAACACCCTCCTTTCTCAATGCCGCCGCTACCACCACCATCACCTTTGTGAATGTTCGCGGCGCCGTAGCCAGACCGAAAGGTAAAGCCCGGAATTGAAAATGCCCTAGGAGCACCGCAAACCTGAGAAACCTCTGATGCTCCTCTCTGATCGGAATATGCAAGTAGGCTTCGGACAGATCTAAGGATGTAAGCCACTCCCCTTTCCTTACTGCCACAGTGACTGACCGCAGGGTCTCCATGCGAAAGTGAGACACCCGCAGATAGCGATTTATGCCTTTGAGGTCGAGAATTGGACAAAAGGTCCCTTCCTCCTTTGGGACCACGAAATAAATGGAGTACCGACCTAAACCACATTGGAGTGGGGGAACTCGCACCACCGCTCTGAGTTCTAATAGCCTCTCTCCACTGTCTCCGACAGCAGCGGCCTTGACTGGTGCTGTGCACGGAGAGCGCACAAACAAGTCTCTTACTGGACGTCGCAACTCCAGGGAATACCCCTCCCGAACGACCTCCAGAACCCACTGGTTGGACGTAATTTTGGCCCAGGCCTCGTAAAAATCCCGCAGCCGACCTCCTACAGGCACCGACGCCTGAGTCCTCCAACCTACATTGTGATTTGCGCAGATTGGAGGAGGAGGAGGAGGTAGTGGTCCCGAAGCCCCTTCCTGCCCCCCGAAATCCACGAAACCCTTGGTTCCTGTAGGGAAAATGCCCTCTCTGCGCCTGTCCAAACCTAGGACTCCGGAATCTACGAAAATCCCTCTGCTGCCCTTTGGCCGGGGGAACTGACCGACTGGGCTTCTGCTTATCCTCCGGAAGTCTACCTCCCTCAGACTCTCCGAGTTCCTTCACAAACTTATCTAGATCTTCTCCAAAAAGAAGCTTTCCCTGAAATGGCAGCTTACTAAGCCTAACTGTAGAAGAAGCATCTGCTGCCCAATTGCGTAGCCAGAGATACCGTCGCGCCGCAACAGCGGAAGCCATGCTCTTAGACAGCGCCCGAATGAGATCATAATGGATATCGGCGAGGTAAACTGTCCCAGACTCCAGTCTGGCCGCTTCCCCTGCACTGTCCACCTCATCGTTGTCCAGTACTCTCTGCGACCAGCGTAGACAGGCTCTTGCTACCCAAGCCCCACAGATCGCTGCGTGCACAGACAGGGCATTGACATCAAAAATCTACCTTAACAAGGAATCCAGCTTCCTGTCTTAAACATCCTTGAGTGCCGTACTGCCTTCCACTGGAATCGTGGTCTTCTAAGTCACTGCCGACACCGCTGCATCCACTCTGGGAGACTTAAATACTTCCCGATCGTGCTCCACTAATAGGTAAAGACGGCCCATCACTCTGGACCCCTTAAGAAACGCCTCCGGGGTATCCCACTCTTCCTGTATCATCTCCCGAACCACTCTGTGTACCGGAAACACCTTCTGAGTCTTCCGGAAGACGTGCAATAAAGGATCTTCCAGGGTATCATCCTCAGGAGGACTGGGCGCCGGCATGTTCAGTGCCTTCAATGTCTCTGCTATGAGGGCTGGGAGTTCTTCTCTCCTAAACACTCGGACGACCCTAGCCTGATCCTCCCTATCCACGATCTCTCCTTCTTCTAGGTCATCGTCCAAGTCCAACTCGCGGTCTCCCTCATCCGAGTGCAGATCTTCCGAGCCTACTCCCAGGTCCCCCAGCACCTCCTCCATCCTGGCCTTCTTTGCTGAGACCTTTGACCCCCCTGCACTCAAGGGTGAACCAGGCCGCTTACTCCCCCGGTCCCGTTCTGCAGGGCACAGTACCAGGCCTTCCCGGTTCCCCCCAAGGGCCTGCTGTATCAGGGCCACAAACTGCGGTGAAAAAATTGCTGATAAACCCCCCGGCAACGGCTCCTGCTGGGCTGGGAGATCCGAGGCTGACGACGGCCCAGCTATGGGCTCCCGTGCCGGCCTAGATTTCTGGGGTAGAGAAGTAATTCACTTCAAACAGCAATTGTTCCTGCTGCCTTCAAATATGCTGTTACATCTCTCTTCAAAAAGCTTTCTTTGAACCCTATTATCAGCTCATCTTCCTCCTCCCTTTTGCATCCAAACTACTTAATCTCTACTCCCCGGAAACTGTTTTACTGTCTCAGGAGGAGGGCGCTCTCCTGCACCCCAACCTGAGGTCCCTATCACTGATGGTGAGGCTGCTGAAAGGGTGACCTTACCCCTTTTCAACCTCTTGGGGGAAGTGGAAGAGATCCTGCTTGGCCTCTCGTAAGGCTTCCACCAGGAGAGCTTATGCCTTCAAATGGCGCAGGTTCTCGTTCTGTGGTGTGGAGCAAGGGGTGAACCTGTTCTCCTGCTTGGTGCAGCTGGTACTGCAATGCCTTCTTCATCTCTCGCAATCTGGACTCAAATCGAACTCCGTAAGAGTGCATCTCAGCACCCTGGTGGTGCATCACTACCTGGTGGAAGGCAAACCCTTCTCAGTCCAGCCTCTGGTGACCCGCTACTTGAGAGGGCTTCTGCTGTTACAATCACCTGTCCACCCTCCGTCGACTGAATGGGACCTCAATGTAGTATTAGAGCAGCTCGCTCGCTCACCATTTCAGCCTCTGGCTACCTGTCACCTGAGATACCTCTCGTGGAAGGTTGTATTCCTGGTGGTGCTCACATGGTCAGTGAGCTCCAAGCCCTAGTGCCAGAGGTGCCGTATACCCAGTTCTGCAAGAACAGGGTCATGCTTCACACGCACCCCAAATTCCTACTGAAGGGTGGTATCTTCCTTTCACCTCAGCCAGGAGGTGGTGCTGCCCACCTCCTTCAAGGCCTAATTCTAATAGGGTAGAGAGTGTCCTTCACACCTTGGAAGAGGGCCCTGTCTCTTTACATTCAGCATATCCAGGGCCACCGGAAAGCTTCCTAGCTTTTTGTTTCCTATGACCCCAGTCGGCTAGGGAAAGTGGTGATCAAACAGACACTGTCCACCTAGATGGCAGACTGCATCGCCCTCGCCTATAGGCAGGCAGGGTTCATGCTGGATGGCCAGGTCACGGCACACTGTCAGGGCCATGGTGGCCTCTGGCAAACCTGCACTCTGTCCCTATGCTGAACATCTGCTGGGCCGCCACCTGGTCTTCAGTTCACACCTTTGCAGCTCATTACTGCCTGGAAAGGGAGTCCCAATGGGACAGTGCCTTCGGCCAGGCCGTGCTCCATAATCTTTTTGGGGTCTAGGCAACTCCTACCCTCTGACCCTCCTGTGTTCATGCTTCCGGAGTGCTGGTTCCATTGGACACACGGTTCTTACTGCAGTCTGTACCTGAATACTCAATTGCTGCTGCTCACGGCTCCCCTTGAGGATGACCATGTTTTTTTTCCTATGGGCTTTTGGTAGCCTGTAGCTAGGGAGTCCCATGTGTGAGGACTGACTTACTGCTTGTTCCCGGAGAAAGCGTAGTTACTCACCTGTAACAAGTGTTCTCTGTGGACAGCAGGAATCAGTCCTTACAATCCTCCCTCCTCCCCTTGGAGTTGCTTCTTTACCATCTTTAAATTTTTTGCCATCTTTTAGCTATGTCATCTGACTGAGTAAGATGGCACCCTTGGGCGGGAAGGGCACCACGCATGCGTGGTGGCATCTCCCAAATGCTTTCTTTGAAAGCTGGGAGGATGTTTCCTTGGGGGCTCTGTCGGCGCCATTACCCATATGTGAGGCCTGATTCCTGCTGTCCCTGGAGAACACCTGTTACAGGTGAGTAAAGAGAAATTAGACTTACCTGCTAATTGTTGTTCCTTGAGGAACTCCAGTCCAGTCCCGCACCTCTGGGTAGTATACCTCCTCCAGCAGCTTGGAGACAGCATGTTATCTTTTTGATGACACTAGTGTACTTAAGCAGCTGGCACTGCCTACCAGCCCCAGTACCTATTGACAAAACAGACTCAGAGAAGCAACAAATAAGCAGTTAAACATGCAACAAACACTTCTATGTCTAAATAAACTAGTACTCCCTCCATCCCCTGGGAAAGGATACCTCGTCCCCCCCTCTAGGATGGGGAGGCCTACCTGTTGAGCGCCTGAACAACTCCGAACAGACGAACTCCGAACAGACGAACGAAAGAGCTAACATCTCACACACATAAAGACGATTCAAGCATTTCGACAGGGACGAATTCATACAGGACACAATACAACACTTGAACGTTACCACAGACGACCTGGAGGAACAAGTTTCCAGCTGGAACAGCATTCTAGCTAACGCCGCCAAACCATCTGGTGACGGGATCAAGAAACAACACCACAACAAGAGACAAAACAAGCCATGGTACTCAGCAAAAATACGACAGGAAAAGAGAGAGCTCAGGAAGATTGAACGGAGATGGAGAAAAAACAAAGCTACCGCCGACCAGCATCTTTACCTAACAAAGCAAAAACAATACAATGAACACATCAACCAATCAAAGAGGGAATTCCACACAAACATGATAAATACTTCCATCAACAAACCCAGAGAGCTGTTCGAAATAGTAAAGATCCTCACAAAAGAGCAAACAACAGAAGGCAAAGTACAAATTGATCCACAGGATTTCGCCGATCACATCAAAGACAAATTTCACTCCACAGAGCGAACAACAACTAGTGGGACCACCAGGTCGGACGTACACCCCAAAACCTGGGGCACATTCTACTCACCCTCAACAGAACAGATATCCCACATCATCTCTACAATCAATACAAGCACTGCCCCTACAGACTCGATGACAACCAACACGGATTTCGTCCCAATCATGGAGTCGAAACGCTACTGATCTACCTCTTCGACAGCATCCTAAGAATAATCGACAACACCAAGAATGGAATCATAATGATCTTCATCGACATCTCCTCAGCCTTCGACACAGTGGACCACAACACCCTCCTGGAAAGACTAAAGAACACCGGTATACACGGTATCACATTAAAATGGTTCCACTCATACCTAACCGAAAGACAGCTACAGGTCAAATCGGGACACAACACCTCCCGACCCATAATCGTCCGACAAGGAGTACCTCAAGGATCCGCACTCTCAGCACTCCTATTTAACATCTACATACAACCAATATGCAACATCATGAAAAAGAACAACATTCAATACACAATATATGCAGACGACATAATGATATACACCCCGATATCAATCGACAACCCGGACTTCACTAAGATAACAGACTGCCTCACCCAAATGGAGAGTTGGTGTCAAAACAACAACCTAGCAATAAACTACAACAAGACCGAAGCCTTATTCATCACCCGGAACCAAAGCTTCATACACTCACCAAATTTAAAGATACAAAGCACCACTATACCAATAAGATCAGAAGTGAGATACCTCGGAGTTACTCTGGACAATAAACTCAATCTCAAACCACACATAGACAAGACAATCCAAAAAGCCTACTACAAGATGCGAATCATCAGGAGACTGAAGCCGCTCCTCGCCCCGGAACACTTCCGTACCGTCTGTCAAGCACTGATAACCCCACTACTGGACTTCTGCAATCCGATATACCTTGGACTACCGAAACAAGCCCTCAAGCCTCTGCAACTAGCACAAAACACTGCTGCACGAATCATATCAGGAACTGCAAGACAGGAGCACATCACACCCACCTTAAAGGACTTACACTGGCTTCCAATCGGTGCACGCATCAAATACAAAACTATCATAAACCTATTCAAGATAAACACCACACATCAGCCAACAGCCTACACACCCTCATACAATCAGACACCAGTACGCGTCCCAGAAGAAAACAAACCCACAACCGAGTCAGCACCCCAAGTGAATACAAACACACACGCAAGGACACAACAGACAGAGCACTCTCAATGGCCGCTCCAACAATATGGAACAAACTCCCGGACGAATTGAGGGCCGCTACAGACCTCAAAGACTTTAGAAAACAGCTGAAAACCATGCTGTTCATAGAACACTATGGACACATCACATAACTTCAGAGAATGAATAACAGCACATGATTCCGCCTAACCAATGTATGTATCGAATATGTTTTTGCACCACTGTATATAGCCCACTCTGTACATAGCTCATACCAATCTAGCACACAACACAACACACACTCAATTTCCCCCCCACTGCATGTATAACACACTCACTTGACCTGATTGTTTGCTGTGATACCACCTTGATTATTAAGATAAGGCGGTTTAGAAATACTGTTAAATAAATAAAATAAATAAACTCCAACCAGTGGGGCACGAGCAACCGACAGCTCTTCTGGTCCGCCCCTCCTCCCACCCCCCAACAAAGCTGATTACACACCCTCCATGGCTCCCCCTGTCCACTTCCTCCACCAAGGAAACCAGCTTCAGGACCAGGTTGTGCACAGATTATCACAGAAAGCACTCAGGGAGGGTTCCGGGACTGGACGAGTTCCTCAAGGAATAACAATTTAGCAGGTAAGTCTAATTTCTCTTTCCTTATCGTCCCACCAGTCCAGTCCTACACTTCTGGGATGTATCACAGCAGTTAAACTAACATGAGGGACCCGCACAACCAGCCTGAAGCACCTCCGATCCAAAACGAGTGTCCTCTGCCACCTGGACATTCAGGTGAAAATGTTCAGAAAATGTATGCTGCCCTACAGATCCCCACCGGCGGAACTAAACTATACTCTGCCCATGAGGCTGACTAAGCCCTCATGGAATGCGTCCACAACCCCGCCGCCACTGCTCTACCCTTCAAGATGCCAACTTGATTGTCTCAGTGATCAATCTGGAAATGGAGGCCTTAGCTGCTGCCTCACTTTTGTGCGGCCTGCCAAACAGAACCAACAGATGGTCCGATCTCCGAAAGGACAATGCCCTTTTCACATACCTTCGCAGGACTCTTTTTACCATCCAGGTGGCAGAGCTGTGGAGTGGCAGGGCCCATATCCACGCTCGCCAGAGCCAATAAGAAAACGGCCTGATTTACATGAAATGCTGAAATCAACTTGGGCAAAAATGAAGGTACTGGGCGCAGGACCACTTTCTCCTTGGAAAGGGAAAGGAATGGCTCCTGGCATGACAGGGTCCGAAGCTCCGAAATCCTGCATGCCGAGCAAATCGCCACCAGGAATACCATTTTCAGAGTCAAATCCTTCAGGAAAACTTGACTCAATGGCTCAAAGAGTTCCCCAGACAGCAGAGTCAGCATCAGATTGAGATCCCAAGGTGGTACCACCGCCCTCTTTGGCAGACAGAGGTAGGTCACTGCCCCTAGAAAGCTCAGCACCCCATGGACCTTCCTGTGATAACCGGAAATCGCCGCCAGTTGCACCCTCAAGGAACTGGCAGCTTAGACCCTTATCAAAACCGGATTGCAAGAACGCCAAGATGTTGACAGAGGCAGTGGAAGGGCGCGCCTGCCTCTCTCCACACCATGATTCAAAGATGCGTCCTACGCAGATGCATGCCAGGGTCGTAAACCTCCTCTGGGCCTGTAGCAAGGTCGCTATCCCTGAGCCCAATTATCCTTTCTTCTTTAACCTTGCCCTTTCAAGAGCCATGCCGTGAGAATTGATCCACCTGGGGTATGCGAAGCAGCCCCTGTTTCAAGAGGTCCTTCCAAACCGGAAGCCATCACAGTCAATCCGCCAGTATCTGAATCAGGTCACAATACCACGGGTACCTCAGCCAGTCTGATGCCACCAGAATTACAAATCCCCGGTGTGCCTCTATCCGTTGCACTAACCGGCCTATGAGCGTCCACGGGGGAAAAACAGAGAAGACCCTCTTCGAGCCACTGCTGAATTAAAGCATCCAGGCCCTCAGACATCCTCTCTTCTTCTGCTGAAAAACCAGCAGGCCTTGGCTGACTCGAACATTGCCATTAGGTCCATGACCTGTGTGCCCCAATCGGCGGACCACTTGCTCAAACATCTCCTGATTGAGCTGTCACTCTCCGGGGTCCATGCCCACTCGGCTGAGGTAGTCTGCCGTCACACTGTCAACTCCCATTATGTGCACTGCTGATAACGCCTGGAGATGCTTGGACCACCTTCCCCTGCAACCATGGCTGGAAACCTTCTAGCGACAAGGTCACCGCTTGCATCTCCAGCCTGTTGATTGTCCTTTGCAATGGGCTCCCCAACCTGACAGGCTGGCATTGGTCATCAGCGGAACCCACACCGGGGACTCCTTCCAGGCTCCCCACATGCAGCCACCAACTGAGGGCTCTCCTGGCACTCTGCAGGCAAGGGAGTACTTGGGACAGGGGCGGACTCTGATGAGACCATCGACGGAGCCCTTGCCCATAGGACTAGCTCAAGAGTGGCCGCCATGGTCCCCAGAACCTGCAGATAATGCCACGTTGATGGTCTTGCCATCTTCAGGAACTGCCATATCCACTGTCGTAGCTCTTTTGCTCGGTGATCTGGCAGGAAAACCCTGCCCATGCGGGTATCAAAGCACGCTCTCAAATACTCCAGCTCCTGGGCCAGCCATAACTTACTCTTGACCAGGCTGAACCCCCAACCGAGACTTTGAAGGAACTCTCCCACTCGCGTTGTTGCTCTTTTGCCATCGTCCCTGGACTTCGCCTGGATCAGCCAATCGTCTAGGTATGGGTGGATGAGAACCCCTTCCTTGCAGAGAGCTACCACCCCAACCACCATGACCTTGGTAAAGGTACAGGGGACGGTTGCCAAACTGAAGGGCAATGCTCAAAACTGGAAATGGCCCCTTGGCACCGCAAAGCGGAGAAACTGCTGATGATCTGGATGGATGGGAATGTGTAGATATGCCTCTGTGAGATTGAGTCGCCAAAAACTCTTCACTTCCTACCACCACTATTACTTATCGCAGCATTTCCTTGTGAAAATGCAGTTCCCGAAGACAGCAGCATGCCCTTGAAGTCAAGAATTGAGCAAACGGAACCTTCCTTTTGGACACCACGAAATACATGAAGCATTGACTGCAGCCGTACTGGTCTTGCGGAACCACTTCCACAGCTTGCATCTGCAGGAGACAAGTCAAGGTCTCTTCTACCGCCGCCAATACCGCTGCGTCCACTTTGGGCGATCAAAGGAGCTCGTTCTTGTTCCGGCAGCGGGTATAGGCGCATCATGGATTGCACCACTTTAAGGCCGGCCTCCTGCAGATCCCACTAATCTGAATCATCTGTCCTACTACCCCATGTACTGGAAAGATTTTCTGTGATTTCCGTACCGCCTGGAACAGCAGATCCTACAGCGCATCTTCCTCTGCCGGGAAGTTAGCAGGCATATTGAGGAACTCCAAGGTACACATAGAATATGAGCCCTTTGGGGACGAGGAATTTTATCAGTACCTGTTTGTAGTGATTGTAAACCACTTTGATGCCCTTCGGCCTGGGCGGTACATCAAGAAATTGCATAAATATGAGCATAAAGATGAGCGTCAGTAGCTCCTCCTGGTGGAAAATCCAAACAATCTGAACCTGATCCTCCTGTTCTGGGCTCTCTCCTCCTTCCAACTCCTCCTGCAGATCTAGCTCCGTGTCAAGGTCTTCCCTATCCAGCCCCTCTGACCACGGCGATTGCTGCCACTCCTCTAAGCCTCTAGCCCACTTAGACGCCACTGCTCCTGACTCATGCTCTTTTGCGTCTGACACCCTCTTAGCCCTGTGTTTCGGGGCTGAGGAGACACTTGCCAAGCGCTGTTGACGTAGGCAAAACACCTTATGCAAAAGTAAAGCAAACTCCGGTGAGAACTCCCCCAGGAGCCCTATTGCTCCCTGGGCTTAAGGGGTGGATGGTCTGGGCATCGTGCAGGGACAGGGGTCCAGATCAGTTGAAGGTAACATGGTGTCCACGCCTCCAGAGTCTCTTGCAACCAGGATGGACTCTCCTGCCTCATCTCATCCTACAGGGATGCTCCCAGACTTAGCCTCTCACGTGCAGTCTAGGCAGATGCCTGCCTCCAAGACCACACCCCATCGGGGACCGCATATCTTGAGGGTTTTTAGATTGTGCTGCCGTGTTGCATCTTAAAGATATGAAATGGACCTTGCACTGATCCAATCAAACTGACACTTTCTCTGAGTAAAGCTTAGATTTTTATTCTAATACTACAAATGGATATAAGGGAGTACAGCTTCCCTTACAAGCAATATTACAAATTTCAAAGGTACATAATCTGGGTAAGAGGCAAGGGATGATCATGTCAGGTTACTCACTGACCATAGACAGATGGAAGGATTTAATTTGCCTACTATTCACTAACTGACTATATCTTTCAAATTACATACATTTCTTGTATGCAGGTACTTCCTGTTTTCCACAGAGCTGTAGCTGCTACAAACCTATATGCAGCACCTTTTTTTTTTCTTTTCGGTCCCCCACTTATCTTTCATTTATTTCTGTCTCTGACTTTATACCTGACCCTTCTCAGAAGAAAGTCACAATGTCTCAACCAACTGTCACTTAGATTACCTGACTAGGCACAACGGCCCTCTGAAATCTGCCCAGCAACAACGATTAGACTTTTCCCACAGGTCTGAATCAAGTCACTGCACACTGAATAAGTTTTGAGCTGTATAACACAAGGAATGCTTAAGGATTAAGTGGGGTTCACGCCCCGTGATACCATCCTATACCAGGCACTGCGGTCTGGTCGGCATGGTGGGAACGGCTGGGGACACTTTCCAGAAATGCCCTCAATCTGTACCCGGATGGGTAAAAGGATCCTCAACACAGTGCACCTCCACGGGTTCAGGCACAGAGCACTAGAGTACTTGGACTAAAATAAAATCAAACCACTATCTAATTAACTGAAACTGAAATTAAAAAGAAACTGCAAATGGCCCCCTAGGAAGAGGCTGCTCTGTCCTGCTTTATTCTCTGGTGGCTGCCTCTCCCGGGCACCCAAAACACAGCAGGAGGTTAAACACATGCGGGCCTGAATAAGAAGAAATCGTGCCTAAATGCAGCGGGGGGAGTTTCCTACACCGCTGCAGGCTCCCAAACATGCGGCTGCAGGCCGCTCTGTATCTCCTTGTGTTCTGGCGGTTTCTGCTGTCCTCCTCCCCCCCTTACCTTGGAGCCTCTTTGCCACAAGGCTTTTCTACCCCTCACGCTCAGCCTTCCTTCCCGGCTTTGGCGCTGAGGGGGGCGTCTCGGGGCTCCTAGCTTTCACTCCTTCAATCAACTGCAGCCCCTGCGGCGGGTCCTCACCCGATAACGGGTTCGGGAGCCGCCAGAAGTCTCAGACTGAGGAAGGCCCACACAGAACTCCCCCCTCCTGAATTCTGTTTCATTTGCTCGCAATTTGGGTGTTATTTTTGACTCTTCGCTCTTTCTCCTCTCATATACAACTCATCGCTAAGACCTGTCGCTTCTTTCTCTTCAACATTGGCAAAATCCGCCCCTTTCTCTCTGAGCTCACTACTAAAACACTCATCCATTCCTTGATCACCTCCCGTCTTGATTATTGTAACCTCCTTCTTGCTTGCTTGCAGTCTCATCTCTTCCCTCTTCAGTACTCCGCTGCCCGTTTGATTTTCCGTCAGCCTCGTTTTGCCCACATCACTCTTCTCCTCAGATCTCTTCACTGGCTCCCTATCCGTTTCCATATTCACTTTAAGCTTATCCTTCTGACCTATAAGTGCATTCACTCTGTGGCTCCTCGGTACCTTTGTTCTCTCATTGCGCCCTATTTCCCCCCTTGTGTACTCCGTTCTTCTTCCTAGTTGCTTCTTGCTATGCCCTTCTCCTCTATTGCCAACTCCAGATTCTGCTCTTTTCACCTTGCTGCTCCTTATGCTTTGAATAAACTTCCTTTGTCTATACGTCAGGCATCTTCTTTGCCCCTCTTCAAACTCAAGTTAAAAGCTCATCTTTTCGCCTCTGCCTCTTGATTTTGCTGTTTTCCTTCCTTCCCCTCTTTTATTTCACCTTTCTTTCTTCCTCTTACACTTGTTCTTACCTCGTCTCTTTGCCCTTGTTCTAATCTTTTTCTACTCCTTTTCTTGCTTTGTCTTTTTATATTGTAAGCTCTTTTGAGCAGGGACTGTCTTTTTGTGTTTTCATTGTACAGTGCTGTGTGCGCCTAGTAGCGCTTTATAAATGCTTAGTAGTAATAGTAGAGGGGGAAGAAGGAATATCCTCACCTCAGCCCTGTTGTCCCCCATGTTCTCTCTCTTCCTTCTGTTTTATTTTTTTTTACTTCTGCCTTTAAAAACAAAGAAACCTGCACCTTAACAGGGGAAATAAAAAGCAAACTCTAACTAAATCTATATCCTTAGTTGTCACTTCAGTACATCCAGCACCCCGGCTCACTACCACCTCCAGCTGCTTGGAGACTGAGCATACTGGGACTGGTAGGCGATGCCAGCTGCATATGTACATTAGTGTCATCCAAAAGATGACATGCTCAGTCTCCAAGCTGCTGGAGGAGGTACACTACACAGAGGTGCAGGACTAGACTGGAGGGACGATAAGGAACTATGCTTTACCGTCTGCTGGAGAGAAAGCAATACTGAAGGGACCTCTGGTGGCTGAGGCGAATAGAGGTACCGGTAGTGATGTCATTGAAACCTGGGCTTTCCATTGGTTCTTTGTCTCCATCAGTTTGTTAGTAGGGGAACACAATACATTTGTCTGGACTGGTCTAGCAGAATGATATGGAAATTACCTTTATCCATGCCATTTTCTTGCAGCGTCAACTCAACTTCATTTTTCCACCTTTCTGTGCCATATGCTTGTAATAGACTACTCGAGTTAATATGTCATTTATTTATTTATTTTCTTCTATACCACCCCTTCCAGAGATCAAGGGCGGTTTACAGGGAACAGTTAAACAATTTTATATAGTCATGCTCTGGCTCTATTTAAATCTAGGCTAAAAACTCATCTCTCTTGGGCTGTTTTTGGATTCTGACCCTCATTTTACTTAAGAATTACCCTAGTCCCATTTTTGTTCTGTTGTCTTGAACAGACTGTAAACTTGCTTGGGCTCTCTCTTATGTGTATATTGTAATGGGGAAGAGACGTCCTTTGCCATGCAAACAGAGGAACCTGAGAGAAGTAGGTCTGTTGTTGACAGGAAGGCAAAGCACAGGACTCCCAGTTGCCAGGAGCAACATAAACAAACCCAGCCACGAGTGCAGAAGCCCCGCCCAGCTAGCAAACAATCCCCACCACCTGAGCCCAATAGTTTTCACCTGAGAGGGGGAAGGGCTAGATTAGCTCCAAACCAGACATATAAGAAACGCTCATTAGAGTTTCAGTGTGAAGGGCAGCAAAGGAAGCAAGAGAAGCACAGGAAGCAAAGAGCAGGAGGAGCAGAGGAACTGGAGAACGAGAGAGAGAGAGAGAAAGCTTGGACAGACCCAGCTGGGAAAGCTGAGTGAGCTGAAGTCTGAGACTCAGAAGCAACGTGTTTCAGTGTGGAAGGAAACACGAGAGAAAGTACGTGAGTGACTCAGAGGATTGTGATTCTGAGAGTGATAGAGAAATACAGGAAGTAACCAGCAGGAATAACTGGAGGAGCAGGGCCCAAAAACCCTGTGGCAAGAACTTCAGGCAATTGTCCTATTGGGAAGACACACAGAGGGAAACGTTACCGGTAAAGCTATCTAGGAAGCACTTGCAAGCTCCAAGGCGTGAAAGGTATTCGGTGGAGGACATTTGCATGTCAGAAGAAGAGGTTGAGAAGCCAAAGTACAGAGGAAAACCTCTGAGGTTTAAACCCCTTTCTGACCAGGCTGTGCATGGACTTTCACCTGTCTCTAAGCCAGAAGGTAGGCTGTCTAATTACTATAAGGATAAAAGTGGTTATAAGAAGTTCTCTTATAGAAACCCTAAAGGGTGTGACTCTCCTCTCTGCTATTCTAAGATACATGGTAATACTGAACCCTATCTCACGGAGGGCTTGATAGAGAAGCCTCAGGAACAGATAGAGGATGGAAGTTTGGAAACGTATACCAAGCAGAAGTTGTACTTACCAGAGAATCAGCATGAGTCAATGCTGATTGATCCTCAGGAAGAAGAAATATCAGATAACCAAATGGACTGTACTTTAATGGTTACAGATGATATAATTTCTCTGTGCTGAGCCAGGTGATGTGAAAGCTGTTTAAACTAGCAATTGAAGAGCACAGGATTTTCCTTGCTTATACAAAGTGACTGTATGCTGTAAATACCGTGGAACTTTGGTTTAAGTTGAGAAGCTGTTATTTCCTTTCTTATTTTGTGCCAGAGTGTATGGCTTTTTGTCCTGAGTTATTTTGTGTTTGAATCCGCCCCGGGAGGGGAATTAAAAGCCTGTCATTGCCTGTACCACTCGCACCACAACTGCATCTTATTGAAAAGGGAAAATACTACAACTCCCAGGAGGCAATGCAAGCCTAAAGCATTGCTCCAGTCTTTCAATAAAGGGTCCCCAGGCCGTCTATCCCATATGCCCATGCTGCGGGCCGACTACTGGTGACAATATGTGCAGTACTGCATCTGCTTAGTAGTGTAATAGAAATAAAGAGTAAATATGAGAGTCGACAGCATAAAGATGGTACTGAAAACTATGGGAGGAGATCAGGGTACCAAGGGACCAAGAGTAGACTGAGAAGGAGGTCCCAAGACAGAGCACAGACTGAATTTGGGACAGCAGAGTATCCACTACAGCCTACAGTGAAAGTGTGATAGGAGAGAGAAGAAAACCAAGCCAGAACAAAATCTGAAATCCATGTCAGAACATGGTATTGAGAAGAAAGTGGTGATTAACAGTTTTAAAAGCAGCAGCTAGGCGAAGAAGGATGAGGATTGAGTAAAGACCCTTGGATTTGGTTAGGAACAGGTCATTGGAGACTTTGGCAAGGGCTATTTCGATAGAACGTTGATGAAAATCAGATTGCAGTGGCTCCAGAATGGCTTGAGATAGAGGTGATGAATTGCACTTTTGATACAAAAGGGAGTTGGAAGACGACAGATAACTGGAAGAGCAGGTATGATCTAGTGCAAGCTTTTTGAGGAGCAGTATAACCACAGCTGCTGTGGAAAGCAATAGATTAAGAATAAACAGATAGAAGGGATGGCAGTGGAGGAAATAGAGCTTAGTAGATAGGGGAGAATGAGATCAGAGGAACTGGCAGCGAGGTTGGAAGAGGACAGATGATGTGCAGTTTCCTCCTCTGTGATTTTAGTAAAGGAAGAACGAGGGACTGGTTGAAGGAAGGATCCAAGTGTGAGGAGAGGAAAGGGGAGATGGAGGTCACCCCATGAACTCGGGACCAATCTTGTAAACCTTGTCATGGAAGTAGTCAGTCAAAGTCTAGGCAGAAAGTGAAGGAGGGATTTGGGGGCAGGGGCACTTTGAGAGGAGAGCTGAGTGCTGCAAAGAGACGGTGAGGACCAGAGGCAAGTTTGTTGGATGTACATGGTACTCTTGCTTAGCAAGTTTTATGCAGAGTGGAAGGAGGTAGTATGAATTTGCAATGTATGAAGACGGATTTAAGCCAGTGCTAGCTCAGCAATGTGAGCACAAGAATGTAGATAGTGGATTTTGGAGGGCAGTCCAGGCTGATGTACAGTAGGCATCTCAGAGTATGGATTAGGAAGAATAAGAGCAGCCAAGGCAGAAGAGAGCTTAGTAGTTAAAAAGAGAAACTACCTCATTGACAGATTCAGATGACAGTAGCAGCTGAGTGAGGAGAAGAACAATGGAAAGAGGGGAAGCCTTAACACCCTGAAATTCCTAAATCTAGGAGTGCAGCTTGGTTGGTTGAAACTGTGCTGGGCTATGGATTAAAGTGAAAGTTAGCAGGTGATGGTCAGAGCAGGAAAGAGTGAGCTGGAGATAAAGACAATGTTGAGGCATTATAATCAGGGCTGGTCCATCCATTGTGCGAGAATGTTGTTCGCACAGGGCCCTGTGCACTGTTCCCTCTAAGCTGTGCGCGTGTGCACGCGCACACACCTCGCCGAGCGAGCGCACATACTTTACAACAGAGCGCACAAAAATTACGGCTCTGATTCTGATAGAAAACAACACAGATGTCTTAAAATTTAAAAGTTATGCTTGTAATTACTAGAAATTTCCCGCTTCATTTAGTAATTGTCTATTTTCATTTAATTTGATTAAAATCAATGTGGTGTACATACTGTATTCTGACGTGTAGTCAAATTTTAAAGTATATAACTCCGAGTGTCATTATGTGGCGCACAAAAATTTAACTTTCCTTCAAAAGCTGCACACAGCTGATATTTTATGCGCACACAGCCTACAGAAAATTAGAGGGAACATTGGCCCTGCGCCATCATCATCTTGCACATGCTTTTCGGCACCAACAGGGTCGGCTTGAGATGGAGTTGGAGAAGCTTCAGCTCACCTCTGACAGCCGCCGAAGAGCGCCCTTTTTCTTCACTTCAGCAGCTGTTTTGTAGTATAGGTCGCTGGTGCGCCAGAGGGCAAAGGGAGCTTCCTGTTTCCCGCCACTCGAGTGCTCCAGCCTAAACAATAATGCAGCTGCCAAAGTGAAGAAAAAAGGCACCCTTCACTGTGGCGGCTGTCAAGAGGTGAACTGGGACCTCTTTGGCTTGTTCTAAAGCCAGTTGGACAGCTGTGGGGCTCTTCGGGGAGGGCTAGGACTGGAACTAGCTAGGGCTGGAAATGGACTGCAAATGGGCCGAGGGGGGCTAGGATAGGACTGGAAAGAGCTGTTAGGATTGGAAATGGGCTGATGGAGGATAGGAATGGAAATGTGCTGGGGGGGATGGGAGAATGGGAGCTGATGTTGGGGAAGGACTAGAATGGGATGGGGCTGAGGAGTGAGGATGGAGAGGGGAATAGATATTTTATGTAGGAGGGAAGAAAAATCTATGATTGGCCAAGTATTGGGAGAGTAAAAGTAAATTAGACTTACCTGCTAATTGTTGTTCCTTAAGGAACTCTAGTCCAGTCCCGGAACCATACAGTTTAGAATCTCCTCCAGCAGCTTTGGAGACTGAAAGATGTCATTGCTTTGATGTCACTGGTATAAATAGGCAAGAACCGCCCCCTTCCACCAGTACCTATTGACAAAGCAGACTCAGCAGAGCAACAAATAAGTAGTTCAATAGTTGTAACAGAAATAGAAAAAAAGGGTAGGCTAACCTACTGAAATCTTACTATGAGACTTTCAATGCCCCTAAAAAAACGTCCAGGGAAAAAAACCAACCCCAGAAACAACACAACACTGCTGCGAAAAGGTTCTCACTGAGCTTCCACCCTGCACTCCCCCCAAGAACCTACGCTTAATGTCACCCTCTATACTTCAGGCTGCACAAACTCGCCAAACACTGGGAGGGATCCGGGACTGGACTAGAGTTCCTTAAGGAACAACAATTAGCAGGTAAGTCTAATTTACTTTTCCTTTGCGTCCCTCTAGTCCAGTCCTGGAACCATAGAGGATGTAACAGAGCAGTGAATATCAACGGGAGGGACCCGCAAGCCCAGCCTGAAGCACCGCTGAGCCAAAACGACCATCTCCCCTGGCTTGTACATCTAATCTGTCGTGCTTAGCAAAGGAATGCAAAGACGACCACGTCGCCGCCTTACAAATGTCCTCAACTGGAACCAAACTGACTTCCGCCCAAGACGCCACCTGCGCCCTAGTAGAATGCGCTTGAAGGCCCTCCGGTACCAACTTACCCTTTAGCAGATAAGCCGACGCAATAGCCTCTTTCAACCATCGCGAAAGAGGATTTTGCCGCCGCCTCCCCTCTTCGCGGCCCGCCAAAAGCGACAAACAACCTGTCCGACTTCCGGAAAGGACCAGTTCTACGGAGATACTTCTTAAGTGCACGTCGGACATCCAGGAGATGCAACCGACCCCCCCCCCCCCCCCCGAGTCACCCTGCTGGTCCACCGGAAGCGACACCACCTGGTTAACATGAAACACCGACACCACCTTAGGCAGGAAGGCCGGCACTGTACGGAGAACAACCTTATGACTGAAAAAGGACAAGTAGGGAGCCTTACAGGAAAGCGCTTGCAACTCCGAAATCCTTCTCGCAGAGCAAATAGCTATCAAAAAGACTGTTTTCAACGTCAAGTCCTTCAACGATGCCTTGCTCAAAGGTTCAAACGGCGGTCAAATTAACGCCTCCAACACCAAATTCAGATCCCACGGAGGAACTGCACTTCGCCGCGGAGGTCGCAAGAGCAACACCGCCCGCAAAAAACGTCGGACATCACTATGGGAACCCAATGACCGCCCTTTGATTTTACCCCGGTAACAGGAGATAGCCGCCAGCTGCACCTGCAAGGAACTAGCCGCCAGACCCTTCTCTACCCCATCCTGCAAGAAGGAAAGGACTTGCGGCACCGAAGCCCTCAAGGCCCGCAGATTCCGCTGCGCGCACCAGGCTTCAAAGCTATGCCATACGTATGTAGGCCAACGAAGTGGATCGCCTGCGCGCCTTCAGTAATGTCGCAATGACCGCAGAGAATATCCCCTAGCCATCATTCTCGTCCTTTCAAGAGCCATGCCGTAAGTGAGAATCGACCCACCTGGGGCATGCGCAACGGCCCCTGCATCAAGAGGTCCCCCCGCAGAGGAAGCCTGAATGGTCTGTCCACCATCAGCCGCACCAAATCGGCATACCAAGGTCTTCTGGGCCAATCGGGCGCCACCAAAACCACCAGGCCGCGATGTTGTTCTATGCGCTGTAGCACCCGGCCTATGAGCGCCCACGGCAGAAACACATAGAGGCCCTCCTCTGGCCACCTCTGTGCCAACGCATCGAGGCCTTCCGACATCCGCTCTCTCCGCCTGCTGAAAAACCGAGCCACCTTTGCAGACTCGAGGTGCACCATCAGATCCATTACCGGGATCCCCCAACGCCGCACCAAGAGAGCAAACACGTCCGAGTGGAGTCCCCATTCCCCCAGGTCCACCCTGCGGCGACTCAGAAAGTCCGCCTCGACATTGTCTACGCCGGCGACATGCTGAGCCGACAGCGCCTCTAGATTCTGTTCGGCCCAATACAGCAGCTGTCGTGCCTCCATCTCCAGTGTTGCACTGCCTGTGCCGCCCTGCCGATTGATATAGGCCACGGTCGTCGCGTTGTCGGAGAACACTCGCATGGCCGCCTGCTGCAAGCTGCCCTGAAACTCCTGAAGGGCCAGAAACACCGCTCTCATCTCTAATCTGTTGATGGACCAACTCTGTTCCTCCAGAGACCACCGTCCCTGGGCAAACCTCCCCTCGCAATGAGCCCCCCACCCCACGAGACTTGCATCTGTCGTTACCAGCCTCCAGGAGGGAGACTCCAGAGGTATGCCCACTTCCAAACTCTCCTTCCGCAACCACCAGAGAAGTTCCTGCCGCACGTCTAGCGGGCAAACCTGCCGTCGAGACAACGGATCCTTCTGATGCGACCAACGGCACAGTAGCGCCCCCTGCAACGGCCTCATATGCGATCTGGCCCATGTCGATTGTGGCTGCCATCGTCCCCAGCAACTGCAGATACTGCCACGCCACCGGCACTCGCCGAGCTAAAAACCGCTGCACGAGAACCCTCAATCCTCGTGCCCTCTGATCCGGGAGAAACACCGCCCCCTGCTGTGTCTCGAAGCGGGCCCCCAAGTACTGCAGAGACTGCGAGGGCTCCAACCTGCTCTTCGCATAGTTGACTACCCAGCCGAGACCTTCTAACACCGACACTACCCGGGCGGTGGCCGCGGCACTCTCTTCCCTCGAATCAACCAAATCGTCCAAGTACGGATGCACTAGCACTCCCTCCTTGCGGAGTGCCGCCACTACCACCATTATCTTGGTGAAAGTTCGAGGGGCTGTGGCAAGACCGAAGGGCATGGCTTGAAATTGAAAATGCCCCATAGGCACCGCAAACCGGAGAAACTTTTGATGTTCCTGACGAACAGGGATATGAAGATACGCAGCCATGAGGTCCAACGACGTCAGGAATTCTCCCGGCCTGACTGCCGCTATGATGGAGCGCAACGTTTCCATCCGGAAATGGGTAACTCGAAGGCACCGATTCACTCTTTAGATCCAGAATCGGCCGAAACGTGCTCTCTTTCTTTGGAACCACGAAATAGATGGAGTATCGACCGCACCCGTATTGCACCGCCGGAACGTGAACCACCGCTCGTAGCTGCAGCAGCTGCCGTAACGTATCTGCGACCGCTCGTACCTTGCGGGGAGCCTTGCAAGGGGATTGGATAAAGGAATCTAACATGGGGCGATGAAGCTCCAGAGCATAATCTTCTCGAATGACCTCTAAGACCCACTGGTCTGCTGTGATTTGGACCCAGGCAGGGTAAAACTCCCGCAATCGTCCTCCCACGGGCACCACCGCCACCTGAGTCCGCCTTATCTCATTGGGATTTTTTACTGCCTGAGGGCTGGAAAGGCATAAAACCTCTGCCTGCCCCCCGGAAACCTCGAAATCCCTGGCCACGCGTCTGCCACCTTCCCCTTTGCGATGGGGTAAACCGAGAAGACCGAAACCTACGAAACTCTCTCGGAACCCCGGGGTATCTCGGCCCTGCTTCGGCTTATCCTCTGGCAGACGACCGCCCTTGGACTCCCCGAGATCTTTAACCAACTTTTCCAAATCCTCACCAAACAAAAGCTTCCCCCTGAACGGAAGCTTGCTCAGCCGCGCCTTGGAAGAACTGTCAGCTGACCAGTTGCGCAACCAAAGATACCTTCGTGCTACCACTACCGACGCCATACTCTTGGCCAGCCCCCGAATGAGATCATAATGAATGTCCGCTAAATACACGGTACCGGACTCCAGCCTCGCTACCTCCTCCGTCTGTCCCTCCACCTGATCCACCTGCAACCTCTGGGACCATGGTAAACAGCCTCTCGCCACCCACTATAGAGGCCTGCAAGGAGAGGGCACAGACATCAAACACTTGCTTCAGCAGGGTATCCAACTTCCTATCTTGCCCGTCCTTCAACGCCGCGGCCCCTTCAACTGGAATCCTAGTCTTTTTAGTAACCGCTGAGACCGCCGCATCCACCTTAGGAGAGCGGAACAGCTCCCGATCCTGGTCAGAAAGTGGATACAGCCACGTCAGGGCCCTGGAACCTCTCAGAGCCGACTCCGGCATGTCCCATTCTTCCTGAATCATGTTCTTGAAGACCCTATGAACCGGGAATACCTGATGGGACGTCCAAACGGCCTGCAGCAGAGGATCTTCCAAAACCTCTTCTGCCGCCGGTCCTCCTGAGGGCATGTTCAATGTCTTAAGAGTCTCAGCAATCAAAGCTGGGAGCTCCTCACGACGAAATACCCGGACCACTCGACTCTGCTGTTCCGTGTTTGGCAATTCTCCCTCTTCCAACTCATCCTCAGAGGCATCCTCTACCTCCACCTCAGCCATTCGCACCTCGTCCCCCAGACTGGACAGAGGTTTGTCCTCCTCTGCCCCCCTACACTTCTTAGCCTGCGGCGCTTCCTCCCCCAGAAGGTCCAGAGCGCTGGCTTGTTTTTGCCCCCGAGCACTCTGAGATTGAGTACCCAATTCAGGTTGCAGCAAAGCAAAGGCTTGCTGCATGAGAGAGAAGAAATCAGGAGGAATCCCCAGCCCACAGCCTCCCTGGCCCGGGGCCGGCGGTAAAGCAACGCCCCCGCCGAGGAGGGACCCGCTATTGGCTCCGCGGCCTCCAAAGAAGGAGGTAAGGACTCCTCTGCGTCTGAAGGAGACTCCACCAGACCCCCAACGGATCCTCCCAGAGCCTTATCCATCACCGCTGATTCTAAGGAGCAGGCACCACAGACCCTCGAATCCAAAAGCTCTCTGCGCCTTGTACCACAAACTAAACAGCGAGGCCTAGCCAGCATCGTCAAGGGAAACCCCTCCAACCAGCTATGCCCTACCGAAGGCAGCCAAACTCTCCTCTATGCTGAGGCAGCAGAGTCCCCTGCTACAAAAGCTTCTGCTGATTCGGCTGTCTTTTGCTTGCTGTTTCGTTTTGTTTTTTTTTCTTGAGGAGACCCTGTCAACCAGGCCACCGAACGGGCCCAAACCATGGATCCCAAAAACCCGAAACTTTAACTACCTGCTAAAATGGCAAACTAAGCCCGGGACCATTAACTCGCGGCTATCAAAATGGCCACCGCGAGCTTCCCGCTCAAAGAACACCGCGGCCCTATGAGGCTCTCGTGTGCGCATGCAGCCATGTGGTCTGCCGCTCGGTTTTTGTCAGAAAACAACTTTAACTACCTGCCAAAACTGCAAGCTAAGCCCGGGACCATTAACTCGCGGCTATCAAAACGTCCCCCGCGAGTTTGTGTGCGCGCGCGAGCAGCCGCGTGGTCTGCCGCTCCGTTTTTGTCAGGGCTCACCAACTCCCGCGGCTAACCGCTGACTGGACTCACCATTCAGCGCCGAGGACCTGGAAGGCAGCCTCCTGTGCCAGAGCTCAGCCGTACTGCGGCTTCAGCCCCGGCGACTGCAGACCTCGCTGAAGAGTGCCCCCTCCGCTCCGGAGACTGGCAACTCAAACTTCCCCGGTGCTGCTAGTGCTGCTGCTGCCTTTAGCCTTCCACCTGCTCCTCACCCCTGTGCTGCGGGTTCGGGAGCAGGGAGGCAAATACTGTACACCAAACTCCCCTTCTGCTCGTTTACTCGATGGGGAATCTACCAGGGAGGGAAGGGAGGGGGGAGGGAGAGAAACGAGAGGCAGGGGAATTCCCAAGGGAGCAGGAACACTTCTGGCAGCAGCACTGGATCTACAAAAAGAGAGAAAATCCCAAATTAAAACCCCAAAATATTAAGAAATGCTCTGCTTATTTGTGTCCCCTGAGCCCGGAACCCAGGCTCAGGACCTTCTCAAGCTGCTTGGAGACTGAAAGTACTGATGGAAGGGGGCGGTTCTTGCCTATTTATACCAGTGACATCAAAGCGATGACATCTTTCAGTCTCCAAAGCTGCTGGAGGAGATTCTAAACTCTATGGTTCCGGGACTGGACTAGAGGGACGCAAAGGAAGTAGGGATTGAGGAGTGAATTTTGAGTGGATAAAAAAGGAAGGAAGAAAAAAAAAAATATGGAAGAAAGAGCAAAAGCCGAAAGATCAGTATGTTAAAGCAGAGGTAGAGAATGGAAAACAATAGAAGAGAGAAGAAAGGACAAATGGACAGCAGACAATGGAGAGTTAGCAGAAGACATGAAGACAGCAGAAGAAAGCGACTGGGGTAATTGCAACTGAAAAATAAAATGCACAAACAAAGCGTAGAAAATCCTTATTTATTTTGAATTTATTATGTTAGCTCTCGGAAATGTGCATTGCTAACGTCTTTGCGTTTTTGTTTACTACAAGAGGAAATTAATTTTATAGTTTTATTTAACAATTTTTCTATACTGCCTTATCTTAAAATCAAGGTGGTTTACAGAGAACTTTCAATAGTAACAAAAACATTATCCCAATACATAAAAACTTCCTTAACAGACACGGAGGGGGAGAACTGGAAATGATAAAGTATAACTTATATACAATGTGATGGGTATGTAGGAGTTCATGAGAGGGAGCATCAGGTTTCTTTGAAGTGCTCAATGCATAGACAGGTCTGGAGTTGTTTCTGGTATTCCTAAATGTCTGTGGTGGTTCTCGTTTTTTCCAGGAAAGCGTTCCAGATAGATGGAGCGGCAAGCGAGAAGGCCCTCTTGGATGTGGCTTGTTTGGCTTTTGTGAACAGGTTGGGTGTCGGTATGGTATTGATGTTGCTTCTTCTCTTAGGTTTGGTACAGATGAGATCCTGCAGGTTTCTGGCTGTTGGGTTGTTTTTGATCTTGAAGATGGTCACGGCAGATTTGTATTTGGCATGTTTCTCCATTGTTGTTGTATGTTCCAACTTTGGCCTTTGGGGTTCCCAGTTTAATTACTGTCTTCATATTTCTAAAGTGTGATTCTTTGTTTGGTGACTGTCTATGTTCTGCATGTGTAACTGAGCTGAGGTATTCTGTTCATGTTTCTATTTGACAGTTCCAGTTGTTCTCTTTCCCCCGTAGATGTATTGGTTTAATATTTGCAGTGTTGCCTTTTGATAGGTAAGGTCTAGTGCTTTTTGATATAGTAACATAGTAAGTGACGGCAGATAAAGACCAGCATGGTCCATCTAGTCTGCCCAGCAAGATGGCAAGAGTAGGTGCACCTGTTGCTCTGTGCAGGCCACCCCTCCTCGTGTCTTTGTTTAGGGGTGAACCCACCACTCCATGTAGGACACCCCTATTTGTTGAGACGTTAGATGGTACTGTTTATTTTGTTTTTATCCTGTTGCTGTAAAGGGATCCACTGTGTTTGTCCCATGCTGTTTTGTATTCTGTCACCATGTTTGCCCCCACCACTTCCATCGGGAGGGCATTCCAAGCATCCCCCACCCTTTCAGTGAAGAAATATTTCCTGACATTGCCTTTCAATTTACCACCTTGCAGCTTCATGTTATGCCCTCTAGTTTTACAGCTTCCCCGTCTTTGGAAGAGGTTTGTTTGTTCATCATTTCTCTTAAAGTATTTAAAGGTCTGAATCATATCTCCCCTGTCCCTCCTCTCCTCCAAAGCGTACATATTTAGGTCTTTAAGTGTCTTCTCATAAGACTTCTGATGCAGGCTCCAAATCATTTTGGTCGCCTTTCTCTGAACAATTTCCAGTCTTTTTACATCTTTTGCATGATATGGTCTCCAGAACTGAATACAGTATTCCAAGTGAAGCCTCACCAGTGAGTAGTACAGTGGCATAAGTACCTCTTCCTTTCTGCTGGTAATCCCTCTTTGTATGCAGCCCAACATCCTCCTGGCTTTTGCCACCGCCTTGTCGCACTGTTTTGTCACCTTGAGATAATCACATGAAGGTCTTTCTCCTGAACCGTGCCTACCAACCTCTCACCCCCATCATATACATTTCCCTTGGATTTCTGCTACCCCAGTGCATGACACTGCACTTTTTTGCATTAAATCATAGCTGCCAAGCATTAGACCAGTCTTCTACCTTTTGTAGATCTTTCCTCATGTTAATCACCCTGTTGGGGGGAGTCCACTCTGTTGCAGATTTTTGTGTCATCTGCAAAAAGACAGACCTTTCCATTCAGTCCTTCAGCAATATCACTCACAGATATATTGAACAGGGCCGGGCCCAGGACTGAACCCTGTGGCACCCTGCTAATCACCTTCCTCTCATCCGAATGAGCTCAATGTACCATCAGCTTCTGTTTGTCAGTCAACCAATTTCTAATCCACTTTACCATCTTGGGACCCATCCCCAAGCTACTGAGTTTATTGACAAGCCTCCTATGAGGAACAGTATCAAAGGCTTTCCTGAAATCCAGGTAGATGACATCCATTGCATGCCCCTGATCTAGTTTCTTGGTCACCCAAAGAACTCAATCAGATTTGTTTGGCAAGACCATGTTGCCTTGGATCTTGCAACCTGTTGGTTTTGAGAAAGTTCACTATTTGTTCTTTCAGGAATGCCTCTATTACTTTTCCTGCCACTGAGGTAAGGCTCATGGGCCTGTAGTCCATCTCCAGGATCTTTAGTAAAAACAGTAGAAGTATTTGTTTAGCAATTTGAGACCTGGTAGTGCTGTTAGGATACTGTGGGTTTGCTATGGGTTCTAAGAACATAAGATATGCCATACTGGGTCAGACTAAGGTCCATCAAGCCCAGTATTCTGTTTCCAACAGTGGTCAATCTAGGTCATACGTACCTAGCAGTTTCCCCAAGAGACACAGGTTCTGCAATGCTTGTATTGGTTCAAGTATTGATATCCTGGGTCCCTTCTTAATAATGGTTTATGGACCTTTCCTCCAAGAACTTGTCCAAACCTTTTTTAAACCCAGCTACACTAACAGCCTTTACTACATCCTCCGGTAACAAATTCCAGAGTTTGATTACACGTTCAGTGAAAACATATTTTCTTTTATTAGTTTTAAATAGTTTACCCTGTAGCTTCATTTCATGTCCCTTAGTCTTTCTATATTCTGATAAGGTAAACAATTGATCTATGTTTACCCGTTCCACTCCGTTTATTAATTTATAGACTTCTATCATATCTCCTCTCAGCCGTCTCTTTTCCAGGTTAAAGAGCTCTAACCTTTTTAGCCTTTCTTCATAGGCGTATCCTTCCATCCCCTTTACCATTTTGGTGGCTCTTCTCTGAACCTTTTTCTAAAATATCCTTTTTAAGATATGGGCAGTGTTTGTAGTACTCCCTAATGTGTCTGGCTATTGGCACTGTAGTAATGTAGAAATCTTTTTGTCTTTCTTTCTCCAGACACTCATTGGCATGTTTCTTGAAAGTTAATGCATGTTATTATGTAAAGGCTCTACATGTCTCCTGGGTTGCCCCAGATTAGAATATAGCTGGAGGTTGAATGAAATGATTAAGGCAGTTTTGACATACAAGAGTCTGTGCTCTCCTCAACATCAATGTTGAACTGAGCAAGAATAAGGTGTTATGGTCGAACGCAGTAGGAAAGCTAGGACGCACTGATAAAGGGAGAGGTACTGCTGTCCTGTGGGCGGCCCTAAATAACAGCTGGCTGGAACTAAAGCAAGTGGGCGAGGTGCAGGAAAGCACTGCTGTGTCGGGGCTGGAGCGGCCAGTGTCGAAGGAGGGAGGCAGCCGCGGGTTACAAGGGAAGCTGCAGCCCGTGGGAGAGGAGCTGTAACCGTGGCACCTCCCTGCACGAGGACGACGCTGCGCCGCCACTAGTACTGCTGAGTGGCACAGCACAACAGTTGCATAGTGCCGCGGATCTACCGTTCTCGCGAGAGCTGGAGGCCTTAGCTGCGCCTGCGCGGGGGCACTGAATCACACAAAGCCTTTAGTCCGAAGGTTGACCCAGTAGGGGCCCGCCGCGTCTGACTGCGCTATTAGCTATACAAACGATCACAAGTAGAGTAGCAGTCATAGACTTGCAGTGGAGCGGGGCCCTGACGTCACATTCACATCCTCTTCCTTTTGGAGCGATGGGCTGGAGGTGTGACGGCTGTAACTACTGAAAGAAGTTGCTTCTACCCCGGCTAGATTTACCGTCCGCACTGCAGCCTCGCCGTTGACGTCACTTCCTCTTCCTTTCGGAGCGATGGGCGGGAAGTGTGGCGGCTGTAACTAAAGAAGTTGATTCTACCCCGGCTAGATTCACCGCAGCTTCGCTGCTGACGTCACTTCCTCTTCCTTTCGGACGGGATGGGCGGGAAGCGTGGCGACTGTAGCTAGTGATAGAGAAGTTGCTTCTACCCCGGATATTGTTACCGCAGTCGCCGTTAACGTCACATCCTCTTCCTGTAATTTGCGAGTAATCCGAGTGGTTGATGTTAATGTGGGTGAAAATTATAATATAATCAGTGTATATTGTGTAGTAGATGTTGTGCTGCTTTATAATGTTGAATGAGGGGGCCCCAGGTATTGTATAAAGGTTTAGATTGCTTGTTTTTCATTCTCACCTGCTGCTAATGTTGAGACAAATAGGAGATGAAGCAGTCTAGTACTGGAGCATGTATTCCAGTTTGCCAGAGCCTCTGTATTCAGGTGGTTGCGGCAGAAGCAGAAGACCAAGCCATGGAGTATGTTGTCAGTGCGCATTAGCGATGTGATCAGCGTTTCCACGCTGTGGTTTTGTTTGAATCCATATTGGTGAGGGTCCAGCGGGGCCTCCTGTGTCTCTGTAGTCTTGTATCTGCTACTGTACTCGTTTTTCAGTTACCTTAGTTATGGATGGGAGGCTTGATATTGGCTGGAAGGAGCGTTGAGATTCTTGTGTGAAGGTTTGCTTGAGTTGAGGGGGGAGGTATCCTTGAGTGAGTGACAATTCAATTATCTTTTGTAAGAATGGCATTAAGTATTCTTTAGTTTGTTTGATCCATGCCCGGTTATCTGGCTTAATCGGTGAGGTTGTAGTGTTAATGTTTATAATGGAATCAAGCTGTTTTCTTGTTGGGATGTGAAATGTTTCCCATCTAGCATCTGTGCTGTGTAGTAGGTTGGTGGTGCTTGGTTTTTCTATTGCGTCTGTGTATACTTCAGCTGAATGAAGTCTGCAAAGTTATTGAGTTTGGTTCTTTTATCAGACTTCTACTGTATTGAAGAGCTCCCTTGGTTTGTTAAGGGATTTCATTATTAAGCTAGAGTGGTATTCCTTTTTTAAGTTATTTATTATGATATTGGGCTTCCATGGTTTTTAGTTCGTCACCAAAGCCTTTCTGTTCTCCGTAGTTTCCTCTTCTTTTCATTGATTTCAGATGAGAACCAGGGGGCGTTGTGTTTCCTTCTGCTGTTTTGTACTGATTTGTCTGGAGCGGTTGCCGCATTCTGGAGAGTATTGTGCTAGTTAGTGATGGTGGAGTCAAGGTCTGCTGTTTCTCGATTTAGATCCTGCAGCACTTCTTCTAAGAATTTATCTTTGTTGAATGATTCAATGGTTTCAATGTCTTTACCTATTCTGAAACCAGATTGGAAGGATGAAGAATGTTGGATTTTTCCATGAAGTCTGTGAACTGGAAATAGACAACTTTCTCTACCACTTTTGAAACAAAAGGCAAATCTGGAACCTATCAATACCTGGCCTTTAGAGAGGAATCCAGGGAATTCTGGTTAACAGTGGATGAATAAGGGCCATTTTCTAATCAAAGAGTGAATAGGCCTTCTGGTAAGCTTTTTTACTACCAGAGACTGGATAAAAGTAAATAAGTATTTATTTATTTACATTCTCTTATATACCGTGCTATTCTGCATCAGTGCGGTTTACATTGAACAAACTGAAATTACATTGAACAGGGCATTATAACTTGGAGATAACTATTTTACAGGGAACATGGGCTATGGAGGGTTAAGTGGCTTGCCCAAGACCACAAGGAGCACCTGTGGGACTAGAAGCCCCAGTCCTTCCGGCCCAAGGTTGCTGTCCTCTAGTGGGATTTGAACCCCCGACCTTCCGGCCTGAACTACCTTGCCCCAACCATTAGGCCACTCCTCCACTCCAAAGTAGGGTATTTATTTATTTTATTTAAAGGTTTTTCTATACCACCCCTGCCAGAGATCAAGAGCAGTTTACATATAATAAACAACCAAGTTACATTCAACTTAGACACTGTAATATCTCTGATTGACCTCTAAGTTGAATGTATGTTGGCTGTTTATTATATGTACCCCAGGGATCTGTACTGGGTCCGCTACTTTTTGACATATTCATAAATGACCTAGCAAAGGGAATAACTAGTGAGGTTATCAAATTTGCAGACAAAACTGTTTAAAGTTGTTAAAACCCAAGAGGACTGTGGAAAACTGCAGGAGGATCTGGATAAATTGGAAGACTGGGCATCCAAATGGCAGATGAAATTTAATGTGGACGAGTGCAAAGTTATGCACCTAGGAAAGAACAACCCACATTATGGTTACACGATGCAAGGTTCCACATTGGGAACCACCACCCAGGAAAAAGATTTAGGAGTCATCGTGGATAACATGCTAACATGTTAAAACCCTCCGCCCAGTGTGCAGCGGCGGCCAAGAAAGCAAATAGAATGCTAGGTATCATAAGGAAAGGAATGGAAAATAAAACAAAGGATATTATAATGCCTCTGTATCGTTCCATGGTACGACCGCACCTTGAATATTGTGTGCAATTCTGGTCGCCGTATCTTAAAAAGGATATAGTGTTATTAGAAAAAGTACAGAAAAGAGCCACCAAAATGGTAAAGGGGATGGAAGGCTACTCCTATGAAGAGAGGCTACAAAGGTTAGGGCTCTTCAACCTGGAAAAGAGACGGCTGAGGGGAGATATGATAGAGGTCTATAAATTAATGAATGGAGTGGAACGGGCAAACGTAGATCGATTGTTTACGCTATCAGAATATAGAAAGACTAGGGGACATGTAATGAAGCTACAGGGTAAACTATTTAAGACAAATAAGAGAAAATATTTTTTCACTCAACGTGTAATCAAACTCTGGAATTTGTTACCGGAGGATGTAGTAAGAGCTGTTAGTGTAGCTGGGTTTAAAAAAGGTTTGGACAAGTTCCTGGAGGAAAGGTCCATAAACCATTATTAAAAAGGGACCCAGGATAATCAATGCTTGACGCAGTACAAGCATTGTGGAACCTGTGTCTTTTGGGGATACTGCTAGGTACCTATGACCTAGATTGGCCACTGTTCAAAACAGGATACTGGGCTTGATGGACCTCGGTCTGACCCAGTATGGCATATCTTATGTTCTCAGTCTCTGATAGTAAAAAGCTTACCAGAAGACCTATTCACTCTTTGATTAGAAAATGGCCCTTATTCATCCACTGTTAACCAGAATTGGCCAATCCAGGTTACAAGTACCTGGCAGGATCCAGAAAAATTAGCCAGGTTCTATGCTACTTACCCTCGGATAAGTAGCGACTTCTCCAGGTCTACCCTAATAATGGTTTATGAACGTTTCTATTGACAGACATTTAGAAGAAGTTGTGATGTTCCACAGGGGTCTGTTTTATCCCCAGTCTTGTTCAATCTTTTCTTATCCCCGTTTTTACACTAAATCAAGGCTCCAGAGCCAGTGCATTTTCTTAGGTCAAAGAGATTCAAGTTTTATTTATTTATTTAACTTCTCTTATATACCGTGCTATTACATATCAGTGCGGTTTACAATAAACAGAACAAATTACTATGCAGGCGAGCCACAGAGTATTTATATTGAAAAAGGGTTATATTTATGTAATATTAATCCTCTGTCAACGCCATATCAGTCCACTAAATGCATGCCTGGAGTCTGTTGCATCATGGCTTCAGACTGAAAGTTTTAAACTGAATCCAGATAAGTCTGAGACCGTCTGCTTTTCACATGGTACTACGACTTCTACCCTAATTCTAAAAATACAAGACTCTGACTTACCTATTATGGATATAGCGACTGTACTTGGAGTACAGTTTGATTTGTGTCTTAATTAGGACAAATGTACCTATAAACTGCTTTCCTTTTGTCTAATAATGGCAAATCAAATAATAAACCATTTCATTATGGCAATGTCTACTCCGCCTCCAACACGCACTCCCTTATTCATATTCTCTCTCCACCTTCCTCCCCCCCTCATGCTGACAGTCCAATCCCCTCCCCTCTTACAATTCTGTTTGTACAGCCTTCCACTCGGCTGCTTTCCCTGGTCCCACCAGCCATGCTCTCTCCCTCAGTCTCTCTGTGATATATTTGGGTCTTGTGATTGCTCACTGATCTCACAAGTGGGGGCTGAGTGTGCAGTAGATAGTAGTGAGACAAGAGGACACAGCTGTCCTTGTAGTGAAAAGGATTCCTCTCTAAGTTTCTCTTTCTGCATGTGCTTCTGTGATGCATCAGGTTCCTCATTCTTCTAAGGCCAGGGCATTGTTTAGTGTGTGTGTGTGTGCATGACATGCTTGTGCATAAATGCAGTGTGCTTACTGATTGGCATTCAGATTTTAAGCAAAGCAGTAATTTTTGTTTTCTGCTCTCTGGTTTCCTAGGTACTGCACAGACCTTTGGCTCTAAGAGGATGGTGGGTCACCCCTCAGTCCAGCTACATATGTCCGCACTCAGCTCAGAGCGGGATCAGATGTCCAGCAGGATAAGTATGAGTGCATTTCAGCATCGGGCTAGAGGAACCAGCGCTTGTAAAAAGACAATATGTGTAGCTAGTAGAGTTCAGAAACAACAGGTGCCCACAGAAGAGGAGGAGAAAGATGAAATGCAGCCAGTGCGAGCCAGCAGCTCTGAGATCAGTTTGGCAAGCACATCCAGCGAGAATGAACAAGATCAAGATCAGACCTGTTTCACTCTTAATACAAGAGGACCAGAGAAGGGGCTAAAGAAAGGTACCATATCCTCTCCACCGCACATACCTTTGAAGGTGGACCCTAATAACCACTGCTCTATCTGTTGTTCAGGGCACATTGTCACTGACTCAGTTCTCACTCCTTTCTCTGGCAGAATGTCAGGCTCCTCACCCCTCTGTGATAAGTTTTTCATTCACCCCTGGTGTGGGGCTTCACTTTCCCTCCTTGCCCTGGTATCTGGTTCTCCTACACTTCTGTGACAAGGATGTTGGTCTCTTTCCCCTCTGCGGTGAGGGCAGGGATGGCAAATCTTTGTGAGATTTTTTTTGGCTGTTCTTGTAAGGCATTTTGGGGTAGTTTTCAAATAAGAACTGGTGGTGAGAGATAGAAACATCCCTTAAGCTTTTTCATGGGGTTGTACAATTAATGCCATCGGTGATCCACACCCTTTTCACTACATAACAAGATTATCAAACAACAAATAAGCCCCTCATATTTGTGGAAGCATGGCGAACAGAATATAAACAGGTTTGAGTTGGTGTAGAGGGTGGCTGCTAAAAATGTTAGTGGTCTTTGTTATGAAGCATACGAGGACGGACTTAAAAATCTTAATATGTATACATTAGAGGCAATATGATAGAGATGTTTAAATATCTCTGTGACATAAGTGCACAGGAGGCGAGGCGAGTGGAGGTGGTAGAGACTAGGACAGTATCGGAATTCAAAAAAGCATAGGAGAAACACAGAGGATCTCTAAAGTTAAAAAGGGGGCTGTTGTAGTTTGCTTATTTATTTTTATTTGTGCTTATATACCGCCTTTCAGGAAGCAAAGCGGTTTACAGTGAACTAAAGGAAAAGAACAAATACATTCAACAATAAAGAGACATGTTAAACGAGTAGTATTATTGAAAGAGGTGCTGACTTTACTTGGAGAATTTGGATGTAAAGACTAGCCTTGAGAACTTGGGTTAAGTAATTAATTCACTGAAGTAGTTCCTGAACAGAAATGTTTTTAGAAGCTTGCGGAAAGTAATTGGATCCATAGAGTCTCTTATGGTGTCAGGGAGTGAATTCCGCAAGGGTGGGGCATAAAGGGAAAATGCTCTCTTGGATGTAGTTGCATTGCTGTTCCTGAATTCTGGGTGTACCATAAGTAAATTTTTGTTGCATGCTTCTTTGTGATCTGTTTTCCGGGGTGATTTGAATGAGCAACTTTAGGCTAGTGGATGTTTCCATTTGGAGACTTTTGAAAATTGTGTGAATTGCCTTGAATTTTATTCTGCTTTCTATTGGTAACCAGTGTAGATGCTGTAATAATGGGGTAATGTGTTATTTGATTGAGACTTGAGCAATGACTCTAGCAGCTGTGTTTTGTGCTAGCTGAAGGCGGCGAATGGCTTGTTTTGGGAGATCCATTAGTATCTAAGTGTGGGAAGATCATTGCCTGGACTGTTCTGAAGTCACTTGTGGAGAGGAGGGGAGGTCTTAAGTGTTGTAGCATCTTTAGCTTTGTGTAAATGGCCCTGGTTGTATTGCTCACGTGCTTGGTGAAACTGGGCTGCTGATCTAGTGTGACTCCCACGTATCTCACCTCTTTTTTTAAATGTGGAGGGTTGCTGCTTTTATCTTTAATAATTCTGGAGGGATGAAGGAGTTGTCTTTTGTAATAAAGAGTATTTCTGTTTTTTTTAAGTTTATTTGAAAGTTGTGCTCCGCTGCTATTGAATCATTCTTCTATTTTTTTCTTTGAAGGATGGCTGTCTGGTGGTGTTTTGGATGTATAACATAATATCATCCACATACAAGTGATAATATATGTTATGACCCTTGATTATGCTGCAAATAGTATAAGTTAAATAGTGCCGATTAATGCAGATCCTTGGGGGGTGCCTAGTTTTTGGTGGATTTAATGTGGTGTTACCCATTTCTACTTGGAGGGTTCGGTTGAATAAGTAAGACTTGAACCACAGTAAAGTTCTGTCTGTAAGGCCTCTTTCTTGCAACCTGAATAGGAGATATTCATGGACTATGGAGTCATATGCTGCTGTTATATCTAGGAAAATTAGGATGAAACCTGATTCTGACTTTTCAATTCCTTTTAGAAGTTTGTCTGTTAATGCCATGAGGAGGGTTTCCACCCCCGTTTCCTATTCTAAACCCATGTTCTTGAGGGTCGAGTGGGACAAAGCTGTCTATGTGTTCCTGTAATTGGAGCTGAACTGTCTTTTCTAAGATTTTTGCAATAAAAGGCAGACTTGAGATTGGCCTGTAAGAGCTTGGGTTAGATTTGTCCAGGTCTTTGCCTTTAAAGAGGGGGTGGATAGAAGCGATTTTTAATTCTTCTGGTATGTACCCTTGCTCTAAGGAAGAGTTGATTAAATTCAGCATATGAGGAACAAGACTATCGCAAGACAATCTTATCCATGTGGCTGGACAGGGCTCAAGTGCTGATGTTGAAGTGTTTAATGATTCGATTGTGTCGTCTAGCTGTCTTTGAGATTAGACCTTGTTGATTGGAGAGTTGGTCATCTTGAACTGGAGATATAAGGCTAGAGTGCCCACCTTTTCCTTGTAATATTTGGCCATGGCTTGTGCATCTGGGGAAAGTATGGAGGTGTCTTCCTTTGATTTGATTGTAAGGGATTTAACTATATCAAACATTTCTCTTGGTTTATTCAGAGCAGACATTATGAGCTTGGTGTGGTAATCTTGTTTGTTGTTGATAATTGATGTTTTTTATTCATCCAGTTTGATAGTGAAAGCTATTTCATCAGCTTTGCTTTTTGATTTTCTACATCTATTTTTTTTTTTTTTTTTTTTTTTATCCTTCTTAGCTGCCTTTTTATGGTTCGGACGTCTTTTGTGTACCATACTGCGCTTTTTCTTAGATTTGGTTTTGGGATGCATGGGGCTGTTAGATACTGTGGCTGCTTGGTTTATTGACGAGTTTCATTTACTTATGAGTACATCAGTATCATTTGGTATCTATTTGAAACTGTAGTAGGACTTCTTTTAAAAACTGTTCCTTGTCGAATTTGCGGAATTTCCTGTAGTGGGAGTTAATTTGATTTGTGTTGGTTCTTCTGGGAATGATTGGGATGCTGAATTGAACAGTATGGTGGTTGGACCAAGGTACTTGTTGGATCTGGACGTTTGGATCCATGTTAGTTTGTCAGCTCTTGCGGGATAACAATGAGGTCCAGAGTATTTCCTTTTATGTGCGTGGGGTCTTCTACTATTTTCCTAAAGCCCAGGGCGTCCATTGTATCAAGAAACCCTTGTGTAAGGTATGCTGAGGCTGAAGGCAGGTTTCCTTTACGTCTCTCTAGTCCAGTCCCGGAACCATAGAGTTGTGAACCTCCACCAGCAGCTTTGGAGACTGAAAGATGTCATCGCTTTGTCACTGGTATAAATAGGCAAGGACTGCCCCCTTCCACCAGTACTTTCAGTCTCCAAGCAGCTGGAGAGAGGTTCTGAGCCTGGGACTGGGCTCAGTTAGAGCAAATAAGCAGAGCTTATCAATTTATCTTTTTCATTTTTAATTTCTAATTTTAATTTTAGATTGACCCTGGTTTTTGGTTTTTTCTGTTCTAGCTGGAGTGCTGTGAAGGGGTCCTACGGTCTTCTGCTGGACTCACTTTTCCTATCTCCCCCCATCCCCCAGGTCCTTTTTCCCCATTGAGAAAACAAGCAGCAGGACAGCCTGCATCACTCGTGGCCTCCCTGTTCCCGAACCTGCAATAGAAGGGTGAGGAACAGGTGGAAGGCGTCGGCAGCAGCAGCAGTACCGCTCAGATGCGGTGGGGACACAGCTCAGTCGGCGGCTGTAAAGGATCGCCGAAGCCGTGGCACGGCTGAGCCCCAGCGTCGGTGCCTCCCCTTAACCTTTTCGGAGGTGAGTGGTTTTTGCTAGCAGGGCGGTTGGACGACCGAATTAGGGCTCTCCCTTGGACGGCATACAGGGTGCTTGGTCGGCATGCGTTTGTTTAGGCCGCGTGTCTCTGGGCGGGAAGTGCGGTGCCGACGGCCATTTTGTGGGGTCCGCGTTTATTCTTTTTCCTTTTTTTTAGCTTTAGTTTGTGGCGATTCTAAGCTTCGTTTTTGGATTCCTTTGGTAGCTAAGGGATAGGTAGCCTAAGGGGATCAGGTTTGGTTAAAAAGAAAAACAGTAGCATCGGAGTGCAATTTGCTCTGGGGGGGTTTGACTCTCTTGCAGTTTCAAGAAAAAGAAGAAGAAGAAAACATAAGGGAGGTGACAGGCTTGAGGGCTGAGTGGGAAGTTCTCAGTGCTCCGGCCTGGAGGTAGGATGCCTGCAAAACCGCGCTGCTTAGTGTGCGGTACTAGGCACGGTGAAGTGTTGGACTCGGGGGTGTGCAGAGCCTGCACTTTAGGGGCAGCGCTCATGGAGAGGCCACTGGCGGAGGCCTCCCTGGGACAAGGGGGCGCTCCTCCGCAGGTGGAAGAGGTCCTGCCTCCGGTCCTGGCTCCGGCGGAACCGGTGGCAGGACCGTCCTCGGCGGAGGATCCTAGCCGGCAGCTTGCAGGCCATGGATCCTGCGCTCCCGGGATTCTGCCGGATTTCTTCGCCCTTATGCAGCGGGCCTTTGCCTTGCTGCAGCCGTTAGTGGCTCCCCCGCAGGGGTGGAAGAGGACAGGGTCCCTGGGCCTCTCGGAGGAGGAGGCAGCTCCGGCCAAGAGGGGCAAAGGCTGGTAGAAGACAGTCCGCCATCTGTGTTGGAAGATGATGCGGGGGATCTGGACGAGGTGCTCTCGGAAGATAAGTTAGAAGAGGGAGAGTTGCCGGACTCTGAGCAGCAGAGTAGAGTGGTCCAAGTGTTCCGGCGGGAAGAGCTCCCAGCTTTGATTTCCGAGACTCTAAAGACGCTGAATATGCCCTCAGTGGAGCCTCTAGCGGAGGAAGCATTGGAAGATCTGCTGTTGCAGGCGGTGCGGACGTCCCAAAAGGTCTTCCCGGTTCATAGGGTCTTTAGGAACATGATTCAGGAGGAATGGGACTTGCCAGAGGCGGCCCTTAGGGGTTCGAGAGCTTTGGCTCGGCTCTACCCTCTTTCTGACCAGGACAGGGAGCTTTTTCGCTCTCCGAAGGTAGATGCGGCGGTATTGGCGGTTACTAAGAAGACTACGATACCGGTGGAGGGGGCCGCCGCATTGAAGGATATGCAGGACAGAAAACTGGATTCTTTGCTGAAGCAAGTGTTCAATGTGTCTGCCCTCTCGTTGCAAGCCTCGATAGCGGGGGCGTGGGTGGTGAGAGGCTGTTTGCGATGGTCTCAGAGGCTGCAAACGGAGCAGGTGCAGGGACAAGCGGCGGAAGTAGCGCGACTTGAATCTGGCACCGCGTATTTGGCGGACATTCATTATGACCTCATCCTGGGCCTGGCTAAGAGCATGGCGTCGGTGGTGGTGGCGCGACAGTACCTTTGGTTGCATAACTGGGCGGCGGACGGATCGTCTCAGCAAGCTTCCTTTTAGAGGGAAGCTTTTGTGTGGGGAAGATTTGGAAAAGTTAGTTAAGGACCATGGAGAGTCCAAGGGAGGCCGTCTGCCGGAGGATAGGTCGAAGCAGGGCCGTGGTTCCGTGGCATCCCGGGGGACCCCGAGGGAGTTTCATAGGTTTCGGTCCTCTCGTTTTGGTCAACCACAGCGGGGGAGGTTTCCTGTGCGTGGTCAGGGGTTTCGAGGGTTCAGGGGGGCAGGCAGAGGTTTTGCGTCCTTCCAGTCCTCGAACGCTAAGAAGTCCCAATGAGATAAGGCGGGCTCAGGTGGCGGTGGTGCCCGTGGGAGGACGGTTGCGGGACTTTTACCCTGCCTGGGTCCAAATTACCTCAGACCAGTGGGTGTTGGAGGTCGTGCGAGAGGGTTATGCCCTGGAGTTCCACTGACCCGTGTCAGATTCCTTTGTACAGTCGCCCTGCAGGTCTCCGCTCAAGGTTCAGGCGGTCTCGGAGACTTTGCAGCGTCTGCTGCAACTCAAGGCAGTGGTGCCCGTCCCGTCGGAACCTTGTGGGTGCGGTCGATACTCCATTTATTTTGTGGTGCCAAAGAAGGAAGGCTCCTTTCGTCCAATTCTGGATTTAAAGAGGGTAAATACCCTGGTCTGACCATCACCAAATAGACATACGGATAAAACTCCCATTGGTACCGAAAGATGCGGAAGCCCAACGAGAAACCCATCAGCAGAGATCATTCAATAAGCTTGATCTGGATGGTCTCACAAGTAACATCAGGGCGCACATTGATTTGGAATCTACAGACCTCGATGTACTAACAAATAGCTGGAACGAAGGGATTCAGGCTTCAGCAAACCCGAAATGGAATAACACAGCTAGCTCAGGCAAACAACAATCAGAGCCTTGGTACACGACTGCGCTAACCAAAAGGAAGAGAGAACTTAGAAGGTGTGAAAAAAAGTGGAGACGTAACAGAACTTTGGAACGCAGAACTGAATACTTCAACATCCTTAGAAAATACAAAGATGAGGTAGATGAAGCAAAAAGGAAACACCACACCAACCTGCTGAATAAAGCCATCAACAAACCACGGGAATTATTTCGACTAGTGAAAACTCTAACCAAAACAAACCAACCAGAACAGCGGAGTGATACTATTCAACCCCAAACCCTAGCAAACTACTACGAAAGCAAGCTGACCACAACATCAACCACACTATGGTTTCCCAAGCCCCATTTGAAAACTGTAGTGAAGCAAGAACAGATGTGGAATGAATTTCGCAAAATTGATGATAAACAAGCGGTTGAAATAATAACCAGTATCAATACCACCACCTCCCTGCTTGATCCCTGCCCAGCTACCTGGATCAAAGCAGCAAAAAAGGACATTGGCCACCAAGTCTCACACATTGTGAACCAATCACTTTCACAAGGAATCATGCCTAACCAACTCAAAAAGTCTATAATTAGACCGATACTAAAAAACAACTCGCTAAACAAAGAAGACCCATCTTCTTACCGCCCAATCTCCAGCATATCTTTTTTAGCAAAGATCATTGAAAAAGCAGCCCTCATCCAACTGCAAGAACACCTTGATGACAACGAAACACTGGACAAACAGCAATACGGATTCAGGAAAAATCATGGGGTCGAAAGCCTTCTTTTGGCCCTGTTTAACAACCTCCTTAAGGGTCTGGAAGACGGGAAGAAAATGTTTATCCTCATTTTCATCGACATCTCCGCTGCATTCGACACTGTCCATCACCTAACCCTCCTTAACAAGCTGGCATCAATTGGAATCTTAGGAACCGCCTTGAAATGGTTCTCCTCCTATATAACGGACAGAAAGCCGCAGGTCCAATTCAACGGAGAAAAAGCCGAAGCCTTCACCCAAACTCAAGGCATACCACAGGGTTCGGCACTCTCGGCACTACTTTTTAACATTTACATGCAGCCCCTCAGTGAAATATTCAGGAAATACGGCATCAACTACCACATATACGCAGACGATATCATGTTGTACACCCAACTAGAGACCACTGACCCGAATTACGACCAGCTTGAAACCTGCATGGGAGAGATGTTGGGATGGCTAAAGCAAAACAACATGTCAATTAATCATAAGAAGACTGAAGTAATGTTTATGTCCAGTAAAATGGACTTTGAACCACCTCCAACAATCACACTGTGCAATAATACTTACAACTCGAAGGAAGAAATAAAATATCTAGGAGTCACAATCGACAGCAAACTGAAAATGGAAAAACACCTCAGCAACACCAACAAAGCCATCTTTCACAAGCTTAGAGTTCTACGACCCCTGAGGAACGTACTGGATTCGTGTGATTTCCGATCAGTTGCACAAGCACTCATCATGCCCCACCTTGACTACTGCAACGCCATCCTGCAGGGTCTACCAAAGAAAACCACTAACATATTACAACTGGCACAACACGTAGCAGCAAGGATCATCATGAGAACAAGCGTCACTGAGCATATCACACCTGTATTGATGGAACTGCACTGGCTCCCAGTTGCTGCCAGGATTCAATACAAAACATTGGTAACGACATTCAAGTTAATTCAAAACCTGGCCCCCTCATTCCTCTCCACCCTGATCTCCATACAACCTACCACCAGAAGCAGGAGAACCATAAACTCAGACACACTAATAGTCCCAAACAGCATTAGGCACGTAAAAGTCAGTACTAGTCGCAGAGCATTCTCCTTCTCTGCCCCCACTTTATGGAACCAGCTCCCACACGAGCTGAGAGCAATTAAAGACATAACCGATTTCAGAAAAAAATTAAAGACGCACCTGTTCAATTGTCACTATATACAGATGTAAATCCAAGAAGATAAAAGAGAGTGAATAGCTGTATGTAAAACTGTTCACCTGTTCAATTGTCACTATATACAGATGTAAAGCCAAGAAGATAAAAGAGAGTGAATAGCTGTATGTAAAACTGTACATAGATGACGGAAAATCGCGTGTGTAAATGTATAATTGCTTGTATAAATCTATAATCGATTGTGATAGTAATTATGGTCTTAATATAGACCCTAATATGTGTGCTGTGTATTACCCCTGTTCTCTCTATCTATGCCCCAAATTTTCTGTCTTGATTTTTTGACAAATCCCAAACTTGTAATCAAACCGCTGCTGATCGCTGGAAGTAGCGGTATATAAGTATTTACTAAATAAATAAATAAATAAAATAAATCGGTGTCTTCGGATAACCCACTTTCGGATGGAGACGCTACGCTCCGTGATTGCGGCGGTCCGGGCGGGGGAATTCTTGACGTCGTTGGACTTCGGAGGCTTATCTCCATATCCCCGTTCGGCAGGAGCATCAGAGATTTCTGAGGTTTGCGGTTCCCATGGGACATTTTCAGTTTCAGGCTATGCCCTTTGGGCTGGCGACAGCGCCACGAACGTTCACCAAGATCATGGTAGTCGTGGCGGCAGCTCTCCGCAAAGAGGGAGTGCTGGTGCATCCATACTTGGACTATTGGTTGATTCGAGCGAAGTCTCGGGAAGAGAGTGCCACGGCCACCGCTCGGGTAGTGCAGGTTTTGGAAAGCCTTGGTTGGGTGATCAACTTTGCAAAGAGCCGGTTAGTGCCCTCGCAGTCCCTGGAATATTTGGGGGTGCGGTTCGAAACGGATCAAGCAGCGGTGTTTCTCCCAGTTCTCCGAGCTCAGAAGTTGCAGGCGCTCGTGAGGAAATTTCTGGCACGGCCGGCGCTGACAGCGTGGCAGTCCCTGCAGGTACTCGGGACGATGGCGGCCACAATCGAGGTGGTGCCATGGGCCAGGGCGCATATGCGACTGTTGCAGAGCTCTCTGCTCCGACACTGGTCTCATCAGAGGGATGCGCTGTCTCAGCGTCTAGTTTGTCCGCTGGAGGTGCGTCGGGAGCTCCTCTGGTGGTTACGACCGGAGAATTTGGCAGTGGGGGTCCCTCTGGAGCCTCCTTTCTGGCGACTGTTGACGACGGATGCAAGTCTTCTAGGCTGGGGGGCGCATTGCGAAGAAGCTTTGCATAGGGGCAGTGGTCCCTGGAAGAGAAGGCCTGGGCTATCAACAGGTTGGAAATGAGAGCGGTGTTGTTGGCCCTGCGGCACTTTCGGAAGCGCCTGCGGCGGTACAAGTGTTATCCGACAATGCGACAACCGTAGCTTACATCAATCGGCAGGGCGGCACAGGAAGTGTGGCGCTGGAAGCGGAAGCCGGTCTGCTTTTGACTTGGGCTGAACGGAATCTAACGGGTCTGTCGGCACAGCATGTGGCCGGAGTGGACAATGTCGAAGCGGATTTTCTCAGTCGCCGCAGAGTGGATCCGGGAGAGTGGATGCTTCATCCAGACGTCTTTGCGCTTCTCGTTCAGCGTTGGGGAGTTCCTCTCATGGATCTGATGGCAACCTTCGAGTCGGCCCAGGTGGAATGGTTTTTCAGCAGGCGAAGGGAACGGATGTCGGAGGGTCTTGATGCACTGGCACAGAGGTGGCCGGAAGGGGGTCTTCTCTATGTGTTTCCGCTGTGGGCTCTCATAGGCCGGGTAGTCCAGCGTATAGAGCGGCACCGGGGACTAGTCGTTCTGTTTGCGCCCGACTGGCCCAGAAGACCGTGGTATGCAGATTTAGTGCGGCTGTTGGTGCACAGGCCGTGGAGGCTCCCGTGTCGGGAGGATGTGTTGCGGCAGGGGCCATTACGTATGCCCCAGGTACTTCGATTCTCGCTTACGCCATGGCTCTTGAGAGGGCTAGGATGACAGCCAAGGGATACTCCGCAGCGGTTATTTCTACCTTGCTGAGGACACGAAGACTCTCTACTTCGTTGGCGTACATTAGAGTGTGGCGTGTTTTTGAAGCCTGGTGTGTGGAGCGGAGCCTGTGGCCGTTGGGGGCGTCGGTGTCACAAGGCCTTTCCTTTTTGCAGGATGGTGTGGAAAAGGGGCTCTCTGCTAGTTCCTTGCGGGTGCAGTTGGCAGCGATTTCTTGTTATCGCGGTAGGATACAGGGACAGTTGTTAGGGGCGCACAGCGATGTTAAAAGGTTTCTGCGGGCCGTTTTACTCATGCAGCCGCCGAGACGCAGGTCGGTTCCTCCGTGGGATCTGAACTTAGTGTTGGAGGCCTTGATCAGAGCGCCCTTTGAGCCGCTGCGCAAAGCGTCCATTCCTTATCGTTCCTCCAGTTCAGTCCTCTACCTCTGGGTTGTCAATCTCCTCCTGCAGCTTGGAGACTGGTATGTCAGAATGATGACATCACTGGATATAGCCTGCTGCACTCACTCCTCCATCCCAGTGTAACCAGTCTCCATGCAGCAGGAGGACTTGGCGAGCCTTGAGGAAGGGCTCTCTGGAGGAATTAATAAGGAGCTAGGGGGTTAGTTAGGTTAGCTAATTCGTTTGTATGGGTTCAATTTTATTTGGGACTCTGTTTAAAAAAAAAAAAAAGGTCAGGATTAGGAAAGTGCTCGGCTCCGGCTTTCTTACTCCCTCACTCTGTTCATTCTATGGGGGTACTTGCTCAGTATGGCGAATTTTGAGCCCCGCTGAAGCCAAGAGGTTCTCTCTCCCCCCCGGACACTACGGGGGAGAGCCCTTCTTTCGGCCTCCGTGCTTTCACTGCAGCTGCGGCTGTTTTTCGCGCCCTCGGAGGTGCCGGCGTGGCAGTCCCGCTGTGCTCAGGGCCTTGGTTCGTTCAACAGGACGGTCCTTTCAGCGGCGGTGCAGCAGTCCTGGCCGGTAAGCTGTTCCCCGGTTTCAGGCTGCTCCGGCAAGCGGCGAAACTTTGCTGTCCGATCCAGATCCGGCAGCGGTTTACTTTGGCGCCCTTTTCTTCTGCTTAGTTTCACGGCGGCCATTTTAGGTGCCGCGGAAAAGCCGCGTGCTTGCCGGGTAGGGCTCCCGATTCTCAGCTAGGCTAGGTACGGGGTCCTGTTATCATTTCTTTGGTTTGCCGCCTTTGTTTTACGTGTTTTCTTTATTTTCTGTGTTTTCTTTCATTAATTTCGGCCCTTCTCAGCAGCTCCTTAGAAAGGGGGGGGGGGGCTGAGAGGGACTCTTTTCCCGGGAGCGCAGAGCAAGTGCAACTAGCGCTACTGTCTTCTTATAGATTGCAGTAGTGGATAGCAGGCCGTTTTCCTGTGTTTAACAAAAAAAAAAAAAAGAGTGCCACAAAGAGATCTCAGATCTAGGCGGTTTTATGGCTGCCAGACCGCGGTGTATTGTCTGTGGCACTAGAAGGGGCACAGTAGCCGATACCGGGGTGTGTCTGGGCTGTGCGTCCCTTTCATCCACTGTGGAGCAGCAGAAGGAATCCCAGGAAGCGCATACAGCTCCCGCGGGGCGGATTCCCCGCGGCCCGCGGCGCTTGGACCAGCATTGGACGAGCTGGTGGGCACTTCAAGCACTTCTCCGGCAGCTCAGGTGTCTGGTCTCGGGGAGTTCAGACCTGAGTTTATTCTGCTCATGCATCAGGCCTTTTGCCTGCGTCGCCAAGGCAAGGGGTCTGACTCCGGGGCGCTGGCGTCTCACGCTCTGCAGCTGGAGGCGGTCGCTACAATGGCCGACGAACCGCCAGCGCCTAAAAGAGCACGAACAGGTCCGGCGTCGGCGGAGGACGAGTGGCCGGAAGCCCAAGACCCGGAATGGGATCAGGACCTGGGTATGCAGGACTTGGAAGAAGGGGAGATCCCTGAACCCGGGGATCAGGCTAAGATAGTTAGGGTCTTCCGTAGAGAGGAACTGGCGGCCTTGATCACGGAGACATTGCAGATGTTAAATCTTTCTATGCAAGCTGCGGTCGAGGACCCAGTCATTCAGGCGGTTCGGCAGACGCAGGTGGTGTTTCCGGTACACAGAGTAGTCGACAAAATGATTCAAGAAGAGTGGGATAAGCCTGAAGCAGGGCTACGGGGTATACGGACTCTGAATAGGCTGTATCCTCTGGCCGAGAAGGATAAAGAACGGTTCCGGGCACCGCAGGTGGATGCGGTGGTGTCGGCGGTTACTAAGAAGACCACCATTCCGGTGGAAGGTAGTGCGGCGTTGAAGGATGCTCAGGACCGTAGGTTGACGGTTTGCTGAAGCAGACCTTTGAAGCGGATTCCCTTTCGCTGCAGGGGCTTGGGTGGCCAGAGCATGTTTGCGCTGGGCCCAGCGACTGCGTCAGTCTCCGCACTTGGATAGCGAGGAGTTGAAATAGCTCGATCGCCTGGAGTCTGGGGCGGCTTACTTAGCGGATGTGCATTACGACTTGATCAGGGCGCTGGCCAACAGCACGGCGTCTGTGGTGGCCGCCCGTCGGTCGGTATGGTTGCGGAATTGGGCGACAGACGGACCTTCTAAATCCCGTCTCAGCAAGCTACCCTTTAAGGGGGGTTTACTGTTTGGAGAAGTTGGTGAAGGATCTTAGTGAATCCAAGGCGGGTAGACTACCGGAGGATAAGCCGAAGCCAGGGAAGTCCGGCCAAAGCTTTCGGGGCCAGTTTCGAGATTTTCGCAGGTTTCGTTCAACACGCTTCAGTAGTTTCCAGAGGGGCCGGTATCAGACGCGGGCCCAGGGATTTCGGGGGTTTCGAGGAGCGAATAGGGGGTTCTCCTCAAACCCTGCATCCGCGTCACGTAAGCCGCAATGAAGTGAGGCGGGTCCCGGCGGAGAGGCCTCCCATAGGCGGTCAGCTCCGGGAGTTCCTTTCCGCTTGGACCCACATCACATCCGATCGGTGGGTGTTACAGATAATTCAACATGGCTATGTGCTAGAGTTCGCCCAACCCGTACGGGATTCCTTTGTCATGTCCTTTGTCCTTTGCAAGGGGTCCAAGAGGGCTGCAGGCATTCGCGCCACTTTGGACAGACTGCTTCACTTGGGAGCGGTGGTAGAAGTGCCCAGCGCCGAATGCGGCATGGGTCGGTACTCGATCTATTTCGTGGTGCCGAAGAAGGGTGGAACGTTGCAACCCATCTTGGACCTCAAGGCCGTAAACCGTTGTTTGCGGGTGCCGCATTTCCGGATGGAAACTTTGAGATCGGTCATTGTAGCGGTGCGTCGAGGGGAGTTCTTGACGTCTCTGGATCTTACGGAGACGTATTTGCACATACCCATTCGGGAAGCTCATCAGAAGTTCCTATGTTTCGCTCTTCCGTGGGGTCACTACCAATTCCAGGCATTGCCCTTCGGTCTGGCGATGGCGCCGCGGACCTTCACCAAAGTTATGGTGGTGGCGGCGGCATTGCGCAAAGAAGGGATTCTGGTCCTCCCTTATCTCGACGATTGGTTGATTCGAGCCAAGTCCGAGGAGGAGAGTGTCCGAGTGACAGACAGGGTAGTGCAGTTTTTGCAGATTCTGGGTTGGGTGGTAAACCCGACAAAGAGTCAGTTGCAGCCCACCCAGGTCCTAGAATATCTCGGAGTTCGGTTCGACACGAGGAGCGGGCTTGTGTTTCTGCCGCACAAACGTGCCGAGAACTTGCGATCTCTAGTCCGACAGTTCCTGTCGGTGCCAGCGCTGTCGGCCTGGGATTATCTCCGGGTATTGGGGACCATGGCAGCAACGTTAGAAGCGGTGCCTTGGGCCAAGGTACATATGCAGCCTCTGCAAAGAGCGCTTCTTCGCCGCTGGTCGCATCAGTCAGATCCCTTGAGCAAGCGGCTTCCCTGTCCGTGCAATGTCAGACTGTCTCTTCGTTGGTGGCTCCTCCAGTCGTCGCTGGCGGCTGGCATGCCACTGGAGCAGCCGGAGTGGCTTCCGTTGTTGACGGATGCCAGCCTCCTAGGTTGGGGAGCTCACTGCGGGAGCCAGTTTGTGCAGGGGACTTGGTCTCCTCAGGAGACCTCCTGGTCGATAAACCGTCTGGAGCTTCGAGCGGTATTCCGGGCCCTGCAGGCGTTCGAGGATGTGGTGTGCGGTCGGTCCGTGCGGGTGCTCTCTGACAACTCAGCGACTGTCGCATACATCAACCGTCAGGGCGGCACGGGGAGTGCCGCGATGGAGGAAGAGGCGGACGAGCTGTTCGCTTGGGTGGAGCGTTGCTTGTCTGCGATCTCGGCAGCGCACATTGCGGGAAAGGACAATGTCAAAGCGGACTTTCTCAGCAGAGTTCAAGTGGATGCAGGAGAGTGGGAGTTGCATCCCGACATTTTCGAGCAGATCATAGTGCGATGGGGAACTCCAATAATGGATCTAATGGCGACGTTTCGGTCGGCAAAGGTCAGCCGGTTCTTCAGCAGAAGACGGGAAAGGATGTCGGAGGGCATAGACGCGCTGTTACATCAGTGGCCTTCCGAAGGTGGTCTATATGTTTTTCCCCCGTGGGCGTTGATAGGCCGGGTGGTTCAGAAGATCGGTGCTCACTCGGGAAGAGTCCTTTTGGTGGCGCCCGACTGGCCGAGATGTCCTTGGTATGCAGACCTGGTGCGCCTCCTGGACGGCGATCCCTGGCGGCTCCCGGTGAAGGCGGATCTGTTGCTTCAGGGTCTGCTTTTCATGCCCCAGGTGGATCGGTTCTCGCTTACGGTATGGCCATTGAGAGGGCTAAGTTGAGCAAGAAAGGCTATTCGTCGGCGGTCGTGGCAACCTTGCTTAGAGCACGGAAGCAGTCGACTTCCTTGGCATATGTGCGGGTCTGGTGTATTTTTGAGGAGTGGTGTTTGCGACGTCAGGTTCGTGCGGCCGCTGTTTCCATCCCGTTGGTCTTGGACTTTCTGTAGGGTGGCTTTGATAAAGGGCTTGCTGCCAATTCCTTGCAGGTCCAGTTGGCAGCCCTTTCTTGTTATTGCGGCAAGGTCAACGGAGTGCCTTTAGGGACTCACCCTGATGTGGCTTGCTTTCTGAAGGCGGTATCTAGGTTGCGTCCAGCGCGTAGGGTGTGCGTCCCGCCGTGGGATCTTAATCTCGTTCTGGGGCGCTATCGAAGCCTCCCTTGCGTCATGCATCGCTGAAGGATTTGACATTAAAAACAGTGTTTCTGGTGGCGATTTGTTCGGCTAGGAGAATCTGAGTTGCAAGCATTGTCGTGTAGGGAACCATTCTTATCTTTTTCCAGGGAAAAGGTGGTCTTACGGCCGGTTCCGTCCTTTTTGCCTAAAGTGGTGTCTCCTTTTCATTTGAATCAGGCGGTGTGTTTGCCCGTTCTTGGTTCTTTAGATGGAAGCGAGTCGGATCGCCGTCTCCGTCATCTAGACGTGAAGAGAGCGTTGTGTCAGAATTTGAAGGTAACGGAGTCCTTCCGCAAGTCTGATCGGTTGTTTTGTCTTGTTCGGGGGAATGCGAAAGGGTGAGGCGGCGGCTAAGGCTTCAATCGCCCGGTGGATTAGGGAGGCGATTGCTTCTGCTTATCTGCTTCACGGTCGAGTTGTGCCCGCGGGATTGCGAGCGCATTCCACCAGAGCGCAGGCGTGTTCCTGGGCGGAACACAGTTTGGTTCCGCCAGGAGAAATTTGTAGGGCAGCGACTTGGTCGTCACTACATACTTTCAGCAAGCATTACAGGCTGGACGTCGCAGCAGCTGCTGATGCTCGTTTTGGGTCGGCGGTACTGTCTGTCGGCTGCAAAGGTCCCTCCCAATGAATACTGCTCTGGTACATCCCAGAGGTAGAGGACTGAACAGGAGGAACGATAAGGAAATGATAATTACACTTACCTGGTAATTGTAGTTCCTTGAGTGATGACAGTTCAGTCCTCCTTCCCACCCAGATGTTTTGAGGGGCACCAGGATTGCTAGAGAGCAGGTGAGTGTTACAGGTAGGTCTGTCTTAGTTCATTTTCTGCTGTGGTTCACTTTCTCTGTGGCAGGGCAGGGTATAAGAAAGCCTTGCTAGAGGGGGTGGTAGGTTCTACACTTAGTATAAGTTCTGTTAAGTATTTATGATTAGCTACTTATTTGTTGCTCCTTTGAGTCTGCTTTGTTAATAGTTCACACTGGGATGGAGGAGTGAGTGCAGCAGGCTATATCCAGTGATGTCATCATTCTGACATACCAGTCTCCAAGCTGCAGGAGGAGATTGACAACCCAGAGGTAGGGGACTGAACTGTCGTCACTCAAGGAACTACAATTACCAGGTAAGTGTAATTATCATTTAAGGATTTGACGTTAAAGACAGTTTTTCTGGTGGCGATTTGCTCCACGAGACGGATTTCCGAGTTGCAGGCTTTATCCTGTAAGGAACCGTATTTGTCCTTCTTTAATCACAAGGTGGTTTTGCGGACTGTGCCTGTGTTCTTGCCGAAGGTGGTCTCCATGTTTCATCTTAAACAGGTGGTGTCGTTACCGGTGTTTTCCAAAGAGCAGACGGATAACTCGGGGGGCAGATTACACCTTCTGGATGTTTGTCGCACGCTGAAGAGATACCTCCGCAAGACTGCTCCTTTCAGGAAGTCGGAGCGGTTATTTGTGACCTTTGGGGGTCCTCGGAAGGGAGAAGCGGCAGCTAAGGCATCCATCTCGCGCTGGTTGAAAGAGGCCATAGTGGTCGCGTATCTTCTAAAGGGTAAAGCGGTTCCGGAGGGTCTCCGAGCTCATTCGACTAGGGCGCAAGCAGCGTCTTGGGCAGAGGTTAGTTTGGTTCCAGTGGCGGACATTTGTAGGGCGGCAACTTGGTCGTCGTTGCATTCTCTTGCTAAGCACTATAGGCTGGATGGGTGTTTTGGCTCGGCGGTGCTTCAGGCTGGGCTAGCGGGTCCCTCCCGTTGAGATTCACTGCTCTGTTACATCCTCTATGGTTCCGGGACTGGACTAGAGGGACGTTAAGGAAGGTGAAATTAGACTTACCTGCTAATTGTTGTTCCTTTAGGAACTCTAGTCCAGTCCCGGATCCCTTCCAGGTTGCTAAGCGGTTGTTCAGCCTGAAGTTTGGGAGGAAGTGTGTGAGTAAGGGCTCCTGGGTGGTCTCTCGGGGGAGACGCAGTAGGGGCCTTTTCTCAGCAGGACTCCGTTTGATCGAAGGAGAGCATTCTCTTGGTAGGGGCAGTTGCTTCTGCTTTTACATTAAAAAAAAAAAAAGAGGAAGACACACGGTTGTGAGGTTTGGAGGTTTTGTTGAGGCATAGTAATTTGCCTATTTTCCATTTTACTCTTTTCTTCCTGGTTTAACTACTTATTTGTTGCTCTTCTGAGTCTGCTTTGTCAGTAGGTGCTGGTGGAAGGGGGCAGTCCTTGCCTATTTATACCAGTGACATCAAAGCGATGACATCTTTCAGTCTCCAAAACTGCTGGTGGAGGTTCACAACTCTGGTTCCGGGACTGGACTAGAGTTCCTAAAGGAACAACAATTAGCAGGTAAGTCTAATTTCACCTTAGGTTGCCTAATACAATTTATGTTCCTGTTAGAGGTATTTTTGCTGCATAAGTAATCTGGGATGTTAGCAAGCTGCTCTCCATTTCATGATGGAAGTCTGTAGATTAGGCATAAGAGCATGCTCTTATTTTCTACTAGAAGAACGTCCATGTCTTTGGGATAAAGGCCTCCCCCTCAGCTTCAAAACGCTCCAACAAATCAGAGCAGATGTCTTTCCTTTGGCGTTTGTGTTCGGTTGTGAGACTTCGCGGAACCCATCTTGCGCACACCTCTGAATATCCCAAAGAGTCAATAATTGCCATTGCACTACCTCTACTGATGGAAAGCTGTACGGACAATTCCCGACTCGTGATGCGCCGATCTGGACTGTTGGCTGAGGCAGGACTTTCTTTCTCCTCCACCAAGAATTCAATTACAGCTCGTTGTTTGTACCGTGTATCACTCACAGACGCCATTTGAAGGATCACCACCGCCTCGCAATTTGTCAGATAACTGTAAAATTACGCAGACGTGTCCTTTGACGTTCCAAGTTACTACCCTTTCAATTTCACACCTCTATCTTCATTCTGGACCGAGAAAAAACATATGGGGCATTACTTTCTGAGCAACCCTCATATATATATATATATATATATATATATGAGTGGAGGTGTGGCCTAGTGGTTGGGGCAAGGTACTTCAGGCCGGAAGGTCGGGGGCTCAAATCCCACTAGAGGACAGCAACCTTGGGCCGGAAGGATTGGGGTTTCTAGTCCCACAGGTGCTCCTTGTGGTCTTGGGCAAGCCACTTAACCCTCCATAGCCCATGTTCCCTGTAAAATAGTTATCTCCAAGTTATAATGCCCTGTTCAATGTAATTTCAGTTTGTTCAATGTAAACCGCACTGATGCAGAATAGCGCGGTATATAAGAGAATATAAATAAATTAAAAAAAAAATATATATGTATATGTGTGTGTATATATATGTATATATATATATATATATATATATGTATATATATATATATATATATATCTATATATATATATATATATATATCTATATATATATATCTATATCTATATCTATATATGTGTGTGTATATATATATATGTGTGTGTATATATATATATATGTGTGTGTATATATACATACACACATACATACATTATATATATGTGTGTATGTAGATATATATGTATATGTGTGTATGTAGATATATATATATATATATATATATATAATGTATATGTATATATATATGTGTGTATAAATAAATCAGACTGGGTGTTGATTAGAACTCGGTAATAGACTCGCTTCCTCACAGTGCCCCGCATAAGGGCCATGCCAAAGGACCCTCGGGTGCAGGCTTGCCCAATGGCGCCTTTACCTTTTAACTGTTTGGCAGCTAGCCCCTGATTGGGCTGGGACTGGAGAACAGGAGGAGTTAAACCACCTCTCTGGGGATTTGATTGAGAACTAGAGGGGTTATTCACCTTGGGTGGGCTTTGTTAGTGTCTTCAGAGGCCTTTTGCTGATTGGAGAGATAGTATGTTGCTGTGGATCAGAGTTGAAGAGAATGGATTTGAAGATCTTTCAGGATGAAAACACAGTTCTCGATGAAGTGAGACTCTAGTAAGATGGTTGATGCTATTCGGTAGGTTATTGTTCTGAAGTCTGAGCTTACCCACCAAGGGAGCGGGCAGTTAACCCTTACAATTTAATTACCTTCTCGTTCAGCATTTGTGCCCTGAGAGATCAGCGGGTGGTTCAGTAGAAGAGGCACTGGATGGTTGGGGTTTGTAGCAGAGTGGTTTGTTTCCAGATTTTAATTTATTATGGGTAGAGATTGTCTAAGTTTCATGCCTAAGGGCCACGCCAAAGGACCCTCTAGTGAGGCCCTCAGGTGCGGGCCCGCCTAGGCACGCCAGGATTTAAAGCAATCTATTTGATCCCCAGGAACAAGCAGGAATGCAGTCTTCACATATTGGTTAATGTCACCAACAGAGCCTGCATGGGAATGCTCCCAAGCGTCTTCCCAACTCCTCTCCTCAGTTCTTTGTTTTCTGCAGAACCAGCAGGACGTATCATCTTGTCACGGCCAAACAACGTCTCTCATTTGTGAAATATCACTCTTCTACCTTCCCATTGATGCCTGTTCGGTCAAGTCCAACACTGGTCCCAATTATTTTTTCGTTTTTATGTTACAATTTTTCTATTTCTTTCCTCTTCGTTTTCAACATGGTTTTCACGGCTAAATTAGGCCTCTAGGCCTCCATAGCCATATCTTCAATCTCAGAGAACTTTTTTGAGCCATGTAAAAACCAACTAGTAGTGTTAAAAAAAATGTACCAAGTGTGCTGGTGCCATATCGGTCACTGATAAACATGACTGGTGTCTAAAATGTTTGGGCCCTGAACATTAACCCAGTTCTTGTCCTTTATGCCAACAAATGACAGAGAGGCCTAAAAACCCGAGCCAGACAGTATGGATCTTTGTTCGCCTTTGACTCTTTCATTGGCTTCCACTTCATCCACTTTTTCCACTGGAAACAGCACAAGCACTGGCAAGTCAAATGCAAGGCATTGATAAGGCAGGCAAAGGGAGAATTTGAGAAGAAGCTTGCTGCAGAAGAAAAAACACGAAGTAAAGACCTTTTCAAGTACATTCGTAGCAAAAAACCTGTGAGAGAGTCAGTTGGTCCATTAGATGATAAAGGGGTTAAAGGAGCACTAAGAGGCGACAAGGCGATAGCGGAGAGACTGAACGAATTCTTTGCTTCAGTCTTTACTGAGGAAGATGTAGGGATGTTACCCATGACTGAAGTGGTATTTAAAGGTGCAGAAGAATTGAAGGAAATATCGATACATCGAGAAGATGTATTACAACTATTAGATAAGCTGAAGAGTAGCAAATCACCTGGGCCGGATGGTATACATCCAAGGGTATTGAAAGAACTGAAATATCAGATTGCAGACCTGCTATTAGTAATCTGTGAACTATCATTAAAATCATCTCTAATACCTGAAGATTGGAGGATCGCCATTGTAACACCAATTTTTAAAAAGGGTTCCAGGGTTAATCCGGGAAACTACAGACCGGTGAGCCTGACGTCAATACCGGGAAAAATGATAGAAACCATCATAAAGAATAAAATTACTCAGCATGTAGATAGTCATGAACTAATGAGAGACAGCCAACATGGCTTTAGACAAGGAAGATCTTGTCTTACTAATCTGTTATGTTTTTTTGAAGGAGTGAATAATCAGGTGGACAAAGGTGAGTCGGTTGATATTGTGTATCTGGACTTTCAGAAAGCCTTTGACACGGTCCCTCATGAGAGACTTTTGGCAAAACTAAAGAGTCATGGGATAGGAGGCAGTGTACTATTGTGGATCAGGAACTGGTTTAAAAGATAGAAAGCAGAGGGTAGGGCTAAATGGCCAATTTTCCCAATGGAGAAAGGTGAATAGTGGTGTACCCCAGGGATCTGTGCTGGGTCTGCTGCTTTTTGACATATTCATAAATGACCTGGAAAGTGGAATAACGAGTGAGGTTATCAAATTTGCAGATGACACAAAACTATTTAAAGTTGTTAAAACCCAAGAGGATTGTGGAAAATTGCAAGAGGATCTTGATAAATTAGAAGACTGGGCATCAAAATGGCAGATGAAATTTAATGTGGACAAGTGCAAGGTTATGCACCTAGGGAAGAACAACCCAAACTATGGTTACACGATGCAAGGTTCCACATTAGGAACCACCACCCAGGAAAAAGATTTAGGCGTCATTGTGGATACCATGTTAACCCTCGGCCCAGTGTGCAGCGGCGGCCAAGAGAGCAAATAGAATGCTAGGTATGATAAGGAAAGGAATGGAAACTAAAACAAAGGGTATTATAATGCCTCTATATCGTTCCATGGTGAGACCGCACCTTGAATATTGTGTGCAATTCTGGTCGCCGTATCTTAAAAAGGATATAGAGTTATTAGAAAAGGTTCAGAGAAGAGCCACCAAAATGGTAAAGGGGATGGAAGGATACTCCTATGAAGAAAGGCTATAAAGGTTAGGGCTCTTTAACCTGGAAAAGAGACGGCTGAGGGGAGATATGATAGAAGTCTATAAATTAATGAGCGGAGTGGAACAGGTAAACGTAGATCGATTGTTTACCTTATCAGAATATAGAAAGACTAGGGGACATGTAATGAAGCTACAGGGTAAACTATTTAAGACTAATAAAAGAAAATATTTTTTCACTCAACGTGTAATCAAACTCTGGAATTTGTTACCGGAGGATGTAGTAAAGGCTGTTAGTGTAGCTGGGTTTAAAAAAGGTTTGGACAAGTTCCTGGAGGAAAGATCCATAAGCCATTATTAAGAAGGGACCCAGGATTTCAATGCTTGAACCAATACAAGCATTGTGGAACCTGTGTCCCTTGGGGAAACTGCTAGGTACATATGACCTAGATTGGCCACTGTTGGAAACAGAATACTGGGCTTGATGGACCTTGGTCTGACCCAGTATGGCATATCTTATGTTCTTATGTTCTTATAAGGGCATAAACTTCCTCTCATGGGTTCAGGTTTCTTCAAAGTCCAAGCATAAAAGTAAGTCAAAGTCTCTGGCTGCTCCCATGTCATTGGCATCAGCATTGAAGACCGATACCGAGACCAGAGATCTGTCCCAGCATAAGCATTGCGACTCCCCTACGGGTACTTCTGTTGCAGACTGGCCAGCCAAACAGCCACAGCGGGAGGATCTGTCTTCCAAAGCACAAGAGGGGCTCCGGGACACTCCTGAGGCATTGACATCTGGTGAGCTTCCGGTTCCATGTTCTGGGACAGTGGCTCAGAGCCCTGTAAGCAATTCCACCCAGACATCGGTCATATTACTAGACCAGCACATGCAGGCTCTTGAGAGGAGTTTGGCGGCACTCCTGGCAGTTCTGTACTTCTAAAATCAAGAGCTCCAGGAATGCATGCTTAGACACCTAGCCTGAAGCCAGGTGTATCAGCCCTGATGGCGACCCTCGAACCGGCATCATTGGAAACTCCGAGGCAGATACCTTTGGAACCGACTGATACCACTGATATCCAACAGACTCAAACTGCCATGGCTGTTCAGATACCTCTGAGTATTGGTATCGGCATTGACCTTTGACGTCCATGAATCATAGAGTTCGAACCCAAGTCTGCCGATATTTTGACTTCTTGCCAGACTCTGATTTCACTTCTTCAGAATCTGCCGCGGGCTCACTCGATTCTTCCAGACATTCCTTTGGACCCTTCGCTGCCTCAGGAATGACATCTGTCCTCACCAGAAGATATGTCCTTTCAGGACTTCATACGTGACATGGTAGCAGGGCTCGCCCTCACAGTAGCCTTGGAAAAGGAACAGAGGGCATAGGAATTGGAGATACTTCAGTACCCTCCCACGCCCAAGGAGGTGGCTAAATTACCGATGCATCGGATCCTGCAGGATCTTATGCTCTGAATGTGGGAGGCCCCCTCAAAGTTCTGCCTGTCAGTATGAGGCTGTCAGAGGCTCGATACCATGTACCTAGTACCAGAGTGCCCAGGCTTCCAAAAACCTCAGCTCCCCCACCACTCAGTGGTGATAGAATCGGTGATGCGCCGAATAAAGGAGCTCTAAGAATCATTCATCCATGCCATCTGGCAGAGACTCGAGGGCACTTGGCCTCCAGAATAAACTCTTACATGCCGTACATGGGCATGTTTCTGAAGGATGTCACCAGGTGTATTGCCTAGGATTCTATTAAATTCAAGATCATTCAACCACTCATGCATGGTATTTAATAAGCTATTTAATATGACAATTAGCTAGACAATATAACAATGTTACAAGGACAACACACAGAACAAGCAATTCATCACCAGAACTTTCTGACATCATCACAGCCCTTTACCATTTAACATCAGCTGGGAGAGCACAGCTAAGGCTGGAAAAGTCTGGGATTCCTCACAAATTGGCATGCGCCCGGCCAAGCAGATATCAGCTCTCTCCCTGTTCTGGATTTTCTCTTTCTCTATATAGGCTGTAAGTGTGTTGCAGCTGGACCACATGACTTATCACATGAGCTTTTCTCCACAGATCAACAGTAATTTGACCAGACCTTCTCCAGCCTTTGTTGGCTCCCAGCCTCTGTTTGTTCTCCAAGTTAATACACAATTCTGGTCAGTCACTCCCCACAGCTTCTGTCTTCTGGCTAGTAAACAGCTGGCTCAGCATGATTTCTCACAGGATGGCTGAAAAGTTCAATATTCCTTGCTGATCCAAATAAAATTTTTAATTAGTAATACACCAGGGATCTGGAGACTTTCACCCCCCCCCCCCCCCCCCCCCCCGCTTCCTAAGGATAAGCGGAGTGTATTCCAGACACTAATCAAAGAGTGCCAGAACACTTCTAAGTTTCTTACCAGGGCCTCTTTCATGCCTTCGAATCAACAGAGCTTCAGTAGTGTGCATTGGGGCTCGCAGAATGGCCTGGTTAGAGGCATCAGATCTCAAGTATAAACTGGCCAATATCCCAAGTACTGGAGAAAACCTTTTTGGCAAGGATTGAAGGAAAAAGCAGGGGAGATTGAGACAGATGATCTCTCCCTAAAACACCTTTCCAGGAAAAAAGCTGACTCATCCAAGAGTGAGGCTCTTCCCAAGAAATCTTCCTATTCTAAAAGGGAGAGATATTATCTTTCTTACCCGCCTTCTGCTGCCTATCAGCCTCAGCAGAGAGAGCAGGGCCCACAACAACCCAAGAAGCCCAAGGCTCCTAAGCCTCAACTAGCCATGCAGCCACAACCTGCACTTTGTTTTTTGACTCTTTCCTAGAACATTGCCAGTCTGCCCCTGGCGGGTCCCCAGCCCCTCCACATAGCAGGCAGATTACTCTGTTAATCGCGTGGAGAGGCAGATCCTGAAATACCAGGAAATGCAGTCGGAGACCAAGAAAATGTGGCAGAAAGATACAGAAATTTCCCATCGTGTTGGGTGCTACAGGCTTGATAAAGAAGAATTTCCATGCCTAACTTGACAAACTGCCCATACATGTTACATCCTACAAACTCCTATTGTCCCAACGTGCCATAAAAATGTTCCTCCTCAAGAAAGGATGGGCTTCTATTCTCCACATTTTCTGATTCGAAAGTAAACAGGAGGATCTGGGCCCATCTTGGATCTCAGTGACGTAAACAAGTTCATGGTCGAGAAAAATTGATTTCACTATGAGCTCTTCTATCATATCTCCAGAGGCATGATTGGCTATGTTCTCTAGACCTAAAAGAGGCGTACAAACATTTACAGATCCATCCCTTGCACAGACAGTAACTGCACTTCATGTTTCAAGGAAACCATATCAATACCGGGTTCTCCCTTTCAGTCTAGCCGTTGCCCCAAGAGTCTTCTCAAAATGCATAACAGTAGCCACTGCCTACCTATGCACCTTTGGGGTATTCATCTTCCCTTACTTAAATGATTGGCTGATCAGTGGACTCTGTTTTGCCAATGGACGCAAGCAAAGGGTCGACTCTGAGACAAGAATCTATATCACCCCTCAACTGAGCAAATCCCTTCGGTGGTGGTGTCTCCCACAGAACCTAGCCATCGGGTCACCTTTTCAGATGCTTCCACCTCTATGCACTCTGATGGATGCTTCCAGGCTGGGTTGGGGGGGGGCGCATCTGAACAGCCTGACCTCACAGGGACTGTAGACATGACAGGAATCTGCCTGTAGATCAACCTGCTAGAATTACGGGCACTGACGAATGCTCTTCGGGTTTTTCAGCCCCATCTTTTGAGGCAATCTGTTCTAGTCAGGACAGACAACCAAGTTGCTATGTTCAACATGAACAAACGAGGGAACAGGGTCCTGTCCTCTTTGCGAGGAAGCAATTCGCCTGTGGTCCTTTGCCATCTCACACCGCAGTCACCTCAGAGCGGTGTACTTCCCGGGCAAACTCAATGTTCTTGCAGACAAGCTAAGCCGTATCCTTCGTCCACATGAATGGACCTTGCATTGGGAGACAGCTGCTTGGATCTTCCAGACGTGGGGAACCCCCCTCGTAGATCTTTTTGCCACTCCTCAAAACATACAGCTTCCATGCTTCTGCTCCCGCTCCCGTGTTCTGTCACTGCACCAACTGGCTCCGGACATCTTCTTTCTCCATTAGGGACAGGGACTGCTCTATGCATTCCCTCCCATCTTCTTGATACCCAAGATGCTGTTCAAGCTACAGGCCAACAAGGGCTTGATGATTCTCATAGCCCCCTTCTGGCCCCGTCATTAGTGGTTTTCTCTGCTGCTTCGCGTTGTGCAGACTCGGCCACTCAACCTGGGATGCACACCCGACCTCCTCTCAGGACTATGGGATGCTCCTCCATCCCAATCTTCACTCCCTATGCCTGACAGCTTGGTTGCTGAGGGGCTAGTTCTTGCCGACCTCAACCAACACAGGTGGTCAAGGATGTCCTTGTATCTCATAAAGATTCCACCAGGTACTCTTATGCCTTTAAAAGGAGGATGTTTCTGAAGCAAGCAACGGACACTCTGAGCTGAGAAGGAAATTTTTTCTGCACATAACAATTTCCATCTGAGGCAGGATCGAAGGATCCGAAACACAGCGCTGGGTCATGGTGTTCATGATGCTTTGAGAAGAGTACTTTCCTTTCTAAAATTGCTGAAGAAGAGAGGAGGAGTCCTTCCGTTTAGGTCTAACAGGATCTTTGGTTTATGGATTGTCCAAAGGACCCAACTGCCAGCTAAGTAGAAATTTGGTTTTCCAAATTCTTTTCATTTGTTTAATACTTAGCATTGTGGCTTTAGGGGTCCAGTCGTTTTTATATTGTTATAGGACTGTTGCACAATAATAAAAAAGATTAAAGGGAGAGGTCCGTTACTCGATGGGGTTTCCTGTCCCCTGACCTGACGGACATTCCTACGTTTAATACTTTATATTTTCTTGTAGTTTGTTTTTTTATATGTTTGTCCCTATTTGTGATCTGATTGCTAAACTGTGCTTATGCCTTTAAATGGCATAGGTTTCCCTCTGGTGTTCCCCAAAGGACATTAACCTCTTTTCTTGCCCGGTGGAGTCGCTTCTACAATATCTCCTCCGTTTATCCTTGACGGGTCTTAAAACTAATTCAGTGAGAGTTCACCTTAGTATCATTGCGGCCTATCTCCTCACACCCCTTAGTAACACGCTTCATGCGGGGTCTTCTGCTGTCCAAGCCACCCATAAAGTCTCCTTCGGTGGCTTCAGAATATGGTTCTGGTGCAACTTCTGAAGCCACCTTTCGAACCTTTAGTCACCACTTCACTGAAGTTCCTATCTTGGAAGGTCATTTTTCTTATTGCCCTCACTTCAGCTCGCCGCATCAGTGAATTGCAAGCTCTCATGGTGGATCCCCCCTATACTCTGTTCTACCATGACAAAGTGTTTTCTGTACCCATTCATACTTCCTCCTGAAAGTGGTTTCCTCTTTCCATCTAAATCAGTTGGTAATCTTCCCAATTTTCTTCCCTGTACCACATGCGTCTTGGGCTGAAGCAGCGCTACACACTTTAGACTGCAGACAAGCGCTGGCCTACTACTTGGATAGAACTAAAGATCACAGAAGATCCCCTCAACTATTCATTTCCTTTGATCCTAGTCGTCAGGGTCTACCGGTGACAAAACGTACTCTATCCAGATGGATAGCAAATTGCATTTCTTTTGCTTATGCACAAGCAGGACATTTTTTTGGATGGTCATATAGAAACATAGAAACATGATGACAGAAAAAGACCACATGGCCTATCTAGCCTGTCCTTCCATATCAACCACTACACCAATCTCCTTTTTTCCTTTAGAGATTCTCTGTGTTCTTTGAATTCAGATACTGTCTTCATCTCTACCACCTCCACTGGGAGACTATTCCATGGATCCACCACTCTTTCCATAAAGAAATATTTCCACATATCACTGCTCACAAAATGTGCGGGCTATGGCAGCCTCCATAGCCAATCTCCGTTCAGTATCCATCAAGAAGATCTGCTGGACAGCAACCTGTTCCTCCATTCGTTCTTTTGCTGCACACTACTGTCTAGACAGAGACTCCAGTCAGAATGCTGTCTTTGGCCAAGCTGTACTCCAGCACCTATTTGGGACTTAAACTCAACTCTACTCTCCGTCCCAGACTTCTACAAGATACCAAACTATCATTGGGGGGGTATTGCCTCCTGGAATCGAGCCCAATGCCCACAACTCTTCGAGACTCTTCGGCTACACAGTTTTTGCCTCAGGGTTCACACTACTTTTCCCCCCACCCTCCCCCAATACCAGTCTGGTACCTGGGAGCTAGTGGGTCCCATATGTGACTGTATTTCTACTTGTTCCTCGAGATTGCGTAGTTACTCACCTGTAATAGGTGATCTCCGGGAACAGCAGGAATCAGTCTTCTCAACCCTCCCTCCTCCCCTAGGAGTTGTAGGGTTCTTTTATTTTCTTAGCTACAAATTCAACTGAGAAGAGTGGGGAAGGCAGGCACAGTGGAGTGCTTCCAAAAGTTTTCCTATTGGATGCTGGGGAGCGTTCCCATGCGGGCTCTGTCGGTGACGTTCACCCATATGTGAAGACTGATTCCTGCTGTTCCTGGAGGTCACCTGTTACAGTTGAGTAACTACCCTATATGGAAGGGCAGACTATATAGGCAATGTAGTCTCTTTCTGCTGTGATGTTTGTCTATTCCTTCCTGGGTGTCTATTGCAAATTTTGGCATCATCTGCAAACGGGCAAACCTTACCCAATAGCCCTTCTGAAATATCACTAACAAAGGTGTTAAGAATCAGACCAAGGAGAGATTCCTGTGGCACCACTGGTAACTTACTTCTCAGAGTGAGCTACATGTACCTGTACACTTTGTTGCCTCCCACTCAACCAATTTCAAACCCAGTCAGTCACTTAGGGTCTATCCCTAGGGTGCTCAGTTTATTAATACGTTTCCTGTGTAGAATGGTGTCTAGGACCCTCTCTTGGTCCAACTCCTTAGTCTCTCAGTCAAAGAAATCAATCAGATTTGTCTGATAATACGTGCCTCTGGTAGACCCATGCTGCCTCGGATCCTGCAATCCGCTGGACTCCAGAAACCTCACTATTCTCTCTATTAATACCGTTACTAATAATTTACTCACCATAGAGGTTAGATTAATCTGCCTGTAGTTTTCAACCTTGCCCTTACTTTGCTTTTGTGTAAAGGGACCACATGTGCCACCTCTGGGACCACTCCAGGCTCCAAAGAAGCATTGAAAAGGTGTCAGTAGAGCAGCGAGAACATCCCCAAGTTCCTTCAGTATTCTTGGATGAATCCCATCTGGTCCCATCGCTTTGTCGACTTTTAGTTTGTTTAGTTCCTCGCAAACACAGTCTTCTGAAAATTGTTCAAGTTTTCTCTCTCCTTTTCCTGTTTGTGATTGTTTTCTGAGGTCCTGCTCCCGGCCCTTCTTCTGTGAACAAACAGAAATATTTGTCAATTCTGCTTTATCCTCCTCAGCTTCTGCATATTCCTCCCCTTCACCCTTGAGTCTGACAATACCACTTTTGCCCTTCCTCCTCTCACTAACATATCTGAAAAATGTCTTATTTCCCACATTTTATTGCATTGACTATTTCTTTTTCCTTTTGGATCTTTGCTGTCCTGACTACCTTACTAGCTTTTCTAAGTTTTTCCAAATATAGATGCCTGTCTTCCTCTCTCTGTGATCTCTTGTATTTTATGAAGGCCACCCTCTTTTTCTTCACCTTTTCAACTACTTCTTTTGAGAACCATATTGGTCTCCTTTTCCTTTTATCTTTCTACCAAAAGGTTTGTTCTTAAAATATCCCCTTCCAGTTTTGCCCATTGCTTTTCTACATCCCCCAGCTGTCCCCGTCCTACTGACGACTCCTTGGCAGGATGGGGACAGCTGCGGGATGTCCCCTCTTGGCAAAGTTAGTTTCCTAAAGTCTAAGACCCTCACTTTTGACTGGACCTTTTCAGCCCTACACCTAATACTGAACCAGGCCAATGTCCCACTATAACACCACTATATAATGTGTCCAAAGTATGAAAGTCGAAGTCTTGTCATCATGGTTTAGTCAAGTGAAATTGTTATAGGCAGAGATACATCTCTGCACTTGAGAATCTTGTCCAGGTCCTTCATAGCAGTTCTGCCAAGAGCAATATATTGTTGGATTTCTTGATTGCTTATTTCATTATTGATATTCTTCCAAGCAGGCTAAATTTATTTATTTACCTTTATGTATCCCACCCTACTACTTGATGTTTTGTTTATGCAATGCATGTTTCCCTTGCTTTTGTATAACCTTTGTATGTCTTTGTGACCGCTTTGATTGAAGGAAAAGGCGGTATAAAAAACTTGTTAAATAAATAAATAAATTTCTGTTTGTATTTCTTCTCCGTCAAGAATGAAATTATTGATTTTGCCAGTTGTTAGGATCTTTGTTGTCTTCACGTTAATGTGTAAGCCCATTTTAAGATTGTTCCTTGATCTTGAGGTTTCACATCATCTTCAGTAATGAGAAAAAAGGAGAAGATAATGTCTCTGTACAAGACTTAGTGACCTTCAATATAGAGAGTAAAGGGAATTGGCAGAAAGACGATGACTTAGAGCATGTGTAAAATGTCTGTTCTCACAGAATATGGTGTGAATACTCTGGAGTGACTGATTGTGTGTGTTGAATAATCAGTGTCTTGTTTATTTGCAGAGCTTTCGGGCATTTCCTTTGAAGAATTATTGCAGCTTCAGAATAAGGTGGGGACGAAACTGTATAATCAGATAGCTTATGGAGTGAAGAATGATCAAGGAGCCATGAACAGCCACAAGATGAAACGTAGACTAAATAAGAACAGGTAACCATACACATTTCAAGGTAACTTGCCTGGGACCTTGCATTCTCTGCTTATTACCCTTTCTGCCTAGGGGCCATGGTGTTTGCGGTCTCCTGTAGCTAAAGGGCTTCTGTAGGCTGTTTTGCAGTAACTTGCCTGGGACCTTGCGTTCTCTGCTTATTACTCTCAGTGCTTCTATTACCCTGGATGGGGAGATGACACTGAAAGACTTCTGGGCAGCTATTAGATCTGTTGATAACTGATTAATAGCAGTAGTAGTAATTTTATTTATTAATTTTATTTACAGTCTCTTTTATACCGCGCTATTCAACATCAGTGCGGTTTACATGAAACAGAATGACTAGCACAGTGTAGCAAGCTGATCTGTGTTTACAAAGAACAGGTACTACAACTTGGATAAAACTGGGGTAACTATTTACATCTAGGCGACACGTCATGTCGTGTCAAAAGTAATCGTAGTCATGGATGGCTTGCAGGTATGTTGCTGTGGCTGTACTAGATGGGGGAGGGTGCTATTCGAGCGCTGTCTTCCAGGTAGTATTTGAGGAAGAGGTGGTGCTTCAATGCCTTCCTAAACTGGGTTAGGTCAGGGATTGCCCGGATGCTGGGTGGTAGGGTGTTCCAGCATCTGGGTGCACAGAATCTCAAAGCCCTTTTTGCTGTTGTATGGGTGCATTGGGTTATTGCCTTCGGGATTACCAGTGTGTTGACTGCTACAGATCTTCTGGACCTATTGGGAGACATGGTTTGGATAAGCTCTGCTAGTGATGTGGATGAGAGCCCATTGATGGCCTTGAAAGTCAGCAGTAGGGTTTTAAAAGCGAGTCTACCATGTATAGGGGGCCAGTGGAGGTGCTTCAGGATGGGCGTAACATGATCGCTCCTAGAAGCCCCGTGTAGAACTCTCGCCGTGGCATTCATCGCGAGTTGGAGCGGGTTCAGGGTGGATTGTGAGAGCCCTTGTAGGATTGCATTAGCATAATCAAAGTGCGGTCTAATCAATGCTTGATAGATTGTCCGGAAGTCATCTGGCTCTAGTAGGAAGCGTAAGTGCCTGAGTGTTCGGACATGACTCCAAGGTATCGGATTGTGGATTTGGTTTGTAGCTCTGCTTCCTTAACCTTTAAGTGGGGTGGCGGGGTGAAGTTTTGGTTCCTCGTAATGAAAAGGACTTTTGTTTTCTTGTGCTGTATTCGGAGGTTTTGAGATTCGAGCCAGTTGGATACTGCGTCAAAGCAGTCTGTCAGTGGGGAGAGGTCCAGCTGCTCTGTTGAGAATGGCATGTAGAGCAGTACATCATCTGCATATATCAATCAGTTGACATTGAATGATTGGATGAGGTTACAGATGGGCTGCATGTATATGTTGAACATCAGGGCGGAGAGGGAGGATCCTTGTGGCACGCCTTGCCTCTGGTGGAAAGGTTTTGATGTTGAGGCCCCGGATCGTACGTGCTGCCATCTGTCAGACAAGTATGACTTGCACCATTCTAGTGCTGTGTCACGGATACCCTTCTCCTTGAGGCGTCCCAGGAGGAGCTCATGGCTTACTGAGTCAAAAGCAGCAGCTATATCCATGAAGATGAAGACAAACCCTTGACGGATGTTATCAATTCCAGCAATTAGGTTACTGTAGAGGGTGGTGGGAGGGTTTCGACACCATGGGACTCTCTAAATCCGTGTTGGCAGGGGTCCAGCGGAGCGGTGGTTTCGATGTGCTCTTGTATTTGTCTTTGGACTTCTTTTTCAATTATCTTGGCCAGAAGTGGTATACTGGATATAGGTCTGTATGAGTCCACCTTCTGGGGATCAAGCTTGCTGTTTTTCAGCAGAGGCCTGATGGACGTATGTTTGAGGCATTGAGGGAACGAGCCTGTTGCGAAGGATAGGTCCATGAGCCTGGCTATGAACGGGCTAAAATCGCAGCGTAGCTCTTTTATCCAGAAGGCGGGGCAGGGGTCGGTTTGCGCCGTAGTGGTGTTGATCGCAGCGAAAGTGTCTTCGATGCACTTCTTGGGTGGAGTGGAGAAGATGGTCAGGGGTGTTAAGTAGGTTTGCTCGTGTACGGTGGTGGGTGCTGAGGACTTATTGGTCTGGCATAACTTTGATTTCAGGTAGTCTGTGAATTCTTGAGGATGGATCTCGCTTGGTTGGTCAGGGGCTGGCTCCTTCGTTAGGTTCTTGACTAGATTAAACAAGTCATGTGATTTTTGATATTGATTTTTGTTCGATGTGAACTGATCTCTGGAAGGGGCGGTATATAAGAAACTGTTAAATAAATAAATAAATGTGGTTTGTTTAGTGATCGTTTCAGGATGTCCGTGTGGAATTGTCTGATTTTCTCTGTTATTGCTTCACGGTGTTTTATCAGGTGAAGGTTATATGCCCTCTGGTCTTCTGCGGAGTGTGATCGACGCCATCATCTTTCCAGCTTCCTTTAGGAGGGTGAGTGATGATCACAGATCAGTGTACCAGGCTGCGGTGGCTCGTTTCCTTGGAGGTTTGTTAAATGATGGGCATTGGGCAATGGCACTGAGGTGGTTATTCCAGTCGGAAACCAGAACATCGAGGTTGGGTGCTGTCGAGGCGAGGAGTGGGTGGGTTTTACTCAGAATAAAGTCTTTGTCGAATGGTCGGAACTTTCCTGGTGGTGCTGCTCTGACTTCTGGCGTTCTTCTGGCGGTTGTTGGGTAAGGGTATTTGGAATATGATTAGTTTGTGGTCAGACCAGGGTACTGCGGTAATGAACAGCATGGGGACGTGGGTTGAGTCAAAGGTTGTCTGTGGGGCGAATACCAGGTCTAATATGTTTCCTTACACATGGGTAGGTTTACTGACTAGTTGCTTGTATCCTAGTTCCTCGAGGGCTTCAAGGAAGGCTGACACCTGAGTATCTTGCAGGGCTGGCAGATTGAAATCGCCTAGTACCCAGCTTGGTGTGCAGGGGCTCTGGACATTGGAGGCGAGGTCAATTATTGTTGCGAGGTCATCAGGGGAGGTTAATGGGGTTCTGTAGAGAAGGTTGATGGAGCAGTGCTTGTTAGCTATAGTGATTGTATCAAGGTGTGTTGTGCTAGAGGCGATAATCAGATGGAAATGGAGATCTGTCTTGGTGAGAACGAGTACTCCTCCCCCTCTTTTGTTGTCTCTATGGCAGGTGTGTATTGAGAAATCGGTGGGTAGGAGTTGGTTGAGGAGGACATTGTCATCACTGGATAGCCAAGTCTCTGTGATCAGGAGTATGTCGAGGTCATGGAGTGATATCAAGTCTGAGATAACTGGCCATTTCTTGCAGATTGAGCGAGCGTTTATGAGGGCGCATTTTAGGTTTTGGGGGAGGGAGCTTTCTTCTTGTTTGGCTTTCTTAGTATGTTGAAGTGCGATGTGTAGTAAGTGGGGGTGGGACGTGCGGGTATCTTCCTTTGTCTTGTAGTAGGGAGCACTTGACCATCTCCTCCCATGGCTCAGCAGGATTGGTATGTGCTTGTGGGTAGGAGATAAGGCCGTAATGCTACTGAGCCATCCAGAGAGGAGGTAGCAGTGAGGGAGGGGGCCATTCTTGGTATGTACCCTGTTGTGTGTGGCCAAGGGATTCGTCTGGGCTGGCCGGTGAATAGACAGGTAGTTTGATCTATCACAGGCAGGTACACAGGTGTGCAGTTATAACAGGCAGGCAGGTACACAGGCTGAGCTACCACGGTAGGTAACACAGGTATGTAGTTACAACAGGTACATCATATACTATCATAGCCAGATATCACCGGTACGCATCTGTGACAAGCAAAGTTTGTACTATCCCGGACAAGTATTGTAGGCATGCACATGCAGGTATTATGGGCAGAGACAGATAAGTTCACTGTTGGGTTCATTTAAGTATTGTCATTGGCTAGGTCCATGTGTTATATAGAGATTGCCTATTTTGCTGAAGGAAGTTAAGCTCCGTTGAGGATTCGTCTGCGTTGAGGGGTGGTGAAGACGTCCTTGCATTACGTTTGTTTGTGTCTCTGGAGCTCGTTCTGGTCGCGGGCCTGGTTTCTGTGGAATCACCATGGGAGTCCTGTTAGAGGTCCATGCCTAAGGGCCACGCCAAAGGGCCCTCTGGCGAGGCCCGCCAGGCATGGGTGTGCTGGACGGCACTCACTTTTATGGTCCTCTGGGCTGCCCCGATTGGGCAGGCAGACTTCTGGGCGACTGCGGGCTGGGCTGGGCTGCCCCGATTGGGCAGGTAGACTTCTGGGCGACTGCGGGCTGGGCTGCCCCGATTATATAGCGTTATAAGGCTTATGCAGCGCTGTACATATATACGTAGAAAGACGGTCCCTGCTTGTCAGAGCCTAAAGTCTAAACAAGACAGATAACGTAGAACCCCTATTCTCAGCTATTGTATTAACGTCTACTGTGATGTCTTTTTTGTGTTCTTTTTCTCAAGCAACTGCAAAAAGTGGATAAAAATGTGGTGAGCTCCGGCTCGGTAACCCATACAAGGGGCTTAAAAATGTGGAATAGAGGTGGAGCACACTAAACACCAAAGACTTATACAGAGGCACTATCACCTCCTTTCTTCTGCTGGCTATACCTCTGCATATGCACCCAAGCATCCTAGCTTTTGCTGTCGTCTTTTCTACCTGTTTAACTACTGTAAGATCATCAGACACAACCACACCGTGGTCCCCGCTCTTCTTTAGTGGACAAAAGTACTTCACCTCCCTATACTATATTGCTCCCTTGGATTGCTGCAGCCCAAATGCATGACCTTACATTTCTTAACATTAAATCCCAGCTGCCAAATTCTAGACCATTCTTCAAGCTTAGCTAGATCCCTCCTCATGTTATCTACACCTTTCTGGGTGTCTACTCTATTGCAGATTTTGGTATCATCCACAAAGAGGTAAACCTTACACGACAGCCCTTCCGCTATATCACTAACAAAGATGTTAAAAAGAATCGGACCATGGACAGATCCCTGGGGCACACCACTGGTAACATCCTTCTCCTCAGAGTGAGCTCCATTTACTTGTACTCTTTGTCGGCTTCCACTCAACCAATTTCTAACCCAAGCAGTAACTTTAGGGTCCATCCCTAGGGTGCTCAGTTTGTTTTATAAGTCTCCTGTGAGGAATGGTGTCAAAGGCTTTACTGAAATCTAAATATACCACATCTAGGGCTCTCTCTTGGTCCAACTCCCTGGTAACCCAGTCAAAGAAATCAATCAAATTTGTCTGACAAGTCCTGCCTCTGTTGAATCCATGCTCTCTCGGATTCTGTAATCCACTGGACTCCAGAAACCTCACTATTTTCTTTTTCAGCAGCATTTCCAATAATTTACTCACCACTGAAGTTAAACTAACCGGCCTGTAGTTTTCAACCACATCCTTACTTCTGATTTTATTTATTTTATTTATTTATTTAACAGTTCTTCTATACCGCTCTATTTTAGATCAGAGCGGTTTACATTCAACATCAACCATACAACACAGGAACCCTGAGTTGTATTTACAATAAACAGGAGATCAACTTGGAAGTAACTGGGGGGAACTATGTACATTGTATAACATATCTACATCTTATTTACACTGGGGGTCCTGATTCCGTTTCAGTTGGTATCTTCTGAGCGATCAGTTGATTATCCTTTTTCATGCTGAGTCTGATTGTTTAATTGCAATGAGTGATTGTCTGAGGGGGCATATGTATGATTACTAGTGCTGGATTCAGGGTAGTATGTGGTGAATAGGTGCTGCTTTAATGCCTTCCTGAAGTCAATTAGGTAAGTGATGTTTCGAATAGAGGTGGGGAGAGCGTTCCATGCTCTGGGTGCGTAAATCGTAAAGGCCCTATTTGTCGTTGCTTTTGTGCATTTTGTTATTACTTTTGGGACCTCTAGTGTGTTTTGCATCATGGGTCTTCTGTTTCTGTTCTGTGGTACTTTATGTATCATCTTGCTGAGGGCTGTGGGGGTCAGGGTGTTTGCGGCTTTGAAAGTTAAGGTTAGAACTTTGTGGCGGATTCTTGCTTGAACTGGTAGCCAATGGAGGTTCATCAGTACTGGCGTTATGTGCTCTCTCCGTGAAGCCCCTGTTAGTACTCTTGCCGCAGTGTTCATTGCAAGCTGGAGAGGAGCCAGTGTTGCTTGAGGGAGACCGTGTAGAATTACGTTGGCATAGTCGAAATGTGGTAATATTAATGCCTGATAGATCGAACGGTAGTCGCTGAAGTCAAGCAGCGGTCGGAGATGTTTTAGGGTCCTTATTTTCATGTATACTGTTTTTACTGTGTTTCTTATGTGGGTTTTCAGATCCAGTTGTTGATCCAGTGTAACGCCAAGGTAGCGGATTGTGGGTTTGGTTTTCAGCTCTGTGTTGCCGACCTTTAAAGAGAGTGGAGGGGTGAAGTCCTGGTTTCTTGAGATGAAAAGGACATCTGTTTTACTGTAGTTGATTCTCATGTTTTGTGTGCTGAACCATTCTGCTGTTGCCTCAAAACATCTTGTTAGAGGGGAGAGGTCTGGTTGGTTGGTCCTGAATGGGATGTATAGTAGGATGTCATCTGCGTAGGCTAGACAGTTGACCTTGAATGAACGTGCTAGGGCACATATGGGCTGCATGTAGATGTTAAACATCAATGCAGATAGTGACGAGCCCTGTGGTACACCCTGGTTCTGTAAAAATGGTTCAGAGGTTGTGGAGCCTGACCTTACATGTTGCCATCTATTAGTCAGGTATGACTTGCACCACTTTAGGGCTGTTCCCTGAATTCCTTTCTCGCTGAGGCGTTGTATGAGGATCTCATGGTTCACCGAGTCGAAAGCCGCTGCAATGTCGAGGAATATGAGGGCGAATCCTTGATGCATTTTGTCAGTTCCAGAGACTAGATGGTCAAATAGGTTGGTGAGGAGGGTTTCAACCCCATGTGCTTCTCTGAACCCATGCTGGGAAGGATCCAGTGGGGCTTCAGTATCAATATGCTGTTGGATTTGGCGCTGTACTAACTTTTCGATTACTTTGGCAAGCATAGGGATACTTGAAATTGGTCTGTATGATTCCACTTTCGTTGGGTCCAGCTTGTTATTTTTGAGCAGTGGTCTGATTGATGTTTGTTTCAGACTTTGTGGAAACGATCCGGTTGTAAGAGATTGGTTTATTAATTCGCTCAGATATTGGCTTAAGTCACATCGTAACTCCTTTATCCATAAAGCAGGGCATGGGTCATTGGGTGCAGTAGTGGGGTTGATTGCAGCGATCGTGTCTTCAATCTCTCTGCGTGATATTTTTTCAAAGTCGGATAGTGGTGATGGTTGGGGCAAGTTGTGCTGAGAGCTGTTTTCCGCGGAGTTCGAGGTTGCACCAGCCTGGGTGACTTCAAGTTGTAGGTAGTTGGTAGTTGTAGGTAGTTGATTTTGTGTGAAGGGACTACATGAGCCTCTCTCCAGTTCTTTGGCACCACTCCAGACTCCGAGGCATTGAAAAGGTCAGTCAGTGGAGTTGCTAGAACATCCCCAAGTTCCCTCAGTATTCTCAGGTATGTCCCATTGCTTTGTCTACTTTAAGTTTAGCTACAGTAGTTTCCCACGAACACAGTCTTCTGAAAATTGTTCAAGATGCCCCTCATTTCTGTTCCTGTTTGTGGGTATTTCCTGGTTCATCATTAGAACAGAAATATTTGTTAAGCAATTCCATTTTATCCTCATCAGCTTCTACATATTCCTCCCCTTCACCCTTGAGTCTGACAATATCACTTTTGCCCTTCCTCTTCTCACTAATATATCTGAAAAATGTCTTATCTCCCCATTTTATTGCATTGGCTATTTCCTCCTCTTTTGACTACTTTGCTAGCTTCTCTAAGTTTTTCCAAATATAGATGCCTGTCTTCCTTTCTCTGTGATTTCTGCCTCCCTCTTTTTCTTCACCTTTTCAGCTACTTCTTTCGAAAACGATAGCAGTCTCCTTTTCCTTTTACCTTTATTTACCATTTTAACAAAAAGGTTGGTTGCCCTTAAAATATCCCCTTTCAGTTTTGCCCACTGTTTTTCTACATCCCCCAGCTGTTTCCATCCTCCTAATGACTCCCTGAGGTATTGGCCCATCTTGGCAAAGTTACTTTTCCTAAAGTCTGAGACCCTTGCTTTTGAATGGATTCTAACAGCCCTAGTCATAATACTAAACCACACCATCTCTTGATCACTGGTTGCAAAATAATCTCCCTAACATCAGAAACACTTTTGAAGCAAGCTCAAAGTCCTAAACTTCAAGAACACTGACGTCAGTAAAATGGCCAAATACCTGAAGGAGTAGTTGGCAGGGTGGGGGGGGGGATAAGGGAAGTGGAATTGCAATGGGCTAAACTAAAGGTGGCAATAAAAGGGGCAACAGATAAATATGTAAGGAAAGCAAATAAAAACAAGAGGAGAAGGAAACCTATTTGGTTCTCCAAGGAAGTGGCTGCTCAAATAAAGGCAAAAAACACAGCTTTCACAAAATTCAAAAGCTTGCAAACAGAGGAACACAGAAAGGAATACAGGATCAAACTAAATGAGACAAAAAGAGAAATAAGGAAGGCGAAAAGAGAGCTAAAGATGTGAAGTGTGGCGACCAAAACTTTCTTCAGGTATATGCGGGAGAGGAGGAAAATCAGAGGTGGAATTGCAGGACTCAGAAGTGCTGGGAACAGACTCGTGGAAAGTGACATTGAAAAAACGAAATTACTAAACAAATACTTCTGCTCTGTTTTTACTAAAGAAAATCCTGGAGAAGGACCACCTGTGACTCCCAAATATAAAAATGGGAATGAAGTGGATACCACACCATTCACAGAAGATGATGTGTTAGAACAGGGGTCACCAACCTGCGGCCCACGAGGTCCCTTCGTGTGGCCCGCGAGGCTCTACCCCGGTTAACATTACGTGCGGCCCGCCAAGGATTCCCGCCATTGTATCCACGCGCTCGCAGCTCACCGACGACCACCTGCAAGCGTACCTTCTCCTGTCAGTGTCATCTGTGAAGCCGGACTTTAAGCGTTTGTCTGCTAGCATGAATCATCAGCCATCTCATTAAATTCAATAAAGGTGGTCAGCCATTGTTTTCATAATTTTGCGTTTGTTGTTTTTTTTTCGCGGGGGCGGGGAGAAGGGGGGTGCGGCCCGCGAGGCTCCCGGTAGTCGGCTGTGCGGCCCGCGGCCCTCTGGAGGTTGGTGACCCCAGTGTTAGAACAACTTGCTAAACTGAAAGTGGACAAGGCCATGGGACCGGATGGGATACATCCCAGGATACTGAGAGAGCTCAGAGAGGTTCTTGCAGGGCCGTTAAAGGATGTTTTCAACAGATCCTTAGAAACAGGAGTAGTTCCTCAGGACTGGAGGAAGGCGGTTGTGGTACCTCTTCACAAAAGTGGTGACAAGGAAGAAGTGACAAACTACAGGCCCGTGAGCCTTACCTCGGTGGCGGGAAAAGTAATGGAGGCGCTTCTGAAAGAGCAAATAGTGGACTTTCTCAAAATCAACAGGTTGCATGATCCGAGGCAACATGGCTTTACCAAAGGACAATCTTCTGACTGAGTTCTTTGACTGGATGACCAGAGAACTGGATCAGGGGCATGCGATGGATGTCATCTTCCTGGATTTCAGCAAAGCCTTTGGTACTGTTTCTCATAGGCGGCTCACCAATAAACTCAGTAGTTTTGGGATGGGTTCCAAGGTGGTGAACTGGATCAGAACTTGGTTGACTGACAGACGACAGAAGGTGATAGTAAATGGAGCTCACTCGGATGAAAGGAGGGTGTGTTCAATGTATTTGTGAGTGATATTGCGGAAGGACTGCATGGAAAAGTCTGTCTTTTTGCAGATGACACGAAAATTTGCAACAGAGTGGACTCCCCTGAGGGAGTGGATAACATGAGAAAAGATCTATAAAGTGCAGTGTCATGCACGTGGGAAGCAGAAATCCAAGGGAATTCATGATAGGGGATGAGAGGTTGGTGTGAATGGACCAGGAGAAGGACCTTGGTGTGATTATTTCTGAGGATCTCAAGGTGGCAAAACAGTGCGACAAGGCGGTGGCAAAAGCCAGGAGGATGTTGGGTTGCATACAAAGAGGAATTACCAGCAGAAAGGAAGAGGTACTAATGCCACTGTATAAGCCACTGGTGAGGCCTCACTTGGAATACTGTGTTCAGTTTTGGAGACCGTATCTTGCAAAGGATATAAAAAGACTGGAAATGGTTCAGAGGAATGCGACCAAAATGATTTGGAGCCTGCGTCAGAAGCCTTATGAGAAGAGACTTGAAGACCTAAATATGTACACTCTGGAGGAGAGGAGGGACAGGGGAGATATGATTCAGACCTTTAAATACTTAAAGAGAAATGATGAACAAACAAACCTCTTCCAAAGACGGGGAAGCTGTAAAACTAGAGGACATGCATGAAGCTGCAAGGGGGTAAATTGAAAGGCAATGTCAGGAAATACTTTTTCACTGAAAAGGGTGGTGGATGCTTGGAATGCCCTCCCGATGGAAGTGGTGGGGGCAAATACAGTGACAGAATTCAAAATGGCATAAGAGGGACAAACACACTGGATCCCTTTATAGTAACAGGATAAAATCAAACTAAACTTATCTAGTTTTCCTATATACAGGGGTGACCCACATGGGAGCAGTGGGTTTACTCCCTCTAAAACAGACAAGGGAAGGGGTGGCCTGCACGGAGCGACAGGTGCACCTACTCTTGCCATCTTACTGGGCAGACTAGATGGACCATACTGGTCTTTATCTTCCATCATTTACTATGTTACTTTCAGCATTGGTAAGCACCATGTCCAGTATGGCCCCTTCACGTGTGGGTCTGTTACCAATTGCCTGAATAGTTCTCCCTGTAGGGAATCCAGGATCTCCTTACTTCTAGATGATACTGCAGCAGAAATGTGGCAAACATCTGGCATATTGAAATCTCCTATCAGTAGCACTTCCCCTCTCCTAGCAATGCTGCGTATGTCTTCAATTAACTCTCTGTCCACCTCTTCCTCTTGTGAGGGAGGTCTGTATATCACACCAATGCAAATAGATTTCTCTTTCCCTCTTTCTAGTTTAACCTACAATGCCTCCTCTCTTCCTTTTAAGCTCTGTAGCTCCAAAGCTTTAATATTATTTTTTACATATAGTACCACTCCTCCTCCTCTCCTTCTTCCTACCCTGTCCTTTCTGAATAAAGTATAGCCAGGTATAGTTACATCCCAGTCATGGTTTTCTGTGAACCATGTTTCTGTAACTGCCACTAAATCCAAGTTAGCCTCTCCCATTAAAGCTTCAACCTCTGGGATCTTATTTCCTATGCTTCGGGCATTTATACACACTGCTTTCCATATGTTACCCCTGTTACCCATTTCCATAAAGGTATTTAATGTTCACTTATCTGGTGGCTTTCTTCACCCATCCCCAATGAATCTAGTTTAAAGCTCTCTTCAGTAGATTAGCCAGTCTGCTACTGAAGACAAGCCAACCTTTCTTGGACAGGTGACCGCCATCTGTGCTCTGCAACCCTTAGAACAGCATCCCATGGTCCAGGAAACCAAAACGCTCTCGATGACACCATCCACGCAGCCATGCATTCATCTCCAGGATGTGAGCTTTTCTGCCTTGGCCTTTACCCTCAACAAGGAGGATAGGGGCGCAGGTGGTCGTCTCTTCTATCTGCTTCACCCTCTGTCCCAGAGCCATGAAATCACTTTTGATATGCTCAGAGGGATACCTGGCAGTATCATTTGTGCTGACATGGATTAGCAACATTGGGTAATAGTCAGTGGGCTTGATGAGTCTTCGCAAACTCTCCATAACATCTCGGATTTTGGCACCTGGCAGACAGCATACCTCTCTGGACATCAAGTCTGGTCGGCAGATGGATGCCTCAGTACCCCTCAGGGAAGAGTCACCAACCACCACTACCCTTCGCTTCCTTGTGGTCACTGATTCTACAATTTTGGGGCACTTGAGCTCTGGTTCTTCCCTTTCGAGGGATGCCTTCACCTCCTCCACTTCCAGGGCTGCATAATGGTTCTTCAATTCAAGGGCTGGAGAAGTTGGATTGGTGATTCTGCAGGCCCTGGTGACTTGTGTCCAGCCTTCGTCATTCTGTAGGCACCCATCTTCTCCTCTGCTGGGGAGCTTGGATGTTGCAAGAAGCATCTCATCAATGTACTTCTCACTGTCTTGAATGCTCCTCAGCCTCGCCACCTCCTCTCTGAGTTCCTCCATTTCTTTCCTGAAAGCTGCAGCATGCAGGCAACCTGCACATGGAACTGGTCCTGCAACTGGCATTGGGACCTCTGTCTGCACAGGCAGAAGCTGTAAGGAGGGCAACAGCTTTAGCAATAGTATTTTTCCAAGCTATTGTTCAGTTCATGGAGCTTAGGTATCTGTTAAAGCAAAAGAGAGAGATCTACCAGCCGGTTTCCCAGCTGTCCTTTCAGAGAAAAAGCAGTTCAATCTCTTTAAGTGTGTTCAAAATGTGCTGTTCCAAGTCCCTGTGTGTAGTTAATTGGGGAGGTGCCCTATAAAGCAAGACTGCTGACTAGGGGTGGGTGGTAGGGAGAGAACTAACACCTAATGAGGTGTCAGCTTCAAAGAGCTGAAGAAAGATATTAAAGCAGAATTTTAAACCTACCCCACTAAACAAACTATTTTCCCTTTTAAACTAAAGCACCAAAAAGAATGTAACTTTGTTTTAAAAATGTACCAAAACTCTTTTAAGAGCTCCCAGACAGAGAGGTAGTAATTTAAAAAGCCATAAACTCTTACCTTTGCTTGAAATATTTAGCACCTGTTAGAAATGCCTCAACAGTGCAGGGCTCTGAAGTCTTAGAGTATTGTGTGCAATTTTGGAGACCATACCTTCAAATGGATATATAGAGTATGGAATCTGTGCAGAGGATGGCTACCAAAATGGTCAGTGGACTTCATCAGAAGGCGTATGGGGACAGACTTAAAGGTCTAAATGCTGATAAGTAACTATACTGTTTAAATGTTTACACGTACCCTAATGTTAAATGTAACCCTCCAGTTGTGATGTGATGTGACCACCTTGATTGAAGGATAAGGTGGCATACAAATCTGTCTAAATAAAAATAAATAAAAATCTCAATATGTATACTTTGGAAGAAAGATGGGAAAGAGGAGATATGATAGATATTTAAGTACCTCCATGGCATAAATGCACAGGAGGAGAGCCTCTTTCAGTTGAAAGAATGCTCTGCAATAAAGGAGCATAGGATGGAAGATGAAAGGGGATAGGCTCGAGAGTAATATGCGGACATATTTCTTTATGGAAAGAATAGTAGATGCATGGAACTGTAAGAACATAAGATACGCCATACTGGGTCAGACCAAGGTCCATCAAGCCCAGTATCCTGTTTCCAACAGTGGCCAATTTAGGTCATACGTACCTAGCAGTTTCCCCAAAAGACACAGGTTCCTGAATGCTTGTATTAGGTCAAGCAGTGATATTCTGGGTCCCTTTTTTAATAATTGTTTAAGGACCTTTCCTCCAGGAACTTGTCCAAACCTTTTTTTAAACCCAGCTACACTATATCCTCCGGTAACAAATTCCAGAGTTTGATTACACGTTAAGTGAAAAAATATTTTCTCTTATTAGTCTTAAATAGGTTACCCTGTAGCTTCTTTGCATGTCCCCTAGTCTTTTTATATGCTGATGATGTAAACAATCGATCTACGTTTACCCGTTCCACTCCCTTCATTAATGTATCATATCTCCCCTCAGCTGTCTCTTTTCCAGGTTGAAGAGCCCTAACCTTTTTAGCCTCTATTCATAGGAGTATCCTTCCATCCCCTTTACCATTTTGGTGGCTCTTCTCTGAACCTTTTCTAATAACGCTATATCCTTTTTAAGATATGACGACCAGAATTGCACACAATATTCAAGGTGCGGTCGCACCATGGAATGATACAGAGGCATTATAAAATCCTTTGTTTTATTTTCCATTCCTTTCCTTATGATACCTAGCATTCTATTTGCTCTCTTGGCCGCTGCTGCACACTGGGCGGAGGGTTTTAACATGTTATCTACGATGATGCCTAAATCTTTTTCCTGGGTGGTGGTTCCCAATGTGGAGCCTTGCATCGTGTAACCATAGTTTGGGTTGTTCTTTCCTAGGTGAATAACTTTGCTATTGTCCACATTAAATTTCATCTGCCATTTGTATGCCCAGTCTTCCAATTTATCAAGATCCTCTTGCAATTTTCCACAGTACTCTTGGGTTTTAACAGCTTTAAATAGTTTTGTGTCATCTGCAAATTTGATAACCTCACTCATTATTCCCTTTTCCAGGTCATTTATGAATATGTCAAAAAGCAGCGGACCCAGCACAGATCCCTGCGGTACTCCACTATTCACCTTTTTCCATTGAGAAAATTGGCCATTTAATCCTACCCTCTGCTTTCTATCTTTTAACCAGTTCCTGATCCACAATAGTACACTGCCTCCTATCCCATGACTTTTTAGTTTTGTCAAACGTTTCTGATGAGGACCTTGTCGAAGGCTTTCTGAAAGTGCAGATACGCTATATCAACTGACTCATCTTTGTCTACCTGTTTAATCACACCTTCAAAAAAACATAACAGATTAGTAAGACAAGATCTTCCTTGTCTAAAGCCATGTTGGCTGTCTCCCATTAAGACATTACTATCTACATGTTGACTAATTTGTTCTTTATGATGATTTCTGCCATTTTTCCCGGTACTGACGTCAAGCTCACTGGTCTGTAGTCTCCCGGATCACCCCTGGGACCCTTTTTAAAAATTGGCATTACATTGGCCATTCTCCAATCTTCAGGTATTCCAGATGATTTTAATGAAAGTTCACAAATTACTAATAGCAGGTCTGCAATCTCATATTTCAGTTCTTTCAACACCCTTGGATGTATACCATCTGGTCCAGGTGATTTGCTACTCTTCAGTTTATCAAATATTTGTAATACATCTACCTGGCATATCGATATTTCTTTCAATTCTTCCGCAGTATCACCTTTAAATATCACTTCAGTCATGGGTAACATCCCTACGTCTTCCTCACTAAAGACCGAAGCAAAGAATTCATTCAGTCTCTCCACTATAGCCTTGTCCCCTCTTACTGCCCCTTTTACCCCTCTATCATCTAATGGTCCAACTGATTTTCTCACAGGTTTTTTGCTACGAATGTACTTGAAAAAGTCTTTATTGCGCGTTTTTGCATCCACAGCAAGTTTCTTCTCAAATTCTCTTTGCCTGCCTTATCAATGCCTTGCATTTAACTTGCCAGGTCTTGTGCTGTTTCCAGTTTTCGTCATTTGGCTCTTTTTTTCCATTTCCTGAAAGATGCTTTTTTGGCAACAACAGCCTCTCTGACTTCACCTTTAAACCATGCTGGCAATATTTTGGACTTCCTTCCACTTTTCATAAAGCGTGGAATACAGCTGGTCTGGGCTTCCAAGATAGTATTTTTAAACAACACCCAAGCTTGATGTAAGTCTTTAACCTTTGCAATTGCTCCTTTTAGTTCTTTTTCTTAACTATTTTCCTCATTTTATCATAGTCTCCCTTTTGAAAGTTAAAAGGTAGTACTGTGGATTTCATTACCATCCCTCCTCCATCTATTAAATCAAACGCGATCATGCTATGATCACTATTGCCAAGTGGCCCCAACACCCTTATCTCTTGCACAAGATCTGGTTTTCCATTAAGGACTAAGTCCAAAATGGCTTCCCCTCAGGTCGGTTCATGAACCAGCTGCTCCAAGAAGTAGTCATTTATTTCATCTAGAAACTTTATCTTCCTAGCATGTCCTGCTGTGACACTGACCTAGTCAATACCGGGGTAATTGAAATCACCCGTTATTATTACTGTTCTGTAACTTTTGTTAACTTCCCTGATTTCTTTGAGCATTTCATCATCCATTTGTTCATTCTGGCCAGGCGGTCGATAGTACAACCCCACTGCCATTGCCTTCCCCTTTTTATATGGAATTTCAATCCATAGAGATTCTACAGCGAATTTTGTTTCCTGCAAAACTTTAATCCTGACTCCCAGTGGAGGTAGCAGAGACCAGGACAATATCTGAATTCATGAAAGCATGGGCCGAACATAGAAGATTCCTAAATGAAAAAAGGGACTATAGTTGTTGGTATGGAAGAGCAGTCTGGATAGGTCATATGGTCTTTTTCTGCCATCATGTTTCTATGTTATACTCCCAGATGGCCCAGGCAGATCTGGTTTCCACTTCTCTCCTTGCTATCGCTTGGCACTCATCAATCTCTGCTGACTCAACAGAACGGTCATCTATTTCACTCCAACCTTCCAAGTCTGTCTCTAACAACTTGGATGATGAAAACCAACAGTTTCCGAGACTGTCTGCAAAGTCATTTTGGCATCCAAAAAAAGATTCAACCAAAAGCTCCTGCGCCCTTAAACGGTCTCATTTCTCCTGTTGATGTTCAGGCCCTTCTCCTGTCATCTAACTGATGTTCTCTATCATCTCATGTCTCTGTTAGATAGTAATAGTAGTAGGATTGAAAACTTCATCAGTACGCATGCACCTGGTTGCAGTTATAGCTTATCATAAGACTGAAGGTAACTATTTATCGTACCATCCATGGGTAGCCAGATTCATGCACGGCCTGGCAAATATCAGACCACTACCAGTGAGGGACCTGAACATCATCCTTTCAGCATTGGCCAACGTGCCCTTTGGGCCCTTATAGCCCAGGTGCCCCTCAACATCTGGAAGATTATTTTTTTCTCATCGCCATCACCTCTGTCACATTAGAGAGCTTCAAACACTTGAGTACTACCTACTGTATGCACAGTTTCTGCCCAAAGTGGCTTCCACTTTTTATTTGAACCTGACAATTGTCTTGCCTTTGTGGGTTCTTAACCCCAAACCTCATGCTTCAGAAGCTGAAATGACATTACACTCCCTCGACTGCCAAAGGGCTGTAATGCACTATCTTCATATATACAAGGTTTTAGGAAAACCTCTCAATTTTTTGTCTCCTTTTATCCAAACAATCCAGGTCTTCCCTCATCCAAATTCTCTCCAGTTGGATCTCGGATTTGTCAGTTTTTCCTATTAGGCTGAGGGTCACTCTACTTCTGACAGGGTCCTCCACACCATCTCAGAGCCAGGGGTAGCCCAACGGTGTTGCGGGGCCATATGTGGAGACTGATTTTGGGCCTCCTTTGCATAAATACTTGCATATCCACTGGGCCTCATTTGTATAAATCTAATTTTATTTTTTCCAGGAACAAGCAGGAAGTCAGTCCTCACATATGGATGATGTCGGCACTGACGGAGCCCGCGTGGAGCATTTCCCCAGCTTTCAAAGAAAGCCTTTGGGAATGCCACCATGCATGTGTGGTCCCCTTCCCGCCCAAGGGTGCCATCCTGATCAGTCTCCCTTTATCCGCGGAGCCCTTCGGACGCACGTTCTGTACTTCTGTAAAAATCTCAAATTTTTTCTCTCTAATTCCGGGTTTCCGGTCCTCTTCCTGCCATCCCCAGGGCCCTTGCTTTAGCAGCTGGCCCCGGGACTTTGTTTTTTCATTTTTTTTCATTTTTTCTTGAGTTAGTCTCCAGCGTGTTTACGCACCCTTTTCAACCTTTGGCCGAGCCAAAGGTCTTCGACCTCACAGGGATTCTTTTTGCCTCCATGGCCTCCGTTTTCAAAAAGTGTGATAGATGCGCCAAGAATATGTCTCTCACGGACACTCACGACTGTTGTCTTAGGTGCCTAGGAGATGACCACAACCCAGAGCTCTGTGCCCTTTGTAAAAAGATGTCCTCTAAGGCCATCCAGAGCCGTAAGTAGAAGCAGGACGATATTTTCCACAATACGGCCCGGTATCCCCGGTAGCTTCCCACTCTACTACTACTACTACTACTACTGCTACTACTGAGCATTTATTTATTCAGACGGATTTGTATACCACCTTATCCTACAATCACATTGAAGGGTTACATTTAACACTTAACAACATTGTACATTATATATTATACATGATACTTAACAACATTATACACTGAACTTATAGGTCTAGTTGGGGTGGGTATTGAGATGGTGAGGTAGTTGCATTACTGTTCGGTTGGAGTTTGTTGGTTATCTGTTTGTTCATAGGTTTCTGTGAAGAGCAGGGTTTTGAGGGCCTTGTGGAAGTCTTTGGAATCGTTCATGGCCCTCAGACCCAATGGGAGGGATTTCCAGAGTGTGGGCGCCAGTAGCGAAGGCGCTCTTCTTGAAGTTGCTTGTATAGTCTTGTGATATCCTGCAGGTGTGCCAATCCTGTTGTCATTATTGGTGGTTCTTGGTCTATTGCTGATATCTTTTGTTATGATATCTTGGAGTGCATCTGCCGATTGATGGTGAAAAATTTTAAAGATGATCATGATTGTTTTGAATTTTGCCCTGGCAATCATTGGGAGCTAGTGCAGCTGCTGTAAGACGGGGGTGATGTGCTCTGTTCTTGCAGTGTCCGTAATGATGCGTGCTGTAGTATTTTGTACCATTTGGAGTGGGTGTAAGGTCTGCTGGGGGAGGCCTTGATACAGCAAGTTTACATAATCAAGCAGAGGTGTGATGAGTGCTTGGCACACTCTGTGGAAGTGGTCTTGGTGGAGTATTGGTTTAAGCTTTCTGATGGTCCTCAAACATAGATGGGCCTTGTTTGTGCTTTTGGCTATAAGAACATAAGAACATAAGATATGCCATACTGGGTCAGACCAAGGTCCATCAAGCCCAGTATTCTGTTTCCAACAGTGGCCAATCTAGGTCATATGTACCTAGCAGTTTCCCCAAGAGATTTCAGGTTCAGGGCTTTGTCCATTGTGATGCCCAGGTACTTAACTTCTTCCTTGACTGCTATTATTTTGTGGTGGAATGAAAGTGGGGTGCCTCTGTTTTATCATAGTTGACTGTCAGGTTAGCTGCGAGCCAGGCACTCATGTCTTCAAGGCATCTGGTTATTGTTGTGGTGTCAGGTACTTGTAGGTTGATTGGGGCATACACCATTATGTCGTCAGCATAGAGGAGATAGTGAAGTTTGTGGTGTTTGATGTTGCATATGGGTTGGATGTATATATTAAAGAGTACTGCTGACAGAGCTGAACCTTGTGGTATTCCTTGTGTAACGGGGAACTGCAGAGATTTCTTTTGGGTGCATTTGACTTGCTGCATTCGGCCTTTTCAAGTAGGAGGTGTAAACCATTTCAGGGTGTTCTTGCGTACTCCTATCTGCTGCAGGCGTTGCAGTAACCTGGTGTGGGACATGATGTCAAAGACTGCCGTGATGTCCATGAACACTAGCAGGAATCCTTTCTTTATGCTATCAATGCCTCTTAGTAGATTGTCAAAGAGGGAGGTGAGTAGTGTTTCCACATTCTGCTGGGGTTTAAAGCCATGCTGGTGGATGTCCAGTGGGGCATTCATGTCAATGTGGTCCTGAAGTTGTCTTTGCACTGTTTTTTCAATGATTTTGGCAAGGAATGGTAGGCTGGAGATGGGACGGTATGATTTTGGTTCAGAGGGGCTTAGCGTGCTGCTTTTAAGTATCGGTCATATCATGGCTTGCTTCAGGGATTGCGGCATATAACCTTGTTGGAGGGATTGCGGCATATAACCTTGTTGGAGGGATTCCTATACGATTTTGTGAATGTGATGGGAGAGCTGGCGTCTGGTGGCTTTGAGCCAAGACACTGGGCATGGGTCTGACGGTGAAGTTGTTGTTGTGCTGAGTCCATTCATTATCTCCTCTACTTGATGTTTTGATGGTATGCTGAAGTCCTCCCAGGTTTGGTGCGGCTCTTCCATTTCATGGTCATCTGTCTGCGGTGGGGGGGAGCATGTATGGATGGTGTTTTTTGATTTTATATACTCTGCAAATTTCTGTGGGTCAAGATGGTGTGTACAGTGCAGGGTGTGGTGTCTTTTAGTGAGCTTCTGGACAATGTTAGAGAGTTCCCTCGGTTTGTTGACAGATTTCATGATTAGGTTGGTATGGTGCTGCTGTTTCCGCTCATTTATCAGGTTGTGTTATTCCAGTTGCTTGGCTCTGTATTGAGCCAGAGAGTCATGCAACTTGCCTCGCCTCCATTTTCTCTCCAGCCTTCGGAGAGTGCGCTTTGCATCCCTGATGTCACTTGAGTACCAGGGGGTACTGGACCTCCTGCGTGCTTGTGGTTCTAGTCTGTTGGAAGCTGATGCTGCCTTAGATATTGTGCAGTTCCATTTCTCTATATTTAGGTCAAGGGTGTTGTATTTCTGCTGGAGTTGTGAAATGATTTCATTTATGAATGAGTCTTTGTCGAAGGCTTTAAAACGTCTGACTATGCTCTCATCTTCCCCTTGTTGAGTGGGTTTATTCAGGGTCAAAGTGAATGCAATCACATGATGATCAGACCAAGGGACCAGCGTGATTGCTGGTGCTGTGGTCTTGCCCTGTTCCACCAAGTGCGTTGGAATAAAGACCATATCTGGGGTGGTACCATGTTGGGGTGTTGATTGTCTGGCAATATTTTAGCGGGGAACACAGGAAGCAAGAGCTATAGGTTGGAGAAGACTGCTTTATTGAGGAACACCCCTACGCGTTTCGGCAAACGCCTTCCTCAGGGGACATACAGCTAACATAAAATACATAAAACATATTATAAACATATAGCAAACAGCATAAACGGTTAAAAACAAGAAATTGTAAAATAAAATTGTAAATCAATATTATAATAAAAATAAATTATATATTATACAAACACATTAAAAAAAAAAGAAAAAAGCTTTCAAAGCAACTTATAAAGTTTGTAGGGCCGAGACAAGAGAGACGATGAATACACAGGGGACAAATGATAAAAAACTATGCATAAACATGGATGAAATGATGATTAATCGTGTTCATGTAAAAGCAACTACAATACAAAAATTGGTTAAAACAAATAAATAAAAAATAAATCAAGTAATAAATAAAACCAAGTAAATAAATAAATATACAGAAAATAAAACAAATACGAAATTCAATGAGTGAGTAAGAAATTAATAAAATAAAAGCAATATATATAAATAGCAAAAAACCTACCAGGGCTGTATCAGAGCAGGTGTCTCTTTAAGACAATTGTGTGAAGCTGCTAAACAATAGCTAAAAGGCAATATGAGAAAAATATTTTGTATAAAGAAATGTAGACTGAATGTGCATGCATTTAAAAAAATATATATAAATACACTCTCAGATTATGAATTAAACTCCTCAATACATAAAACGGTAAAAAATACATATGAAATAATATTAAAAAGAATAAATAAATTAAAAAATAATAAATAAATTAGATCTAGTCAAAAAACAAAAATACACGAATTGAGAAAGCATGACAAAAACACTTACCATGGTTAAATCTATTAGAATATCTCTTTGCAATAGTTGTGCGAGACTGCTGTAAATATCTAAAGGGAACATCAAAAGAAATTGAGCAGGAGGACTATAAACAATTATATCACGATATCCATGAGTTGATGTATAAAATCCTAAACAGAAGGCCAGGACCACCAACAATTTAATCAAAGGATTTTTTGTTACATGCATGGTGCATAGGTGCAAAATATAAACAAAAAGTGAATTTATAAAAATCTAGACAAATGTTTATCTGAGAAGGATGAATTTACCAAAAAGGTTTAAAGGAAGGGACTATAACGGGCATGTGATTCAGAAGAAGGGAGATGATGTGCGGCCAGCCAGGACGAATGCTTCATAATGTTACTAAAATGAATATAATGGATGGCTCTCAAAAGATTAAAAAGTACATTGTGTGGTGCGACTATGAAAGGACGGTGTGTTGGAGGTAAACGTTTGGAGTGACAAAGATCGCAAAAAAAAGGGGGGCCAGATGGACATTCAACGCAAGTGAAATACAGATACTTAACCACAGTTACCAAACTCAACAGTTGGTTGGAATTAGAAGGATAAATATCAACAAGTAAAGCCCTAACCAGCATGTGATACACGAGGGCAGAAATGGTAGATAGCCAGCCAAGGCGATTATTGCATAGTATAATAAACACAATGGTATAAATGCAGTAGATGGCTCTAGACAAATTAAAAGTACACTATTGAGTACAACTGTCAGGGGTAGTGTGTGGGGATAAACCATTTGGGAAAGGAAGAGAGGACCCAGTCTGTACCAATAAAATAAGAAGTTTTGATCAAAAATTACCGAACCCAACCAAGGATTAGTATCAGGAGAATAATCGTCGTCCGCAATGTTTTAGAGACAAAATACAACAGGAGCTGTATTGATAGAAATCTGTTGTAGCAATGAAAACAATCCCGAAGGGAATTGGTAGTGATGCTAAGTAGATGCCGAAATTCCTGTCGTTTTGACGTCATCGAGCAAGTGGGCGGAGTCAGGGTAGGCAGACTAGGCCGTGGAAAAGAACAAAATGATAATAATAATCAGAGAAGTGCTGGAAATACCAAATTAAACTTAAAAATATCAATATAATACATGAAAGAACTACATAGGATAGATGAGAAAAACTTTAAATCTCCGGCGAGTATTGCGCTATTGATGATGACGTCAGATGACTGGGCGGAGTTATAGGAGGCAAAGGACACATGTAACGCTGGATCAGATTCCTTGTGATGTGAAGCAAAAAGCAAAGTAGTGGGCAAGTGGAAAGAAGAACATCTACTAATTGTTTATATAGATTGTATGCATGATATACCAAATAAAATGTAGTCGCACGGATATAACTAATCAATATATAGGCCATAAAAGATGCACATATAACCATGTAGTAGACCATACTTAAAAGGGAGGTTCATGAGATTCAAGAGTGATCCGGTGAAAAGAACAAACCTTAATAAATAAATAACCCTGGAAATGATGGAAATAACAAATTAAACTTAAAAATGTGAATATAATACAAGAAAGACCCATATAAGGAAGATAAGAAAATCTTTAAATCTTCGGCGAGTTTGCGCTATTGATGATGACGTCAGATGACCGGGCGGAGTTATAGAGACACATGTAACGCTGGATCAGATTCCTTTTGATGTGAAGCACAAAGCAAAGTTGTGGGCAAGTAGAAAGAAAAACATCTACTAATTGTTTATATAGATTGTATGCATGATATAACAATATCAAATGTGATTGCACAGATAAAACTAATCAGTATATAGGCCATAAAAAATGTACATAAGACCATGTAAACCATACTTAGAAGGGGGGTTCATGAAATTCAAGGGTGAACCGGTGAAAAGAACAAAACTCAATAAATAAATGACCCTTCCAATAAAGGAATAATAAATAGATAATAAATAAATAAATAAATAAATAACTGAATAAAAAATGAATTAAAAAAATATAAAAATAATAAAAAATGATAAAAGAATAACAAATAATAAAAACGATAAAAAGGATAATACTGATAATAAAAAATAAATACAAATTGAATTAAAAGAATAATAAAAATAATAAATAATATAATATAATAATATAATGTAAAAATACAACTACTGATAATAAAAATGATAATAAAAATATAATAATGATAATGATAAAAAATAAATGATAAATAAAAGAAAATAAAAATGAAAAAGGCAAAACACAAATGATTGAATAAGCAAATGCTTGATTGTGGCCAAATAGTTCCAGGCTGGTCACAAAATTATGTATCAACCCATTAAACTCATTGTAAAAAGATAGAAAGGTCTATTTCTTGATTGAGGCCAAATGGTTCCAGGCTATTAAATTCATAAATGAAACGTTGTTCTAACCTAAGTAAGGTATTATTGATGTTGCCCCCTCGCCAATGTGGAATGACAGTCTTAATGACTAAAAATTTTATGTCACTGATCAAATGGCCTTTCTCCAACCAATGCAAGACTAAAGGTTTGTCAGTAATTTTCCTCTGGATGTTACTTCTGTGCTCAATAATTCGCGTACGTATTTGTCTTAAGGTTTTACATATGTAGACCATATCACAGGGGCATAATATCAAATAAATGGCATTAATGGTCTTGCAATTTGAATAATGATGTATACCAATTTTATGTCCTGTAGACGTGTGTCTAAAACAATTTTTTACGGTGACTGCATGTGTGCACACAGAGCAATTCCCGCAGCTGTAGTGACCTTTGACTGTGGGTGAGGGCCTAGGAGCAGAAAGAGCAGATGGAACTAAGGAATGACTCAAATTAGGCGCTCGTTTGTAAGCTACCATTAGGCGTTTGGATTTGAAAGCAGGTAGGGACGATATAAGGTGCCATTCTTGTTTCCAGATATCAGTGATAGTTTTAGAATGTACAGAAAAAGTGAGAGGGCAGGTCACCCTATCCGTATTGGACCGTACTGTATTTCTCAAAAGTGTAGACCGATCAGTATCACAGGCCCTTTGGTACGCCATATGAATACATTTGTTTGGGTATCCCCGTTGTTCAAACCTTTGGTATAGGTCTGTAGCATGTTTTTCAAAATCTGTATTATCAGTGCAAAGTCTCTTAATTCTTAGAAATTGACTAATGGGAAGATTTTGTTTGAAAGCAGTATTATGACAGCTGTCATATGTGAGAAAAGTATTCCTATCTGTGGATTTGCGATATAGGTCAGTCACGAAACCTTTGTCCGACTTTTTAATCAAGATATCGAGGTATGGGATAGATTCCAAACTATATGTGCCTTCAAATTGTAAATTGGGATCCAACGTGTTCATGGGTTCGCCCATGGCTCCTGATGTAGCAAACCTTTATGTATCTGAATTCGAGAACAAATTTTTGTCATTTCATCCGTATAAAAAACACATCCTCCTTTGGAAACGGTATATTGACGACGTACTTGTTGTTTGGGATGGTCCTGAAGCTGTTTTACAGACTTTCCATACTTGGCTGAACACGTTGGATCCCAGTTTACAATTTGAAGGCACATATAGTTTGGAATCTATCCCATACCTCGATATCTTGATTAAAAAGTCGCACAAAGGTTTCGTGACTGACCTATATCGCAAATCCATGGATAGGAATACTTCTCACATATGACAGCTGTCATAATACTGCTTTCAAACAAAATCTTCCCATTAGTCAATTTCTAAGAATTAAGAGACTTTGCACCGATAATACAGATTTTGAAAAACATGCTACAGACCTATACCAAAGGTTTGAACAACGGGGATACCCAAACAAATGTATTCATAAGGCGTACCAAAGGGCCTGTGATACTGATCGGTCTACACTTTTGAGAAATACAGTACGGTCCAATACGGATAGGGTGACCTGCCCTCTCACTTTTTCTGTACATTCTAAAACTATCACTGATATCTTGAAACAAGAATGGCACCTTATATCGTCCCTACCTGCTTTCAAATCCAAACACCTAATGGTAGCTTACAAATGAGCGCCTAATTTGTGTCATTCCTTAGTTCCATCTGCTCTTTCTGCTCCTAGGCCCTCACCCACAGTCAAAGGTCACTACAGCTGCGGGAATTGCTCTGTGTGCACACATGCAATCACCGTAAAAAATTGTTTTAGACACACGTCTACAGGACATAAAATTGGTATACATCATTATTCAAATTGCAAGACCATTAATGCCATTTATTTGATATTATGCCCCTGTGATATGGTCTACATAGGTAAAACCTTAAGACAAATACGTACGCGAATTATTGAGCACAGAAGTAACATCCAGAGGAAAATTACTGACAAACCTTTAGTCTCGCATTGGTTGGAAAAAGGCCATTTGATCAGTGACATAAAATTTTTAGTTATTAAGACTGTCATTCCACATTGGCGAGGGGGCAACATCAATAATACCTTACTTAGGTTAGAACAACGTTTCATTTATGAATTTAATAGCCTGGAACCATTTGGCCTCAATCAAGAAATAGACCTTTCTGTCTTTTTACAATGAGTTTAATGGGTTGATACATAATTTTGTGACCAGCCTGGAACTATTTGGCCACAATCAAGCATTTGCTTATTCAATCATTTGTGTTTTGCCTTTTTCATTTTTATTTTCTTTTATTTATCATTTATTTTTTATCATTATCATATTTTTATCATCATTATTTTTATTATCAGTAGTTGTATTTTTACATTATAATATTATTATAATTATTATTTTTATTTTTATTCAATTTTTATTTATTTATCATCAATATTATCCTTTTTATTTATCGTTTTTATTATTTGTTATTCTTTTATCATTTATTTTTATTTTATATTTTTTTAGATTCATTTTTTATTCAGTTATTTATTTATTTATTATCTTTTTATTATTCCTTTATTGGAAGGGTCATTTATTTATTGAGTTTTGTTCTTTTCACCGGTTCACCCTTGAATTTCATGAACCCCCCTTCTAAGTATGGTTTACATGGTCTTATGTACATTTTTTTATGGCCTATATACTGATTAGTTTTATCTGTGCAATCACATTTGATATTGTTATATCATGCATACAATCTATATAAACAATTAGTAGATGTTTTTCTTTCTACTTGCCCACAACTTTGCTTTGTGCTTCACATCACAAGGAATCTGATCCAGCGTTACATGTGCCTCTATAACTCCGCCCGGTCATCTGACGTCATCATCAATAGCGCAAACTCGCCGAAGATTTAAAGATTTTCTTATCTTCCTTATATGGGTCTTTCTTGTATTATATTCACATTTTTAAGTTTAATTTGTTATTTCCATCATTTCCAGGGTTATTTATTTATTAAGGTTTGTTCTTTTCACCGGATCACTCTTGAATCTCATGAACCTCCCTTTTAAGTATGGTCTACATGGTTATATGTGCATCTTTTATGGCCTATGTATTGATTATTTATATCCATGCGATTACATTTTATTTGGTATATCATGCATACAATCTATATAAACAATTAGTAGATGTTCTTCTTTCCACTTGCCCACTACTTTGCTTTTTGCTTCACATCACAAGGAATCTGATCCAGCATTACATGTGTCCTTTGCCTCCTATAACTCCGCCCAGTCATCTGACGTCGTCATCAATAGCGCAATACTCGCCGGAGATTTAAAGTTTTTCTCATCTATCCTATGTAGTTCTTTCATGTATTATATTGATATTTTTAAGTTTAATTTGGTATTTCCAGCACTTCTCTGATTATTATCATTTTGTTCTTTTCCACGGCCTAGTCTGCCTACCCTGACTCCGCCCACTTGCTCGATGACGTCAAAACAGCAGGAATTTCGGCATCTACTTAGCATCACTACCAATTCCCTTCGGGATTGTTTTCATTGCTACAACAGATTTCTATCAATACAGCTCCTGTTGTATTTTGTCTCCTAAAACATTGCGGACGACGATTATTCTCCTGATACTAATCCTCGGTTGGGTTCGGTAATTTTTGATCAAAACTTCTTATTTTATTTGTACAGACTGGGTCCTCTCTTCCTTTCCCAAATGGTTTACCCCCACACACTACCCCTGACAGTTGTACTCAATAGTGTACTTTTAATTTGTCTAGAGCCATCTACTGCATTTATACCATTGTGTTTATTATACTATGCAATAATCGCCTTGGCTGGCTATCTACCATTTCTGCCCTCGTGTATCACATGCTGGTTAGGGCTTTACTTGTTGATATTTATCCTTCTAATTCCAACCAAATGTTGAGTTTGGTAACTGTGGTTAAGTATCTGTATTTCACTTGCGTTGAATGTCCCTCTGGCCCCCCTTTTTTTTACGATCTTTGTCACTCCAAACGTTTACCTCCAACACACCGTCCTTTCATAGTCGCACCACACAATGTACTTTTTAATCTTTTGAGAGCCATCCATTATATTCATTTTAGTAACATTATGAAGCATTCGTCCTGGCTGGCCGCACATCATCTCCCTTCTTCTGAATCACATGCCCGTTATAGTCCCTTCCTTTAAACCTTTTTGGTAAATTCATCCTTCTCAGATAAACATTTGTCTAGATTTTTATAAATTCACTTTTTGTTTATATTTTGCAGCTATGCACCATGCATGTACACAAAAAATCTTTTGATTAAATTGTTGGTGGTCCTGGCCTTCTGTTTAGGATTTTATACTTTTTTTACATCAACTCATGGATATCGTGATATAATTGTTTATAGTCCTCCTGCTCAATTTCTTTTGATGTTCCCTTTAGATATTTACAGCAGTCTCGCACAACTATTGCAAAGAGATATTCTAATAGATTTAACCATGGTAAGTGTTTTTGTCATGCTTTCTCAATTCGTGTATTTTTGTTTTTTGACTAGATCTAATTTGTTATTTATTATTTATTTTTTAATTTATTCTTTTTAATATTATTTCATATGTATTTTTTACCGTTTTATGTATTGAGTTTAATTCATAATCTGAGAGTGTATTTATATATATTTTTTAAATGCATGCACATTCAGTCTACATTTCTTTATACAAAATATTTTTCTCATATTGCCTTTTAGCTATTGTTTAGCAGCTTTACACAATTGTCTTAGACACCTGCTCTGATATAGCCCTGGTAGTTTTTTTGCTATTTATATATATTGCTTTTATTTTATTAATTTCTTACTCACTCATTGAATTTCGTATTTGTTTTATTTTCTGTATATTTATTTATTTACTTGGTTTTATTTATTACTTAATTTATTTTTTATTTATTTTAACCAATTTTTGTATTGTAGTTGCTTTTACATGAACACGATTAATTATCATTTCATCCATGTTTATGCATAGTTTTTTATCATTTGTCTCCTGTGTATTCATCGTCTCTCTTGTCTCGGCCCTACAAACTTTATAAGTTGCTTTGAAAGCTGCTTTTTTTTTTTTTTGTGTTTGTATAATATATAATTTATTTTTATTATTATAATGATTTACAATTTTATTTTACAATTTCTTGTTTTTAACCGTTTATGCTGTTTGCTATATGTTTTATGTATTTTATGTTAGCTGTATGTCCCCTGAGGAAGGCGTTTGCCGAAACGCGTAGGGGTGTTCCTCAATAAAGCAGTCTTCTCCAACCTATAGCTTTTGCTTCCTGTGTTCCCCTCCTGATCTGCAAGAGCAGTGTTCCTCCCTTTCGCCCCCTGGCAATATTTTAGCGACACCATGGCTTTTAGGAATGCTGTAGCTTCCTTGGTGGGTATTGAGGTTAGATTGTAGTCTCCTAGTGCAATGAGGGGTTTGTACTTTCTGCTGTGTGCACATATTGCTTCAAGTAAGAACATAAGATATGCCATACTGGGTCAGACCAAGGTCCATCAAGCCCAGTATTCTGTTTCCAACAGTGGCCAAGTACTGTGGAGAGATGTTCAGCTGTGGCTCCAGGAGGCCTGTAGGTGAGGGAAATGCTGAGGTACTTATTAGCTATGGTGATTGTGCTAGATTCGATCGAATTACTGGTAGAGATTATTTTAAATCTGTATTCCTTTCTGGCTAGTATCAGCACACCTCCTCCTCTCTTTTGTGCTCTGATGCAATTGAATGCTGAGTAGCCTGTTGGGGTTACTTGAGTTAAGATGACCTGGTCTGAGTCATCTAGCCAGGTCTCGGTGATGCATATTAGTTTTGTGTCCAGGATGAAGTCAAGGATAGTATTTGGCTTGTTCCTGATTGATCTGGCATTCAGTAGCGCACACCTGATGTTGGCTGTTATGATTGGGTTGGGGTTTGCACTATTTGTGAGATGAGTTGGCGTAGTACTTGTGGCACTGTGCGTTTTATGAATTGCTGGTTTAGTATGCTGGGGTCCTTTAGAGAGGGGTGACCCTTTGATCCATGCAGGTTGGGTGGTATGCAGGTGGAGCAAGGGGGTTTGCGCGTTGGGTCTGAAGTCCTGTATGCATGGTGCGAATGTGTAGAGGAGCATAAGGTAGGTAGTGGGGGGTGGGGTGTATGTTTGCGGTTTACTGACCTGGGATCAGCTTGAACAATGGCCCAGTGGTGGTGGAGCTTGACCCTTCTCTTTTAGTTCTGCTCTTGCTTGCTCCTTCATTCTGCTGTTCCTGGGGTGGATGTTGCGCTGTCGATTGTTTGTGTTGCTGCTGTTGTCGCGCTCCAGAAGGTAATGTTATGCAGACTAATTAGTCTGAGCCCGAGATTTGAGAGGTAGCAAAAAACCTGTGAGAGAGTCAGTTGGTCCATTGGATGATAGAGGGGTTAAAGGGGCACTAAGAGGTGACAAGGCGATAGCGGAGAGACTGAATGAATTCTTTGCTTTCCAGATCATACTGCTAGACCAGTCCAGACAAGCGGGTTATGCACCCCTGACAGCAGATAGGGAGACAGAGAAAAAAACTCCAGAGCTGTGATTGGTCAGGCTCTGGGTGACATAGGCATACTCCTAGGGGTCCTATTCAGTATTTTCTCTGTCTCAGCAGATGAGGGTGTTCTTCAAGCTTGTTCTACAATTTGTTTTTTCCTTTTTTCACTGTATCTTGAGGCTCCTGGATGCACCCAGAGTACACAAGAGGTGTTACTTTGGGTTTCCCAACAACTTGATTCCCCAGATAAACTTGTGGAGCTCCTGAGCCTGGCTTCAGTAGAGCTCCCGATTTTCTTTAAGCAGCGCTGAGTCTTTGCCACGAGGGCTTAGACATTAGCAGGAGGATCAGGTATCAATTTCTGAGAGAAACTGTAAGTAAACTGTTTTCTTACTTGCCTCAGCTGCCCTGGCTGTCTCTGACCTGATTCCTTCACTTCCGGTTTCATCAGGATCTGTTAAACTGGGGTTTGAAGTTCCTGTTTTCTTTTCTTCATTTTTATTTCCTGGATGCACCCAGAGCACACAAGAGGTGTTTCTCTGGGTTTCCCAGGCTTCCCTCCTTAATAGCTGGATTTTCTGTAATCAGCAATACAGCAGGGTTTGAGCTCCTGATTTCACTGTCAGTGCAGCTCCCCTTCTCTCCATCCCTCCTCAGAAACACCTTCCAGCCCCTGCCATGAGGGTCTAAGTGGCTGCAGAGGGATCAAACTCTAATTTCCCTACCTTTCAGTCACTGTAATTACCTGACACTGACTCTGAAAGTTTCTCTTCTCCTCCATGGGAACTCAGCTCCTCTGTACCAGCACAGTGAATAACTGACGGTTTCCTTCTCCCCTCCGTTTCTGGTGATTCAGGGTTCGTCAGGATTTGAATTTTTAAATTTCTAGCAGCGCTCCTTGCCTCTTCCCCAGCGATTTTGCTGCATTTTTAAGGTTTTTAGAGCTTAGGAAACTTTTGTTTTGCAGTTTTTCTGTGCCGGCGGCCATTTTGAAAATCGGGAGAGATTTCTCTTCAGTGTTTTTTTTTTTTTTTTTTTTTGGAGGGAGCAGCTTACGGGACAATACGGATATTCAAGAAGACTTTAAATCATCGGAGATGAGCCCTGACTCGTTGGAGAAAGAAGATGGGGAATGTTCTCCGTCTGATTCTTCACTGACAGTTCATGAGGACTCTCAAGATATCAGACTTTTTCGGAAAGAGGAGTTGCCGGCCCTAATCACACAGGTGATGGAGTCGCTACGCCTAGCCGACACGCCTGATCCTCAGAGTTCTCAAATCCTGTTGCAGCTGGATCCCATTTTACAGGGCATTCGTAAGCCTTCCAAAGCTTTTTCCTTACCATATACTGTAACTCGGCTGGAATCTCGAGAGTGAGACTCTCCAGAGTCCTCTCTACGTACGGCACGCGGTATTGGTCAGTTATACCCTTCGTCTCCCTCTGACATGGACCGTTGGCTGACATACCTGAAAGTTGATGCGTTAGTGACCGGGGTCACCAAGCATACTACAATTCCAGTTGAGGGCGGAGCGGCACTCCGTGACCAGCAAGACCTAAAAGGTTGAGAGTCTGCTAAAGACGGGTTTTTCGTCGTCCGCTCTTTAAAGCAGGGGTGTGCGGAGGTCTAGCAGCACGGGCCTCCCTTCGATGGATTCAGTAGCTTCCAGGTGATCCCGAGTTGGCTCGTTTAGAATCCATCGTTGCATTCCTGGCAGAGGCCTTCTCTGATCTCTTGCGGCTGTCAACTCGCTCCGTAGCACCAGTGACAGTAGCTCGGAGATGGCTCTGGCTGCGTCAATGGGCAGCGGATGTTGCTTTGTTCAAAGACTCCAGCGTTTAGATGCCATTCGTCCAGTTCCACCGTTGGAAAGAGGACTAGGCCGTTACTCTGTCTATTTCGTGGTGCCAAAAGAAAAGGACGGCTCCTTTCGTCCTATATTGGATCTCAAAGGCGTCAGTCGCAGTCTGTGGGTACCACACTTTCGAATGGAGACTCTGCGATCCGTTATTCAAGCGGTACGCAAGGGGGAATTCTAGCTTCCCTCGATCTCGCGGAAGCATTCTTTCACATTCCCATTCAAGAGAAGCATCAGCGACTCGTTCGATTCGCGGTACTTGGTCAACATTTCCAATTTCGTGCGATGCCCTTCGGTCTAGCTTCGGCGCCTCGAACCTTCTCCAAGGTAATGGTGGTGGTAGCTGCGGCCTTACGCAGCCGCGGCATCAGTGTTCATCCTTATCTGGATGACTGGCTCATTCGCACAGACTCTCTCCCCGAGGCTTGCAGCACAGTCTCAGTGATTGTTGCCTTTCTCGAAAGCCTCAGCTGGGTAATCAACCGCGACAAGAGTTGTCTTCAGCCGTCCCAGGAGATCAAATTTTTGGGGGCTCGATTCGATACAGCCTTAGGTCGGGTCTTTTTGTCAATGCCTCGATTCCTCAAGTTAACTTCTTAAGTTCGCAGTCTCCTAGCACAGGTCTCGCCTCGAACATGGCATTACCTTCAAGTCCTGGGATCCATGACGGTGACCATAGATCTCGTGCCTTGGGCCAGAGCGCGCATGCGCTGTCTACAGAAAGCTCTCCTGACACGATGGTCGTCAGTTTCGGAAGACTACCAGATTCACCTTCCGCTTCACTCCAGGGTCAGACTAAGCCTACAGTGGTGGCTCTCCTCCAGCAACCTCCTGATGGGGGTCCCCTTAGATACTCCATGTTGGATCGTTCTAACAACAGATGCCTGTCTGTCCGGTTGGGGCGTGCACTGTCGATCTCACACTGCGCAGGGCGCTTGGACAACACGTGAATCCCGCTGGACGATCAATCGACTAGAGGCACGAGCAGTACGTCTGGCTCTACTGAGATTTCACACTCTTCTGCACGGAAAAGCATTTCGGATACTATCCGACAACGCGACCACAGTTTCCTGCATCAACCGTCAAGGAGGGACCAAGTGCACTGGAGTGTCGAACGAGATGGCTCTTCTTCCTTGGGCAGAGAGAAATCTCCAAGCCCTCTCTGCCCAACACATTGCAGGAACCAGCAATATGAAGGCGGACTTTCTGAGTCGCAATACCCTCGACCCCGGCGAGTGCGAACTGGCCCCGCTAGCCTTCCAGAGGATAGTTCAAAAATGGGGGTCGCCGGCGATAGATCTCATGGCGTCGACAACGAATGCCAAAGTTCCGAGTTTCTTCAGCCGTTGGAGAGAACATGGTACTCTCGGCATCGATGCGTTGACTCAGACTTGGCCGGAAAACCAGCTTCTTTGTTTTTCCACCCTGGTCCATGATCGGCAGGATCCTGCAGTGAATTCGGTCACACAGGGGGCCGGTAGTCCTCGTCGCCCCGGATTGGCCAAGAAGACCATGGTATGCCGATCTCATAAGGTTGTCACGGGGGTTGCCATTCCAGCTGGCAGCTCCCTCTGGACTCCTCAGACAGGGACCGATCTTCATAGAAAATCCAGCTCCCTACTCGCTTACGGCTTGGCTCTTGAATGCCGCTGTTTGACCCGTAAGGGGTATTCGCCGAAGGTGGTAGCTACCCTCCTTAGCACGTGACAGTCTTCAACATCCGCTGCTTGTGCGAGAGTGTGGCGCGTCTTCGAGGCTTGGTGTTCACGTCATCACTTGTCCCCGTGGCGTACCTCAATTCCTGATATTCTTGCCCTTTTACAGGACGGTCTTGCTAAAGGTTTGGTGCTCGGTTCGCTTCGAGTGCACATTTCTGCCTTGACATGTTATCGGGGTCCGGTGCACGGTAGATCCCTTGCTTCCCACGCTGATGTGTCTCGGTTTCTGAAAGGGGTCAAGCTGCTTCGTCCTCCGTTCCACCCGGTAGTTCCTCCTTGGGATCTAGCACTTGTTCTCAGGGCGCTCGGAAATCCGCCCTTTTGAGCCTTTGGAGGAAGTGTCTCTTCTAGATTTGACGCTCAAAACGGTGATTTTGGTAGCAATCACGTCGACTCGAAGAATCTCGGAGCTTCTCAAGCTCTCTCGTGCAGGGATCCGTATCTGTCTTTCTCTCCTGAGGGGGTAACTCTTCGCACGGTTCCTTCCTTCCTGCCCAAAGTGGTTACTCTTTTTCTTGTCAATCAGCCCCTGCTATTGCCTGCCTTCTCTAAAGAAGAGTGTGCGGGTAGGCGCAAAAGTCTTCGCTTCCTCGGCCTCAAGCGAGTTCTCCTTCGCTATTTGAAAGTTACCAATTCCTTTCGCATGACTGACCATCTTTTTGTTCTCCTTTCGGGGCTGCGCAAGGGTTTTGGCTGCTTCCAAACCTTCTATCGCTAGGTGGCTGCATCGGGTCATTGAATCGGCTTACATTCTCCAAGGCCAGCCGGTTCCAGAAGGGCTTCGAGCCCAATCCACGTCATGGGCCGAGAGGTCCCACGCCCTTCCTCTCGATATGTGTCGAGCGGCCACCTGGTCGTCCTTGTCCTCTTTTGTTCAGCACTATCGGTTGGATATACAGGCCCGAGAGGACAGTCATTTCGGAGTTGGGGTGCTGTCGGCTGCTCTAACTGCCCACCCTGAGGGTAATTAGGTTGGGTACTTCCCGCTTGTCTGGACTGGTCTAGCAGTATGATCTGGGAGGAGAAATTTCACTTACTGTTAATTTCCTTTCCTGGAATACTGCTAGACCAGTCCAGAACCCACCCAGCTTGTCAGAGGCACTGGTACTTGTGCAGAGCAGCCGACAGTCATACGCTCCGCGAGCACTTCCGGAGTTTGTTTCCTGGGAATGTGTCAAAGCGGTCATTTCAGACTTCTTCCCTTGGGAATGATATTTGATCCTCCTCTTCCGTTTTTCGTTCGAGTTGAGTTGGTTCCCTTTTTAAGTGTTCATAGTTGCGTTTTTTCCCTGAGATGCCTTTTTGGCTTGTTACATAGGCATACCCCTAGAGGTCCTATTCAGTAACTATGTCACCCAGAGCCTGACCAATCACAGCTCTGGAGTTTTTTTCTCTGTCTCCCTGTTGCTGGCAGGGATGCATAACCCGCTTGTCTGGACTGGTCTAGCAGTATTCCAGGAAAGGAAATTAACGGTAAGTGAAATTTCTCTTCGGTCTTTACTGAGGAAGATGTAGGGATGTTACCCATGACTGAAGTGGTATTTAAAGGTGCGGAAGAATTGGAGGAGATATTGATACATCGGGAAGATGTATTACAACTATTAGATAAACTGAAGAGTAGCAAATCACCTGGGCTGGATGATATACATCCAAGGGTGTTGAAAGAACTGAAATATGAGATTGCAGACCTGCTATTAGTAATCTGTGAACTATCAATAAAATCATCTGTAATACCTGAAGGTTGGAGGATGGCGAACGTAACACCAATTTTTAAAAAGGGTTCCAGGGGTGATCTGGGAAACTACAGACCAGTGAGCCTGACGTCAGTACCGTGAAAAATGACCTAGATTGGCCACTGTTGGAAACGGGATACTGGGCTTGATGGACCTTGGCCTGACCCAGTATGGCATATCTTATGTTCTTATAGGTATCTGCTCTTTTTGTAGCTGCCTCTGTGCCCCGCCTAAGGGCCTTCTGGCGAGGCCCTCAGGCGCGGGCACGCCTGCCGGCGGTGGCGGCATTACTTATCGGGCCCCTCCGCTCCTCCCACAGCCTCGATTGGGCTGGAGCTACCAGGCAGGCTCCGACCCTGATCGTGGAGCTTGGGGAGGTCAGGCAGCGCTACAAGTCGTACGCAGCGCTGCACACTCCACCGACCTTCAGCCTCTGGTGTCCCCCGCGGCTGCACCACAGCCCTGGCGTCACTCTGAGCAAGGGTCCCCCAAAAGGGAGCAGAAGAAGAAGGCCTCGAAGACCCTGTCGGGGGCTCCGGACAAGCGTGAGTGTTCTCGCACTTGGTTCCTTAGTCCCCCTCGGCAGTCCCAAGAGTCTGAGAAGGAGCGACCTTGAAAGGTACCCTGTACAGATACAGAGGCCTTCGGCAATGGTGCCCGGTCTCCCTAGGGTCATCCCAGCAAGGACCCCCTGTCCTCCTCGATGCCCGACCCGATCACCCCTGCATCGGCATCGCAGGGCCCCACTCCTGAGTGGGAGGCCCGAATGCTGGCACTGGAGCGCAGGGTTTCTGCCTTCCTTGCTGCCCAGCAGACGCTGGTGCCAGGCTCCGTTGGAACGCGCCCTGAGACCTCGAGGGTGATGCCTGTGATGGCTCCCCAGATCGCCATGACAACCCCTGAGAGCCAGGAGCCTTGTGAAGTAACCCAGCAGAGGTCTTGATCTCCATCCCAGTCTTCCAAGTGCAAGATCTGCTCAAGCTAGCGCCTCCGACTCCAAGCGGGCTTCAGTCTTGGAAGCCCAGCACAAGGCACAGACTCTGCTCGAGCAGCCTAGCTCCGAGTCTTCCTTTGAATACTTGGGCTGGGAGTCTGAGGGGGACACTTCCCCTGAATCTCGGGCTCATAGGGACCTCCCTTTGGATCCTTCCCCACCAATTCAGAAACGGCGGTCTCCTTTCTGGAGTTTGTGCGGGACATGGCTCGAGCCTTTGCACTCTCCACGCAGTCCGAAGAAGAGCCCCGTGCAGAGGAACTCAATATTTTACAATACAAGGCCCTGCCGAGGGAATCCCTTATGGTCCTGGTTCCTCCCATCCTGGCTCGGCTGTTCCTCCGTAGGTGGGAGGCGCCTGCGTCTATCCCCATTGTCAGCAAGCGCATGGGCACCATGTACAGGGGCCAGCGAGGCACAGCTTCCTCAACTCACGACACCATTATGATAAATGTAACCCTCAAATTGTGTTGTATTAATGTTGTTAAATACCCTCATGTTAAATTTTGTAAAGCATCCAAATGTTAAATGTAACCCAATTGTGATGTCATGTAACCACTTTGATTGTGGTATACAAGTCTGTCTAAATAAATAAATAAATACCTCGATGGTGGTGGAGCCTTCCATGCGGAAGCAAAAGAGCTCAGACCCACTCTTAGGTCCCGCCAGGTAGGGAATCTCGTGCCCTCGACACTCTCGGACATAAGGCCTGCCAAAGCTCCATGCTGGCATGCCGCATCCAGGCTTACCAGCTATATAGGTATGTTCCTTCGTGACCTCACGAAGGAGCTCGGAGGTTTTCAGGCAGGCCTCAATGGCGATTACCTCCTCTGTTTCCAGTCCCTCCTAAAGTCAGTGGGAGACTGTTCAAAATACCTTTCTTGTGCTGCATATAACAGTTTTGAGTCCTCTGCTCAGGTAGCGGCTGCTGGTATCGGGGCCAGGCGGCAGGCCTGGCTCCAGTCCTGTGATCTCAAACAATGGGTCCAGGAGAAGCTGATCAATGTCCCGTGCCTGGGCAAGCAATTGTTTGGCAAACCGATGGAGGACAAAGCAACAGAGATCGAGATGGAGTACGTCATCTGCACCCGTTTCTTCCGAAAGACTTCCTCTCTCCCGCAGAAGAAGCAACAGGGCAAAATGCCCTTCTTCCAGAGGAAGGGTCTCCCCTACCGGAGCTACCCACCTTATCCTCCGGCGCCGGCTCCACCCATAGGCGGACAGACGAAGAGCAGGCCCCAGGGCCCATGTAAACCCAAGGGACCCAAATGCCAAACCCCCGCTACTGGCCCAGTCGTCCCTGAGTTTTGACACCAGATGCATAGCAGCTCGCCCTCAGACAACCCAGCTACCAGTGGGGAGGGCACCTGGTCCACTTTGCTCCCCGATGGGAGTCCGAGACACCTGCGTCCTCCAGGTCGTTCGGGAGGGTTACCTCCTTCACCTGGATAGGCTCCCTCCATGCTTCTGCCCTGTGGAGCCCCCTCTGCTCCCCGCGCACCAGGCCGCCTTGGCACAGGAGCTTGCCAACCTCGAGGAATGAGCAGTGGAAGTGGTCCTGCCACACCTCAGAGCAGAGGTCACGGGTTCTACTCCCATTACTTCCTTGTGCCAAAGTGGACAGGTGGTTTCCGACCCATCCTCGATTTAAGAAATCTCAACAAATACTTGGTGCGGGAGAGATTCAAAATGTTCTCCCTTGGTGCCTTGCTGCCCTTCCTCCGGCAGGGCAACTGGCTATGCTCCTTGGACCTTTTGGGATGCGTACGCTCACATCCTCATCATCCCAAACACAGGAAATACCTGCGTTTCAGGGTACAAGGGAACCACTATCAATACAGGGTACTTCCTTTCGGCCTCGTGTCTGCCCTATGAGTGTTCACAAAATGCCTCGTGGTAGCCGCAGCCCACCTTTGACTGCAGGACATCTTTGTCTACCCCTATCTAGATGACTGGCTCATTACAGGGGGGACGGCCGATGAGGTGCAGCAGGCCACGGCCCGCACAGTCCACCTCGAGCACCTCAGCTTCATGGTCAATTACCCGAAGTCTTGCCTCGCTCCAGTCCAATCCCTGGAGTTCATCGGCGCGTGCCTCGACACTTAGCGGGCAACAGCCTTCCTTCCTCAGGACAGGGCAGCTCGCCTCATCGCTCTGGCATCCATGGTCCAGCGCTACAATGTAGTATCGGCCTGAGCAATGCTCCGTCTTCACGGCCGTATGGCCTTGACAGTTCATTTCGTCCCCCGATGCCCGACTGCAAATGCAGGCAGCACAGTGGTGCCTTCAAGCTCAGTGGTCTCAGTCACTCCTCTACTTACCGAGTCCCTCGACTGGTGGCGGGACATAAGAACATATGATATGCCATACTGGGTCAGACCAAGGTCCATCAAACCCAGTATCCTGTTTCCAACAGTGGCCAATCTAGGTCATAAGTACCTAGCATTCTCCCCAAAAGACACAGGTTCCTCAGTGCTTGTATTGGGTCAAGCAGTGATATCCTGGGTCCCTTTTTAATAATGGTTCATAGACCTTTCCTCCAGGAACTTGTCCAAACCTTTTTTAAACCCAACTACACTAACAGCTTTTACTACATCCTCTGGTAACAAATTCCAGAGTTTGATTACACGTTGAGTGAAAAAATATTTTCTCCTATTAGTCTTAATTAGGTTACCCTGTAACTTCATTGCATGTCCCCTAGTCTCTTTATATTCTGATGATGTCATCATGCTCAGGGGCATGCCGTTCTAGGCCCCACAACACGACGTGGTCTTGACCACGGATGCCTCACTCGTGGGCTGGGGAGCCCATTGCAGCGAGCTCCGCACGCAGGGGACTTGGACCTTGGAGGAGTCCCGGCAGTCAATCAATATTCTTAAACTCCGGGAGGTCCTCCTAGCCCTCTGGGCATTCAGGCACCGCGTTCATCACCGGGTGGTGCTAGTCCAGACGGACAACCAAGAGGCAATGTTCTGTATAAAACAAGCAAATGGGCCCTGGCTCTTACAGCCTCCGCCTGGAGGCAGTAGCCCCGTGGTCCTTCGCGGTTCACCAGGGCATAGCCCTATGTGCCCCCTATCTCCCGGGCCAGAACAATGTCCTGGCAGACAGGTTAAGCCGGCTCCTCCAGCCGCACGAGTGTGCCTGCAGACAGCGCAGCAGCTATTCCGATGTTGGAGGTCTCCGGTCCTAGACCTCTTCGCCAGCCTGGCAAACTCGCAGCTCCCACGGTTCTGTGGTCCAGTTCCCCACCCAAACAGGGACGCCCCTGATGCCTTCCTCCTATCATGGATGCACGGTCTTCTATATGTGTTTTCTCCCACTTCGCTCATAGCGCAAGCTCTCCTCAAAATTCAGCAGGATGGGGCCTCGGTGATTCTCATGGCTCCGCGGTGACCTTGACAGCCTTGGTTCCCGCTGCTGCTCCACCTCTCATCAGAGCCTCTGGTTCCTCTCGGCAACACGCCAGGCTTGTTGATGCGGGAGGAGGGTCTGCTACTTCACCCAAACTTGAGGTCCTTATCCCTCACGTCCTGGCGGGTGAGTGGGTCGCTCTAGCTCCCTTCATCTCCCGGTGGAGGTTGAGGACATATTGCTGGTCTCGCGCAAGGACTCGACTAGGAGAGCTTACGCCTTTAAATGGCGTTGGTTCTCGGTGTGGTACTCGGAGGTACGGGCCGACCCGTTCTCTTGCCACACCCACTTGGTCCTGCAGTACCTGCTTCATCTCTCGCAGACGGCTTGAAGTCCAACTCAGTCAGGGTCCACCTGAGTGCTATCTCGGCTAGCCACCACCCGGTCAGGAGTGGACCTCTCTCAGGTCAACCACTGGTTTCCTGCTTCATGCTCGGGCTGTTTTTTTCCAAGTCACCTCCGGTGGAGTGGGACCTCGGTGTCATTCCCACGCGGCACGCGGCACTCAGCTGCCCTTCAAGTCGATGGTGTCCTCCTCGCTTCGGCATCTTTCCTGGAAGGTGGTTTTTCTGGTGGCCCTCACCTCGGCCCGGAGGGTCAGTGAGCTTCAGGTCCTGATGGCTGACTCCCCCTACACGAGTTTTTATGGGAACTGGGTGGTTCTCTGAATGCACCTCAAGTTTCTTCCAAACGTTGTCTTGGATTTCCACCTCAACCGGGAGATAGTACTGCTGACCACCTTCCTGAAGCCTCACGTCGACCGGGCGTTGGCGGTCCTCCAGACCTTTGACCAGGAGGGTTCTCTCCTTCTACCTGCACCCCAACCTTGGCTCCCTCTTGCTGACAGCATGGCTGCTGAGAGGGTGACTTTAGCCCCGTTCCATCTCCTGAAAGCAGTAGAGGATGCTCTGCTGGCCTCGCGCAAGATGTCTACCTGATGGGCCTACGCCTTTAAGTGGCATAGGTTTGCACTTTGATGCACTGAGCGGGGGGGCCCGACCCCTTCTCTTGCCCGTTGGTCATGGTGTTGCAATACCTGCTCTGCCTCTCCCGGGCGGTGCTCAAGTCTAACTCTGTTAGAGTACACTTCAGTGCCCTGGTGGCGAGCCACCATCAGGTGGACGGGAAGCCCCTCTCGGTCCACCCAGTGGTGTCCCGCTTCCTAAGGGGCCTACTCCTGTCTAAGCCCTGGTCTGTCACCGGCGACCGAATGGGATCTCAATGTGGTGTTTGGACAGCTCACCCTGCTGCCCTTTGAGCCTCTGGCTACGTGCCACCTTCGCTATCTCTTCTGGAAGGTGATTTTCCTGATTGCGCTCACTTCTGCCCGTAGGGTAAGTGAGCTCCAGGCCCTCGTGGCTGAGACGCCTTACACTAGGTTTTACAAGAATAGGGTGGTGCTTCATACACATCCCAAATTTCTTCCAAAGGTGGTGTCCTTTTTCCACCTCAACCAGGAGGTGGTCCTCCCTACCTTCTTTCCCAGACCACACGCCAGTCGGGCAGAGACGGTCCTCCATACCTTGGATTGTAAGAGGGCCTTGTCCTTCTATATTCAACGCACTCAAGGCCACCAGAAAGCCTCTCAGCTTTTCATTTCCTATGACTCCAGTAAGCTGGGGGAGCCGATGTCCAAGCGTATGCTGTCCACATGGGTGGCGGACTGTATTACTCGGGCTTATGAGGAGGCGAGGCTTCCACTGGAATGCCGGGTCACTGCACACCAGGTCAGGGCTATGGCGACATTAGTTGCTCACCTGCGTTCGGTTCCTCTGCTAGACATCTGCCGGGCCGCCACCTGGTCTTCAGTCCATACCTTCGCAGCTCATACTGCCTGGATTGAGAGTCCGACGGGTCAGTGCCTTTGGCCAGGCTGTGCTCCATAACCTTTTCGGGGTCTAGGCAACTGCTACCCTCCGACCCTTCTGTGTTCAGGCTACCGGAGTGCTAGTTCCTTTGGAAACAGAGGTCCTGTTTGGTCCGTTATACGGATTTCATTGCTGCTGCTTGTGGCTCTCCATGAGGGAGCCCTATTTCTGCTATGGGTTCATGGTAGCCTGTAGCTGGGGAGTCCCATATGTGAGGACTGACTTCCTGCTTGTTCCCGGAGGATGCATAGTTACTCACCTGTATCAAGTGTTCTCCAGGGACAGCAGGAATCAGTCCTCACAACCCTCCCTCCTCCCCTTGGAGTTGCATTCATATCATCTTTATTTGTGTTTGCCATCTTTTTAGCTATGTCATTTGACTGAGCAAGATGGCACCCTTGGGTGGGAAGGGGACCGCGCATGTGTGGTAGCAATCCCAAAGGCTTTCTTTGAAAGCTGGGGATTTGCTCTGTGCGGGCTCCGTCAACAACAACGTCACCCATATGTGAGGACTGATTCCTGCTGTTCCCGGAGAATACCTGTTACAGGTGAGTAACTACGCTATCTTACCGAGCTAAAACAGTTGCATGGGTGAGTACGTGCAGCTCATGTGAATCAAGGGAAGATGTCATAATGCCATGAAGGATAATTTTGTACCTGTTGAAATTTATGTATCAAGTATCAAATGATGATCAATCTCTGTCCCTAGAATATTTAAAGAACAGAAGATAATTGGGTGACCAGATAAGGAAAATAACATAAGATATGCCATACTGGGTCAGACCAAGGTCCATCAAGCCCAGTATTCTGTTTCCAACAGTGGCCAATCTAGGTCATACGTACCTAGCAGTTTTCCCAAGGGACACAGGTTCCACAATGCTTGTATTGGTTCAAACATTGATATCCTGGGTCCCTTCTTAATAATGGTTTATGGACCTTTCCTCCAGGAACTTGTCCAAACTTTTTTAAACCCAGCTAGACTAACAGCCTTTACTACATCCTCCGGTAACAAATTCCAGAGTTTGATTACACGTTGAGTGAAAAAATATTTTCTTTTATTAGTCTTAAATAGTTTACCCTGTAGCTTCATTGCATGTCCCCTAGTCTTTCTATATTCTGATAAGGTAAACAATCGATCTACGTTTACCCGTTCCACTCCGTTCATTAATTTATAGACTTCTATCATATCTCCCCTCAGCCGTCTCTTTTCTGGGTTAAAGAGCCCTAACCTTTTTAGCCTTTCTTCATGGTGGCTCTTCTCTGAACCTTGTCTAAAATCGCTGTATCCTTTTTAAGATACGGCGACCAGAATTGCACACAATATTCAAGGTGCGGTCTCACCATGGAACGATATAGAGGCATTATAATATCTTTTGTTTTATTTTCCATTCCTTTCCTTATCATACCTAGCATTCTATTTGCTCTCTTGGCCGCGGCTGCACACTGAGCCGAGGGTTTTAACATGGTATCCACAATGACGCCTAAATCTTTTTCCTGGGTGGTAGTTCCTAATGTGGAACCTTGCATCGTGTAACCATAGTTTGTTCTTCCCTAGGTGCATAACCTTGCACTTGTCCACATTAAATTTCATCTGCCATTTTGATGCCCAGTCTTCCAATTTATCAAGATCCTCTTGCAATTTTCCACAATCCTCTTGGGTTTTAACAACTTTAAATAGTTTTGTGTCATCTGCAAATTTGATAACCTCACTCGTTATTCCACTTTCCAGGTCATTTATGAATATGTCAAAAAGCAGCGGACCCAGCACAGATCCCTGGGGTTAACCACTATTCACCTTTCTCCATTGGGAATATTGGCCATTTAGCCCTACCCTCTGCTTTCTATCTTTTAACCAGTTCCTGATCCACAATAGTACACTGCCTCCTATCCCATGACTCTTTAGTTTTGCCAAAAGTCTCTCATGAGGGACCTTGTCAAAGGCTTTCTGAAAGTCCAGATACACAATATCAACCGACTCACCTTTGTCCACCTGATTATTCACTCCTTCAAAAAAACATAACAGATTAGTAAGACAAGATCTTCCTTGTCTAAAGCCATGTTGGCTGTCTCCCATTAGGTCATACAAGCACTATCTACGGTCACGTCTTTGAGCTTATATATCGATATAAGAAATAATATTAGTTCAGCTCAATCCCCAACCCTGAGTTCAAACTTTTTATATTGCTACATATACATCAATCTTCTAGGTGCAGAAAAGGTCTCAGACTTATATAAGGCTTAAATCAGCCAGACTTGCTGGAATGAAAATTGCCTTCTTTTGCATCAATGACCTTAATAACTAAATTCTGCATCCATTTAGTAGTGATATTCATTTAACACAACTTTAACACAGTGTTTCTCCACAGTCAAATAGCAATTATAAGAATCTTTACAAAATATAATTTATACATAGTATGTCTCCACCGGCACTGCTTAGAACTATAAAACCATCAGTCTTAGACAATCTCACTTCACAACTTATTGTCCCATCTTTGTTGAATTTCAAGTTTGATGGTTTGTTAAAAGCAGTGCTTATCTGAGAACTTTGTAGAAGTCTGTATAGTATCGCCAAGCTACAGATGATCCCAACGTCTGACAAAAAGCGCTTGCACGTTTCACAGTTCGTTTCTTCAGGGGAGCTGTGTTACAGACATCCAACCATATTCTTCAAAACTGCACGGACTAAAGAGAAATGATACACTCAACTAGCTTCTAACATTTTGAACTCACATATTATCTTAATATCACATTAGTAAGAGCTGTAAGGTACCTTTCTTATCACAGTTGACACTTCAAGTTTTCAATGGAACCAAAAACGCCGCGCATGCGGATAACTATCTCTTCCCACTTTATATAGAGAAAGGAATAGACCAGTAAAACCTTTTTCTTAAAGGGACAGATACCATTAGCCTACTTGCACACATGCCAATCTACCTGGGCATTTAAGCCGTTTGGGCTTACAGTAGACAGCGTGAATATCCATTTTTGCTCTTGATATAGAAGATGTTGTTCACTCATACGACCCCGAGCGCCTTTCTGTACCTGTTCTATGCTGAAACAACGTAAATCCTGAAATTTGTGTTCTATTTGGAGACAGTGTTCCACTATAGGTGCTTCCCTTCTTTTACATTTTATTCTACTACGATGTTCCTGTAGGCGGACCTGAAGTGAACGAGTCGTTTTTCCAACGTATAGCAGTTTTATAGTTCTAAGCAGTGCCGGTGGAGACATACTATGTATAAATTATATTTTGTAAAGATTCTTATAATTGCTATTTGACTGTGGAGAAACACTGTGTTAAAGTTGTGTTAAATGAATATCACTACTAAATGGATGCAGAATTTAGTTATTAAGGTCATTGATGCAAAAGAAGGCAATTTTCATTCCAGCAAGTCTGGCTGATTTAAGCCTTATATAAGTCTGAGACCTTTTCTGCACCTAGAAGATTGATGTATATGTAGCAATATAAAAAGTTTGAACTCAGGGTTGGGGATTGAGCTGAACTAATACTATTTCTTATATCCCATTAGGTCATGACTATCTACATGCTGAGTAATTTTATTCTTAATGATGGTTTCTACCATTTTTCCCGGTACTGACGTCAGGCTCACCGGTCTGTAGTTTCCCGGATCACCCCTGGAACCCTTTTTAAAAATTAGTGTTACATTGGCGATCCTCCAATCTTCAGGTATTAGAGATGATTTTAATGATAGTTCACAGATTACTAATAGCAGGTCTGCAATCTCATATTTCAGTTCTTTCAACACCCTTGGATGTATACCATCCGGCCCAGGTGATTTGCTACTCTTCAGTTTATCTAATAGTTGTAATACATCTTCCCGATGTATCGATATTTCCTTCAATTCTTCTGCACCTTTAAATACCACTTCAGTCATGGGTAACATCCCTACATCTTCCTCAGTAAAGACCGAAGCAAAGAATTCATTCAGTCTCTCCGCTATCGCCTTGTCGCCTCTTAGTGCTCCTTTAAGATCACTGTTAGAAGGGGAAATCTTTCTAGCAACCCACATAGGTTGAAATTTCTCAGTATTAAGCTTTAGTTTATGATCTGGAGGCATCTGGAAATTTTCATAAGACAATTATATAATGTGATGAATTCAAGAGCTAACTTAGGATTGCAGTCCCCCCACCAATTGAACCTCATTGGCATTGTACTAGCCATTCAATCGGTCATGATGAGGGAAAGCATGTAGAGGTGACTGACAGGAATGTGTCTGTCTTGCTTGTCATTTACAGGCCTGTAGAGGTTTCTGCTAAGAAGCCGGCGCCTTTCCTACGACATGTGGTTCCTGTAAGAAAGAAGGTAGGTCTCCCCACTCATATGCGGAGCAGAGAAGCAGCAGACTGAGAATCAGGGAAGCCAGGGATGAAATCCAGCTGAGCTTCCTCGTGATTTTAGTTACATTCAGGTTCAGCAGCTATTTCCCTGTCTCTGGTGGGTTTACAATCTGGGTTTGTACCTGAAGAGCTACTTCTGAAAAGGTGCAACCTCAAAGTAAATCCGCCTCCATTTTTAGGACCCCCTTCCTCAGATGCCCTTTTTGGAGGCTTAATGGGTTCATGTGTGATTGCGCATACCTTCCAGAGGTTTCCTGCCTCAGCCCATGTGGGGAAACTGCCTCTGAAGGAGAGACCAGACTTGCCCTTGCTGGTATAACTGTGCCTGTGTTCTGGGCTTACTGAATTGTGTATCGTGTTAAAGCCAGTGGCAGGAGAGGAATAATGTAATGCAACAAGGGCAGACAGAATAGCAGCTGACATGCAGGGCTTGCGGTTTTCTCTGCAGGTGCACAGGGATCCCCGCTTTGACAGTCTCTCTGGAGAATACAACCAAGAAGTGTTTGAGAAAACTTACAGGTTTCTGAGAGAGATCAAGGAGGCGGAGGAGAAGGTATTCTTGTTCTCATAACCTTCCTAAAATATTTAATGAAAGTAGCATGATATGATATATGTTTATTTATTTATACCGCGCTCTTCAGAATCAGTGCGGTTTACATGTATACTAACAGGCACTTTTTATTCCCTTATCCCCAAAGGGCTCACAATCTAAGTGTACCTGAGGCAATGGAGGGTTAAGTGGCTTGCCCAAGGCCAAAAGAAGTGGCCATGGGACTAGAGACCCCAGTCCCTCCGGCCTGAGGTTGCTTGTCCCCTTGTGGGAGTTGAACTTCCGGCCTGAGGTAACCTGACCCAACCACTGAGCCACTCCTCTGTTAGGAAAGTGATATAGTAACATAGTGTATGACGGCAGATAAAGACCAGTATGGTCCATCTAGTCTGCCCAGCAAGGTGACAAGAGTTAGGTGCACCTGCCACTCCGTGCAGGTCACCCCTCCCCATGCCTTTCTATAGAGGTGAACCCACCGTTCTGTGCAGATCACCCATACCTTTTTATAGGGGTGAACCCACTGCTCCGTGCAGGTCACCCCTCCCCATGCCTTTGTATAGGGGTGAACCCACCGCTCTGTGCAGGTCACCCCACCCCATGCCTTTGTATAGGGGTGACCCACCGCTCTGTGCAGGTCACCCCGCCCCATGCCTTTGTATAGGGGTGAACCCACCGCTCTGTGCAGGTCACCCCGCCCCATGCCTTTGTATAGGGGTGAACCCACCGCTCTGTGCAGGTCACCCCTCCCCATGCCTTTGTATAGGGGTGAACTTTGTTGGCTAGGCTTCGAGCATTTGTGTTCATTGCTTTCCAGCATTTTTTCTAGCATCCCCTTAATCAGCCCATTTCCAATGATAGCCCCCCCTATTAGCTCATTCCCAGTCCTAGCCCTCCCATGAGCCCATTCCCGGTCCTAGCCCCCCTAATCAGCCCATTCCCGGTCCTAGCCCCCCTAATCAGCCCATTCCCGGTCCTAGCCCCCCTAATCAGCCCATTTTGGGTCCTAGCCCTCTAATCAGCCCATTTCCGGTCCTAGCCCTCCCTAATTAGCCCATTTCCGGTCCTAGCCCTCCCTAATTAGCCCATTTCCGGTCCTAACTCTCCCTAATTAGCCCATTTCCGGTCCTAACGCTCCCTAATTAGCCCATTTCCGGTCCTAACCCACCCCGATCAGCCCATTTCTAGTCCCAGCCTGTCCCTCTCTCTCTCCCCCCCCCCCCCCCGAAGAGCCCGCACCTGCCTGACCATCTTCAGAGGGAGCCGAGGAGGCCCGGAACCCCAGCTCACCTCTGAAGAGCCAAAGAAAGAATGGAGTTTTCCTTCTTTCCCACAGGCTCTGTTAAAGTTGACCCGCCGGCACTGAATGCCGGGAGGTTAGACGGGGGCATTTCCTGACTCGCGCTGAATGCTGTGAAGAATGCTGTGTTTACATATGTGAGTGATTTGGAATACATATGGGATGGAGACTCTGTGTAAGTTGTAGTAGGGTTGCTTGTAGGAAGGTTACTGGGTATTTGTTTTCAGTACCATCTTTACGCTGATGACTCCCAGATCTACCTCTCTACACCTGAAATCTCTCCGGCAATCCAGGCCTGGATCTCTGCCTGCCTTTTTGACATTGCTGCTTGGATGTCTCACCGCCGTTTGAAATTGAACATGGCCAAAACTGAGCTTCTTATTTTTTCCCCCTAAACCCTCCTCTTCCCTTCCTCCTTTCTCAGTCTCTGTGGATAACTCTCTACTTCTCCCTGTCTCCTCAGCTCGCAACCTTAGGGTTGTCTTTGACTCCTCTCCTTCTCCACATACATCCAACTGATAGGTAAAACCTGCTATTTCTTTCTGTACAACATCAACAAAATTCACCCATTCCTTTCTGAATACACTACTAAGACACTTATTCCCTCCAGTCTAGTCCCGAACCTCGGGTTTGTGCACGTCCTCCTGCAGCTTGGAGACTGAGCATGTCACATTTCTGATGACACCAGTATAAGTAGTCCAGGGCCCGCCTCCAAGATCCAGTTCTCAGTCTCCAAGCAGCGGAAGGAGGTGTGAGTCCAGAGGCTCAGGACTCACTGGAGCAAGCAGTCAGTCAGGTTATAGTTGGATGATAGAAAAAAAAAAGTGACTGGCCCTTTAATTCGGCGATTTTGGCTTTAGAGTGGACAGAGCTCTGAGGCTAACAGGAGGCTGCCCCCCCCCCTTCCCCCCTCTCTGCAGCGTGGTGCAATAGCGGGGCTGAGTGGGGACTCCGGCTGTCATCCCGCGAAAGGGTGCAGAGCCGTGGGAGTACTGCTGCCCGCCCGTGCTCAGCGAGGGAGAGTGCTGAGCGGCGTGGCGGAAGGAGCAGGAGCTCCGGCAGAGGCCGGGAAGTGCATTGTACTTAGCGTGGTCAGTTTTGGCCATGGCTGTGAGCAGGGCAACGAGGAAGGAGCCTTGGTTGGAGCAGAGGTAAGCGATATGAATTTTTAATACGTGGCAGCGACTAACAGTTGGTAGCGGCGGTCTTCGGATCCCAGAGGGCCATTCGGGGCCACGTGGTGTTTGCGTGGGAAAGTGAAGAGGTGACTTTTAGCGGTCCTAGGGGTCTGCTGAGGTGGATTTACAGATTTTAAATTAGTTTAAAGGTAATTGCTGGTGATTTATTGTCTATGGCTTCAAATTCATTTTGAGCTGGAAAAAAAAAGTGTTTGAGTTGACTGGCACTGTGTCACTATTCCATATGCCAGCTAGGCCTCGGTGCCTCCTGTGTGGAGTTCGTAGAGGCTCTATCTCGGAGGCGGGAGTGTGCAAAGGCTGTGCACACGAGGCATCGCTGGCGGAGATGCCTGAACAAGGTGGGGGAGAGAGCGGGAAGGAGTCTGCAGAGGCTGCGGATCTCCGCTCCTCGCCGGAGGTGGTTCAGGAGCCGGTGCCAGGGCCTTCTTCGGCTCCGGAGGTTTCCTTGCCCCAGATTTCAGTACAGGGGGGATTGGGGGACATTTTTTCACAGCAATTTTTGTCCCTGCTGCAGCAGGCGCTGGGGAGTTCTGGGAGTGGGAGCTCTGGGCCTGCAGAGCTCAGAGTGCGCGGTACCAAGAGGCCTGGGACTCCGGTAAGCGTAGCAGGGGGCACTGTCCCAATTAAGAAGGTAAAACTGAGGACGGAGGATACTGAGCAGGATTTGTTGGGGGAAGAGCTGTCAGAGGTTTTAGAGGACTCTGATAGGGAAATGGAGTTGGAAGAAGGTGAGATCCCTGAACCAGAGGACCAGGCTAGAGTTGTACGAGTGTTCAGAAGAGAGGAACTTTCGGCGCTTATTACAGAGATGCTGAAAGCATTTGAATATGCCGACAGCAGGTCTGGCGGAGGATAGTTCTTTGGAGGATCCCTTATTACAGGCGGTATGTAAGTCTCAGCGGGCGTTTCCAGTTCATAGGGTTTTTAAGGAAATGATTCAGGAAGAATGAGATACGCCAGAGGAAGCATTAAGGGGGCCAGATTGATGGGCCATCTATATCCGCTAGGGGAATCGGATAAGGAGATTTTTAAATTGCCTAAGGTGGATGCGGCGGTTTCGGCAGTGACTAAGAAGACGACGATCCCGGTAGAGGGAAGGGCGGCTCTTAAAGATGTGCAAGATAAGAGACTAGATACGTTGCTTAGACAGGTGTTTGAGGTGAATGCTGTGTCCATTCAGGCTTCAATTTGTGGAGCATGGGTGGCAAGGGCGTGCCTCAGGTGGTCTCAGAGACTGAAAGGGTTACAAGTCGAGGAGGCGGCTCGAATCGAATCAAGAGTGGCATACCTGGTGGATAGTCAGTATGATCTGATTCGGGGACTCTCAAAGAGTATGGCATCATTGGTAGCGGCAAGGAGATATCTTTGGCTGCGTAATTGGGCAGCGGATGTGGCTTCAAAGGCGAGGTTGGGCAAGCTGCCTTTTAAAGGGAAGCTCCTCTTTGGGGAGGAGTTAGAGAAGTTAGTAAAGGATTTAGATGAGTCAAAGGAGGGCAGGTTGCTGGAGGACAAGCAGAAGCAGGGTCGTGCTTTACAGCCTTCTAAGAGTCAACAGAGGGAGTTTAGGTGTTTTAGGCAATCAAGGTTTGGTCAATTTCAAAGAGGGCGTTTCCAGTACAGGTCCGCAGGGTTTCAGGGGTTTTGGGGAGCAGGCAAAGGTTTTGGGGCTGCTTCCTCCTCGAACGTTAAGAAACCACAATGAAGTGAGGGGGGTCCAGTCAGGAATAGTTCCGGTGGGAGGTTGTTTGAGGGACGACTTTCCTGTCTGGGCCCAAATTATGGCGGATCAGTGGGTGTTGGAAGTTGTGCAAAAAGGTTATGCACTCGAATTCCAACGTCCAGTGAGCGATGCCTTTGTTCAGTCCCCGTGCACCACAAGAGTAAAGAGAACAGCAATTCAAGAGACCTTAGACAGGTTGTTAGCCCTAAAGGAGGTGGTGCCGGTGCCGGCGGGTACAGTCGGTACTCCATATATTTTGTGGTCCCAAAGAAAGAAGGGACCTTAAGGCCTATTCTGGATCTCAAGCGGGTAAACAGATGTCTCAGGGTGTCTCATTTTCGCATGGAGACGCTGAGGATGGTCATGGTAGCAGTGAGGCAGGGAGAGTATCTTATGTTGTCAGATCTTTCGGAGGCCTATCTGCACACTCCGATCAGGAAGGAGCATCAATGCTTTCTTCGTTTTGCGGTACCCATAGGCCATTTTCAGTTTCAGGCAATGCTGTTTGGATTGGCAACTGCTCCAAGGACATCCACCAAGGTCATGGTGGTGGTGGCGGTGGCATTGCGCAAGGAGGGAGTGTTGGTGCACCCTTATCTGGACGATTGGTTGATTCGGGCAAAATCGAAGGACAAAGGCGAAGAGGCGACACGCAAAGTGGTACATTTTCCTGCAGACCCTAGGATGGGTGGTAAATGTAACAAAAAGCAAATTGGTGTTGTCACAGGAGTTGGAATATTTGGGAGCCCGCTTCGACACGAGAAGAGGCAGGGTGTATCTGCCGCAGCTAAGAATCAGGAAGTTAAGAAAGTTGATCCGAGATTTCCTGAGGAGGAGAGCGCCCTCGGCGTGACAGTATCTGCAACTCTTAGGGACAATGGCGGCTAAGATAGAAGTGGTTCAATGGGCCAGGGCTCACATGAGGCCACTACAGAGAGCGCTGCTTCGAAGGTGGTCTCATCAGTCTGATCAATTGTCACAGCGAATGGTCTGTCCACCAGAGGCGAGATAGTCTCTGCAGTGGTGGCTGGTTCCGGGGTGTGTGGAAAGAGGGATGCCTCTAGAAGCTCCGGATTGGAAGGTGTTGACAACGGATGTGAGTTTGTTCAGCTGGGGAGCACACTTCGAGGGACAGTACGCTCAAGATCAGTGGACTGAACAAGAAAAGAGTTGGTCAATCAATAGATTGGAGTTGAGGGCGGTGACCTTGGCTCTGAAAGCGTTTCAGCGGCAGCTGCAGGGGACTGCGATCCGGGTACTGTCGGACAATGCCACAGCGGTGGCTTACATCAACCGGCAAGGAGGCACCAGCAGTGTGGCACTGGAAGGAGAGGCGGAAGAACTCTTAGAGTGGGCCGAGTCACACCTGGAAGCGTTATCGGCAGTGCATGTAGCGGGAGTGGACAATGTGACAGCCGATTTTTTGAGTCTAGTCAGGATTGACCCAGGAGAGTAGGCGCTCCATCCCGAAGTCTTCGACTTGCTGGTGCAACGATGGGGTCTGTCGGTAATGGACTTAATGGCAACGTTCAAGTCAGCAAGGGTAGAAAGGTTTTTCAGCAGAAGAAGAGAAAGAATGTCTGAGGGGATGGATGCCCTGATGCAAGCCTGGCCCGAGGACAGTCTTCTTTATGTGTTTCCACCGTGGGTGCTTATAGGTCAGGTGCTGCAGCGCATAGAGCGGCACCGAGGGCTGGTAATTCTGGTGGTGCCGGATTGGCTGCAGAGGCCTTGGTATGCAGACTTGATGCGGCTTCTGGTGGAGCCCCCGTGGAGACTGCCGATCAGGGGGGATCTCCTGAGGCAGGGGCCGTTAAGGATGCCTCAGGTGGATCGGTTTTCACTTACGGCTTGGCTCTTGAGAGAGCAAGGTTGATGTCCAAAGGGTATTCAGTCAAGGTGATTGCTACGTTGCTGAAATCTAGATGTAGGTCCACTTCTATGGCTTACATCCGAGTTTGGCTATTGTTTGAATCCTGGTGCGAAGATAGGCAACTGAGGACGTTGTCTGCCATGGTTCCGCAAGTATTTATCCTTTTTGCAGGATGGGTTCGATAAAGGTTTAGTGGTTTCTTCCCTTAGGGTGCAGTTGGCTGCGCTGTCCTTTTTTGAGGGACGGTGCGAGGGATATCGCTTGGAATTCATCCAGATGTTAAGATTCTTAAGAGCGGCGTCGCTGTTGAGACCTCCCTGCAGGGCTTCGGTGCCAGGGTGGGATCTGAACATGGTGTTAGAGGCGATGGTCAGAGAGCCGTTTGAACCACTGGCGAAGGCGACACTGAAGGACCTTACTCTGAAGGTAGTCTTCCTGGTAGCTATCTCTTCAGCAAGGAGGATCTCGGAGTTACAGACGTTGTCGTGTAGGGAGCCTTTTTTGTCATTTGAGAGGAAGAAGGTAGTTCTGAGGACGGTTTCCTCCTTTTTGCCAAAGGTAGTGTCGGCCTTTCATGTAAATCAGGTAGTGTCTTTGCCTGTTTTTGAAAGGGCAACCAAGGATTCGGATAAAAGGAGTTTACATCGCTTGGATGTTAGTAGAGCTCTGAAAAAGTACGCGCAGAGAACGGTGGCGTTACGCAGAACAGACAGGTTAATTGTGTTTGGAGCAGCTAGAAAGGTGTGAGCTGGCCTCGAAGGCTTCTATTGCTAGGTGGATTAAGGAAGTGATTGCGTCCGCATATATGCTGAAGGGCAGAGTGGTGCCGACAGGTTTGAAAGCTCATTCGACGAGGGCTCAGGCAGCATCCTGGGCGGAGTGCAGCTTGGTTCCTGCGGAGGACATTTGTAGGGCAGCAACGTGGTGGTCGTCACATACTTTTGTCAAGCATTACAGGATTGATGTGCAGGCAGAAGGGGATTCTAGGTTTGGATCAGCTGTTCTTCAGGCTGGTCTGGCAGGCCCCTCCCGTTGAAGTATTACTGCACTGTTACATAACCAGAGGTTCGGGACTAGACTGGAGGGACGCTAAGGAAGGTGAAATTAGACATACCTGCTAATTGTAGTTCCTTGAGTAAATGCAGTCTAGTCCCGCATCCCTCCCTTAGGTTGCCTGCCTGAACGTAGTCTGAAGCGCCAGGTGAGGAGATCGGTGGTAGCGGGTGACAGGATTGCAGGTTCCTAGCCCTTTGTTCTTAGGGGGGGAATGTTTGGGTGAAATGGTCTCAAAGAGAAGTGCGGAAGAAGACTGAGCACACCTATCAGGTACTCAGGCTTACGAGCTGTCCAGTATGTATGGGTGAAAAAAAAATTAGATAAATAAATTTTCTATAGTTAATGTCAGTTCAGTGTTAATGTAAAGGTTAATATTTAAGATCTGCTTACTTATTGCTCTGGTGAGTCTGCTTTGTCAGTAGATTACTGGATCTTGGAGGCGGGCCCTGGACTACTTATACTGGTGTCATCAGAAATGTGACATGCTCAGTCTCCAAGCTGCGAGAGGACATGCACAAACCCCAGAGGTTCGGGACTAGACTGGAGTTACTCAAGGAACTACAATTAGCAGGTAAGTCTAATTTCACCTTAGTCACCTCCCATCTAGACTATTGTAACCTGCTCCTTGCTAGTCTCCCTCTGAATAATCTCTTTCTCCTTCAACACTCTGCTGCATGGCTAATCTTCTGCCAGTCTCATCATGCTCATATTACCCCTCTTCTCAAGTCTCTTCATTGGCTTCCTATCTGTTTCCGCATCCATTGCAAACTTTTCCTGCTGACCTGTAAGTGCATTCACTCTGCAGCTCTTCACCAGCTTTTCCTCTCTTGTCTCTCCCTACACCCCTCCTCGGGAGCTCCACTCTTCCGGCAAATTGGTTCTATCTGTGTCCTTCTCTTCTATTGCCAACTCCAGACTTCGCTCCTTCCACCTTGCTGTTCCTTCTGCCTCTAACAAACTACCTGAGTCTGTATGTCGGGCGCCTTCTCTGACTCTTTTCAAATCCAGGCTGAAAACTCATCTCTTCACTGCTGCTTTCGGATCTCAACTCACCTGATATCCTTTGTGTTTCTTTACCATTCCCCCTAGCTGTATCCCATGTCTACAGCTACTGTGTTGTCTGTCTCAACTAGATTGTAAGTTCCGATGAGCAGGGACCGTCTTTTACATGTGTCTGTGCTGTGCTGCGTACACCTGGTAGCGCTATACAAATGTTCAGTAGTAGTAGTAATGTTATGCAGGTACTTTGGATTGAAGTGCTTTGTGGTCTCTCACAGGTTGTTCAGAAGGCACTGAAGAAAACTCGAGATCCAGTACAAAAGATGGAACTACAGCAGCTCCTACAGAGAATGGTGAGCTTAGCATTCCCATCATTGGTGGCCCTTGATGAACTCTTCTCTTTCTTTCTTTCTTTTGCTGCATGCATTCTAGAAAGGGGACATCGTCCTTCAGCTTGAGGAGCTCTTCTCTTCTCTTTCTTTTGCTGCATGGCCATTCTAGAAAGGGGACATTGTCCTTCAGCTTGAGGAACTGGACCTAGTCCTTAGTGGAACACCAGATCTGGTGCAAGAGATAAGGGTATTGGGGTCACTTGGCAATAGTGATCATAGCATGATCGCATTTGATTTAATTAGTGGAGGGAGGGATAGTAAGGAGATCCACAGTACTACCTTTTAGCTTTCGAAAGGGAGACCATGATAAAATGAGGAAAATAGTTAGGAAAAAAATAAACGGAGCAGTTGCAAAGGTTAAAAACTCGCATCAAGCTTGGTGGTGTTGAAAACTACTATCTTGGAAGCCCAGACCAGCTGTATTCCACGCTTTAAGAAAAGTGGAAGGAAGTCCAAAAAACTGCCAGCATGGTTTAAAGGTGAGGTCAGAGAGGCTGTTGCCAAAAAACATCTTTCAGGAAATGGAAAAAAGAGCCAAATGACAAAACCTGGAAACAGCACAAGCACTGGCAAGTTAAATGCAAGGCATTGTTAAGGCAGGCAAAGGGAGAATTTGAGAAGAAGCTTGCTGCGGAAGCAAACATGCATAATAAAGACTTTTTCAAGTACATTTGTAGCAAAAAACCTCTGAGAGAGTCAGTTGGTCCATTGGAGGAAAGAGGGGTTAAAGGTGCACTAAGAGGCGACAAGGCGATAGCGGAGAGACTGAATGAATTCTTTGCTTCGGTCTTTACTGAGGAAGATGTAGGGATGTTACCCATGACTGAAGTGGTATTTAAAGGTGCGGAAGAATTGAAGGAAATATCGATACATCGGGAAGATGTATTACAACTATTAGATAAACTGAAGAGTAGCAATTCACCTGGGCCGGATGATATACATCCAAGGGTGTTGAAAGAACTGAAATATGAGATCGCAGACCTGCTATTAGTAATCTGTGAACTATCATTAAACTCATCTGTAATACCTGAATATTGGAGGATGGCGAACGTAACACCAATTTTTAAAAAAGGTTCCAGGGGTGATTCGGGACACTACAGACCGGTGAGCCTGACGTCAGTACAGGGAAAAATGGTAGAAACCATCATAAAGAACAAAATTGCTGAACATGTAGATAGTCATGGCTTAATGGGAGACAGCCAACATGGCTTTAGACAAGGAAGATCTTGTCTTACTAATCTGTTATGTTTTTTTGAAGGTGTGAATAAACAGACAAAGGTGATTCTGTTGATATAGTGTATTTGGACTTTCAGAAAGCCTTTGACAAGGTCCCTCAGAGACTTCTGGCAAAACTAAAGAGTCATGGGATAGGAGGCAGTGTACTATTGTGGATCAGGAACTGGTTAAAAGATAGAAAGCAGAGGGTAGGGCTAAATGGCCAATTTTCCCAATGAAGAAAAGTGAATAGTGGTGTACCCCAGGGATCTGTGCTGGGTCCGCTGCTTTTTGACATATTCATAAATGACCTGGAAAAGGGAATAACGAGTGAGGTTATCAAATTTGCAGATGACACAAAGCTATTTAAAGTTGTTAAAACCCAAGAGGATTGTGGAAAATTGCAAGAGGATGTTGATAAATTGGAAGACTGGGCATCAAAATGGCAGATGAAATTTAATGTGGACAAGTGCAAAGTTATGCACCTAGGGAAGAACAACCCAAACTATGGTTACACGATGCAAGGTTCCACATTAGGAACCACCACCCAGGAAAAAGATTTAGGTGTCATTGTGGATAACATGTTAAAACCCTCGGCCCAGTGTGCAGCGGCGGCCAAGAAAGCAAATAGAATGCTAGGTATCATAAGGAAAGGAATGGAAAATAAAACAAAGGATATTATAATGCCTCTATATCGTTCCATGGTGAGACCGCACCTTGAATATTGTGTACAATTCTGGTCGCCGTATCTTAAAAAGGATATAGCATTATTAGAAAAGGTTCAAAGAAGAGTCACCAAAATGGTAAAGGGGATGGAAGGATACCCCTTTGAAGAAAGGCTAAAAAGGTTAAGACTCTTTAACCTGGAAAAGAGACGGCTGAGGGTAGATATGATAGAAGTCTATAAATTAATGAACGGAGTGGAACAGGTAGACGTAGATCGATTGTTTACGTTATCAGAATATAGAAAGACTAGGGGACATGCTATGAAACTACAGGGTAAACTATTTAAGACTAATAAAAGAAAATATTTTTTCACTCAACATGTAATCAAACTCTGGAATTTGTTACCGGAGGATGTAGTAAAGGCTGTTAGTGTAGCTGGGTTTAGAAAAGGTTTGGACAAGTTCCTAGAGGAAAGGTCCATAAACCATTAATAAGAAGGGACCCAGGATATCAATGCTTGACCCAATACAAGCATTGTGGAACCTGTGTCTTTTGCGGAAACTGCTAGATACGTATGACCTAGATTGGCCACTGTTGGAAACAGGATACTGGGCTTGATAGACCTTGGTCAGACCCAGTATGGCATATCTTATGTTCTTATGTTAATAGTTTTGATAAGTACGTGCTATTTGTTTCTTCTGTGAATCTGTTTTGTCATAGGATACTGGGAAGTAGTAGGTAGTGCCAATTCCCTGTATCTCCTACTGTCACAGCTTTGACATGCTCAATCTCCAAGCTTCTGGTGAGGCATGACAATCCACAAGTTGGGACTGGACTGGAGGTACTCAAGGAAAGCCAATTACCAGGTACGACCTAACTCCACCTTTGCCTGCCTAATAAATGCCTTTCATCTAACTTGCCAGTGCTTATGTTTCCCATTTTTGTCATTTGGCTCCTTTTTCCATTTCCTGAAAGAGGCTTTTTTTTTTTACTTCAACAGCCTCTCTGACCTCCCCTTTAAACTATGTTGTCAGTTTTATTGGCCTTCCTTCTAGTTTTCTTAAAGCATGGAATACATCTGATCTGGACTTCCAAGATATTATTTTTAAACACCCATGCTTGATGTAAATCTTTAACCTTTGCAACTGCTCCTTTTAGTTTTTTCTTAACTATTTTCCTCATTTTTTCATAGTCTCCCTTTTGAAAGTTAAAAAGTAGTTCGTGAATTTCCTTGTCTTCCTCCCTCCATTTATGAAATCAAACGCAATCATGCTATGATCACTATTTCCAAGTGGCCCCAACATCCTTATCTCTTGCACCAGATCCTGTGGTCCAAAATAGTTTCTCCCCTTGTTTGTTCATGAACCAGCTGCTCTAAGAATCAGTCTTTTATTTCATTTAGAAACTTTATCTCCCTGAGCATGGCCTGCTGTGACACTGACCCAGTCAATACTGGAGTAATTGATTTCACCCAATATTACTGTTATAAGGCAGGTCCTGAGGGCTCTTACAACAGGAAGGAGGCCGGCAGGCTTAGTTGTTCTGTGGACTTGTAGTCACTGAGGCAGGGCATGAACAGGATGCAGCTCATCTACACTGAGAGATCATTACACTTTTTACTTCTTTGCTCTCCAGGTACAGCAGGAGGTGGCTGGAAGAAATCAGCAGAAGCAGCGGGAGCAACAGCAGGTCTTCAAACGCCAGCAGAGGGACTTGGCAAAAGAGGGCAAGAAGCCATTCTATCTGAAAAAATGTAGGTAGACCACCTGTTCGTGGCAGAGGGAGTTCTAAGAAAGTCTGCCTGAACTGCTGGACGGATAGTATTCATTCTCCAGGCTTGGCCCCATGGAACCATTCAGCATGGCTGGTACTCGGAGTCCATGAAACATTCTAGCAGGCATGGTGCTGTTTTACATTGGGGAGGCCTAGGAAATAGTGTAGGGGTGGTGAGATATTTTGGACTTAATCTAAGAGTGGGACATACAAAAAGAGCTGTGGGGGAGGGGAGCGGAGAAGGCCCAAGAGTGCAGTTATTTGTGCTGGGCAGCATGTAGGATTGTTAATAGGATTTTGGAAAGGAATCTTGATGGTAGAGAGGTACAGAAAGGAGATGCATGGGGATGGCACTGTGGAGGAGAAACCCTTTTCTACTTTTGTTTTCTACAGCTGATAAGCGAAAGCTGGAGCTGGCTGAGAAATACGAGGTTTTGAAGAAGAGTGGTAAGCTGGCGAGTTTCCTGAGCAAGAAACGGAAGAGAAATGCCAGTAAGGATAAGCGCAAGATGCCAGTATGCAAAGACTGGTGAAGATCATGCCATAAGGGTCCCGGGTGATTGCTGAGTCAGAAACCCTCCTCAGATTTCCCCGGTCATGTGCTGCAATCTCTGAGCTTTCATCGAGGCCAAGCACTCATACTGAATGTGACTATAAAAGGCAATGCCCTCAACATATCCTCAGTTAGATTCATCCATGGGCAAGTCGGGAAGCAGGTCTTATTGAAAATACTTTAACTCTTCTCTTCATCTGCTTGCGATATGCGCTGCCCGTTCAGCAAGGCACTACGTAGAGTTTTGCGGAGCACCGATTAACACATGGCCATCACTGGAGCTGATGAAAAGATCATTATTAGTTGCCACTACTTAGTGTTTGCATTGCAAGATCTGGGTAGATTTACTCTCCTCTTAGCTAATACTGAGTTTGGCAGAAAGTAGATGGTATCAGCTGGTGCCTACTGCTTCCTGTACCTTTGAGCATCAGTGTCCGTCTAGTAGATGGTATCAGCTGGTGCTTTCTCCTTCCTGTACCCTTTGAGCATCAGTGTCCGTCTAGCCCATTGCTGGCTTTTGGAGGAGAGAGGAAAACGACATTCTTTTGTAACCTATCAGAATGATAATTCTTGGCCACTGGCCAGACTTTAACTCTGCGTGAAACTGAGTATGTGTTTACCCTGCAAAAGAAACGTCCCATACTGGCCTGGATGAATCTGTAATCTAGGAGCCACCCCCTAAATTCAGGAGACTGTAATGAAAGCAGTACTGTGTATAGCAGTCACTGGTACACAACAACTTTCTGTAGATGGAGTTGAAGTTTTCCAACATGTTTGTTTAAATATGAAAGTGTGATTAGTTTTGCCTGATGTTTCTTATCAGATGTTCCATGTGTCATCTTTAAAGAGAGCGAGTGATCCAGGTGCAGAGCTTGATGGCTACCTGAAACTACAAGACCACATATTGTATTTAGTTCTATGTCTGCCATTTTGACTTGTAGAAAAGCGGCATATAAAAAATGTGTTAAATAAAAATATCCAGGATACTACTACTAATCATTTATATAGCACTACAAGGCATACACTCATCAGAGTTTACAAGCTAATCAAGACAAATTACCCAACAACTAGGGGAATGGCAAGACAGAGATAGGTGATAAGCTGCAGAATAAGGGGATCAGGACCCAAACACAGCCGCTAAGAGGAGGGCTTTTAGCCTGGATTTGAACAGGGCCAGAGATGGAGCCTGGAGTATTAACTCGGGTAGTTTGTTCCAAGCATATAGAGCAGCAAGATGGAACAAGCAAAGTCTGAAATTGGCAGTGGCAGAGAACGACACAGATGAAGGGGTATCTGCCAGAGGAGGGGTGTAAGGAGCAATAAGAGATGAAAGCTGGTGAGGAGCTGCAGAATGAATGCACTTATAAGTCAGTAGGAGAAGTTTGAATTGAATGTGGAAATGGATAGGGAGCCAGTGAAGTTACTCGAGAAGAGGTTTATGTGAGCATAGCAAGACTGGCAGAAGATTAGCCGTGTGGCAGTTTTGAACAGATTGAAAAGAAGAGAGATGATTTAGAGGGACTTCAGAAAGCAGCAGTTTGCAATAGTCTATACAGGAGGTGACTAGAGAGTGGATAAGGGTTATAGCAATGTGTTCAGAAAGGAAGAGATGATTTAGAGGGACTTCAGAAAGCAGCAGTTTGCAATAGTCTATACAGGAGGTGACTAGAGAGTGGATAAGGGTTATAGCAATGTGTTCGGAAAGGAAGAGATGATTTAGAGGGACTTCAGAAAGCAGCAGTTTGCAATAGTCTATACAGGAGGTGACTAGAGAGTGGATAAGGGTTATAGCAGTGTGTTCGGAAAGGAAGAGATGATTTAGAGGGACTTCAGAAAGCAGCAGTTTGCAATAGTCTATACAGGAGGTGACTAGAGAGTGGATAAGGGTTATGGCAATGTGTTCGGAAAGGAAGAGATGATTTAGAGGGACTTCAGAAAGCAGCAGTTTGCAATAGTCTATACAGGAGGTGACTAGAGAGTGGATAAGGGTTATAGCAGTGTGTTCGGAAAGGAAGGGATGATTTAGAGGGACTTCAGAAAGCAGCAGTTTGCAATAGTCTATACAGGAGGTGACTAGAGAGTGGATAAGGGTTATGGCAATGTGTTCGGAAAGGAAGGGATGATTTAGAGGGACTTCAGAAAGCAGCAGTTTGCAATAGTCTATACAGGAGGTGACTAGAGAGTGGATAAGGGTTATGGCAATGTGTTCGGAAAGGAAGGGATGATTTAGAGGGACCTCAGAAAGCAGCAGTTTGCAATAGTCTATACAGGAGGTGACTAGAGAGTGGATAAGGGTTATGGCAATGTGTTCGGAAAGGAAGGGATGGCTTTTACTGATGTTATAGATGAAGAAATGGCAGGTTTTAGCTAGCTGTTTAATGTGTTCAGAAGAGGTGTCAAAGATGACTCCAAGGTTGCAAGCTGAGGAAACGGGGAGAAGTAGAGTGTTATCCACAGAGATAGAGAAAGGAAGAATGGGGAGATGGCTTTAGGGGGAAAGATAAAAAGCTCTGTTTAGCTATGTTCAATTTCAGACGGCAGATAAGCAGGCTGAGATATGGGCCTGGATTCCTGGAGAGATTTCAGTTGTAGGGAGGTAAATTTAAGAGTCATCAGCATAAAGACAATGAAAACCACGGGAGGAGATGAGTGCAGCAAGGGACTGAGTGTAGAGAGCGAAAAAGAGATCCCAAGACAGAGCCTTGCGGTACACTGCCCAAGAGTGGGATGGAGGCAGAGGAGGATCCATCAGAACAGTACACTGAAGATGAGATAGAAGAGATAAGAAGAAAACCAGGCCAGGATAGAAAAGAGAGAACAAGATATCAAGGAGAAGGTTGTGATCGATGGTGTAGAAAGTAGCAGAAAAGTCAAGAAGGATGAGGATTGAGTAAAGGCCCTTGGATTTGGTGAGGAACAAGTCATTAGAAAGTTTGACGAGCAGTTTCCGTAGAATGTAGTTCATAGTTATTTCTTTCAATTACATCAGTTAAGCAAAATTTGAGTATTTTTGAGGAGCATATATTTACTAAGCTTTGTATTATACAATCAGTAACCATCTCAATGATTGTAATATTTATTTGGGACTGCCAAAACATTGCATTGTTTGCAGTTAGCATGGTGGGTGTTTGAGAACATATTTCCCCTATTTTAGCTGAACTCCATTGACCCCCTGTTATAAAGAGATCTGGCTCCTGCTTTTTAAGTATTGAGTGGAATGGGGCCACAATCTTTGCTGGATAAATTGTTCCTATTCGTCTCTCTGGGCCAGTCCAGGTACAGTTGGGTAGTCAACCTCCTCCAGCAGCTGAGAACTGGACTGGCCCGGAGAGAACTCCAGGAAAGACAATTAGCAGGTAAGGCCTAATTTCTCCTTACTCCAAGTAGGAGCTTAAGTTCTATAGATTGGAGCTTATTGGCAGCTCTGGAGCTGGGTAACATGTTCTTTCACATTTCCTGTTGCAGTGTCCACATCGTGGAATAAACTACAGACCAGTGAGCCTGACGTCGGTACTGGGAAAAATGATGGAAAACATCATAAAAAACAAAATTACTGAACATGTAGATAGTCTTGACTTAATGGGAGACAGCCAACATGGCTTTAGCCAAGGAAGGTCTTGTCTTACTAATCTGTTATGTTTTTTTGAAGGTGTGAATAAACAGGTAGATAAAGGTGAGTCGGTTGATATAGTGTATCTGGACTTTCAGAAAGCCTTTGACAAGGTCCCTCATGAGAGACCTTTGGCAAAATTAAAAAGTTATGGGATAGGAGGCAGTGTACTATTGTGGATCAGGAACTGGTTAAAAGATAGAAAGCAGAGGGTAGGGCTAAATGGCCCTTTTTCCCAATGGAGAAAGGTGAATAGTGGTGTACCCCAGGGATCTGTGCTGGGTCTGTTGCTTTTTGACATTCATAAATTACCTGGAAATGAGAATAATGAGGGAGGTAATCAAATTTGCAGATGATACAAAACGATTCAAAGTTGTTAAAACCCATGAGGATTGCAGAAAATTACAAGAGGATCTTGATAAATTGGGAGACTGAGCATCAAAATAGCAGATGAAATTTAATGTGGACAAGTGCAAAGTTATGCACCTAGGGAAGAACAACCCAAACTATGGTTACATGATGCAAGATTCCACATTATGAACCACCACCCAGGAAAAGGATTTAGGAGTCATTGTGGATAACATGTTAAAACCCTCGGCCCAGTGTGCAGCAGCGGCCAAGAGAGCAAATAGAATGCTAGGTATCATAAGGAAAGGAATGGAAAATAAAACAAAGGCTATTATGTCTCTGTATCATTCCATAGTATGACCGCACCTTGAATATTGTGTGCCATTTGGTCGCCGTATCTTAAAAAGGATATAGTGTTATTAGGAAAGGTACAGAGAAGAGCCTCCAAAATGGTAAAGGGAGGCTAAAAAGGTTAGGACTCTTCAGTCTTGAAAGGAGATGGCTGAGGGAAGATATGATAGAGGTCTATAAAGTAATGAATGGAGTGGAACGGGTAAATGTTGATCGATTGTTTACGCCATCAAAATATAGAGAGGCCTAGGGGGCATGCAATGAAGCTACAGGGTAACCTCTTTAAAACTAATAAGAGAAAATATTTTTTCACTCAATGTGTAATCAAACTCTGGAATTTGCTACTGGATGATGTAATAAAAGCTGTTAGTGTAGCTGGGTTTAAAAAAGGTTTGGACAAATTCCTGGAGGAAAGGTCCATAAACCATTATTAATGTGGACCCAAAATATTCACTTCTTGCCCCAATTTGGGGAAACTGCTAGGTACTTGTGACCTAGATTGGCCACTGTTGGAAACAAGATACTGGGCTTGATGGACCTTGGTCTGACCCAGTATCTTATGTTCTTATCATGGATCCACTCTGGTTTGGTTCAGGAAAAGTTTGAAGACCTACCTGTCTAGTGGAAGATGATAAAAAATGTGTCAGGCTGCTGAATTTACAGTCTATCTTTATTATCAGGCTTGATTTCCCACTCATCCTGCTAGACCAGTCCAGACTAGTGGGTTGTGTCCCCCTGCCAGCAGACAGCGAGCCAGAGAAACCACAGAAGTCCCACGATCTCCCCTCTGGCACATAGTGTCCCACCCCTAGGGATCAGCCTCAGTCTGTTTCAGCAGATGATGGACTTCTTTGCTCCTAAAAGATTATAAGAATTCTGCTGGAGTGGGTTTCCTTTCAATTTTCCTGGGTCCCTGGGCACACTGAGGTGCTGCCTTGGTGAGTCCCATTTCTCCAACACAATCCAGAGGGTGCTTCTGCTCAGGAGGATCAGTTGAGCCCTCTGAAGGGAAGTGCTCCTGTTCATGCAGCCTTCCTCCTCAGCCTGACACCTTTAGTTTCATCTGATCCTTCGGTGCAGAGTACTACCAGACTACTGAGGGCTTCCAGCCTCATAAAGTTAAAAAAAAGAAAACCTTATTCAAGTCAGTGAATTCAGGCTCCAGCGTGGTCTCTGCACAGCCGGTGCAGTGTGTTAGCTCCAGTTCCATCAGCAACATTTCACAGCAGGACAGCGAGTTGTTTTTCTCCAGGAATAAGCAGGCAGTCAGTCCTTGCATATGGGTGACGTCGGCACCAACAGAGCCCATGCGGAGCAATTTCCCAGCTTTCACAGAAAGCCTTTGGAAATGATACAAAGCATTTGTGGTCTCCTTCCAGCCCAAGGGTGCCATATTGCTCAGTCTCCTTTTTTCCCGGAGACCTCAACGGACGCATAAATGTCCTATTTACCTGGAAAAATCCTCTTAAAAAGTATCCTTAAAAGTTTGCATACCAGTTCCTCTTCCTGCCTCGAGCTGGCGCTATCCCCGATGCCTTCCTCTTCTCTCCCTTCTTTTTTGACAAGGCTTGCCTCAACCAGTGTTCGTGCCCATTTTTGCTCAGGGATTATCTATCCCGGCCAGTTGTTTCCCACCATGTCTCCTGGTGGGTTCAAAACTGCAACCACTGTGGTAAGACATGTCTGTCACAGACACCCATGACTGCTGCTTGCACTACCTCGCCCCGCACCACAACAGTACCACTTGTGACCTGTGTCAGGCTGTGACTCCGAGAACCAACAGGAAAAGGTCGGAGTTGCAGGAGAAGCTGTTCCCGCAGCCGACTTAGACCAGCTTTCCTGACGCTGAGGCCCGGGTGCCTTCAGAGTCCCGCAGCGGCAGCTCCTCCGTAAAGACGCCGGACACTCTAAAGAAAAAGAAAAAAGCCTCAAAGCCAGTTGAAGTTCCACCGGTGAAACCCGGTAAGGTCCCGCAGAGGGACTCGGGTGATTCCGAGCAGTGCCCCCTCCAAGAGGGAGTCCTCAGCCAACAGTGACTGTGCGAGGCTCTCCAAGGCCATGGTCCTTGTCGAGGACATACTCGCGAGAGTGCCGGCATCAGGCCAGAGACCCTCTGCCCACACCAAAAGCTGCAGAGCCTCCTGGTATCGAGTGCAGGATGGCGGCCCTGGAGCAGAATATCTGTCATCCTGGCCTTGCAGCAGACAATGTCAAGTTCGCCTGCATCATCTGCCCCGACAACTGGGTCCCCAACTGCGAGGGAATCCCCAGGCGTTGAGCCAGGTCCCAAATGCCACCGGCCTTGGGCGAGTCCTCGGCACAGATCGAGGTCTGGATTCCAATCTTGGGGGTCTGGTCTGACCCGAGGCCCACCAGGGGACCCTGATTCCTCGGGGCAGACCTCAAGGCACAAGAGCTCCGAGCCTCTGAATCCTCGACACTCTCTGGCTCTGACTTGGAGACCGATGTTGAGGCCTCCCCCAAGATCTCTGGACACAGAGACATCCTTTCGGTGCCCCGGCACCACTCCCCACCTGAGGATATGGCTTTCCACAACTTCGTATGGGATATGGCCCAGGCCCTCTTGATTCTGACCAAGTCAGAGGAGTATCTGCGCACCGAAGAACTGGAGATCTTCCAGTAGGAGTCTCCACCAAAGGAGACTCTGACGGTGCAGCCCATCCTCGAACGGCTGCTCCTGCGGATGTGGGAGACCCTGGCCTCAGTGCTGGTGGTCAGCTGACGCCTCGATGCTATCTACTGCATCAAGAGGGCCTGGGCTTCCAGAAGTCCCAATTCCCGCATAACTCCATGGTCATGGAGTCCTCTATGCAAAAACTCAAACTAAAGGAATTACTCTTCTGTCCCCACGGACAGGGATGCCAGAGCCCTCGAAGCTCTTGGGCGCAAGTGCTTCCAGGGATCCATGCTGGAGTGCCTAGATACAGGCCTATGAGCTGTACATAGATATGTACCTGAAGGGCCTTATCCAAGAGCTGGCAGGTTTTTCTGCAGGTCTTGCTGGGGAACCCCTTCAGAGGTTTCAAGCCCTGACCTCTGGGTTCCGGGACTGCTCAAAGTTCCTCTCCCGCGCCGCCTACGCGAAATAAAGACCTTTTCAAGTACATTCGTAGCAAAAAACCCGTGAGAGAGTCAGTTGGTCCATTAGATGATAAAGGAGTTAAAGGAGCACTAAGAGGCGACAAGGCGATAGCGGAGAGACTGAATGAATTCTTTGCTTCGGTCTTTACTGAGGAAGATGTAGGGATGTTACCCACGACTGAAGTGGTATTTAAAGGTGTGGAAGAATTGAAGGAAATATCGATACATCGGGAAGATGTCTTACAACTATTAGATAAACTGAAGAGTAGCAAATCACCTGGGCCGGATGGTATACATCCAAGGGTGTTGAAAGAACTGAAATTTGAGATTGCAGACCTGCTATCAGTAATCTGTGAACTATCATTAAAATCATCTCTAATACCTGAGGATTGGAGGATCGCCAATGTAACACCAATTTTTAAAAAGGGTTCGAGGGGTGATCCGGGAAACTACAGACCGGTGAGCCTGACATCAGTACCGGGAAAAATGGTAGAAACCATCATAAAGAATAAAATTACTCAGCATATAGATAGTCATGACCTAATGGGAGACAGCCAACATGGCTTTAGACAAGGAAGATCTTGTCTTACTAATCTGTTATGTTTTTTGAAGGAGTGAATAAACAGGTGGACAAAGGTGAGTCGGTTGATATTGTGTATCTGGACTTTCAGAAAGCCTTTGACAAGGTCCCTCATGAGAGACTTTTGGCAAAACTAAAGAGTCATGGGATAGGAGGCAGTGTACTACTGTGGATCAGGAACTGGTTAAAAGATAGAAAGCAGAGGGTAGGGCTAAATGGCCAATTTTCCCAATGGAGAAAGGTGAATAGTGGTGTACCCCAGGGATCTGTGCTGGGTCCGCTGCTTTTTGACATATTCATAAATGACCTGGAAAGTGGAATAACGAGTGAGGTTATCAAATTTGCTGATGACACAAAACTATTTAAAGTTGTTAAAACCCAGGAGGATTGTGGAAAATTGCAAGAGGATCTTGATAAATTGGAAGACTGGGCATCAAAATGGCAGATGAAATTTAATGTGGAGAAGTGCAAGGTTATGCACCTAGGGAAGAACAACCCAAACTATGGTTACACGATGCAAGGTTCCACATTAGGAACCACCACCCAAGAAAAAGATTTAGGCGTCCTTGTGGATACCATGTTAAAACCCTCGGCCCAGTGTGCAGCGGCGGCCAAGAGAGCAAATAGAATGCTAGGTATGATAAGGAAAGGAATGGAAAATAAAACAAAAGATATTATAATGCCTCTATATCGTTCCATGGTGAGACCGCACCTTGAATATTGTGTGCAATTCTGGTCGCCATATCTTAAAAGGGATATAGCAATTTTAGAAAAGGTTCAGAGAAGAGCCACCAAAATGGTAAAGGGGATGGAAGGCTACTCCTATGAAGAAAGGCTAAAAAGGTTGGGGCTCTTTAACCTGGAAAAGAGACAGCTGAGGGGAGATATGATAGAAGTCTATAAATTAATGAACGGAGTGGAACGGGTAAACGTAGATCGATTGTTTACCTTATCAGAATATAGAAAGACTAGGGGACATGCAATGAAGCTACAGGGTAAACTATTTAAGACTAATAAAAGAAAATATTTTTTCACTCAACGTGTAATCAAACTCTGGAATTTGTTACCGGAGGATGTAGTAAAGGCTGTTAGTGTAGCTGGGTTTAAAAAAGGTTTGGACAAGTTCCTGGAGGAAAGGTCCATAAACCATTATTAAGAAGGGACCCAGGATATCAATGCTTGAACCAATACAAGCATTGTGGAACCTGTGTCCCTTGGGGAAACTGCTAGGTACGTATGACCTAGATTGGCCACTGTTGGAAACAGAATACTGGGCTTGATGGACCTTGGTCTGACCCAGTATGGCATATCTTATGTTCTTATGTTTGAATCAGCAGCCTAGGTGGCAGCAGCTGCCATCGCTGCCCGGCACCAGGCCTGGTTGCAAACCTCCTACTTCAAGCAATGGTTGCAAGAAAAACTGCTAGATGTCCCCTTCACTGGAGAAAACTTATTTGGCAAACTTATGGCCGACAAGGCAGCTGGGATTGAGGCAGAGGTCGTGACCAGGCAGAAGCTCTAGAGGAAAACCTCAACCCGCCCCCAAAAGAAACCATCTGGGAAAAGACCACCTTTCCCGAGGGAAAAATGGATCTTTTCACAGGACCGTTACGAACCCTTCTTAGGGCAGTAACAGCAAGGCCCTCAGCCTCAGAATCAGGGCCACAGGTCGAGAAAGTCTCAGGCCTAAGCCCCCAACTCCCACCTGACCTGGGGGGAGCTTTTGACTTCCTGGACAGGGCCCCCCCCCACCCCGGGAGACCCTCCCCACCCACAGGGGGCTGCCTGGTGCTCTTTGCCTATAGGTGGGCCGGGGTTACCACAGACCAGTTGGTCCTCTATGTGGTAAAGGAGGGCTATCTCCTCCGGTTCCAGCAAACACCACCAGGGTTCTTCCCAGGACAGCCGGCACGGCCTCTCCTTCACCAGACCTTGCTCATCTCAGAACTTGCAGGCCTGCTCAAGGACAGGGCGGTAGAACCTGTACCCAGACATCTCTGGGGAAAGAGCTTCTACTTCAGGTATTTCCTTGTCCCCAAAAGAACTGGGGGCCTCAGGCCAATTATGGACCTGCAAACCTGAACAAGGTTCCGATGAGGGAGAAGTTCAAAATGCTCTCCCTTGGAACACTGTTGCCCTACCTTCACCAAGGAGATTGTGAGAGGGGTGGATCAGGATGTGGGTATATAGATCCTTCCAAGGAGCACAGCCAGACAATACCTAAAGTTTGTGGTGGGAGGAGGGCACTACCAGTACAGGGTACTTCCATTCGGCCTGGCCTCCTCACCAAGATTCTTTACAAAGTGCCTGGCGGTCATGGCCGCTTACGGGTGCCTGTAAATGGCATGGGACAGACACAGTGGATCCTTTTACAGCAACAGGATAAAATCAAACTAAACTTATCTAATTTTACAACATAAAGGGGTGTCCCACATGGAGCGGGGGGGTTTACCCCCTAAAACAGACATGAAGAGGGGTGGCCTGCATGGAGCGGCAGGTGCACCTACTCTTGCCATCTTACTGGGTAGACTAGATGGACCATACTGGTCTTTATCTGCCATCATTTACTGTGTTACTATGTAAGGGGCCTTCATCTTTTCCTACTTGGACTAGCAGCTCATCAGAGGCAGAACGGCCCACGAAGCCAGCCAACTTGGGGTTTGTCATAAACTACCCCAAATCACACCTCTCTCCAGCCCAAAACCTGGAGTTCATAGTGGCCCAGTTGGACACACTGCAGGACAAGGCCTTCCCTCCTGAGAGGGCACATCACCTTGTACACCTGGCAGGAGAAGTGCATGCTCACCAGTCTGTATCGGCTTTTGCCGCCTCCTCCGCTTACTAGGCCACATGGCCTCAACGGTCCACGTCACACCCTTAACCCGCTTGCACATGCGGGCAGCCCAGTGGTGCCTCCGCTCTCAATGGACTCAGGCCACAGGCAGGTTGCAGGACAGAGTCGGGGTCACCTGCCAGCTGGTGGCAGTCCCTATGCCACCTCCAAACAGGGTTGCCATTCCAAGCGCCTGTGCCACAGAGGGTCCTGACCACAGGCATCTCCCTCCTGTTTTGGGGAACACATTGCGGAGAACTCCGCACTCAAGGCACCTGGTCTTCTTACAGATCAACCTTCTGGAACGCAGAGCCATCTTCCTGGCCCTGTGAACATTCAGCCACCTGTTGTGCAGCCAACCTGTGTTGATCCAGACGGACAACTAGGTCGCCATGTTTTATGAAAATAAGCAGGGGGGCACGGGCTTGCGTTCCCTTTGTCGGGAGGCAGTTGCTCTGCTCTCCTTTGCTGTGTGCCACAGAATGCTCCTCCGAGCGGTATACCTTCTGGGTCAGGACAATTGCTTAGCGGACAAATTCAGCAGAGTCCTGAGCCCGCACGAATGGTGCCTGAACCCCAGGGTGGTGCAAAGGCTCTTCCGCCTCTGGGGCAGACCTGTGATGGATCTGTTCGTCTCCCTGGACAACATGCAGCTATCCCGCTTCTGCTCATGCCAGCCACACCCGGGGAGAGTGGCGGTGGATGCCTTCCTGATCCCATGGTCAGAGGGCCTCCTTTATGCTTTTCCAGAGACCCCACTAGTGGCCAAGACCCTCTACAAGGTCCAGAGCGAGCGAGCATCAGTGATTCTGATTGCCCCCAGATGGCTGCCAGCAACCCTGGTTTCCTCTGCTACTCTCCTTGTTGATGGCACTCCCAGTCCCACTGGATTGGGACCCGTTCCTCCTGTCCCAGGAGGAGGGCTCTCGCACCCCAATCTGGGATCGCAAAAGTTGACAGCATGGCTGCTGAAAGGGTAGCCCTGGCCCCTTTCAATCTCCTGGGGGAAGTTGAGATCCTGCTGGCCTCCTGAAAACCTTCTACCAGCGGGCATATGCCTTCAAATGGTGCAGACTCTCCATCTGATGTTCAGAGAGAGACGAAAATCCCTTCTTCTGCCATGTGCAGCTTGTACTGCAGTACCTACTGCATCTCTCACATGCCGATCTGAAGTCAAACTCTGTGAAAGGTACATCTGAGCACCATAGCCGTGCACAATCATCCTATAGAGGGAAACCCCCCCTCTCAAACCAGCCCCTGGTCTCCAGGTTCCTGCCGGGCCTCTTGCTATCAAAGCCTCTTCTTCGCCCCCCTGTGGCAGAATGGAACCTGAATGTGGTGCTCTCCCAATTCGCCAGACTGCCGTTTGAGCCCCTGGCCACTTGCTGTTTATGATACCTATCCTGGAAAGTGTTTTTTATGCTGGCACTCACATCTGCTCGGAGAGTGAGAGAACTCCAGGTCTTGGTGGCAGATCCACCCTACACAAGGTTCTATAAGAACAGGGTGGTACTCCGCACACACTCTAAATTCCTCCCCAAGGTGGTATCCCCCTTCCACCTCAACCAGGAGGTGGTCTTGCCCACCACCTTCCCATGGCCTCATGCCGACAGGGAGGAATTCATACTGCATACACTAGACTGTGTGGGTCCTGTCTTTCTTTTTTTTTTTTTTTTTTTTTTTTTAATTGATAATTTTTATTATTATTTTTCAAACTGTACATTCCTAGTCATCAACTATTACAAATATAGTCATCAACTTTTACACACAGTCAGACTTCATTTTCCACCTCCTCCTCAGCATACACCTTTGAGCGTAAACACCCCCTTCACTATATACATTCCCCATCTACCCCGCCTCCCATTCTTTTATACACTTCTTTATACCCTTTGATCTATAACGTAATGCACACTAATACACCAACAAACACATTTCACAAACTGTTATCTGTCCCCTTAATCTTATGCTCAAATGCAAAACAAATACTACAACATCGATAGTTCCTTATCATAATCTCCCCGATCTATCTTTTTTTTTTTTTTTTTTCCTTTATAATTGATAAAATGTTTTTTTTTTTTTTTTTTTTTTTTGTTTGTTTGTTATTAAGGGTTTCACAATAACATAACACACCATGAAATTCAACATAATAAATATCAAACAGCTTACCCCAAAGTGTACACGGACATTCCCAAGCTCCACACATGCCCCTACCCAGCTACTCCCGTCCCCTCAACAGAACTGCCCCCCCCATGTCTATTGAACCCCCCCTCCCCCCCTACTCCTCCCCCCTTCTACCCCACCCGCTAACCCATATCCCAGCCCCTCCCACTAAACCCCCCCAGTCACCTCCCCTACCCCTCTCCCCTCCCTCCATTCCTCATATCTCCCCCACACTTCCCGAAATGCTTTCATGTTATGATGCCTATGGGCTGCTATAGCACTCATCGTCCACAGGTGATCCATATATTGCTGGATCATGGGAAGTGTCGGTGCCTCCTGACACTTCCACCTTGCCATAATCGCCCCCCGTGCCGCCCCTATGCAACTGCCCATAAACCGAAGAAGCCCCTTCTCCCCCTCCTCAGGCATTTCATTCAGTATGATCATAGGTGCGGTAAAGGCTACATCCACCTGCACCATGCCCGATAGCCACTGCCCCACAGACCTCCACATTTTCTGCACCTCATCACATCCCCATACTATATGGAACAGGTCCCCTTTCTGCCCACATCCCCGCCAGCATGCCCCAGACTCTTGAGGGCAGAAAGCTTGCAATTTCCACGGGGTCCAATACATCTGATGGCGAACCTTCAAACTATTTTCTAGATAGGACGGTCCCGGAGCTAAACGTCGAGACCATTTATAAATATTTTCCCACCGCTCCTCCCCCCATTCCCCTCCTAATTGTTGCTCCCAAGCCGCCTCCCCTTTACTCCTCCCCTGCCTACTGGCATCCACAGAGTGCCGTAACTCATTGTACAATATTGTAATCAGCCCCCTCCGTACCCCCTCCCTCCTCATTGCTAATTCAAAGGTCGTAGGCACTTTCCGCAAGTCTGCTAGGGCACCCATCTGCCGTACATAGGAGATTACCTGCATGTATGCAAAATAATCTCTATCCTCCACTCCATACACTTCCTGCAGGTCTGCAAAAGATCTAAGCTCACCCCCATTATGTACCAGTTGCCCCAAAATGTGTAAGCCTTTCACCCCCCATTCCTGAAACACCCTCCCTTCCTTCCCAGGACCAAAATCTTGTATCCCCCGTATATAGGTACCCCGGGTGTACTTCTTCCCCTTCAACAGATTGTCCCTATGACGCAACCACAGACCCTGCGTATACTCCGTGAATGGATTCCCTCCACCACCCCCTCCCTTCCGCCCCCCTGGGTCCCACATCCACATCCGCAGGTTCTCCCCCTCCCCTCAGAGCTGTTCCAACTCCACCCAAATAGGAATCTCTCCCCCCCCCTCCGTGCCAGCTCGCTAAGGCCTTTAATTGCGCTGCACCATAATATTTTTCAAACCCACGGCCCCCCCATACCCCCCTCACGTTGATCCCTATAAAGAGTAAATTGCGACACCCGAGGACGCTTCCCTGCCCAAATAAATTCCAAGATCATACTCTGAGCCCGCTTCAAATACGTCGAAGGAATCTTGCATGGAATAGAACTAAACAGAAACAGGAACCGGGGCAGAACATTCATTTTAATAACAGCAATTCGCCCCAGCCATGTCAGATACAAACCTCCTCCACCGGGCCAAATCCCTCTTCACCGCCTGCATGAGTGGGACCATATTCTGCTCCCACAGCCTCCGCCAGTCTTTCCCCATTTGTATCCCCAAATACCGGTAACCTCCCCGCACCCACCGAAAAGGAAAGCTACTACGGAGACTCTCTTCTAACCTCTCTCCCAGATGAAATCCCAATAGCTCAGTTTTACTGCCATTTATTTTATACCCTGACACTCCACTATACTGTTCTATTTTCGTTCATTAAAACGGGTAAAGACACCAAAGGTTCACGAAGGGTGTAGATAATATCATCCGCAAATAATGCTATTTTAGATTCATATTCATTCATAATCACCCCTTTAACATCCACTGCCCGACGAACACGATCCGCCAAGGGCTCTATGCTAATGCAAAAAGCAGAGGTGACAGCGGGCACCCCTGGCGAGTTCCTCGTTCCAACTGAAAACCCCTGAGAATAACTCCCATTCACTCGGACCCTAGCCTGTGGTCTTGTGTAGAATGCCCGGATCCATGTAATGAAATTCTCTCCCAACCCCACCGTTTCCAGGACCGTCAACAAAAACTCCCACTCCACCCTATCGAACGCCTTCTCAGCATCGATAGAAATAAACACCGCCTTCTGCCCTGTCCGTTGTACCTCCCAGGTTAAATTGCATAATCGGCGGATATTGTCTCCCCCCTGCCTCCCTGCCACAAACCCCGTCTGATCCCCATGTATTAACTTGGGTAATACATTTTGCAATCTAGTGGCCAGTATTTTTGCCAAAAGTTTAGCATCCACATTTAACAACGATATGGGCCTATATGAGCCACAGACCATGGGATCTTTACCTGGCTTAAGTAGAATGGTGATCCCCGCCTCCATCATTGAGCCTGGAACCGCTCCCGATCCAAGCACCCCATTAAACACCTCCGCCAATAGAGGTCTCAATTGGGCCTGAAATACCTTGTAGAACTTTCCAGTCAGGCCATCCAGACCCGGTGCCTTCCCTATCTTCAAAGTTTTTATCGCCTCGGTCACCTCTTCCTCGGTAATAAGCCTATCCAACCTCTCCACCTCTGCTGGATCCAGCTTGGGCAGTGCACACCCCTCCAGATAACTCCTACTTTTTTCCAACCCCCCCCGAAACCTCACTACGATACAACTGCCGGTAATACTCCCGAAATGTCTGGCGGATCTCATTATTCCCTGTGACTAGCTTCCCCCTCCCATCTCTGATACCCCTGATAGCCATCTGAGCCTCTCTTGCCCGCAGTCTACTGGCCAGGAGTCTCCCCGCCTTATTCCCCCCCTCAAACATGGCTTGCTTCAGCACGTTAAGTTCATATGCCATTTTACCAGCACGAAGCTGGCTCAACCGCCCCCGCAATCTTTGCAACTCTGCTAATACTCCCTCATTCCGATCACATTGATGACTCTCCTCCAATTGCTGAATCTCACGCAACAAAGTACTCTCCGCCTCCCCTTGCAGCCTACATCTACGCGAGGCTTCCCCCAACAAATGCCCACGCACCACTGCCTTCAGTCCATCCCATACCATCTCCAATGCGACCTCCCCATTCCAATTAAACTCCTGATACTCCTTCATTACTCCAACCGTCCGCTCTACAATATCGAGGTCCTCCAATAACGAGTCATTAAGTCTCCAAAACTTCACGCCCGTATCCCTATACGTCAAATTAAAGGTGACATTCACCGGGGCATGGTCGGTCCACGTAATAGACCCCTGCTCTACCTCAGCTACCTTACTCATCCATCCACCCCCCACCCAGATCATTGTCTATCCGACTATAGCTCCCATGCGGTGCTGAGTAGTATGTATATTGCTTCCTCCCAGGATTTTTACAACGCCAAACATCCACCAACCCTAATGCTTCTTTCATCTCCAACATTTTCAACCGCTCTGAGCGTTTCCCGGCCCCCACCCCCCTCTCCATTGTCCAGACGGGGATTAACAGTTAAATTAAAATCCCTCCGATAATGAGGGGCAAATCAGCTAACTTCTCCAAATCCTCCCTCATACGATCGTAGAACACCCCCTGTCCCTCATTCGGGCCATACACACTTATAATCCACACCATCTCCTCTCCCAACTGTACCTTAATTCCCACATAACGCCCCTTTTTGTCTCTATATTCCCCCACCACCTTATCCCTCATCTCTGCCCCCACCATGATTCCACCCCCCCCTTCCGTGATTCAGCTCTCTGCCCCGCTAATACAACCTTGGGGTATTTCTTGGACTCCAGCATTTTTCTTGACCCACCCACAAATGCGTTTCCTGAATACACATGAAGTCTGCCCGTACTCGCTCCCCTTCCTTCTCTAGCAAACGCCGCTTCCGCCACGTTCGCAGCCCCTTAGCATTAATTGTGACCACCCGCAATTGCTGCCCTCCCACGACCCCCTGCCCCTCCTTACCCCCCCCACAAACCTCCGTATCCCCCCCACCGCACCCCCCTGCTGCCCCCATCCCCCCTTTTCCCCTCTCTCCCCCCCTCCCTTCCCCCCACCCCCACCCCCACCCAACCCCCTCCTCCTCCCTCCCGAGGCCTCCTGTAGAGTAGTGCCCATCAGTGCAAAGGAGCCCAGCCGCCCCCGAACCACCCACTCACCCTCCCCACCCTTCCACCCCCTCCATGACTCCCTCCCCCACCACCTCCACATAATCCCCCCCCTCACCTTCAGCCCCTCCGTGTCACACCTCACCCCCCCTAGGTCTCCTCGCCCCCGCTGTCCCCTCCCCCCCCCATCCAGTACGCCTTGACGGACCCCAGCTCCCCCTCGCCCTTCCCTCTCTCCCACCCCATCCGTTATCCTTCCCCTCCAAACCCCCCAGGACCACATTCTCTATCTCCCTCCCTTCCGCCCTGCCCCCCCTCCCCCCTCCTCTCCCCAACATCTAATCGGGAAACATTACTCAATTATTTTAATGTCCAAGAGTCCCAATTCTTCACTTCACGTCAGCTCCGATGGGGTCTCCTCCACAAGTTGACTCTGTTCCCCAGCAGGTACGCCTTCCCGCTCCTCTTCCCGCATCCTCCGCTCCAACTGCTCAGCCGGTTTCTCCTCCCTCCGGCATTGCCTGCCCCGCAGACCCGCTTCCTGCAAGGCCTTGTCAGCCTCCTCACGATTCTGTACCCGCCAATTGCGGAGTCCTACTGTGAAGCACAATCCAAAGGGGTACAGCCAGCGATAGCGTATATTCTCCTGCCTCAGCCGCAGAGTTACCGGCTGCAGCTCACGACGCCTTTGCAGAGTCCCTGCTGCCAAGTCCGCATACAGCGCCACACTGTACCCCTGCCAAACGTAGTCCTTCATCTTCCGCATCTGCAATACAATCTTCTCCTTTAAAGTATAGTCCTGCACACAGATCACAATGTCCCGCGGTCGATTAGGTCTACTAGGCCCAAGGGCCCGGTGCGCTCTGTCCAATACCACTTTATCAATCCCCTTATCAGCTGCACCCTTCATTAAAATGTCCTTACAAATTGCTTCAGCCACTCGCCTGCTGTCAGTGAACTCAGGGTCCTCCGGGATGCCTCTTATACGGAGATTGTTCCTCCGTGTGCGGTTTTCTAAATCCTCCATTTTGTACAAAAGTTGCATTCTCCACCTCTCCCAGTCTTTCACAGCACTCTCCAGCTCACCCTGCTGCTTTTTCACACAGTGAGTTGTTGCTCGTGCCTCTCTGTTCTCCTGCTCAGCTCCTGTACTTCCTCCCGCATGGCATTACACATCTCGCCAACCTCCGCTTTCACTGCCACATCTCGGCTTTTAATTCCCCAAACCAGGCCTTCAATTCTGCCCTGGAGACATCACTCACCACCATAGCACCCCGCTCCAATTCTTGTGCACGTGGCAACAGGCTCTCCACAGAGTCCCGAGGCTGTCTTTCCCACGCCGCCATTTTGTGCTCTCTCCCTCCAGCCTGCCCGCCGCTGTAGGCGAACTCCTTCAGGTCCGCCGCCTTCTTGCGAGTAGTCATCTCGCCGCCCGCTTTCCCCACTCGTTCCGCCACCACTCTCCGCGATCCAGGGTATGGTATCGGGCAGGGGAGTCGCTTATTTTCCGCAACTTTCGGGGTTCAAGTCCGGAGCTCTGCGCTTAGGCTGCCATCTCCACTGATGACGTCACTTCCTCTCCGTCCTGTCTTTCTATCTACAGTGGATCCAGCTCATTGCAGAGCTCCTCAGCTCTTTGTTTCATACGACCCCAGTAGACTGGGCTTCCTGGTAATGAAGCGTACTCTCCACGTGGGTTGCAGACTGCATTGCCCTCACTTATGAGCATACAACTACTGTGGAGTGGAGGAGTGGCCTAGTGGTTCGGGCAAGGTACTTCAGGCCGGAAGGTCAGGGGTTCAAATCCCACTAGAGGACAGCAATCTTGGGCCAGAAGGACTGGGGTTTCTAGTCCCACAGGTGCTCCTTGTGGTCTTGGGCAAGCCACTTAACCCTCCATAGCCCATGTTCCCTGTAAAATAGTTATCTCCAAGTTATAATGCCCTGTTCAATGTAATTTCAGTTTGTTCATTGTAAACCGCACTGATGCAGAATAGCGTGGTATATAAGAGAATGTAAATAAACTACTACAATATTACTCCATTCAAACAAATCCACTAACATGGAACAGGGGATTAGCTCAAAGGAATGAGCTGAGCATTTGAAAATTGAATGAAGAATGTCTATGAAACCATCATTGCTTTAAAGTTAAGTGAACTATACATTGGTTGAGAGACTTTGCAAGTGATTTGCCAAAAAAAGCCGGAAAGTTAGTCATTGATGCTAATAGGCGCCGCTAGATGCTAAGTATCATTGCTAAGGCTGCCGAGAAGTCTGAGACAACTTCCGTGCTGTAGTACAACACATTGCAAGCTAATCCCCTGTTCTATGTTAGTGGATTTGTTTGAATGGAGTAATAATGTAGTAGTTGTATGTATTTTGGATTACTCCCAAAGATTTGACCAATATATATTGTAGAATCTCACTTATGAGCAAGCAGGCCTCTCCCTTGAGTACCAGATCACTGCACATCATGTGCAGGTTATGGCCACATCTGTAACCAACCTCCACTCAGTGTTGGTGACAGAAATCTGCAAGGCCGCCATTCGTTTGTAGCTCATTACTGTCTGGAGAGCAAGTCCCATAGGGACAGTGCCTTCAGACAGGCAGTACTCTAATATTTTTGGGGTGTAGACAGCTCCTGCCCTCTGACCTTTTTGTGTTCAGGTTACCGGAGTGAAGTTATCGCTGAATGCGAGGGTCTTGAAGAGTCCCGGTAGGGGCTGACCTCCACAACTTTGGTCTGCAGCAGCCTGGATCTAAGGAGGTCGCATATGTGAAGACTGACTTCCTGCTTGTTCCTGGAGAAAGCATAGTTATTCACCTGTAACAGATGTTCTCCGGGAATAAGCAGGAAGCCAGTCCTCAGATATATCCCCAGGCTTCGGCCCCAGTCCAGCCATGGGGGAGATTGACTTCTTGGGCATAGCCTCTCTACCCCTAAGGAGGTCTGCAGCCTACAGGGCGATGTCTCATTCACTATGCCCAAAGGTGACCAGCCATCACCACCAGTTGGGCACTCCAAGTGGTCAAGGAGGGCTACTTCCTCCACCTGGCCCAAACACCTACCCCTTTCTTTCTGGGAGAGCTTCCCAGGTCTTCCCTTCACCAGGACCTTCTACTGAAGGAACTGGCAGGTCTTCTCAACAGAACAATAGAACCAGTTCCCCACCATCTCAGGGGCAAGGAGTTCTACTCCAGGTACTTTCTCATACCAAAAAGAACAGGGAGCCTAAGGCCCATCCTTGACCTGTGCAATCTGAACAGATTCCTGGTGAGGAAGAAGTTCAAGATGCTCTTCCTTGGAACATTGCTGCCTTACTTCCAGCAGGGAGATTGGCTATGCTCCTTGGATCTGAAGGATTCCCCCCCCCCCCCACATCCTCATTCACCCTAACCACAGGTAGTACCTGAGGTTCATAGTAGGGTGCAGCCATTACCAGTACAGGGTACTTTCCTTCTGCCTGGCTTCCACCCCAAGGGTTTTCACCAAGTGCCTGGCAGTCGTGGTTGCCTTCCTCTGCCTCCAGGAGCTGTTTGTCTTCCCCTACCTGGATGATTGGCTCATACAGGGAGGTACGGCCTCAGAAGTGCAGCAGGCAACCGCACATAGCATCCGGGTCCTGCAAAATCAGGCTAGCGATATCTATGGTTTATGGTGCTGGGCAAGCATTATCAGTTTCAATCCCTGCCTTTCGGACTCACCACGGGCCTTTTCCAATGTCATGGTTGTTGTTGCAGCAGCACTGCGGAGGGAGGGCATCTGCGTCCATCCTTATCTGGATGACTGGCTCATCAGGGCTAAGCCTTAGCCGGAGGTGCAGTTAGCAGTGGCCCAGGTAGTCAGTTTCCTGTGGCAGCTCAGCAGCAGGGTAGTTAACGAAGCCAGGAGTCATCTTCAGCTGACGCAGGCCCTCGACTTCTTAGGAGCCATTTTGATACAGCAGCGGGCTGAGTCATGCTCTTGCTCGACTGCTGCCGGAAGCATTTGCATGCAGTTTCATACCATTCAGCATCACCGGCGGCCTGGGACTACCTGCAGGTGCTTAGAACCATGGCAGCCACCCTTGATGTGGTCCCTGGGCACGGGTGCACATGTGCCCATTATAACATGTTCTCCCGTCCTGGTGATCACCCTCCACCCAGGAGTATTGAACTTGCCTACCATTACAAGTGTGGTTTGAGATAAAAGCCAAGGTAGAATCCAATCACAGTAAACTCAGAGTCCTAGACTTCAGAAACACTGACTTCAGTAAAATGGCCAAGTACCTGAAGGAAGAGTTGGCAGGGTGGGAGGGGATAAGGGAAGTAGAATTGCAATGGGTTAAACTAAAGGAGGCAATAAAAGAGGCAACAGATACATATGTAAGGAAAGTAAATAAAACTAAGAGGAAAAGGAAACCTATTTGGTTCTCCAAAGAAGTGGCTGCACAGATAAAGGCAAAAAACACAGCTTTCACAAAATTCAAAAGTTTGAAAACAGAGGAACATAGAAAAGAATACAGGATCAAACTAAAAGACAAAAGGTGAAAGAAGGATAGCAAAATCAAAGGCAGAAGAAAAGATGGCTAAAGATGTGAAGTGTGGCAACAAAACATTTTTCAGGTATATTAAGGAGAGGAGGAAAATCAGAGGTGGAGTTGCAGGACTCAGAAGTGCTGGGAACTGATTTGTGGAAAGTGATATTGAAAAAGCGAAAATGCTAAACACTTCTCTGTTTTTACTAGAGAAAATCCTGGAGAAGGACCACCTGTGATTGACAAATATACAAATGGGAATGGAGTAGATACCACACCATTCACAGAAGATGGTGTGTTAGAGCAGCCTGCAAAACTGAAAGTGGCCAAGGCCATGGGACTGGATGGGATACATCCCAGCCTACTGAAAGAGCTCAGAGAAGTTCTTGCAGGCCCTTTAATGGATGTTTTAAATAAATCCTTGGAGACAGGAGAAGGGCTGATGTGAAACCTCTTCACAAAAGTGGCAGTAGGGAAGAAGTGAAACTAGAGGCCAGCAAGCCTTACCTTGGTGGTGGGAAAAGTAAAGGAGGCGCTCCTGAAAGAGCAAATAGTGGACTTCCTTGAAACCAACAGGTTGCATGATACAAGGCAAACATGGTTTTACCAAAGGATGATCTTGCCAAACAAATCTGATTGAGTTCTTTGACTGGGTGACCAGAGAACTAGATCAAGGGCATGCAGTGGATGTGATCTACCTAGATTTCAGCACAGCCTTTCATACTGTTCCTCATAGGAGGCTTATCAATAAACTCATCAGCTTGAGGATGAGTCCCAAGGTGGTGAACTGGATCAGAAATTGGTTGACTGACAGATGACAGAAGATGATGGTAAATTGAACTCACTCGGATGAAAGGAAGGTGATTAGCAGTGTGCCTCAGGGTTCGGTCCTGGGACTGGCATTGTTCAATGTATTTGTGAGTGATATTGCTGAAGGACTGAATGGATAAATCTGTTTTTGCAGATGACACGAAAATTTGCAACAGCGTGGACTCTCCTGAGGGAGTGGATAACATGAGAAAATATCTACAAAAGCTAGAAGAATGGTCTAATGCATGGCAGTTAAGATTTAATGTGAATAAGTGCAGTGTCATGCACTTGGGAAGCAGAAATCCAAGGGAATTGTACGTGATAGGGGGCGAGAGGTTGGTGTGCACGGACCAGGAGAAGGACTTCCAAGTAATTGTTCTGAGGATCTTAAGGTAGCGAAATAGTGTGACAAGGCAGTGGCAAATGCCAAAAGGATGCTGGGTTGCATACAGAGAGAAATTACCAGCAGAAAGGAAAAGGTACTAATGCCACTGTACAAGCTGCTGGTGAGGCCTCATTTGGAATATTGTGTTCAATTTTAGAGACCATATCTCGCAAAGGACATAACAAGGCTGGAATCTGTTCAGAGGAAGTCGACCAAAATGATTTGGAGCCTGCGGCAGAAGACTTATGAGAAGAGAAGACCTAAATATGTACATTCTGGAGGGAGAGGAGGGCAGGGGCCATATGATTCAGACCTTTAAATACGTAAGTGTATTAATGAATAAACATACCTCTTCCAAAGACAGGGAAGCTGTAAAACTAGAGGGCATAACATGAAGCTGCAAGGGGGCAATGTTCCCTCTAATTTTCTGTAGGCTGTGTGTGCATAAAATATCAGCTGTGCAGCTTTTGAAGGAAGGTAAAATTTTTGTGCACCACATAACGACACTCGGAGTTATATACTTTAAAATTTTACTACACATCAGAATACAGTATGTACACCACATTGATTGCACTAGAAAATACTGTAGAACTTGTGAAAACCGTAAATACACAACAACTTTCAAAATTTAAGACATCTGTGTTGTTTTCTATAAGAATCAGAACTGTAATTTTTGTGCGCTCTGTTGTAAAGTATGTGCGCTTGCTCGGCGAGGTGTGTGTGCGCGCGCACAGCTTAGAGGGAACAGTGCAAGGGGGTAAACTGAAAGGCAATGTCTAGAAATATTTTTTCATTGAAAGGGTAGTGGATGCTTGAAAACTACTACTACTAGGAGATTCCATCATCAGAGGCACCAACTTGGGAACACAGTTCAAAGGAGAGAAGATAGTCATGTGCCTACCAGGCTCGACAGCCAGCAGGAATACAAACCAAATTGTTGAAGTACTTAGCACAAAAAGTGCTGAACTGTTTGGGGAAACCCTATTCCCAGGGAGGTGCTGATTTGGAGCATTGCACACCTGGCCTGAGCCAGTTTTGCAGAAGCTGAGGAGCCTCCATTACGCTAAGAGCACATTTTTCTATTTTCTCTGCTGGCTTAAACCTAGCAATTGTAACTGTTGATTAATTTTTTTTTTTGGGGGGGGATCACTATTATAGCTGTTAACTGTGGTTTTAGACTAAGCTTGGGGGCATCTGGACTACTTTCCTTGTATAGACCTACATCAGATATCGGTGTGTGCCCACAGTGCAGGAACAGCCTACTGGCCAGAGACACTTAGGTTTCCGCCCACCCACCCCAGGGGCTACATTGCCTTCATAGGGGTCACATACGTGCCATCTACCCTTTCTTACTTGGGTTAAAAGCCCACATCATCTTCATCCTTTCTTTTTCTTCTTCCTCTTCTGGGACTGCTTAACCAACATGTCGTGTATTCAGTGCAATAACTGAGGCACTTTCATTCCAAGACAAATCATATGGAGCTAAGAGCTTGTCCTATGTGCCTCAGGTCAGCTGTCATGCATGATGAACTTACAAATCAATTTCAGTCTGTGTTCCAGAGTTAATAGATAACTATAAAAATGTTACTCTGTAGTACAACCTGGAAGACCAGAATGTATCTTATTCCTGACTGGAAACTATGTAACTAATATATAGGAGCTGACAGGTCTCGGAATACTCGGGCTGCCATTTGACTTGAAGACTTTCTGTCAGAATGGACGGAACGCCCTTCAAACATCAATGACCTGTATCTATACAGCTACTTATTTTAACCCTATGTTGTAAAAATAACACAGTGCTTAGCTTGTAAAGGTGAATCCAATTGTCAGTAAAAATCTCTTCCCCTTCAGCGTTTCTCCTGTGCGGTTTCTTCAGGGGAATAGTATTAAACACTGTGAAACAGACAAGTTCAATCTCCAGGAACAAGCAGGAATGAGTCTTCACATATGGGTACGTCGGTACCGACGGAGCCTGCACGGGAACGCTCCCCAGCGTCCAATCAGAAAGCTTTTGGGAGCATCCCTCAGCGCCTGCGTGCTGCCTTCCCGCCTTTCCAACTGTCTCTCCTCAGTTTTCGTTTTTCCGCGGAGCCGACAGGACGTACTCCCGTCACCGCAGAAAATTTTTTCTTTAATTCTTTGTTTTCTCGTGGTCGCGGCTGTCTCCCCGACTCCACCGGTACCGCCGGTGTTTTTTCTTTTTCTTAAATTCAGGGAATTTTTTCCCTCAGTTTCTGTCTTAAACTTTTTGGGCCTTCTAGGCCTCTTCATCATGGAGCCACCACCTTCTTTTCCTAAGAAGTGTCTAAGCTGTGGCGGTACAGTTTTGTTTTTAGACTCCCAAGAACTGGTGTCTAACCTGTTTGGGTCCTGACCATTTTCCTCCGGAGCCATTAGGTTACAATATTGTGAGAAGAGCTTTTCCATTTCGAGTTTCCCTCGATACCGAGTTCCCTTCCAGTGTCAGGGCACCGACCATTTCTTCTTCTCCACAAGATCAGGTAACCCACAAACAGTCTGTTAAGACTAGCCAACCCTTGAGTGGTACGTCTCATGCACAGCATGATGACGGCTCTGGCCTTGCCCTCGAGGGTCCATTGGCTTCAAAACCCCGGCGGGAGTCTTTGGCTTCCAAAGCCTATCAGGGGTTTCAGGTTGTTTCTGGGGCTCACCCCTCACAGAACATACCTGAGCCATGCTCAGTGGTGGCATCCGCTTCGAGCGGTACCGATACCCCGGCATCGGCACTGGTGTTGAGCAATTCACTCCTCACCAGGGATCGTCATCTGGCTTTCTCGGTACCTTCGGGACCGGTCGATACGCCCCAGATTGACTTTCCAGTAGCATCAATGCCGATACTACCACCGACGTCGGTACCCTCTAGACATGCATCGATAGACTCGCTTCCTTCGATACCGAGTCTGGAATCTATCTCTAGTCTGGAAGACTGGGTACCGACACGTCTCGGTACCGACGCTTACCGGTTCCGGATGCTCGGTACCGAGGGTGATTACCAAAGGTCTTCAGTTACCTCGGTACCGATTGAGCAGCCACCGATGACCGCTTCGATGTCGGTGTCGCCTTCGATTCCAACACAGGTATCGGTATCGGTGCCGGTACCCGCAGTAACATCGGGGCCAGCTCCTTCCATGCTTCTTTCACCAGGGTCGCTCCTTTCTATACCAAGTTTGGAGTCGATACCTGGCATGGACGATGCAGTACTGACTGTCACAGGTCCTGACCTCCAGTACCAGTATCCATCCCTTAAGGATCCTTTCTTCCACCGTGCAGGATCTTATATTCCTATATTCTCAAGTAGATCCTCTGGTGCCCGGGCTAGTTCTTCAGGTCTAGCCTGTCCAGGGACGATTCCCTTTGGAGATCCTTCTTTTCAGAATTTTCTCCTGAATATGGCAACATCTCTTGCTATTCCTATCCCTGGCTATGATCCTACACAAGGCTCTCTTTCTACTGGAGAAAAGGAAAATATAATGCTTCCTTTACATCATTCCTTGCAGGATCTTCTTCTAAGAATGTGGGAAGCACCTTTAAAGGTACCCTCACCTTCTAGAGCAACTGATCTTCTGTATCAGGTGCCCCCTTCTCCAGGGTTTCAAAAGACTCAACTTCCCCATCATTCCATTGTGGTGGAATCAGCAATGAGGAAGGTGAAAAGTAAGAAGAAGCACTCTTCTTACCCACCAGGTCGTGAGCCTAGGACACTAGATGCCTTTGGACGTCAAACCTTCCAGACATCCATGCTGTCAACAAGGATTCTCTCATATATTTTTTATATGAGTCTATCCCTTCAGGAGGTCACAAAGAAATTATATCTTTTGACTCCTTTTCTTTCAGAGCCCAAGACTGCAGACTATTCCTTACTACTTAGTCATATTCAAAGTATCTCTTGGTTTCTTACTCGTGCTTCTCTAGACTCCTTTGAGTCTGTTAGCAGAACTTCTGCTATAGCCATAGGGGCACGACGTAGAGCCTGGCTCCAAGCTTCAGACTTAAGCAGATGGGCACAACAAAGACTGGGTAATACTCCTTGCACTGGGGAAAATCTCTTCAATAAGGAGTCTTTACATCAGGTTGCTCAGTGGTCCACTGACTTCCCTGTTTCTGGAGGCTATTCTAAGTCTTCTCCTTCCCCAGTAGGTAGGAAATGCCCTACCAAACCTTCTTTCCCTAGGAGAAGAAGGTTTCACTCGTCTCCTGCCCATCATACAGATGTTCCCAAGCAGGGGAATCCTCACCCTGGTCTGAAGAATCCAAACTCTAGCCAGGCTGAACAAACCCAGCAACCATAGGGTCCTGAAGTTTACAACCTACAGTTGACTTCTTCTCAGTAGAAGTTTTTTCACTGTTTTTTCATTCAAAACTCTACACATGGATTCCTTTTCTCAGGACATCCAGTTGCTCCTAGGTATGCTGCGCTGTAAGGATATTCATGTCTATGGGTCACAGGTTTCTCCTCTTCTTCCTACCAAGAAGAGAGGTTTAACAACTATCCCATGATAGTTTTCTGTTCCAACATGAATTTTTTCCTTCCACAGACTTACCATATGGTAAGTCACTCTTCAGCTCCTGTTTCTCTACCCTCTTATCGAGGGTTTCCCCTGAAAGAGTGGTACCATACCACTGCAGGGCTTCTTTAACCTTTCTAGTCATTTCTTTTATTCCAGTGTGGAGTTTTTTCTCTTGAATAAACTCCCTTCTTTTGTCTGGGCAGCTCATCAGACAGGGACAGGAATTTCTCCTCTTGTTCTGTCTGTTCTCTCTGTTTTACACAGAAAGATTCTCTCTGTTGTCTTATTCAGCAGCTGCCCATGCAGGAGTTCCAGTGATTGGACTACTGGTACTTTTCCACAAGTTTCCAGTCTTGTCTTCCACTACTTTCTGTCTGGCCTTAGTCGTGATTCCAAGATAGTGCTTTCATCTGTCTTGGATAATCCTTATCACGTCAGGCTTATCACACTATCTTCTATTCTTGCCATCTCCAATTCCTTTGGATTTGGCAGCATAGTTGACGTGGCAGCTGTTTTTTTCCAACAGCCAGTTTTATTTCCCAATTCTCCTGTATAATGCTCTCTGCAATTCTACAGAGAAGCTTTCTACTATTTATTTATTTTATTTTTATTTATTTACAGTCTCTTATATACCGCACTATTCATCATCAGCGCGGTTCACATGGAACAAAATGCTCAGTACATATAACACGTATGAGTTTACAGGTAACAGGGTATAAATAACTTGGATAACCGGGGTAACTATTTACAAAACATACTACATGGAATCATATACACAGAAGATACATAGAAAAACCAGCCCACTGTAGGAATGAATATCACACTTCGTGAGTTGTTGATATACCCTTGCTAGAGAGCATGGGGTTTTGTCTCTAATGACTATCCTATATGGTTGGAAAAGGCTTCCTCAGTCATTTTCCATGACTGTGAGGGTTCTCCACACCCTACTATCTCCTTTTATAATAAAGGACATAAGCCTTCCCTACGTGACAGTCTAAAGAGTTCTCCAATTCCTACAGGGAATATGCTCTTTTTTCCTTGCAGCTTGTCCTCATGGTACCCTACTCCTTCATGGACAGCACATATTTAACTAAAAACGCATGATACCCCTTTGTGTCCCTCCAGTGGGTCAACCTGGTATCTCATCCTATGCGTTTTCTGTCCATTTACCATGTGAGAGTTCTACAGGACTCAGGACTTGCTGTTTACAGACTGATATTATCCTCTGTTTTTTTCACGCAACCATCCTGGTTATTTCACTGGATAGCATTCCTGCACCATCTTAACCAGGGGGAATAGATTCTCTATATATCTTCTCAAGTAGGTTCCACCTTCTTGTTATTAGATGAATCTTTCCTCTTCACATCTCCCATGCGAATGTTCTTATGGGCATATCTTTATCTGCTTAATTGCAGACATTTATCTTTAGATCTATATATTCATGTATGTATATATATCTATATACATCTCTATAGATACATATGTCTGTAAGCTGCGTGTGCATATGTTATGCCTCTCTAGATCTCACTATAGACATATATATATCCCATATATCTATATATATATATATGTGTGTGTGTGTGTATCTGTCGAGATGCTTCCTTATAGGTAAATATGTATTTACATACTTATCTCTCTAACTGTCTATGCTTATAAAGGTTTTACCTTCCTATAGGCTCCAGACTGGGCTTGCATATGTTCATACTGTCCCACAGTATGTGTGGGGTATTATGCACACAACCACTGCTGTGGTACTGACAGCTCCTACCTTAACCCTAGGTTTAGGTATCCCTGAAGCTCCATGCTCCAATATCTTTCCTATCTCTCACCAGTTAGGAAAGACAGGGTGGATCTTCAGTAGATCTGAGGTTTCAACCCTTCAGACATCTGTCCTTCTTGGGAATATGGGTTTTTTTCCTATACCCCTTCTTCCCTCCAGGACTGGGCTAGTTTGTCCAAATCGGTCAGTCTTCCTCTTTTGCTCCTAACTGTGAGTAACTCTGTAGCCAAAAGAGTTCCCAGCTTTTTCCATAAAGCTTTTCACTACAGACCTACCGTTTTTGTACTACCCCAGTTGACACCTGAGTCACCTGTCACTTCCAGATTTTGACCTTCACTTCAGTGAGGTCACCTTGAAGATTCCTCTACTGGATCCCCAGTAGACTCCATCAGCCTCTCTACTTCCTGCAATCCAGTAGGTGAGGTCCATATTGTGATTGTTTTTTTCAATATTTTTCATAATTATCATACATACAAGGACTCCTTACCTGTAGTCCTTTTTTAGGTTAGCTGTTTTTCTACAGCTCCTCTCTTTTCAACTCCTACCCTCCATCCTCAGAATGCCTGGCCATATGAGGTGTAGCATGTTTCAATTCCCTCCATGCTAGGGCTCCAGGCATCTTAGCTTGGGAGTCCCCATATGTGAAGACTCATTCCTGCTTGTTCCTGGAGATAGCACAGTTACTTACCTGTAACAGGTGATCTCTGGGAACAGCAGGAATAAGTCTTCACAACCCACCCACCTCCCCTAGGAGTTGTATCTCTCTATCTATCTTTCCTTTCCCCTCTCTCTCTTTGTCTCAGCTATAAAACTCAACTGAGGAGAGAGAGTTGGAAAGGCGGGAAGGCAGCACGCAGGCACTGACGGATGCTCCCAAAAGCTTTCTGATTGGACGCTGAGGCATGTTCCCGCACAGATTCCGTCGGTACCGACGTACCCATATGTGAAGACTTATTCCTGCTGTTCCCAGAGATCACCTGTTACAGGTAAGTAACTGTGCTTTCCTGCTGTTCCCAGAGATCACCTGTGACAGGTAAGTAACTGTGCTTTCCTGCTGTTCCCAGAGATCACCTGTTACAGGTAAGTAACTGTGCTTTATGCACTGGCTTTCAATGATTCTATTGTGTCTATTCTATTCTATTCTATTGGGTGTAGCCATGGGGGCCACCTGTGCCCCGGCAATTGCCAATCTGTATATGCAGCATTTTGAAAGTAAATGGATTGATGTTTCTCCGTATAAAGGATCCTTAAAATTATGGAAACGTTATATTGATGACGTTTTTTTAGTATGGCAAGGCACAACAGCTGGTTTGCAAGAGTTTTTTCACTGGCTTAATACCAGAGAAAATAATCTCAAGTTCACTCTCACTTACCACACAGAACATATCACATTTTTAGATGTTCTTATTAGAAAGACAGTGACAGGATGGGACACTTCAGTATATAGGAAAAGTACTGATAAGAATATGTTTTTACACTACAGTAGTGCACATCCAGTGCAACTATGGAACAGCCTACCCTTATCGTAATTTATTTGGTATAGATGGAACTGTGCTGATATAAAAATTTTTAAAATTCAGTCCAAAAGATTAAAAGAAAGTTTCCAACAAAGGGGTTACCCGGTTAAGGTAGTTAATAAAGCCTATAAGAGAGCATTATATGTTAATCATGATTTGCTGCTATATCCTTCCATTAAAGTACCCTCTGCAGAAGAAGATCAGCAGGTTAACCTCATTACGGCATTTTCTCTGTTTAGTAGAGCCTTACTGGACAGTGTTAGGCGGCATGCTAACGTCTTGCATAGTGTTCCAGGTCTTGAGCACTATGGGGTTAGATGTGTTTGGAAGCGACAAAAAAATCTTAAAGAACTTTTGAGCCCCACAGTTCTCCGGCCATTATCCTGTACCCAAAAAGAACAACTGAGAGGGCATGTAAAGTGTGGAACTTGTAATATTTGTGCGATCACTGAAGAATTGATAGAATTTAGTCATCGAAACAAAATTTATCAATTGAGAAATTTCACATCCTGTACGTCTACACATGTTGGGGCAAGGTACTTCAGGCCGGAAGGTCGGGGGTTCAAATCCCACTAGAGGACAGCAACCTTGGGCTGGAAGGACTGGGGTTTCTAGTCCCACAGGTGCTCCTTGTGGTCTTGGGCAAGCCACTTAACCCTCCATTGCCCATGTTCCCTGTAAGTATTAGTGTATGTCCCTGTCTCATATCCCCCGCATGTTAAATGTATCCCCAATTGTGTTGTGACCGCTTTGATTGAAGGATAAGGTGGTATACAAAAACTGTCTAAATAAAATAAAAATAAATAAATAAATAAATGTTGTGTACTATATACGATGTCCGTGCAATCTAGTCTACATCGGTAAAACCTCCAGGTCCTTTAAGGTCCGAATGAATGAACACAAAAGTAAACTGAAATGCCAATGAAGAGAAGCTCCTATTGTAGATCATTGCATGCAGTTACGTCATGCTTTTAACGATCTAAAATGCTTCTGCATTTCACAGATAGCTACAGCACAATTTGGTAGAACTAGAGAACAGGCTTTACTATATGATGAGCAACACTGGATATACCAATTAAGAATGATAACCCCTGATGGGCTAAATGCCCGGATTGAATGGGAAACGTGTTTCTGAATGATTGATTCCTCACAGGTGTAGGCTGCATTTCTGATTCATTGTGATCTATTTTAAATAACCCGCATGCGCGGTGTCCTACGACTGTTGATGAAGGAAAAGTGAGCAAGCTTCTAGAGGAATGCAGTCAGTTAAATCATAGGTATAGTAGTTTTGTTTTCCTTTACAATTTAAAGTTTTTCAACAACTATACAACAATAGAATCATTGAAAGCCGGTACATAATGAACTTGTCTGTTTCACAGTGTTTAGTACTATTCCCCCGAAGAAACCGCACAGGAGAAACGCTGAAGGGGAAGAGATTTTTACTGACAATTGGATTCACCTTTACAAGCTAAGTAAGCACTGTGTTATTTTTACAACATAGGGTTAAAATAAGTAGCTGTATAGATACAGGTCATTGATGTTTGAAGGGCGTTCAGGCCATTCTGACAGAAAGTCTTCAAGTCAAATGGCAGCCCGAGTATTCCGAGACCTGTCAGCTCCTATATATTAGTTACATAGTTTCCAGTCAGGAATAAGATACATTCTGGTCTTTCAGGTTGTACTACAGAGTAACATTTTTATAGTTATGCATGATGAACTGACTCTACTAAGGAAAGACCTAGCTGCCATGCATAAAGAAGTGACTCTACTGAGGGAGGAACTGGCTGCAATGAAACGCACCTCTTCTAGGATACAAAATGAACAAAGTCCACCACCACGCCCACAAAGAATCAAACACCCCAGGAACAAGTGAATCACAGGGGGTTCTGGTAGATTGCGACCTGTAACGCAGAGACATCCTACACATCAAGAGATATCCCTGCCTTGGCTAATGAGGATGCTCAATCCAAAGAAACTGAAGGGCCCTTAAATGAGTCAGTCAATGCCCAATCTCCTGCTAAAGCACCAAATATGAAGAAAACCTCAAACAGAAAGCTACTACTACTTGGAGTTTCCATCATCAGAGGCACCAACTTGGGAACACAGCTCAAAGGAGAGAAGATAGTCATGTGCCTACCAGACTCAACAGCCAGCAGGAATACAAACCACGTTGTTGAAGTCCTTAGCACAAAAAAATGAACACTCCAAACCTGATGTTATTATCCACTTGGGCACAAATGACCTGGCTAGAAACAGTGCCTCTACAGTCCAAAAGGACTTCCAGACTCTGGGAGAGAAACTCAAGCCCACTGTTAACACTGTTGCATTCTCAGAGGTTCTGCCTGTTCTTGGTAAGGGGACAAAACGGCTGCATTGCATTAACAGCTTTAATACATGGCTCCAGACCTGGTGCAAACAAGAAGGATTCAGATTTATTGGCGACTGGGGAAACAGATCGACCAACAAGAGACTATACTGTGCTGATGGACTACATCTCTCTGTCACAGGGAAAAGAATCCTAAGTGAAAAATTCAGGCAGTATGTGGATATGCATTTAAACTAGGAAACGGGGGTGACGGATGTGGAAGGTCAAGACCGTCACGCCACCCCCTGCAAAAGCAGAATAATATCAGAAACAGCCACACTTTTAAACCACACATCACAAACAAGTGGGAAGATGTGGGCAGAACAAAATCAATGCAAAATACACACAAGCCAGGTAAATGCTGGAAAGCAATGAGCACAAATGCTCAAAGCTTAGCCAACAAAGTTCTGGACCTGAAAGCCCTAATGGTGGAAATGCATTTGGACATTGTGGCCATTACAGAAACATGGTTCAATGAATCGCATGATTGGGATGTAGCCATAACTGGCTATAATCTATTCAGAAGAGACAGAGAAAATGGAAAAGGAGGAGGAGTAGCCTTGTATGTCAAAAGCAATATTAAAGCTACTGAAATGCAGGGGACATGGGGAAAAGAAGAAGCGCTCGGGATTGCGTTGGAAAGAGGAGATGGCACTGTCATCCATACTGCTGTAGTCTACAGACCTCCAACTCAAACTGAGGAGAGAGATAACAATTTGATTAAAGATATTGCCAAGATAGCCACAAAGGGGGAAGTAATCATTTTGGGTAACTTTAATCTACCTGATGTGGATTGGATTACTCCTTCTGCACATCTGGAAAGAAGCAAAAAAATTGTAGATGCTTTCCAAGATGCATCACTTAGACAAATAGTCATGGAACCAACCAGGGAAAGCTCAACACTGGATTTAGTGCTCACCAACGGTGATAGCGTGTCGAATGTCTGTGTGAGTGCCCCTGTGAGCAACAGCGATCATTACACAGTGTGGTTTGAAATAAAAGCCAGGGTACAGGCCAAACATAGCAAGCTCAAAGTCCTAAACTTCAAAAACACTGACTTCAATAAAATGGCCGGGTACCTAAAGGAGGAGATGACAGGGTGGAAGGAGATAAAGGAAGTGGAATTGCAATGGGATAAACTAAAGCTGGCAATAAAAGGGGCAATGGACAAATATGTTAAAAAAGTAAATAAAAACAAGAGGAGAAGGAAACCTATTTGGTTTTCCAAAGAAGTGGCTGCTCAAATAAAGGCAAAAAACATAGCTTTCGCAAAATTCAAAAGCTTGCAAACAGAAGAACACAGAAATGAATACAGGATCAAACTCAAAGAGTCAAAAAGAGAAATAAGGATAGCAAAATCAAAGGCAGAGGAAAAGATGGCTAAAGATGTTAAGGGTGGCGACAAAACTTTCTTCAGGTATATTCGGGAAAGCAAGAAGATCAGAGTTGGAATTGCAGGACTCAAAAGTGCTGGGAAAGGACTCGTGGAAAGTGACATAGAAAAAGGGAAATTGCTAAACAAATACTTCTGCTCTGTTTTTACTAAAGAAAATCCTGGAGATGGACCAGCTATGACTCCCAAATATAAAAATGGGAATGAAGTAGATACCACACCATTCACAGAAGATGAGGTGTTGGAACAACTTGCTAAACTGAAAGTGGGCAAAGCCATGGGACCGGATGGGATACATCCCAGGATACTGAAAGAGCTCAGAGAAGTTCTATCAGGGCTGTTAAAGGATGTATTCAACAGATCCTTGGAAACAGGAGAGGTTCCTCAGCACTGGAGAATGGCTGATGTCGTACCTCTACACAAAAGTGGTGACAGGGAAGAAGTGTCAAAGTACAAACCCGTGAGCCTTACCTCGGTGGCGGGAAAAGTAATGGAGGCGCTCCTGAAAGAGCGAATAGTGAACTTTCTCAAAACCAACTCACTCAGATGAGGGGAAGGTGATTAGCGGGGTGCCCCAGGATTCGGTCCTGGGCCCGGTACTGTTCAATGTATTTGTGAGTGATATTGATGAAGGACTGAATGGAAAAGTCTGTCTTTTTGTGCAGTGCAGTGTCATGCACTTGGGTAGCAGAAATCCAAGAGAAATGTACGCGATAGGGGGCGAAAGGTTGGTATGCACAGTTCAGGAAAAAGACCTTGGTGTGATTATCTCTGATGATCTCAAGGTGGCAAAAGCCAGGAGGATGTTGGGCTGCATACAAAGAGGGATTATCAGCAGAAAGGAAGAGGTACTTATGCCACTGTATAAGTCACTTGGAATACTGTGTTAAGTTTTGGAGACCATATCTTGCAAAAGATGTAAAAAGACTGGAAAGTGTTCAGAGGAAGGTGACCAAAATTATTTGGAGCCTGCGTAAGAAATCTTATGAGAAGAGACTTGAAGACCTAAATATATACACTTTGGAGGAGAGGAGGGACAGGGGAGATATGATTCAGACCTTTAAATACTTAAAGAGGAACGATGAACAAACAAACCTCTTCCAAAGACGGGGAAGCTGCAAAACTAGAGGGCATAACATGAAGCTGCAAGGTGGTAAATTGAAAGGCAATGTCAGGAAATATTTTTTCACTGAACGGGTGGTGGATGCTTGGAATGCCCTCCCGATGGAAGTGGTGGGGGCAAACACAGTGATGGAATTCAAAACAGCATGGGACAAGCACAGCGGATCCCTTTACAGAAACAGGATAAAACCAAAATAAACTGAACCATCTAACTTCTCAACAAATAGGGGTGTCCTACATGGAGTGGTGGGTCCACCCCTAAACAAAGACATGGGGAGGGGTGGCCTGCACAGAGCGTCAGGTGCACCTACTCTTGCCGTATTGCTGGGCAGACTGGATGGACCATGCTGGTCTTTATCTGCCGTCATTTACTGTGTTACTATAAAATGCCCTCCCGATGCAAAGGGTGAGGACAAATACAGTGACAGATTTCAAAATGGCATTGGACAGACACACTGGATCCCTTTCTAGCAACAGGATAAAATAAAAATAAACATAACTGTCTCTTATATATCAGCAAATAGAGGTGACCTGCATGGAGCGGTGGATGCACCTACTCTTACAGGGCAAACTAGATGGACCATAGTGGTCTTTATCTGCCGTCATATACCATGTTACTCTATTACTATGTAAGTGTTGAGTTGCCACAGCCTCCAGTGGTGGCTATGCCTTTCCACCTCGTAAGACGTGTGCCATTGGCTATGCCACATTGCATCGTTCTGACAACGATGCCAGATTGGTGGGTGGGAGGCGCACTGACTCATTCACACAGCACAGGGTTTTTGGTCAGCCCGCGAGCCTTGAAGGACTACCAAAAGGGACTGCTACAACTGGAAGCAGATTTACACTCGTGAATATAATCTTCTGGAATAAACTCTAAATCTTGGGGTAAAAGGGACTTGCATAAGAACATAAGATATGCCATACTGCGTCAGACCAAGGTCCATCAAGCCCAGTATCCTGTTTCCAACAGTGGCCAATCTAGGTCATACGTACCTAGCAGTTTCCCAAAAAGACACAGGTTCCACAATGCTTGTACTGGGTCAAACATTGATATCCTGGGTCCTTTTTAATAATGGTTTATGGACCTTTCCTCCAGGAACTTCTCCAACCCAGCTTCTCCAACCCCTTTTTTAAACCCAGCTACACTAACAGCCTTTACTACATCCTCCGGTAACAGATTCCAGAGTTTGGTTACACGTTGAGTGAAAAAATATTTTCTCTTATTAGTCTTAAATAGGTTACCCTGTAGCTTCATTGCATGTCCCCTAGTCCTTTTATATTCTGATAATGTAAACAATCGATCTATGTTTACCTGTTCCACACCATTCATTAATTTATAGACCTCTATTATATCTCCCCTCAGCTGTCTCTTTTCCAGGTTGAAGAGCCCTAACCTTTTTAGCCTCTCTTCATAGGAGTATCCTTCCATCCCCTTTACCATTTTGGTGGCTCTTCTCTGTACTTTTTCTAATAACGCTATATCCTTTTTAAGATAGGGTGACCAGAATTGCACACACTATTCAAGATGCGGTCGCACCATGGAATGATACAGAGGCATTATAATATCTTTTGTTTTATTTTCCATTCCTTTCCTTATGATACCTAGCATTCTATTTGCTCTCTTGGCTGCCACTGCACACTGGGCAGAGGGTTTTAACATGTTATCCACGATGACACCTAAATCTCTTTCCTGGGTGGTGGTTCTCAATGTCGAACCTTGCATTGTGTAACCATAGTTTGGGTTGTTCTTTCCTACGTGCATAACTTTGCACTTGTCCACATTAAATTTCATCTGCCATTTTGATGCCCAGTCTTCCAATTTATCAAGATCTTCTTGCAATTTTCCACAACCCTCTTGGGTTTTAACAGCTTTAAAATAGTTTTGTGTCATCTGCAAATTTGATAACCTCACTCGTTATTCCCTTTTACAGGTCATTTATGAATATGTCAAAAAGCAGCGAACCAAGCACTGATCCCTGCGGTACTCCACTATTCATCTTTTTCCATTGGGACTTCTTGGGATTAAAGCTGATAAATCTGTGTATTTTAGAATTCAGTGTTTTTGCTGTGTCAATCAGGACTTAGTACCACTAGTGAGCTTTGTATTTAAGTCAAAGCAGAGTATAGCTTAGCATAGAACATAAAATAAGAGTAAATAGACTTTGAAATAAATTGGTTTCTAAAGAGCTTTTCATTTAGCTTAACCTAGAAAGTAAATTGGTAAGCCTTTATGTTAGAAGCACAGGACATGGCACTGTGTAGCAGTCAACTTTTAATAAGTCGTCTTTCCCTCCCTGTCTCCCCGACTCCCACCCACCCCTGGGATAATCATAGCTTTATAGGTGCTTAAACTTTTTAAAGGAAAGGAAGTGCCATAGTCACTCACAGTGCAGCTATATATCCTCATCAGGCTCCTTTAGGACCTGAGATTAATTAATCCTGAGGTGATCAAAGTCCATTAAACATATTAGGTATACTTTTATTAGTATAAGTATCCCAGGAAAACCTAATTAAGTAAACAACTTAAATATCTTAAAACTAATATGCATACAGTAGTCGAGCAGCAAGATGGGGGATTTCCAGTCTTTTGCATTGAGTGTCGCATGTATGATTTTCTCCCAGTTGGTGAGGTGTCTTACTTGTGCATGAGGCGCAAGGAGCTCTTTGCTCTTAAGGAGCAAGCCTGATCTCTGGAGGCTAGCGTAGCAGACTTGGAGGATAGAAGGAAGACACAGAGGTACATAAATGAGACTTACATTATCCCTGTTGCCATGGAGGAGAGAACCATGTGGCAGGAGAGCATCACTCTCTTATGACAGGAAGTGATCCTGTAACTAGGACCTGTCCTCCAGGTGATATAAACCCCTCTCGCACCGAGGACGTTTCTCCAGGGCCATGTGCCCACGAGGGAAGGATTAAGACAGCCGTTATAGTTGGTGATTCAATCATTAGGCATGTAGATAGCTGGGTGGCTGGTGGACGTGTGGATCACTTGGAGCATGCCCTCCTCGTGCAAAGTAGCGGACCTCATGCGCCACCTAGTTAGATAGTGCTGGGAGGAGTCTGCTGTCTTGGTACATGTTGGTACCAATGACATAAGAAAGTGTGGTAAGGGGGTTCTGGAGGCCAATTTTAGGCTTTTAGGTAGGAAGTTGAAATCCAGAACTTCCAGTGTAGCATTCTCCGAAATGCTACCCGTTCCACGTGCAGTACCCAAAAGGCAGGCAGAGCTCCGGTGTCTCAAAGCATGGATGAGACAATGGTGCAAGGAAGAGGGTTTTGGATTTGTTAGGAATTGGGCAACATTCTGGGGAAAGGAGGTTTTTTTCTGAAGGGATGGGCTCCACCTTAACTGGGATGGAACCAGGCTACTGGCATTAACCTTTAAAAATGAGATAGAGCAGCTTTTAAACTAGATAATAGAAGAAAGCCCACAATTGCCCAAGAGCACATGGTTCGTAACAATGTATCCTTGAAGGATACTAGCAAAAGATTGAAGTTAGGGCATATCAACAGAGAGGTTCCAATAAAGACAAAAGTAGCCCAAATGCCCTGGAGTACAGAGCAGACAGAACCTAAAAGTTCCAAATTACCCCTGCCTACCGATAACCAGATTAATATGAATAAAGTACATTTTCTAAAATAAGACGGGAGAGCAGCAAATGAGAGGTTAGATATGATTGGTATCTCAAAGACATGGTGGAAGGAGGACAACCAGTGGGACACTGTGATACCTGGATATAAGCTATATTGTAATGATAGAGCGCAACCCTTCCACCATTTTGGTCTGCTCTATGTTAGAGAAGGCATTGAGTCACAAAGGATTAAAGTTTTGCAATTCCATGTAAAAAAAGGGAAGGGGAAAGCGATGGCAGTGGGGGTGTACTATTGACTTCCTGGACAGAATGAACACATGGATGATGAAATGCTCAAATCAGGGAAGCTAACAAAATTTACAGCACAGTAATAATAATGGGTGACTTCAATTACGCTGGTATCGACTGCGTCAGTGTCACGGCAGGACATGCTAGGGAGATAAAGTTTCTAGATGAAATAAATGACTGCTTCTTGGAGCAGCTGGTTCATGAACAGACAAGAGTGAAAGCCATTTTGGACTTAGTCCTTAGTGGAAACATAGAAACATGACTACAGAAAAAGACCACATGGCCTATCTAGTCTGTCCTTCCATATCAACAACTACAGCAGTCCCCTTTTTTACTTTAGAGATCCTCTGTGTTTGTCCCATGCTTCTTTGAATTCAGATACTGTCCTCATGTTTACCGCCTCCACTGGGAGACTATTCCATGGATCTACCACTCTTTCTGTAAAGAAATATTTCCGCATATCACTCCTGAATCTATCCCCTTTCACCTCATCCCAGGTCCCCTCATAGCAAAACTTGCTTTCAATCGAAAGAGGCTCTCCCCCTGTGCATTTATGCCACGGAGGTATTTAAACGTCTCAATCCTATCAACTCTATCCTGCCTTTCCTCTAAGGCAGCGTTTTTCAACCACTGTGCCGCGGCACACTAGTGTGCCGTGAGATATTGTCTGGTGTGCCGTGGGAAAAATTCCAATTTCATCCGTAACATGTGGCCTCGGCTCACAAATTAGGGTTGCCAACCGGCCGGTTTTCAGCCGGCCTGGCCGGTTTTTCCATGGCCAGGCCAGCTGCCAGCACAGTTGTAAAACCGGCCATTGAAAAGCCGGTTTTTTGCTCTGGCCGCAAGATCGGGAGCGGCCAGAGCAAAAAACCGGCTTTTGTGCCGAAGTCCGCGGCGTGAACGCGATCGCGATTCCCTATAGCAGTGCAGCCGCTGGTTCTGCTTTGTACAGAGCAGCGGCTGCACTACACTTACATTGAAAAGTAAAGAGAAACTGTGTCAGGAGCCCTCCGATCATGCAGAGCCCGAGGAAGTGATGTCATGGGGGCAGGCTCCTCACAGGCTGTCTTTCCTTTTCAAATTAACTTTAGCTGCAATAAAGTTAATTTGAAAAGGAAAGACAGCCTGTGAGGAGCCCGCCCCCATGACATCACTTCCTCGGGCTCTGCGATGACCGGAGAGCTCCTGACACAGTTTCTCTTTACTTTTCAATGTAAGTGTAGTGCAGCCGCTGCTCTGTACAAAGCAGAAGCAGCGGCTTGGGCAGAGGGGGGGTGTGTGTGTGTGTGAGTGAACCAGCAAGGGGGGGGAGTGTGAGTGAACCAGCAAGGGGGGGGGGGAGTGTGAGTGAACCAGCAGTGGAGGGGGGGGGGTGGTGTGAGTGAACCAGCAAGGGGGGGGGGCGATGGTGTGAGTGAACCAGCAGGGGAGGGGGGGTAAGTGAGTGAGTGACCCAGCAGGAGGGGTGAGTAAGTGACAGGGGGGTGGGTGAGTAAGTGACAGGGGGGTGGGTGAGTGAACCAGCAGTGGAGGGGGGGGTGGTGTGAGTGTTTGATTCCTATTCAAGAGAATTACTTTATATATAGTCAATATAGGCACAGAGGTAAATTTTTTTAACATTTTCTAATGGTGGTGTGCCTCGTGATTTTTTTCATGGGCCCTGATCAGGCATGTACTGCATCGGATAGAGATGCATCTAGGTCAAATAGTCCTAGTGGTGCCATATTAGCCACGGAGGCCCTGATATGCTGACTTGATATGCCTGCTGCAAGAACCCACGCTTCCTCTCGGTAGCTGGCAGAGCTCCTACTGCAGGGTCCCATCTGCTTGGATGACCTTGCTCCTTGCTCACTTACGTCCTGGCTCTTGAGTGGCACAGGCTAGAACCCAAGGGGTATTTCTCACAGGTCGTCACCACCTTGCTGAAGGCACGATGGTCCTCCACTTCTCAGGTGTATGCCCGAATGTGGCTCCTTTTTTCCTCCTGGTGCTCCCGCTGGTCCGTCTCCCCATGGTCTGTTCAGGTGCCGCTCCTCCTTTCCTTCCTCCAAGAAGGCTTCAATAGAGGCCTTGAGCTTAATTCCCTAAAGGTGCAGGTTGCAGTCTTGACATGTTTTCAGAGACCAGTTCAAGGGCTTTCCCTCGCCTCTCATGCGGACATTGTCTGTTTTCTTCGTGGCGTTCGCTCTCTTCGGGTGCCGATCCATCCTGTCGTTACCAGCTGGGATCTCTCCTTAGAGCTCTCTGTCCTAACTCATGCTCCCTTCGAGACGCTCTGCGCCTCAGCACTCAAAGACTTCACGCTGAAGACAGTGTTCCTCGTAGCGGTCATGTCTGCCAGGCGTGTTTCGGAACTCCAAGCACTATCTTGCCGAGGCCCCTTCCTTTCCTTTTCAGCAGACGGGGTCATTATCTGCACCATCTCGTCCTTCTTGCGCAAGGTCCTGTCTGAGTTCCATCTTAATCAGATGGTGTCTCTTCTCATCTTCTGGCAGGACCAGTATCTGGGGTACCAGCAGTCTCTGCATTGTCTAGATGTCAATAGGACGCTTCACCGCTATCTCAAAGTTACTAATCCGTTTTGCCTTTTGGACTACCTCTTTGGTCCACGGAAGGGGGCGGCTGCCTCCAAGGCGATGATAGGCTGATTCGACAACCTGCTTAATTCAGTGCGCTATGTCCTCCAGAATAAGCCCTTTGGGATTCAAGCACATTTAACACGGGCCTAGGACCTGTCCTGGGCCGAATGCTTGCAAGTGCACCCACTTGATATCTGCAGGGTGGCAACTTGGTTGTTCCTGTCTACCTTTGCCCATCATTATTACTTGGATTTCCAAGCCAGGGAAGCAGCGCAATTTGGAGCTACCATTTGACTGCCACTGTTTCTTCCCGCCCTACGGTGAAGTAGCTTTGGTACTCCCTGCTAGTTTGGACTGGTTTAGCAGGATGAGTTGGAAGGTGAAATTTTTTTTACCGTTAAGTTCCTTTCCTGGAATCCTGCTACCACCCTGGGCTAGTCTCGCCATCTTAATTAGTGCCAAGCCATTGGCGGTGCCAGACCGATTCTGATTCAGTGTGCTCGGGCTGTGTATTTGCCTCGTAACAAAGCCATGTTGGCTGTCTTTATATCTGTTTTGGTGGTGTCAGTTCGTTAGTCTGGTGTTCTCGTTATTAAACTGTTTTGTTCTGCAGTCCTGGAGCTTGCCATGGTTATACTGAGGCTGACCCCTAGGGGTGTGACATTATGTACCAGGGGGGGAAGTTGCAGGGTTTCTCTGTCTTGTCATCTGTTGGCAGGGGGACACAACCTGCTAGGCTGGACTGGTCTAACAGGAATCCAGGAACAGGAATTAACAGTAAGTAAAATTTGACCATACCATGCCTCCACAGGGGCAGCAGGGTGGTTTCATGTGAACTACTAATTTTAGGAGTTTTGAAATTCTATATTAAAATCTATATAACCATTTTCATAAGGATGCTCTGGAATGAGATGACATAAGATGAACATGAAAGGGGATAGATTTGGGAGTACTCTGAAGCAATATTTCTTTACAGAAACGGGTGGTGGATGCATTGAACAGCCTCCCAGTGGAGATGGTAGAGTGCAAACTGTATCTGAATTAAGGAAATGTATAGCAAACACAGAGGATCTGTGGGGAGAATAAGAGATTGTCAGAGTTCAGTAGGTGGATTGGATGGGCAGACTGGTTATCTGTTGTCATTTTTCTATGTTATTCTTCTTTCTCTTTGTCGTTATTTCCCTATTCCCTTCCTTCCAGATCATCCTGCTGCTCGTCCAGAGAAGGGGGGGGGGGGGCTGTGTCCCCCTGCCAGCAGATAATGAAGACAGAGAAACTAGAAGCTGCCACTGACATCATCACTAGTACCTTTGCTAGTGTAGTCCATGGCACCCTTTAGTATTATTTTGTCTCCAGCAGATGGTGGTTGCTGGACTGCTGCAGCGGAAGTCATGGATTGCTGGCCATCCATCCAGAGAAATGCCTTCCAGTTAAGCCCTGTCCGCAGACGTCTCCAGGGCATATAGATGAATAGCCTTCTGGAGTTTCTCATTCCTGGGGGGCAGGGTGGGGGTACCCCTGGTCAGCTGGGGCAGCTTAGCCTGAGCAGATCCACTCCTGAAGTGCCCTTAATTCCTTAAGACAAGCCAAGAGAGTTCCCTTCCCCCATCGCCACTTGCATCACTCCTGTATTACATGAGAGAAATGGTTGAAGTGCTTGTGCTGAATGCTGAACACTGGGATTTCTGTAAGTTACCTCTGTGGGTGCAGGGCCTCTCTTGCAGTGGAGTTCTTGCTTGTTTGATGCCCTTTTCGCAGCCTTTGGAGCAGGGAGCCCACGATGTATGAGCAGCATTTGTGAACCATCTCTCCTGCGATCATCGATCTTCCATCGCAGGAGCGGTGATAGTGTCCGGGGAAGCCAGAAGAACAAGTGATTGGTTTGGGCCTACGCTATCCACAGCTGAAGTTGTGGCTGTTCCTGACTGATGCTGGCTCTTTCACAGTGCTGCATAGACTGTGAGAAGCATCACTAGTCTTGCGGCATAATCCCTGTGTTGCGGACCCAGGGGAAACATGGCAGCAGTGAATGGATATGCTTTCCAGCCCTCCCCTAGCATCAGGCAGGTCCATGGCCAGCCTCTCCACACACTCCCATGTCTTCTGCCTCGGCATGAATGGCAGGAACAACTTTTGTACTGGCAGGTAGTGTGGACCCTAGGCCACACCACCATTCCTTTTCTCAGAGTTCCTTCCCCCAAGAGTGCTGGGTGTTCAGGCTGTGGAGCCTTCTGCTGCTGAGATTTTGAATTTTTTTAGCGCATATAGTCATTTTGGTGGGGAGTGGCCTAGGAGCATTCAGGGTTCCACTCGGGACCCCTTTCAGCCTTCTATCCAGCCCATGGCAGGGATCCAGTTTCTAAGGGTTCTTCAAAGGCTGCAGGCACGTTTACAAAAGCATTCATGCTCCCGCAGGGTAGTGGAGAAAACTGAAGCGTCCTAGAGCTGCTTCTGCAGTCCCTAAAGGAACAGAAGTTCCTAGAGGCTCTTAAGGAGGACTGAAAGGTGGATTCCCTTATCAGCAGTTCAAAGGCGATTCCTTGGATGTCTGTTTATTTTGCAGGGATCCTGCTCTGATCTCCCAAATTACAACGTCTCTCTGTATAGTTAAACCTTCTGAAGGAGAAAACAGTAAGTTGCAGTCTAATCCTTTTCCGTCAGAGTTACAAAAGTTAGTTTGCATGGAATGGTAATTGCCGGATGCTGCGCTAAGGCGCATCTGATGAATGGGCAAGATCTAGGCCTGGTCCCAGGCTGACTTGGACAAGTGGCTTCATGGGGTTGGGTCTATATTGTTCCAGAGATGGCTTTGACTCTAGCACTGGGCCACCGATGTTACCTCTAAGGCGAGGTTGTCCAAGCTTATTTTTGGTTAGGATTTTGAGAAGTTGGTGAATGATATGGGTGAAGTCAAGCTGCAGCATTTAATGAAAGACAAACCCAGCTCTTGTTCTTTTCTTGCTGTCATTTTCCAGACTCCAGGTGGTAGCACTCGGGTTCCTTTTCAGGGACACATGCGATGGCACTGCCATTTCACGGGACCCACAGATCATCCAACAGATCTTCCACCTCCCATCCACGCCAATGATGGGCAGGGGCCCATTCTGTGATGCCACAGGTGGGCAGCCACCTTTGCCATTTTTACCAGGAGTGGGCCCAAATCATGTTGGATTGCCCCCTTTCAGTCCTAGGCCCATCACGTCCCCTTCCCGTCCCAGCCTCCCACTGCCAGCATCAGTCCCCTTCCAGCATGAGCACATTTCCCGTCCCAGCCCCCTTTCTAGCATTAGCCCTTTTCTAGTCCCAGTCTCCCGCCCCCCACCATCACTCCATTTCCTTTCATAACCCCTCAATCCCCCACCTCTTCCCCACCATAGGCCTGTTGTCTGTCTCTCCTCCCCCACCCCCACCCCCAGTGCCAACAGCTATCTTCCCTTTTTGCATCACTCCCAGACAGTCACCTCTTCCCCCCCCCCTGCCTGTGATGCAGCAGCTACAGTGTTGTTTAACACAACCATGCTCCTGCAGCTGCTGACAGTGTGGTGTCCTTAAAAGGCCCAGACAAATGCTTCCCTTTTCTTGTGAGAGATGGGAAATGTGCCTGTTGAAACTGGTGCAGTGTCAGCGGCTTCAAAACAGCACAGCCATGGGAGCGAAGGACAACACTTGTGGCTATTTTACGCATGAATGTGGTTGCGGTTGTGGCAGCAGGGGCAGGGAGAGGTGGCGATAACTGGTTCAGAGTAATGGGAGTGGGCCAGTGCCCGCGCTTATGTGACCAGAACCAGTACCTAGCAGGTTAGGACTGTGGTTTGTGACATAAAGAAATCACAATGAGGCTTATTTCATAAGATGTGTTAAAATACCAGTAACAACGCTCCTCGAGAAAAATGTAATGTGTGAGTTGCAAATCTTCCTGTCAATGGCTGGAAGCAGCCGAGTATCTCCCTTTCCTTAATGGAGCTTCTGTCCAAAGAGTCCCCACCCCCTTTAAGCTACTAAAGGCCTCTGTCCTAATGTGTCTGTCCTCCAACTCCTCATGAATCCCCGTGTGCAAAGCCTGCGGCAGGAGGGATTCCCAGGCTCCGTGCTGGCTGACCAGGAGTGTTTGGGGTTTCAGAGCCAGCCCCATACTGCAAAGAAGATGTGTAGGTGTATTATATGATCGTTTGATACGTGTGCCCATGCAGTGCAACTACAGCCACACTGTGCTTTCAGGACCTTACATGCATGATCAGGGGCTGTGCAGCTGCACAGGGCGCAAGTACTGAAAGGGTGCCGATACCATCACGGGGCTTCCAGGAAGCTCAGAAAGAGTGGGTTGGAGTGGAGGAGGGTCGCACAGGGCGCAAGTACTGAAAGGGTGCCGATACCATCACGGGGCTTCCAGGAAGCTCAGAAAGAGTGGGCTGGGGTGGAGGAGGGTTGCACAGGGCGCAAGTACAGAAAGGGTGCCAATATCATCACGGGGTTTCCAGGAAGCTCAGAAAGAGTGGGTTGGAGTGGAGGAGGGTTGCACAGGACGCAAGTACTGAAAGGGCGCCGATATCATCACGGGGTTTCCAGGAAGCTCAGAAAGAGTGGGTTGGGGTGGAGGAGGGTCGCACAGGGCACAAGTACTGAAAGGGTGCCGATACCATCACGGGGCTTCCAGGAAGATCAGAAAGAGTGGGTTGGGGTGGAGGAGGGTCACACAGGGCGCAAGTACTGAAAGGGTGCCGATATCATCACGGGGTTTCCTGGAAGCTCAGAAAGAGTGGGTTGGGGCGGAGGAGGGTTGCATAGGGCTCAAGTACAGAAAGGGTGCTGATATCATCACGGGGTTTCCTGGAAGCTCAGAAAGAGTGGGTTGGGGTGGAGGAGGGTCGCATAGGGCTCAAGTACAGAAAGGGTGCCGATATCATCACGGGGTTTCCCGGAAGCTCAGAAAGAGTGGGTTGGGGCGGAGGAGGGTCGCATAGGGCTCAAGTACAGAAAGGGTGCTGATATCGTCACGGGGTTTCCTGGAAGCTCAGAAAGAGTGGGTTGGGGCGGAGGAGGGTCGCATAGGGCTCAAGTACAGAAAGGGTGCTGATATCGTCACGGGGTTTCCTGGAAGCTCAGAAAGAGTGGGTTGGGGCGGAGGAGGGTCGCATAGGGCTCAAGTACAGAAAGGGTGCTGATATCGTCACGGGGTTTCCTGGAAGCTCAGAAAGAGTGGGTTGGGGCGGAGGAGGGTCGCATAGGGCGCATCTCTAGCTTGCTATAGTCCTGCATGTTCTGATACACAGGGCTTTGGTTGTGCAATTTTACAAAAGCCTGTTTTATAGATGATAAATGCGTCATACAACTGCTCTCTTATAGTCTCTTTGGAGAGGGCACTTACCACGCCTGTACACTATGTACTTCCAATAATGATACAAAAATAAGTAAAGATTAGTAAAATCCCTTGACTGTATAAGTGATTTTGCAGAGGATTTGTAAGTACAATCCCATCGCACACATGAAGCTGCCCTCACCTCAGATTCCGCTTAGATGTAATCTCTTTGAGGTAAGGGCTGACTCACCATTGTGCAGTGCTGCATGTCCAGTAGCTGATGAAATTAAGCGCTGCTTTTCTTATCTGTTCCTATTCTGATAGATGGAGCATAATGGTAGAAGGCGTGGCATCCTCCTCCCGCAAGAAGCAGAAATCATAACAAGAAAGGGCACATTAGTGAATTAGTTATAATTCCCAACTGATTTAGGTAATACCTGTTTTTGCACATGTAGCTGATAGATCCTAAGTCAGGGCTTCTCAGCCCAGTCCTCGGGACCCACCTGGCCAGTCAGGTTTTCAGGATCGCCGCAATGAATATGCATGAGTGAGACTGCTAACAATGGAGGCAACGCATGCAGATCTCTCTCATGCATATTCATTGTGGCTATCCTCGAAACCTGATTGGCTAGGTGCATTCCAAGGAATGGGTTCACAATCCCATTTCTAAGTTGCCTTTACTGGTCTGACGTCATTTTTAGATTTATGTTTTTATCTATTGCAACATACATTTGTGAGAGTGGTTCAGTCCATCAAGCCCAGTATCCTGTTTCCAACAGTGGCCAATTCAGGCCAGAAGTACCGAGCAGGTTTCCAAAGAGGCACACAGGTTCTATAATGCTTGTCCCAGGGTAAGCAGTGGATTTCCCGGGTTCTCTTTAATAATAGTTTATGGACCTTTCCTCCAGGAACTTGTCCAAACCTTTTTTAAACCCGGCTCCACTAACAGGTTTTACTACATCCTCTTTTAGATCACTGTAACCTAATCTACTCTCTAGCATTAGCAAGCATAAGTGTGCTCTGAACACCTCGGGAGTCTGCAATGGTGCCTGTGTGGAGTGGAGTGTTCTTACATGCTTGTATCTGGTTCATCAAGCAGGGGCTTCAAATGATTTTGCCCTTCTGAAGCAGTACAGTTCCTTGCAGACTTTATGCTCTGATCCTCAAGACCTGCTACAGGTCCTGACTTTGAAAGAGGACTGGAATGTATGTACTCAAAATAGGGCCTTTACTGTTTGTGGTCCAAGCCTTGGGAACTGCTGCAGGAGCGCAATGTATTATCTTTCATCAGGCCCTAAAATCCTTTCTGCTTCATAGAGCTTTTTACATTGTAACTTAATCTTGGTAATGTACATTAAACAGGGACATTGATAACTTGGGATTCTTCTGAAGCAATGGAGGGTTAAGTGACTTGCCCAAGGCCACAAGGAGAGCTAGTGGGATCGAACCCTAGTCTTTTGCTGCCTAAGCCAGTGCTCTAACCATTAGGCTCCTCCTCCACTCCCACTAGATTATGGGTGCTTTATTGTAAACCACATAGGAGATTTGGATTTGTGGTAAACAATAGAATTAAATGAAATGAAATTTTCCTCAGTTACCAGAACATTTACATAAAGACAGTAACTTCATTTCATGACTATAACGTATCCTATAAATCAGAAATTCCCAATTGTTTTAGTTGTGTGTTCCCTCACCTCCCTTTTCCAATTGATCCTGCTAGATTATTCAAGACAAGCGGATCTATCTCCCCTACCAGCAGATGTTGGAGACAGAGAAAAATCCTCCAGAAGCCTGATTGGCTGGGCTCTGGTAGGCATATAGGCATACCCCTAGGGGTCCCCTTCAGTATTTTCTCTGTCTCCAGCAGATGATGGTGTTCCTTTAGTTCTTGTCTCCATTGCTGGAAATGTCCAGAGCACACAAGAGGTGTCCCTCTGGACTTTCCAGCTTAGATTTAAATGAAATTAAATTCTCCTCAGTTACCAGAACATTTACAGTAACTTCATTTCATGACTATAACATATCCTAGAGACCAGCAATTCCCAACTGTTTTGGTTGTGTGTTCCCTCACCTCCCTTATTAACCTTCAAATGGTTCAGGAACCCCCTAGTTCATCCCCAGTACTCTTTCTGGGCTCCTCTCTTCAGCACCAAGCTTATCCTTGCTCACCCCCTTTATCTCCCTTCCACCTTCCTCAGTCTCTTTCTGCCTCCTGCCAGCCAGTTACCTCCAGTTTCTCCTTCTATTCTCCCTCCTGCCCCCGCCCCCACCACCAATAACCATCAGCCTCTCTCTCTTTGTTTTCTCTTTTCCTTGTTCTATGGACCCCCTGTAATGGCATCAGAGACCAAGAGCGATCCATAAACTACAGGTTGGAAACCATTACTATAGACAATATCTGTTGTGATCAGAAAACAAATATTCAACATTTTACTTTGCTGAAAACAGTATAAAAAGCCTGAAATCAAATGGAGAGGCACATTCCTGAACATGACTAGTGAAATATGTCCTCCTGCCAACCAATGAAACATACTCCTTTCATACCCCACAACTAACCAGCAAGTCATAGTCCCTTTTAGCAAACTGAAGAGGCGCAGTTCTCCAACAAACTACCATGGCATGCTTCCTCCCTCTAATCAAGGGTGCCCATTTTTTCAACAGAACAGCAAAGCAAGCTCTCACACCAGTCAAGAGTGATAAGGGTGTTGGGGCCACTTGGCAATAGTGATCATAGCATGATCACGTTTGATTTAATAAATGGAGGAAAGATGGTAAGGAAATCCACAGTACTACATTTTAACTTTCAAAAGGAAGACTATGATAAAATGAGGAAAATAGTTAAGAAAAATCTAAAAGGAGCAGTTGCAAAGGTTAAAGATTTACATCAAGCATGGGTATTGTTTAAAAATACTATCTTGGAAGCCCAGACAGCTGCATTCCATGCTTTAAGAAAAGTGGAAAGAAGTCCAAAAAACTACCAGTGTGGTTTAAAGTCAAAGTCAGAGAGGCTATTGTTGCCAAAAAAGCATCTTTCAGGAAATGGAAAAAGGAGCCTAATGATGAAAACTGGAAACAACATAAGCACTGACAAGTTAGATGTAAGGCATCGATAAGGAAGGCAAAGAGAGAATTTGAGAAGAAGCTTGCTGTGGAAGCAAAAACATGTAATAAAGACTTTTTCAAGTACATTTGTAGCAAAAACCCTGTGAGAGAGTCAGTTGGACCATTAGATGATAGAGGGGAAAAGGGGCACTAAGGGGACAAGCCCATAGCGGAGAGGCCGAATGAATTCTTTGCTTCGGTATTTACTAAGGAAGATCTAGGGATGTTACCCATGACTGAAATGGTATTTAAAGGTGATGCCACAGAAGAATTTAAAGAAATATCGATACACCAGGAAGATGTGTTACAACTATTTGATAAACTGAAGAGTAGCAAATCACCTGGACCAAGATGATATGCATCCAAGGGTGCTGAAAGAACTGAAATGTGAGATTGTAGCCCTAGTATTAGTAATCTGTGAACTATCATTAAAATCATCTGTAATACCTGAAGATTGGCCAGTGTAATGCCAATTTTTCAAACAAAATTACTGAACATGTAGATAGTCATGGCTTAATGGGAAACAGCCAACATGGCTTTAGCCAAGGAAGGACTTGTCTTACTAATCTGTTATGTTTTCTTGAAAGTGTGAATAAACAGGAATACAAAGGTGAGTTGGTTGATTATAGTGTATCTGGATTTTCAGAAAGTCTTTGACTCACTCTTGGCAAAATTAAAAAGTCATGGGATAGGAGGCAGTGTTCTACTGTGGATCAGAAACTGGTTAAAAGATAGAAAGCAGAGGGTAGGCCTAAATGGCCAATTTTCCCAATGGAGAAAGGTGAATAGTTGAGTACCCCAGGGATCTGTGCTGCGTCCACTGCTTTTTAAAATATTCGTAAATGACCTGGAAATGGGAATATCAAGCGAGGTTATCAAATTTGCAGATGACACAAAATTATTCAAAGTTGTTAAAATCCATGAGGATTGTGAAAAATTGCAAGAGGACCTAATAAACTGGAAGACTTGGCATCCAAATGGCAGATGAAATTTAATGTGGACAAGTGCAAAGTTATGCACCTAAGAAAGAACAATTCAAACTATGGTTCCACGATACAAGGTTCCACATTAGGAACCACCACACAGGAAAAAGATCTAGGTGTCTTCATGGATAATAGGTTGAAACCCTCCACCCAGTGTGCAGCGGCAGCCAAGAGAGCAAATAGAATGCTAGGTGTCATAAGGAAAGGAATGAAGAATAAATCTAAGGATATTAAAATGCATCTGTATTGTTCCATGGTGCGACTGCACCTTGAATATTGTGTGCAATTCTGGTCGCCGTATCTTAAAAAGGATATAGCGTTATTAGAAAACGTACAGAGAAGAGCCACCAAAATGGTAAAGGGAATGGAAGGATACCCCTATGAGGAGAGGCTAAAAAGGTTAGGGCTCTTCAACCTAGAAAAGAGACGACTGAGGGGAGATATAATAGAGGTCTATAAATTAATGAATGGAGTGGAACGGGTAACTTAGATTGATTGTTTATGCCATCAAAATATAGAAAGACTATTGGACATGCAATGAAGCTACATGGTAACCTATTTAAGACTAATAAATCTGTCCAAGAAAGGTCAACGCGTCTTCGGTAGTAGACTGGCTAATCTACTGAAGAGGGCTTTAAACAAGATTCGTTGGGGATGGGTGAAGAAAGCCCCAGGTAGGTGAAAGCCCCCAGGTAGGTGATACATTAAATGGTTATGGTTATGGTTTATGGTTTAGGCATTTGATATACCGCCCTTTACTTACGCATCAGAGCGGTTTTACATGTATATACAAACAGGTACTTTTTATTCCCTTGCCCCCGAAGGGCTCACAATCTAAGTGTACCTGAGGCAATGGAGGGTTAAGTGGCGTAAATACCTTTATGGAAATGGGTAACAGGGGTAACATATGGAAAGCAGTGTGTATAAATGCCCGTAGCATGGGAAATAAGATCCCTGATGTTGAAGCTTTGGTAGGAGTGGCTGACTTGGATTCAGTGGCAGTTACAGAAACATGGTTAACAGAAAACCATGATTGGAATGTAACTATACCTGGCTATACTTTATTCAGAAAGGACAGGGTAGGAAGAAGGGGAGGAGGAGTGGCACTATATGTAAAAACTACTATTAAAGCTTTGGAATTACAGAGCTTAAAAGGGTGAGAGGAGGCATTGTGGGTTAAACTAGAAAGAGGGAAAGAGAAATCTATTTGAATTGGCGTGATATACAGACCTCCCTCACAAGAGAAAGAGGTGGACAGAGAGTTAATTGAAGACATAAGCAGCATTGCTAGGAAAGGGGAAGTGCTACTGATAGGAGACTTCAATATGCCAGATGTTGATTGGCACATTCCTGCTGCAGTATCATCTAGAAGTAAGGAGATCCTGGATTCTCTACAGGGAGAACTATTCTGGCAATTGGTAAAAGACCCCACACGTGAAGGGGCCATACTGGACTGGTGAAAGTGTTTCTGATGTTGTAGTGGGAGATCATTTTGCATCCAGTGATCACCAGATGGTGTGGTTCAGTATTAGGACTAGGGCTGTTAGAATCCATTCAAAGGTGAGGATCTTAGACTTTAGGAAGACTCACTTTACCAAGATGGGCAAATACCTCAGGGAGTTGTTAGTGGGATGGGAACAGCTGGGGGCTGTAGAAAAACAGTGGGCAAAACTGAAAGGGGATATTTTAAGGGCAACCAACCTTTTTGTTAAAATGGTAAATAAAGGTAAAAGGAAAAGGAGACCACTATGGCTTTTGAAAGAAGTAGCTGAAAAAGTGAAGAAAAAGAGGGAGGCCTTCATGAAACACAAGAGATCACAGAGAGAGGAAGAAAGGCATCTGTATTTGGAAAAACTTAGAGAAGCTACCAAAGTAGTCAGGAAGGCAAAGATTCAAAAGGAGGAGGAAATAGCCAATGCAATAAAATGGGGGGATAAGACATTTTTCAGATATATTAGTGAGAAGAGGAAGGGCAAAAGTGGTATTGTCAGACTCAAGGGTGCAGAGGAGGAATATGTAGAACCTGATAAGGATAAAGCGGAATTGCTTAACAGATATTTCTGTTCTGTGTTCACAGATGAAGAACCAGGAGCAGGACCTCAGAAAACACCCACAAATAGGAATAGAAGCGAGGGACATCTTGAACAATTTTCAGAAGACTGTGTTCGTGAGAAACTAGCTCACCTTAAAGTAGACAAACCGATGGGACCGGATGGGATACACCCTAGAATACTGAGGGAACTTGGGGACGTTTTAGCAGCTCCACTGACTGACCTTTTCAATGCCTCGTTGGAGTCGGGAGTGGTGCCAAAGGACTGGAGAGAGGCTCATGTGGTGCCTTTACACAAAAGCAGAAGTAAGAATGTGGTTGAAAACTACAGGCCGGTTAGTTTAACTTCGGTGGTGAGTAAATTATTGGAAACGCTGCTGAAGGAGAAAATAGTGAGGTTTCTGGAGTCCAGCGGATTACAGGATCCGAGGCAGCATGGATTCACCAGAGGCAGGTCTTGTCAGACAAATCTGATTGATTTCTTTGACTGGGTGACCAGGGAGTTGGACCGAGGGAAAGCTCTAGATGTGGTGTATTTAGATTTCAGTAAAGCCTTTGACACTGTTCCTCACAGGCGACTTATAAACAAACTGAGCACCCTAGGGTTGGACCCTAAAGTTACTGCCTGGGTTAGAAATTGGTTGGGTGGGAGGCAACAAAGAGTACAGATAAGTGGAGCTCACTCTGAGGAGAAGGATGTTACCAGTGGTGTGCCCCAGGGATCTGTCCTTGGTCCGATTCTTTTTAACATTTTTGTTAGTGATATAGCGGAAAGGCTGTTGGGTAAGGTTTGCCTCTTTGCGGATGATACCAAAATCTGCAGTAGACACCCAGGAAGGTGTAGATAACAGGAGGAGAGATCTAGCTAAGCTTGAAGAATGGTCTAGAATTTGGCAGCTGGGATTTAATATAAAAAAAATGTAAGGTCATGCATTTGGGCTGCAGCAATCCAAGTGAGCAATATAGTATTTATTTATTTATTTACAGTCTCTTATATACCGCACTATTCAGCATCAGCGTGGTTTACATGGAACAAAATGCTCAGTACAGTTAACACGTATGAGTTTACAGATAACAGGGCAAAAAACTTGGATAACAGGGGTAAACTATTTACAAAACTTGCTACATAGAGTCATATGAACAGGAGAGTTTCATAGAAACATATACACCACTAAGGGTTAGAGTATCTGTCTTGGCGTGTTGTTGAGATTCCAAATATTTGCTTAGCGAATTGTATCGTTGGACTCTATGGGGTGTCGTTGGGCTCTATGAGGTACTTGTTGAAAAGGTGGAATTTGAGGGCTTTCCTAAACTGCGTTAGGCTCTTAATAGCGCGGATACCTGGGGGTAATGCGTTCCAGCATCTTGGCGCACTGAGGCTAAAGGCCCTATTGGCTGTAGATGTAGTGCAATCTGTTAGTGCTTTCGGGACTTTTAGAGAGTTTATAGCCGTGGATCTTCTTGCTCTATTTGGAGATGTGGTATGGATGAGGGCAGTTAAGGATGCAGAGGAGAGCTTGTTAACAGCTTTAAAAGTGAGTAACAAGGTCTTGAAAACGATTCTAGCCTGGATGGGTAGCCAATGTAACTGTATCAGCAGAGGCGTCACGTGGTCACTCCTGGAGGCTCCATGGAGGACCCTTGCTGTCGCGTTCATGGTGAGCTGCAGCGGGTTCAAGGTGGATTGGGGAAGACCTTGTAGGATGGCATTGGCATAGTCAAAATGAGGTATGATCAATGCCTGGTAGATGTCCTGAAATCATTTGGTTCCAGCATGGATTGTAAATGCTTAAGTGAGCGGATCTTGTAGTATATTGCTCTGACTGTGTTTCCTATGTGGGCCTTCATGTCTAGGCGTTGATCCAAAGTGACGCCAGGTAACATATTGAAAGTTTAGATTGTAACTCAGCTTCTTTTACTTTAAGATATTGTGGTGGGGTAAAGTTAGGGTTCCTCGTAATGAAGAGTACTTCCGTTTTCTTATATTGTATTCGGAGGTTTTGGGAGAGAAGCCAGTCAGATATTGCATTGAAACAGCTCGTCAGTGGGGAGAGGTCCAAATGTTCAGTAGAGAAGGGTATGTAAAGCAGGACATCGTCAGCGTATAACATGCAATCAACATTGAAGGACCGGATGATCTTACAAATTGGCTGCATGTAAATGTTGAACAATAGGGCAGAAAGGGAGGATCCTTGTGGGACTCTCTGGCTTTGGTGGAAGGGTTCTGAGGTTGTCCCTCCAGAACGAACATGCTGCCATCTTCCGGACAGGTAAGATCTGCACCATGCAAGCGCTCTTCCGTTAATGCCTTTCTCAATTAGTCGTCCTAAGAGAAGCTCATGACTTACTGAATCAAAAGCTGCAGCGATGTCCAGAAAGATGAGAGCAAATCCTTGACGGATGTCGTCAATGCCGGTGATTATCTTGCAGAAGAGAGTGGTAAGAAGAGTTTCCACTCCATGGAATTCCCTGAAACCATGTTGGCAGGGGTCTAACGGTGCAGCGGTGTCGATGTGATCCTGTAATTGTCGTTGAACCTCTTTTTCAATGATCTTCGCGAGTAGTGGTATGCTGGATATAGGTCTGTATGATTCTACCTTTTGGGGATCGAGCTTGCAGTTTTTTAGCAGAGGTCTGATAGAGGTATGCTTAAGGGCTGAAGGGAATGAGCTGGTTGAGAAGGAGAGATTCATTATTTTGGATAGTACTGGGCTGAAGTGACTGCGGAGCTCCTTAATCCAGAAGGCTGGGCATGGATCGGACTGGGATGTGGTGGTGTTAAGGGCCATAATAGTGTCTTCAATTCCTTTCTTGGTAGGGGTAGAGAATACAGTTAGGGCTGTTGGGCAATCTTGCTCTGGGGTGGTGGTTGTTGTAGAGGTTTTGTTGGTCTGGCATATCTTGGATTGTACGTAGGTTGCAAAATCTTGTGGGCGTATCGCAAATTGAGGCCCAGAGGTTGTTTCCTTTGATAGGGTCTTGACCAGGTCAAAAAGGTCGTGTGGTTTATTAAGTGATCTCTTTAAGGTATCCGAGTAGTACTGTTTCATTGTTTCAGTGATTGCCTTGCGGTGCACAGCCAGATGACAGTTGTATGCTGTCTGGTCACTTAAAGAATGAGATCGGCGCCAGTGTTTCTCGAGTTTCCGTAATTGGGTAAGAGATACTCTAAGATCAGCTGTGTACCATGGAGTATAGGGGGTGAAGTACTTTTGTCCACTAAAGAAGAGCGAGACTTAGGCGTGATTGTGTCTGATGAACTTAAAGTAGCTAAACAGGTAGAAAAGGCGATGGCAAAAGCTAGAAGGATGCTTGGGTGCGTATGGAGAGGAATGGCTAACAGAAAAAAGGAGGTGATAATGCCTCTGTATAAGTCTTTGGTGCGACCTCATTTGGAGTATAGTGTGCAATTCTGGAGACCGCACCTTCAAAAGGATGTGAACAGGATGGAGTCGGTGCAGAGGGTGGCTACTAAAATGGTTAGTGGTCTTCATTATAAAGCATATGAGGACAGACTTAAGGATCTTAATATGTACACTTTAGAGGAAAGGCGGGATAGAGGTGATATGATTGAGATGTTTAAATACCTCCGTGGCATAAATGTTCAGGGAGAGAGCCTCTTTCAATTGAAAGCAAGTTCTGCTACGAGGGGACATGGGATGAGGGTGAAGGGAGATAGATTCAGGAGTGATATGCCAAAATATTTCTTTACAGAAAGAGTGGTGGATCCGTGGAATAGTCTCCCAGTGGAAGTGGCAGAGATTAGGACAGTATCTGAATTAAAAAAAGCATGGGACAAACAGAGGATGTCTAAAGGTAAAGAGGGGACTGTTGTAGTTTTTGATATGGTAAGACAGACTAGATAGGCCATGTGGTCTTTTTCTGTCATGATGTTTCTATGTTTCTAATAAGAGATAATATTTTTCACTCAACGTGTAATCAAACTCTGGAATTTGTTACCGGAGGATGTAGTAAAAGCTGTTAGTGTAGCTGGGTTTAAAAAAGGTTTGGACAAGTTCCTGGAGGAAAGGTCCATAAAACATTATTGAAGAGGACCCAGTACAAGCATTGTGGAGCCTGTTTCTTCTGGGGAAACTGCCACGTACTTGTGACCTAGATTGGTCACTGTTGGAAATGAGATACTGGGCTTGATGGACCTCGGTCTACTACTACTACTGATCATTTGTATAGTGCTACCAGTCATACGCAGTGCTGCACAGACATGTAAGAGACAGTCCCTGCTCGTCAGAGCTTACAATCTAATCAAGACAGAGACACACAAGACAAAACACAGAAGGTGTAAACAGGGGTAAGGAAAAGGAGATCAGGTGAGTCAAGATCCAAAAGCAGCAGCGAAGAAGTGAGCTTTCAGCCTGGATTTGAATAGGGTTAGAGAAGGTGCCTGGCGTACAGACACAGGTAGTTTGCTCCAGGCGTAAGGTGCAACAAGGTGAAAGGAGCGAAGTCTGGAGTTAGCAGTAGAAGAGAAGGGCACAGATAGAAGCAGTTTGCTAGAAGAGCGGAGTTCCCGAGGGGGGTTGTAAGGAGAGATAAGAGAAGAAAGGTACTGAGGAGCCACAGAGTGAATGCATTTATAGGTCAGCAGGAGAAGTTTGAACTGGATGTGGTAACGGATAGGGAGCCAATGAAGTGACTTAAGAGGAGTAATATGGGCATGACGAGGCTGACAGAAGATTAGCTGCGCAGCAGAGTGTTGAACAGATTGAAGGGGACAGAGATGATTCAAAGGGAGACCAGCAAAGAGTAGGTTACAGTAGTCAAGACGGGAGGTGATTAAGGAGTGGATAAGCGTTTTAATAGTGTGTTCAGAAAGGAAAGGGAGGATTTTGCTAATGTTATAGAGGAAGAAACGGCAGGTCTTAGCTACGAGATGGATGTGTGTGGAGAAAGAGAGAGGTGTCAACAGGGCCGGCCCGTCCATTGAGCAAGAATGTTTTTTGCACAGGGCCCCGCGTTTCAGGGGGCCCCGCGCAAAGAACATTCTGCTTTTTTTTAAAATTAAATTTAAAAAAAAAACCTGTCTCTGGCTGCTGCCGCGTCCGTCGCAGCAGCGGCAGAATGGCGTGTCCCGCGGGGCCCCTTCTCCTCGTCGAGCCCTCTGCAAGGGCTTTCAGATTCGCGAAGGGAGAGTGCTCCCTCGCGTCTCTGTAAAGCCCGCAGGGGCTAATGGGAAATTTCCCATCTGCCCCTTTAGACGCGAGGGGCTGATGGGAAATTTCCCATTAGCCCCTGCGGGCTTTACAGAGACGCGAGGGAGCACTCTCCCTTCGCGAATCTGAAAGCCCTTGCAGAGGGCTCGACGAGGAGAGGGGGCCCCGCGGGACACGCCATTCTGCCGCTGCTGCGACGGACGCGGCAGCGGCAGCAGCTAGAGCCAGGTTTTGTTTTTTGTTTTTAATTTGCCGAAAGGGAAGGGAAGGGAAGGGGGGGGGGGGGCTGATGGAGGCTTTCTGGAAATGTGCAAGGGGTGGGGGTTAGGACTGGAAATGTGCAAGGGGGGGGGTTAGGAATGGAAATTTGCAAGGGGGGGGTTAGGACTGGAAATGTGCAAGGGGGGGGGGAGTTAGGGACTGGAAATGTGCAAGGGGGGGGGGTTAGGGACTGGAAATGTGCAAGGGGGGGGTTAGGACTGGAAATGAGCAAGGGGGGTTGGGAAAGGACTGGAAAAGTGCAAGGGGGGGGATAGGACTGGAAATGGGCTGGAGGGGGGGTTAGGACTGGAAATGGGCTAGGGGGGGTTAAGACTGCTAATGGGCTGGGGCTGATGGAGGCTGACTGGAAATGGGGTGAGGGGGGGTTATGACTGGAAATGGGCTGGGGTGTTTAGGACTGTAAATGGGCTACGGGGGGTTAAGACTGCTAATGGGCTGGGGCTGATGGAGGCTGACTGGAAATGGGCTGGGGGGTTAAGACTGGTAATGGGCTGGGGGCTGATGGAGGCTGTCTGGAAATGGGGTGATGGGGGGGTTAGGACTGGAAATGGGCTGGGGGGGTTAAGACTGGTAATGGGCTGGGGGTTGATGGAGGCTGACTGGAAATGGGGTGATGGGGGGTTAGGACTTGAAATGGGCTGGGGGGGTTAAGACGTAATGGGCTGTGGGCTGATGGGGGCTGTCTGGAAATAGGGTGATGGGGGTTAGGATTGCTAATGGGCTATGGGGGGGGGGGTTAGGACTGCTAATGGGCTATGGGGGCGCTAGGACAGGAAAAGGGCTGATGGGGAGGGGTTAGGACTTGAGGTGGGCTGATGTGGTTAGGACTAGTAATGGGCTGTGGGCTGATGGGGGGGGGTTAGGACTGGCAATGGGCTATGGGGGGCTGACTGGAAATGGGCTGATGGGGTTAAGACTGGAAGTGGGCTGATGGGGGGTTAGGACTGGTAATGGGTTATAGGGGGGGCTTAAACTGAAAATGGGTTGATGGGGGCTAGGACTGGTAATGGGTTGGGGGATTGCTATGACTGGAAATGGACTGAGTGGACGGGGAGGCTTGAACTGCAAATAGCTGATGGGGAGGGAGCTTGGAATGGAAATGGGCTGTGAGGGAAGGGAGCTAGAACTGAAAATGGGCTGATGGAGCAGCTAGGATAGGACTGGAACTGGGCTGTTGGGGGGAGCTAAGATTGGAAATGGGCTGTGGTGGGGGCTTGAATTGAAATGGACTCATGGAGGGGCTAGAACTGGAAGTAGGCTCATGGGGGGGCTTGGACTGGCCTTGGGCTGAGTGGAGGGGAGCTAGGATTTGACATGGGCTGATGGTGGGGCTAGGAAATGACTAGAAATGGGCTGCTGGGGGGCTAGGATTGGAAATGAGCTGATGAAGGGACTCAGACTGAAAATGGATGGGGGAGCTAGGACTGGAAATGGGTTGATGGGGGGCTAGGACTGGAAATGGGCTGATGCAGGGACTAGAAGGGAATGGATGCTGGGTGAGACTGGAACTAGAAGGGAGCTGATGTTGGGGGAGGATTAGAATGGGATGGGGCTGGGAGAGTAAAATGGAGAGGGGAAAAATATTTTGTGTGGGAGGGATGAAAAATCTACAATTGGCCGGGTATTGGGAGAGTAAGTGGGGATTGAGGATGGAGGGGTAAAATTTGTGTGGATGAAATAAGAATGAGGAAAGAGCAAAAGGATAAAGATTAGTATGTTAAAGCAGATGTAGAGAGAGAGGATGGAAAGAAAACTAGAAGAGAGAAGAAAGGACAAATGGACAGCAGACGATGGAGAGTTAGCAGAAAACATGAAGAAACCAGAAGAAAGTGGCTGGAGCAATTGCAACTGAAAAAAAATGCACAAAAGGTAGAAATATATCTCTTTATTTTGAATTTATTAACTGGAATATGAAAGCTCTGGGAAATGTGCATCATTAACGTCTGCGCTTTGTTTGGTACAAGAGGAAATTAATTTATAGTTTTATTTCTACAGTGTTGTTGTACATTCCAAGTTTGGCTTTTGGGGTTCCCAGTTTAATTATTGCCTTCCTGTTTCTAAATTGCGATTCCTTGTTTGGTGATGGTCTATGTTCTGCATGTGTAACTGAGCTGAGGTATTCTGTTTATGTAATTCCTATTTGACATTGCCACTTGTTCTCTTTCCCCAGTATTCTCTGAAATGTACTGGTTTAATATTTGCAGTGTTTCCTTTTGATAGGTAGGGTCTGGTGCTTTGTGAGTCCTGGTAATGCTGTCAGGATACAGCGGGTTTGCTATGGGTTTCTAAATGGGCAGCGTTTGTAGTAGTTCCTAATGTGCCTGGCGGTTGGCACTGGATTATAGTAATGTAGAAATCTTTTAGTCTTTCTTTATCCATACACTCATTAAGAGACATGTTTACTAAAAGTTAGTGTATGGTAACATTATGCAAATATTTATGCAAATAAGGCCACTTATGCAAATGAGGCCCCGCACCGAGTCTCCGCACATGGCCCCGCACCCCCCTTGGGCCGCCCCTGGGTGTCAAAGACAACCCCCAGATTGCGGGCCGAGGAAACAGGTAGGAGTAGAGAGTTATCCCCAGAGACTGAGAAAGGAGGAAGAGGAGGGGAGGTTTTAGGGGGAAAGATGAGAAGTTCAGGCTTGGCCATGTTCAATTTCAGGCAGCAATGTCAGAAAGGCAGGCAGAGATCCGGGTCTGGATTGCTGGTTTGACCCAATACGGCATATCTTATGTTCTTATCTGAACAAAGAGGTACAGGTACCCAACCAGCCAGCAAGGCATGCTCCCTCAGCCAAGAGGCAGGCATGCTTCTTCACCCAATGAGCATGGCATGTCATAAGAACATAAGATATGCCATACTGGGTCAGACCAAGGTCCGTCAAGCCCAGTATCCTGTTTCCAACAGTAGCCAATCCAGGTCACAAGTACCTAGCAGTTTCCCCAAAAGACACGTATCTTGCAACCAATCAACAAGGCATGCAGTATCTTTGTTTCTGGGCTTTCTGCTCCCTGACCTAGTCCTCCCTTCCTCCACATCTGTCAATAACAGGCCACTCATTTCATATTTATAGTGAAGAGCAAGTCATTTATTAACAATAATTCTCATACCTAACACAATTAGTACTCAGGAACTGTCAATCTGACATTGATAGCAACATTGCAGTAATAATGCACTTGTGGGAAGAACAGGTCAGTAAACTCACCTTTTCTGAGGGGGTAGCCGATACTCACATCAGGACTGCCAAATCCAGTTCAGGGAGTTGTTTACCTCTCCCAGTCTGCCCCATGGTTTAAACAAGTATTGCCTCATGCAAACTGCTCGTCCACGCAATCAACCTGCTCTGGTTCAGTCCCAGATTTAGGCCTAGTTTCCCCTGCTGTCTAGCACACAGGCCCCTAATGGTTTAGATCCTGGCACCCCTTCATTTGCACCTAACCCCCCCCCCCCCTCCTAAATATTCTCAGACTCAGGTGCCCCTCCTCAGCACCTAGGCCCCTAAATATGTCATTTGTACCCCCCCTCATTGTCAATGAGTTCTGCTGTGATTCCTAAAGCTCCTGCCCCTATCTGGTTTTATAGGAGGGGAGGGCTGTTAGGTTGCTGTTCACTGCACTGCTTCTCTTGCCCCTCCTCCTCCAAGTTTTGTACTGAGAGAAGCTTTCAGTAATACAGAGCTGTTGTCTTATTGTTTACTTCTCCTACGTTTACATACATTTACCATGTTTCAATTAAATTATATAAAAATAGATCATTAATTCAGTGTCTGCAATACTTTGAAAAGGTGACCCTCATGCTCCATAATAAAGGGGGACTACTGTTTCTCAGCCTGTTTTGTATCAGCACATGGGTTAAAACCATTTCTTTCCCAATACAGATGAACTCTGTGGATGGGCAGAGGTATTCATTATCAAAGCTTATGTACCCTCCAGAACAGATCAGGTATTCTCTTCTGCAAGCACTTCAGGGGAGACAATTTGGGATGGGGATTTCAGTTGGTGCAGTACAACAGATTGAGGGCGAGGGGTGGAATTGTGCTGTAAATCTAGGCTTAATCCACTCGGAATATTCTGCAGCTGCTTCTTATACTGCACAAAGGTGCAAATTTTCAGAGAAATAGCCAGGATGTTCTTGCCCATGAAGATCCCTGAGGAATGAGCGTCTTGGAAGAAGAGCAGGTTGCAGCCTCTGATGAATATGGTAGCCATGTTGATAGTAATCATGCTCAGCATTGGGTACACCATCATCTTATGTGGCATGATATTAACCCCCTGCATACTGATCTCACTCAGCGACACACATGGCAGGACCAATAGCAATATGTAGCAGTAAAAGAATAGCAGACCTTCAGTCCAGAGAGGCAGCCCTTTTTTGTGAGGCTCCCATAGATTGGCTTGAACATCTAAAACATCCAACATATCAATGATGACCCAAAACAGACGGTTTCTGAGATCTTCCTTCTTTCTGAAAGTTGTCACATAGTCCATATGCTCAACAGCAACTAATATGAGATACAAAGCTGGAATGCAGATGGAGAGCAGAAGGGTAAGGGCCTTACGAGAAGTGATGTCCAGACTTTTCCTATCTGCCTTATAATTCTGGTAGATAAAATAGACCTTGATCTCCAGCACAAAGACATAGAGGAACCACAGAATCATGGCATAGCCTCGCTTGGCACTTCTCAATTCAGCACCTACCCAGATGGCCATATACCTGAGGACTATTAGGAAACAAATGTCACCCACAGAGACCATGATGCAGATTCCAATCTTATGGGAGCCTTCATTCTGCTCCACGAGATAGGCGTCTATTAGCACCATACTGCTGATGATGATGAGGGTGCAAAGGCAGATGTGAGGTTTGCTAATGGGCAATGGAGGAACCATCCTAAAATAAAGAGAAGCAAAAGATCAGTGAGCTGAACAAGTATTTTAATGATTCAGTCAGCTATCTGAGTTACATTAACCAAGTGCCACAAATGTCCCATTGTGCCCTCTAACCACTAAGGCTACAGGTTCCTAATTGTTCTAACTTAAAAGATGATGCTAGATAAAGACCGATGGAGATGGTGGAGACAAAAATGGGTAACATTTTTAAAAACATGAGATAAGAACAGAAGTTTTCCAGTTGCAAAGAAGTGAAGGGAAAGCGAGAGATTAACTGTGGTGGCAAGTATTGCCCCAGAAGGAGAGTGAGCAGGCTAGATGGAGCATACGGCCCCTATTTACCATCACTTTCTGGAATAATTTTAGAAGGATTATGCAACATTAACATCCTCACTTATCCCTAGAAGAGAGAGACATCAACGTCACACCACATCCTCACCAATCCCTAGAAGAGACAGACACAGACATCAGCGTCATACAGCTTCATCACTCATACCTAGAACAGACACATCAGCATCACACCACATCATCGCTTATCCCTAGAACAGACAGACATCATCATCACCCCACATCCTCACTTATCCCTTGAACAGACAGACATCAGCATCCCACTGCATCCTCACCCCTAGAAGAGAGAGACATCAGCATCCCACACATCCTCACTGATCCCTAGAAGAGACAGATATCAGCATCATACAACTTCATCACTCATACCTAGAACAAACATATCAGCATCCTACCACATCCTCGCATATACCTAGAACAGACACCAGCATCCCACCACATCATCGCTTATCCCTAGAACAGACAGACATCATCATCACACCACATCCTCACTTATCTCTCGAACAGACAGACATCAGCGTCACACCATATCCTCACTTATCCCTAGAAGAGAGAGACATCAACATCATGCCCCCATCCTCACCTATTCCTACAACAGACACATCAGTATCACACCACATCCTCACTTATCCCTAGAAAAGACAGACATCAGCATCACACCGCATCCTCACCCCTAGAAGAGAGAGACATCAGCATCCCACCACATCCTCACTAAGCCCTAGAACAGACAGACATCTGCGTCACACCATATCATCACTGATCCCTAGAAGAGACAGACATCAGTGTCACACCACATCACTGATCCCTAAAAGAGACAGACATCAGCATCATACCACTTCCTCACTCATACCTAGAACAGATACATCAGCATCACACCACGACCTCGCTTATCTCTAGAACAGACACATCAGCATCCCACCACATCATCACTTATAAGAACATAAGATATGCCATACTGGGTTAGACCAAGGTCCATCAAGCCCAGTATTCTGTTTCCAACAGTGGCCAATCTAGGTCATACGTACCTAGCAGTTTCCCCAAGAGACACAGGTTCCATAATGCTTGTACTGGGTCAAGCATTGATATCCTGGGTCCCTTCTTAATAATGGTTTATGGACCTTTCCTCCAGGAACTTGTCCAAACCTTTTCTAAACCCAGCTACACTAACAGCCTTTACTACATCCTCTGGTAACAAATTCCAGAGTTTGATTACACGTTGAGTGAAAAAATATTTTCTTTTATTAGTCTTAAATAGTTTACCCTGTAGCTTCATTGCATGTCCCCTAGTCTTTCTATATTCTGATAAGGTAAACAATCGATCTACGTTTACCCGTTCCACTCCGTTCATTAATTTATAGACTTCTATCATATCTCCCCTCAGCTGTCTCTTTTCCAGGTTAAAGAGCCCTAACCTTTTTAGCCTTTCTTCATAGGAGTATCCTTCCATCCCCTTTACCATTTTGGTGGCTCTTCCCTGAACCTTTTCTAAAATCGCTATATCCTTTTTAAGATACTGCGACCAGAATTGCACACAATATTCAAGGTGTGGTCTCACCATGGAACGATATAGAGGCATTATAATATCTTTTGTTTTATTTTCCATTCCTTTCCTTATCATACCTAGCATTCTATTCGCTCTCTTGGCCGCCGCTGCACACTGGGCCGAGGGTTTTAACATGATATCCACAATGACGCCTAAATCTTTTTCTTGGGTGGTGGTTCCTAATGTGGAACCTTGCATCGTGTAACCATAGTTTGGGTTGTTCTTCCCTAGGTGCATAACCTTGCACTTGTCCACATTAAATTTCATCTGCCATTTTGATGCCCAGTCTTCCAATTTATCAAGATCCTCTTGCAATTTTCCACAATCCTCTTGGGTTTTAACAACTTTAAATAGTTTTGTGTCATTTGCAAATTTGATAACCTCACTCGTTATTCCACTTTCCAGGTCATTTATGAATATGTCAAAAAGCAGTGGACCAAGCACAGATCCCTGGGGTACACCACTATTCACCATTGGGAAAATTGGCCATTTAGCCCTACCCTCTGCTTTCTATCTTTTAACCAGTTCCTGATCCACAATAGTACACTGCCTCCTATCCCATGACTCTTTAGTTTTGCTAAAAGTCTCTGATGAGGGACTTTGTCAAAGGCTTTCTGAAAGTCCAGATACACGATATCAACCAACTCACCTTATCCCTAGAACAGACATCAATGTCACACCACATCATCACTGATGCCTAGAACACAGTCACATCAGCATCACAACTCATCATCATATCCCTAAAACAGTGAGACATCAGCGTCAGACATCCTCACTTCTCCCTAGAACATTAGAGTCCCACCACATCCTCACTTATCCCTAGGACAGAGACATATCAGCATCTCAACACATCATCACTTATCCCTAGAAGAAGTAGAATCAGATCACACCCCTTCATCACTCATCCCTAGAACAGACACATCAGCGTCACACCATATCCGCACTTCTTCCTAGAACAGACACATTAATATCACACATCCTCATTTTTTCCTAGGACAGACATCAGTGTCATCCCTAGAACAGACAGACATCGGCGTCACACCACATCCTCACTGATCCCTAGAACAGACACATTAGTGTCCCACCACATCAGCACTTATCTCTAGAACAGACACATCAGCATCTCAACACATCATCACATTCCTAGAACAGAGACACATAAGTGTCACACCACATCCTCACTTCTCCTTAAAACAGACAGACATCAGTGTCCCACCACATCCTCACTGATCCCTAGAACAGAGACGCATCAGTATCTCAACTCATCATCATGTCCCTAGAAGAGAGACAACAGTGCCACACCACTTCATCACTCATCTCTAGAACAGACCCTTCCCACCACATCATCACTGATCCCTAGAACAGACATCAGCCTTCCCACCACATCATCACTTATCCCTAGAACAGACCCATCAGCTTTCCCACCACATCATCACTCATCTCTAGAACAGATACATCAGCGTCACACCGCATCATCACTTATCCCTATAACAGAGACACATAAGTGTCACACCACATCCTCACTTCTCCGTAAAACAGACAGACATCAGTGTCCCACCACATCCTCACTGATCCCTAGAACAGAGACGCATCAGTATCTCAACTCATCATCATGTCCCTAGAAGAGAGACAACAGTGCCACACCACTTCATCACTCATCTCTAGAACAGACCCTTCCCACCACATCATCACTGATCCCTAGAACAGACCCATCAGCTTTCCCACCACTTCATCACTCATCTCTAGAACAGACACATCAGCGTCACACCGCATCATCACTTATCCCTAGAACGGAGACACTTAAGTGTCACACCACATCCTCACTTCTCCCTAAAACAGACAGATATCAGCGTCCCACCACATCCCCACTGATACCTAGAACAGAGACACATCAGCATCTCAATACATCATCATATCCCTAGAAGAGAGACAACAGTGCCACACCACTTCATCACTCATCTCTAGAACAGACACATCAGCGTCACACCGCATCATCACTTATCCCTAGAACAGACAGACATCAGCCTTCCCACCACATTATTACTTATCCCTAGAAGAGACAGACATCAGCATCACACCACATCACTGATCCCTAGAACAGAGACACATCAGTATCACAACACATCCTCATTTCTCCCTAGAACAGACATCAGAGTCCCACCACATCCTCACTAATCCCTAGAACAGAGAGACTTCAGCGTCACACCACATCATCACTGATCCCTAGGATGATATTTGTGTCGCTGCAAATTGGTGTCAGTTTAGAGAGAAAGATAGCAGTGTCAGACTATGATTTAAGTTCATATTCCTTGGATAGAGGGTCCCTAGAAAAGCAGCAGTGTAAAGAGAATTCTACCAAACTGAAATGAAATTTAAGGGGAGTCTCTTACACTTACCTGCATGATCCTTTCTCTGCTACACCTATTTCTGGAATCCTGGGTCACAAGGTTTCCAGTGTGCCAGAAGCCCACTCTTCTTCCTATGAATCAGTCACAAAAATAGAGCAGCATTCACCTCTGAGGCTATATGAAAAAGTATGCACATAGTTCATACATATGGGCACCTATAAGTCTAGACAATGCATTTGGCCTGGTTTTCTAGCATCTAAATCAAACACATAGTCTAGGTACTGAACATTTGTATAGTGCTACAAGACATATGCAGCATAATGATCAGCAAGGTGAAAGGAGCAAAGTCTGGAGTTAGCAATAGAAGAGAAGGGCGCAGATAGAAGTAATTTGCTAGAAGAGCGGAGTTCCCGGGGAGGGGTTTAGGGAGAGATAAGAGAGGAAAGGTAGTGAGTACACTTATAGGTCAGCAGGAGAAGTTTGAACTGGATGTGGATACAGATAGCCAATGAAGAGACTTGAGAAGAGGGGTAATAGCATGACGAGGCTGGCGGAAGATTATCCACACAGCAGAGTGTTGGAACAGATTGAAGGCGAGCGAGATGATTCAGCGGAAGACCAGCAAGGAGTAGGTTATAATAGTCAAGACAGGAGGTGATTAAGGAGTGGATAGTAGCATGTTCAGAAAGGAATGGGCAGATTTTGTTGATGTTATAGAGAAAGAAATGGCAGGTCTTAGCTATCAGATGGATGTGTGTGGATAAGGAGAGAGAGAAGTCAAAGACGACCCCAAGGTTGAGAGCCGAGGAAACAGGGAGGATCCATTGTCCACAGAGACTGAGAAAGGAGGTTTTAGGGTGTTGGGGATAGAGAATTTAGGAGATGTTATTTTTACAAGGAATAGTCACATAAACAAGCGTGGTTAAACCATAACTATAAAAATCTTTTAAGATGAAATCAGGGTGCAGTAATAGAAAAAAAAAAAGAAAAAAAAGAGTCCTTTGTTTTCCCATGAGAGCTTTTCTCCTCTGTGAGTTAATGATTAACAGTGAAATTGTATGAACAGAAAAAAATACAGATCAGCAGTCTTTGTTTCTCTGTGGGAGCTTTCCTTCTCTGTGAGTTAATGATTAACAGTGAAACTGTATGAACAGTACAGAAAAAGTCCTTTGCTTCCCGTGAGAACTGTGAAATTGTATGAAATAAAGCATGCATGTGACTTATTGTAAACATCAACCAATGAGGTATAACCACAATAGCAGGAAGGGGAAAGATAAAATGTATAAAAGGAATGAAATGGAAGACACCCGTTATCGCGAGAATGAAATAAAACTCTTCACTGGACTCCTGGCTCTGGAATTTGATTTATTTCTTTTAGAACAAATTTGGGGGCTCGTCTGGGATCCTACCATTGTGGGGGGGGGGGGGGGGGGATGTCCCTGCCAGGGCTAACAAGGAGGCATGCCCTGTTGAGTTCAGCAGCCTCGGGCTGAGGCAGGGATCTCCACCTACGCACTGGCATAAAGAATCTCGAGACTGAAAGAGAGCAAGAGAGTCAGATTACAGTGAAGGAACTGTACTTTCCTGAAGCTAGTGGGCACAATCACGACAACCAGGCAACTCCATGCACGGACCAAGGTAAGAAATTAAGGCTGTGAAAGTATTACCTTGGTGGTTGGGTATCGAGGCTGGATGTGTGAAATGAGTCTCCGACTCAAAGTGAGTGAGGAGTTCTGATCCACGGTTCCAACATACCCGCGAGGGGTGCGGCCGGAGATGGACAAAGCGAAAGCAGTGAAAAGGAAAGAAAGCAGTGTGTAAAGCCTCGATGGGTATAAAGGGGTCCAAGACGGATCCAGGTAGGTCAGGGTCTTAGGCTATAAACCCTGGGGACATACCTCCCGACAACCCATTGGGGAGGATGTTGAAACACTGGCAGGAAAGTGCAGGGACAAAAGGGAAGAGTAAGGTCAAAATGATACAATACTGTTGTATGGACGAAGGAGCTCATATTGTCCCCGGCCGTCTTCTGGCCAAAATTTGGGGCAGATGAGGCTTGGCTATGCCAGGCATTGAAAATATATGTATCTAGTAAAAGGGTCCCCTCTGAGGAAGAAGAATGGTTGAGCGGAGGAGTAGCCTAATGGTTAGAGCACTGGCTTGGGAACCCAGAGACCAGGGTTTAATTCCCACTAGCTCTCCTTGTGGCCTTGGGCAAGTCACTTAACCCTCCATTGCCTTAGAAAAATCCAAGTTATCAATGTCCCTGTTTAATGTAATCCAAGTTTAAGTTTCAATGTAAACCACTTTGATTGAAATGATAAAGTGGTATATAAAACCTGTTAAATAAAAAAATAAGTGAGATATGCAGTAGCATGGAAGGGAGGAGAGGGGTCAGGAATGTACCCGTTAAAGGTAATGTGAGGTCAGCAAAAAGAGAGATGAAGTGAAACAAGTCTCAATGGGATTAGGAATTCTAAAGGAAACTCAAGTAAGGATGGGGCTAAGAATAAAGACCCCAGGGACATTCCTCCAGGCAGTCCATTAGGGAGGATGTTGAAGTATTGGCAGAGTAATGAACACACTAAGAATAAGGATAAAGCAAAGAAGTGTTGTAAGAATTGCTGTTTTACATGGTGGAAAAAAATGCATAAAGCCAGCTTCAGTCTTCGGGCTGAAATTTGGCATGGACGAAGGGTAGTTAGGTCAAATCCTTAACTTATCTGTAAACAGTGAAAAGATTAATTCAGCAAGTGTAAAAGAATTTGTTGCTGCCATCACAAGAAATAGCAGTGCTGCATGTAAACGGTCATTAAACAGGGAATTCTTTGAAGCCAGAGAAATAGATTAGCAGATGAGGCTGCTAAGGAAGCTGCCTTAGAGGAAGACTTAACCCCTATATACAATTTAACTCCAGAAATAGTGAATCATGCAGCAAATATCATATTTAGTGAAAGGGAAAAACGACAACTCAAAGATATAGGGGCAGTAGAAACGGAAGGGGGAAAATGGGTTTTACCTGATGGCAGGCAGACGGTAAACAAACAAATAATGAGAGAAATTATGGCCATTCTACATCAAGGGAGTCAGTGGGGTGTACAGGCAACGTGTGATCTGGTTCTAAGGCACTATGGGTGTATGGGAATATACACAATAGCCAAGCAAGTGTGTGAGAGGTGTATAACCTGTAAGAAAATAAACAAAAAGGTCCTTAGGAAATAACCGCAGGGAGGCAGAGACCCTGGTCTTCATCCATTCCAAAGTATACAGGTTAATTTTGATTTCTCTGAGTTGCCCCTGGTTGGGCAGGTGAAGTACCTTTTGGTAATAGTGGACCATTTGACGGGAAGGGCAGAGGCATATCCCATGGTAGCTACCACGGTAATAGGAGCAGCAAAAATAGTTTTGGAACAAATCATTCCAAGATATAGAATGATAGGTCACATTGACTCGGACCAGGGAAGTCAATTCACAGCCAAGGTATTGCAAAACATAATGGAAACTCTGGGAGTATCCTGGGATTTCCATACTTTATGGCATCCACCCTCTTCAAGGAGAGTGGAACGCATGAATCAGACTATAAAGAAGCAGTTAGCCAAATTGATGTTAGAAAACAAAATTACCTTGGACTAAATGTTTGCCCTTAGCATTGTTAAGGATCAGAACAGCCCCCAGAAAAGATATAGGGTTATCGTCCTACGAAATGTTGTTTGTCCTGCACTTCATGGGACAATCGAGGGAACCACCCCAGTTTGAGACTGAGGATAAATTCCTCAGAGAATATATACTTGGGTTGTCTTCTTCTTTCTCTTTCCTCAGGAATAAAGGACTGTTGGCACAGATGCCACCCCTGGAGTTCGCGGTTCACGGTATCGAACCAGGACAGTGGGTCCTGGTAAAATCTTGGAAAAAGTCAAAGCCACAACCAAACTGGGAAGGTCCGTATCAAGTCTTGTTGAAAACAGAGACAGCTGTGAGAACAGCAGAGAAGGGCTGGACCCATTACACACAAATTAAAGGCCCAGCTGGACATGAGGAAATAAAAACCAGGACCAAATGGGGGAGGGCATACCCTGAATTTTTCACAATAACAGTGCCTGAAGGGGAAGGCCCAATCAGCCTGCAGTTCGATGCATGTCAGGTAATAGAATGTGGGAGAGAATATTACAAGAAACAATACAGCAATAGTCACAAATAATTTGCTCCGAAAATAAAAGGTCCCTAGAGTTTGGTAAACCATGTTATGCATGGACAAAGGTATGGTGGACAACAGAGGAGGGCGGATAGGTGACTCCGGAAAGTCAAAGTCACCTTTGACTACTAAAATACAAATACAAGAGAGAAAGACTCCCCCTAATTGTAAGAAAAATGAATGTAACCCAGTAGTAATTAAGAATTAGGGTTCCCCAAAAACTAAATAATAAATCCAACCAGATTCTCTTTGAAGATAAGATGTCAAAACCAGGAGCAGAAGGCTAAGGCTGTGAAAGTGTGGCAGGCTATGGTCTGCAAATATGAAAGGCCTGCAAGTTAGGCCCTGATTCCAACCCCCATCTCAGTAAAGAACCAGAGTCTGTAAAAGTTTGAGAAAACTGTTTTAAACTGCTTAATAAGAAGTTTTCATGAATGCATAAATCTTTCATTATTCTCTTGTGCTGTGAAGATAGAAATGTTTCAATACATGCATTCCTAGAGCCAGAAACGACCTTGCAGAAGAGAAGTATCCAAACCTAGAAACTGCACCATTGTTAGAACAGTCCTAGAGGAGGGAGCTGGGTGCTAGGCCCAGAAGGGATCTCCGATTGGACAAACGCATGTATCAAACTGGAAAGAAATGTATAAATGAATATGTCTCTGTAAGAACTTTGCTCAGTCCTTTTTGAAGCTTGACTAACTGGGCCTTGTGCACAATAAATTGGCTTGGACCCTGTAAATTGACTCCTGGATTTATTCATTGTCTGCACTTCGCTGCTACATATTCTTGGTGCATTGGCCGGGAATGTGCGGATAGTGAATGGTAGTCAAGCGAGTATTCCACGCAATTCGCCTCCAGGTTTGGCCCAGTCGAAACCGTGTCTGTCCGACTGCAAGGGAAACCTCAGGCGCCGCCGGTCCTTTTGTATCGGAGAGGGTTCCGCCTTGCCTCGGCGGGCCACTGGGTCCGGCCGGCCAACAGCTCCGAACCCGAGGGGAGTCCAGGATCCAACCCAAGAACTGGTTTGGTTTCGGGAACCGGATCTGGTGAGTAGACATTTTCTTGTTTATTAGTCAGTGAAGCCTGGGGAAAGTCTTGCATGACTGCGCAAGACCAATTTGGTATAGACTAACTGGGAAAGCCTTGCATGAGTGCACGAGACAAGAGAGCTTGATCACCTCTCATAAGGGCAGTCCTAGTACGCTCCGCATAAGTGTTAGCGGAAGCTGAAGCCATCGACCCTTTGGTTGGGAATAGTCAGTTAGTCAGAAAACCTTGGGCATTTTGAAAAATATTTTCTTGTAATGATATGAGTGCCTGTTTGATTGAGAGGTCTTGAGACACAGACCGAGCGAGAGCGGACTCCTGAGTAGCGCAGTTCCTGGCCAGGCGACCGCGCCCAGGTCGCGAAAAGGAGGAAGCGTGTGGTGTTTGTTCCCCTCAGTGTTTTGTGGGCTGTACGGACCCCTTACCTACAGCCATACTACCTACCCTTACTGTTTGTTGTCTTGTACGCCATTACGATTATGGGAGGGACGGAGTCCACGCAAACTCCGTTGGAATGTATGATCAAGAATTTCCGTAAAGGATTTTCAGGAGACTACGGCATAAGAATGTCTCCGTCTAGATTAAGAATGTTATGTGATAGGGAGTGGCCTGTGCTAGCTACTTCATGGCCCCGTGGGGGCACCTTTGATGTAGAAATAGTTTCTCGTGTTCATCAGCTTGTACAAAAAGTGCACCCTGACCAGTTCCCCTACATAGATTCCTGGTTGGGTGTTTGCGAAAGGCAGCCCTCTTGGGTAAAGCGCTGCTATGAGGAACAGTGTAGAATATTAGTAGCAGCCACTAGGGGGACCTGGAACGTTGAGGAAAGGAAGCCGCCTGTGTATTCCGCCTCAGAGTCCCCAGAAATCCTGGCCCGATTACCCCAGTGCCCACATAGGTTAGTTCCCCCAGCTCCGCTACCTGAAACTGAACCCGATGAGGTACCCCAGCAATTACCGCTGCAGCAGCAAAAGAAGCCCACTTCCCCAAGTGATAGCCCCGAGTCTGGCCCAAGTACGTCGGGAGGGCCAGGGTCCTTTGACGATACAGAAAGCGGAGGCTCTCCTGCCAGTTCAGGGTCACCCACCAAGGAAGCTTATACCTGGAAGCCGTATGATTTAAGAAGTGTAACCCCGAAGAAGAAGGAGAAAGCAGGGCACCTAATGCCATTGCATCAAGTGCCTGGTTTACCTATCCTAAATGATCAGGGCCAGATGGCGCCAGGACCAACCAGTTTAATCTACGTGCCTTTTTCCACTACTGATTTATTAAACTGGAAAACGCATTATGCATCCTATACTGAGAAGCCCCAAGAATTGACAGAGTTAATGTCTAGTATAATGCAAACTCATCAGTCAACCAGGACTGATTGTCGCCAGCTCCTGTCCACTCTCTTTACTACTGAGGAGTGAGCGCGGATTGTGCAAGCAGCCATCCGCTGGTTAGAAGAGAATCCCGTAGAGGCGGGGGAAATGAATCTCTCACAAGCAGCCGCTGCAGCTTTCCCAAATGAAGATCCTAGATGGGATCCAAATGATGAAAGGGGGGCGGCGGCCCTAATGCGATTTCGCCAGGCCTTGCTGCAGGGCCTGAGGAAGGGAGGCCAGAGGGCCATGAATATCGGGAAGGTATCTGAAGTTATCCAGGGTCCAGATGAGAGCCCAGCGGCCTTTCATGAGCGGTTGTCTGAAGCCTATAGATTATATACCCCATACGATCCCGCCGCTCAGGAGAATTTGCACATGGTAAATGCAGCCTTTGTTAGTCAGTCCCAGAGAGACATAAAACGAAAATTACAGAAACTGGATGGATTTGCGGGCATGAATACAGCTCAGTTAATGGAAGTGCTCAGAAAGTATTTGTGAATCGTGAAAATGAACGTGACAGAGAAAGTGAACGAAAGATGAAGAAGAAAGCAGATCTTCTGGCTGCCGCTTTAGTAGAACGACGTGGAGAAGGTTTTCTTAACCAAAGGACCAGAGAACGTGGAAGAGGCCGCGGAAATAGCAGGTCTCCATTGGGTGCGAATCAGTGCGCCCATTGCAGAGAAGAAGGACATTGGAGAAATGAATGCCCACATCTTGACTCCACCCCCAGGAGGGGAGGAGGGAGTCCCTGGAGAACAGGAGGCTGATTTCAGAGTCATGGAGGAATGAACCGAGCACAGTTCCAGCGGGAGAGAGAAGAAGCCATTGAGGGAGTGGCAGTAGCAATGGGCTATGACATGGATGAAGTGGATGAAGACTAGGCCAGACCAGGCTCCAAGTTCACCCTGGGTCCCCAGGAGCCTATGGTCAGTTTGAAAGTAGGGGACCAATATATGGACTTTATGGTAGATACAGGAGCAGAACATTCCGTGGTGGCAAAGCCAGTGGCTCCTCTTTCCTCTCGATCTGTCACCATTGTTGGGGCCACTGGGAAGAGGGCCACCAAGCCATTCCTGCAGAACCGTATGTGTGAACTAGGGGGACAGAAAATCACGCACCAGTTCTTGTATATGCCTGAGTGCCCTATTCCACTTCTGGGCCGAGATATGCTTGCAAAACTTCAGGCACAAATATCCTTTGCTGAAGGGGGCGAAATGCAAATGACTGTGAACCCAAAGCCTGTTGGATTGATGGTGCTAACTGTTCCCCGAGAAGAAGAGTGGTGGTTCTATAGTATACCTCCAATCAAGTCAACCAGTTCCTGTATACCCACTAGCCTTATAGCCCCGCCTGAAGTATGGGCAGAAGATAATCCACCTGGCCTAGCGAAGAACATAGCCCCTGTCATTGTCACCCTCAAGCCAGGAGCGGAACCAGTGCATGTGAAGCAGTATCCTCTTCCCCGACCAGCCATTGAAGGAATCCACTGCCATTTGATGAAACTGTTGAAGTATGGACTTCTCAAGGAATGCCATTCACCTTGGAACACCCCTCTTCTCCCAGTTCAGAAACCTGGGACAGGGGGATTACTGCCCAGTACAAGATTTAAGGTGGGTAAATGATGTAGTTGAAACTATACACCCAGTGGTGCCAAATCCTTATACTCTCCTGGGACTGACCCCTGCTGAGGCTACTCATTTCACCGTCCTGGACCTGAAAGATGCCTTTTTCTGCATACGCCTAGCCCCCACCAGTCAACTCTTGTTTGCTTTTGAATGGCAAGACCCCACAACAGGGAGGCGGGGCCAGCTTACCTGGACTTGATTACCTCAAGGATTCAAGAATTCACCTACTCTCTTCAGTGCTTCTCTGAATCAAGATCTTTCAAGTTACTCAGTGAACCCAGGACAAAGGGTTCTCCTTCAATATGTGGATGACCTGCTCATAGCCACCAATTCAGAAAGTGAATGTCTACAAGCCACCAGTGAACCTCTGTACCTTCTGAATGAGGCTGCATACAAAGTCTCAAGAGCCAAGGCGCAACTATGTCAAACTAAAGTTAAATATCTAGGGTTCCAGTTGTCCAGTGAAATTCGACACTTGGGACCTGAACGCAAAGAAGCTGTATGCAGTATTCCCACTCCAACCACCAGGAGGCAAGTAAGAGCCTTCCTGGGGGCCGCAGGATACTGTCGCATATGGATCCCCAATTTTGCGCTGCTAGCAAAGCCATTATATCAAGTTACCAAAGGAATGGAAAAGTCTCCACTGGAGTGGGGACCTGAACAGGATACAGAATTCCGATCTCTGAAAAGCACTCTGATGTCATCACCAGCTCTGGGTCTCCCGGATGTCCAGAAGCCTTTCCATCTCTACGTCCATGAGTCACAAGGAAATGCTCTAGGGGTACTGACTCAATCTCTTGGATCTTGGCAACGGCCAGTAGCCTACTTGTCAAAACAGTTGGATGCGGTAGCAAGAGGTTGGCCCCCTTGTTTGAGAGCTGTTGCAGCAACAGCCCTTTTAGTGAACAAAGCAGACAAGCTCACTCTGGGACAGAATCTTCAAGTGACTGTGCCGCATTCTGTCCTGACCCTCATGGAACACAAAGGAAGTTTCTGGCTAACAAATTCACGAATGTTGAAATATCAGAGTATGCTGTGTGAAAACCCCCAGATACAGTTAAAAGTCAGTCAAGCTCTGAATCCTGCTACGTTGTTCCCAATTGGTCCTGGGCCCCCTGATCATGACTGTTTGGAAACTATGGACACTGTATTTCCAAGTCGCCCGGATTTGACTGATGTTCCTCTGGAGAACCCTAAACAGACTTTCTTTGTAGATGGAAGCAGTCTTGTCATCAATGGACATCGTTGTGCTGGATATGCAGTGGTGACCCTTGATCTGGTAGTTTATTTAGCTGTATTTATATCCCGCTTTTCACCGGTAGTTGAGTCCTCAGCTTTGGCCCCAGGAACTTCAGCACAGAAGGCTGAACTGATAGCTCTCACTAGAGCACTGACATTAGGAGAAGGACTCCGCTTAGATGTATACACAGATTCTAAGTATGCCTTTACCACTTTGCACGCACATGGAGCCCTGTATAGAGAACGAGGGTTGATCACCTCAGGAGGCAAGTCCATTAGGTATGGGCCCGAGATATTGATATTATTAGATGCTGTATGGGCCCCTAAGCAAGTTGCAGTCATGCACTGTCGAGGTCATCAGACAGGAGCAGGAGAAGTTACCCGAGGGAATAGATTTGCTGATACCACTGCCCGAAAAGCAGCCACAACTGGACGAGTTGTGACCCAAGACACTTCAGTGCAGGCAGCCTTATTCCGTGTGCCCCTTAGCTCATGGGCTCCCTGATACACTACCAGAGAGTTAGATTATTTCTGTGAGAAGGAGGGAGGGGTCCTAACAGAAAAAGGTTGGATAGTGCTGCCACCTCCAGAGGGTAGCTCACCTCCAGGTCCCACAGTCATTTCTGAAGCATTAGGACCAGCCTTTGTTCAGGCTTTTCATCAGGCCACACATTATGGGAAAATGGCCATGGAAAGAGCCCTAAGACCCCATTTTTGCATCTCACTACTAGGACCCCTGTCTGCTTCAGTGGCACAGCAGTGTTTGACATGTGCCAAAAATAATGCTAAGCAAGGTCCCGTTCCACCCCCAAGAGTTCAGTAAGTAGGAGTGACCCCTATGAGTGATATTCAAGTAGATTTTACTGAAATGCCACGAGCAAACGGATATCACTACCTGTTGGTTCTAGTTTGCACATTTTCTGGGTGGGTAGAAGCCTGTCCCACCCGAACTGAGAAAGCTCGAGAAGTCACTAAAATACTGCTCCATGAGATTATTCCTCGATTTGGAATACCATTGACTATAGGATCAGACAATGGACCCTCATTTGTGTCCCAAGTGACTCAACAGTTAGCTCGAGCTCTACAGATACAATGGAAGCTGCACACTGCCTATAGACCCCAGAGTTCAGGGAAGGTAGAACGCATGAATAGAACCCTGAAATCTCAGTTGACCAAGCTTTGTCAAGAAACACACCTAAAGTGCTCCAGGTTCTCCCTATAGCCCTTCTTAGGATACGTTCTGCTCCAACCAAGTCCTTAGGAGTTTCCCCTTTTGAGATTTTGTATGGGCGACCTCCACCCATTGTACAGGGAATTAAAGGAGATATGAAACAAATAGGATCTGAAATAACTAGACAAGAACTATTGGCTTTAGGTTCTGTTTTGCAGAGTCTTCATACCTGGGTGCAAGATCGATTGCCCATTAACCTAACAGAGCCTCTACATCCCTTCAAGCCAGGAGTGTCAGTGTGGATCAAGGAGTGGAGAAAGACCCCGCTGGCGCCGCATTGGAAGGGACCTTATGTTGTCATCTTGTCAACCCCAACTGCAGTAAAAGTTGCAGAACTCGAACCCTGGATCCATCACAGTCGAGTGAAGCCGGCAGCTGCTCCTGAACCTGGTCAATGGACCTCAGTAAATGACCCTGAGACTCCATTGCGACTCACATTACGAAGACAACCAGTGTTGTAAGAGTCTCTAGATTCTATCATCCTACCCCTGTCGCGCAAAGGTAGCAGTTAAAGCAGAGAAGAAGAAAAGACTCTACAAGTTCATCGTACCCAATATTCCAGTTGACCTCCAAAGACTGTAATCACAATGTTCCTCCACTATTGCCTTGTGGGAGTGATGGTCCTGGGATTCCTGGAAAAGACTTTTGCCTTACCCCCTTGTGCAGCTTGTATAACTACCACCCAAACTGGACTGAAGGTCACTCAGACTTTACTTTATCATTCCTGCTATACTTGCACTGGTATAGTTAGCCGGTGTATATATAATGGTACAGAGTTAAATATCTGTACAAAGGGGAAAAGTAAGACTTGTTACAACCCCCGGCAGAACCCCTCTTATTATGTACTTGAGATACGATGGAATGATGAGGATGGAGCCCTCATAAATGCCACACGACAGCTCCCTGATCCCATGAAGCATGTTACCCTGAGTTTTGACGCTTGTGAGGTGATCAACAGAAATGTCTATCACAAGTGTGGATATTGGGAGCAAGCCTACTACTATGATGATAAATATATGTGTCCTGAAGGAGCATATGGATGGGGAAAGCATACTGGGAAATCTTCCCCAACCGTCTACAGTACATCATCCAAAGATGCTTACTACTGTCCAAAGTGGGAATGCGTGTACTATGCCACCTGGTCTGGTGCGCCTACTGGACGAGAGGGAGATAAACACATAGCCAGCCTGGAAAAATTATCATTGCCAGAACCTCGGAAGTGCAAGAAAGGTGCCTGTAATCTGGTGCGGCTCATCATTTATTTTTATTTTATTTATTTAACAGTTTTTATATACTGCACTATTTATCATCAGTGCGGTTTACATTAAACAACAAAATACCTGTCAATATATAACTGATCTAGGTTTACAGATAACAGGGAAGGTAAACTGGGTGTGAACAGGGGATAACTATTTACAATTAAATATGTTACATCAAGGTATAGTATTTGACGAGATACAGTATTTTCACATTTTAATATGTTACATCAAGGTATAGTATTTGATGAGATGCAGTATTTTCACATTTTAAACCTTTGTTCTGAGTTGTTGTTATGTGTAGGAGTTAGATAAGAGAGGCGGAAGACAGTTCTAGGGTGTGTATGGTAGCTTGAAGTGCAAAGTGAATAAGTAGTGCTTGATGGACTTTCTGAATTGGGTGATGTCCCTGATTGATCTGATTTTATTTATTTATTTTATTTTATTTATTTATACATACATTTATATACCGCATCTTCCAAAGTTCAGTTGCGGTTTACAGTGAACAACAATTAACAAAGCAAGTTTGTTTTACAGGGAACGTCATATTATAACAGAACATATTTACAAGGAACATCATATTATATATAGCGTATACAGTCTTAACAATTTGAGATAATATAGAACAGATTAAACTATATACAGTTTTATATATATATATATATATATATATATATATATATATACATATACACACATACATATATATATATATATACGCATATACATACATACATACATATACATGGAGGTGAATGGACATAGGCTGTGAGGTCATCGTATGTATGTGTTATCTGTGTATGGTAAGGGCTTTTGCTTAATGTAGACATATTCCTGTTTAACCTTTGTCTAAAGTGGGTGTTGAGTTATCTATGTTATAGTTTTTGGTGAACAGATACGTTTTCAATTTTTTACGGAGTTCCATGATTTCCGTAAGTGTTCGTAGTTCCTCTGGGAGGGAATTCCAGATTATTGGGGCTATGTGGGAGAAGGCTCTGTTATTAGTTGCTTTATGGGCTCTTGTATAATCTTTCGGGATCTTTAGTCTGTTTAATTGACCTTTTCTGTGTGTTGGCTTGGACGGTTCTTTATGTATTAAGTTACAAAGCATTGTTGGGGCCATATCATTTAAGGCCTTGAATATTGTTATTATTGCTTTGTAGATTATTCTGCTTTGAATTGGTAGCCAGTGAAGGGAGGCTAGTACTGGTGATATGTGTTGGAGTGAGTTAATTTTCAATATGATTCTTGCAGCTGCATTTTGCGCTAATTGCAATCGTTTGATGTTTTGTTTTGATATGCCTATTAGAATTAGATTGGCAAAATCAAAATGTGGTGTTATTGTTGCCTGGATTATGCTGATAAAATCTTGTGTAAATACTAGCGGACGAAGTTGTTTGAGTGTTTTGAGTTTGAAATAAATTTTCTTTATAGTATTGCTAATGTGTGTTTCCATCGTAAGGTGTGTGTCTAGTATAACGCCTAGATATCTTATTTCGTTTTTTATTTTGATTTCTTCGTTTTGAATTTTTATATGTGTTGGAGGGATGTAGGTTTTGTTCTTGGTCACAATTAGAACTTCGGTTTTAGAGTGGTTTATGTGGAGGTTTTGTGTTTTTAGCCACGTTGTGATTTCATTATAGCAGTCCGATAGGAGTTGTAGCGGTAGGTTGGGTATCGTGAATGGTATATACATCATAATATCGTCTGCGTATAAATGATACTTTACTCCAAAATTTTTGAATATGTTGCAAACTGGTTTTATGTAAATATTGAAAAGTAGGGCTGACAACGCTGAACCTTGTGGTAATCCAATCTCTTGTTTATATGTGGTTGAGTTTTGATTCCCAATTCTTACATTTTGCGTTCTATTGTTTAGGTAGGATGAGAACCAATTATGTACTGTGGAGTTTAAGCCTATTTGCCTCAGGTTATTAAGCATTATTGTGTGGTGTACGCTATCAAACGCAGCTGAGATGTCAATAAAAAGTAGAATGAAGGCCTGTTTATGATCGTCTATCTCTCTTAGGAGCGCATCTATTAAGACTGTGAGGAGTGTCTCAACTCCATGGCGGGGTCGAAAACCATACTGTTGCTCATCGAGAGGGTAAGATGATTCTAGAAAGTCCTGAGTCTGTAATTGGACCACTTTTTCAATTATTTTTGCCAGGAAAGGTATACTTGAAATAGGTCTATATGATGCAGGCAAAGTTTTATCAAGTTTGCTATTCTTAAGGATTGGTCGTATTTGTGCGTGTTTGAGTGATGGGGGTAGGTATCCTTGGGTCAGTGAGAGGTTCACTATTGAGAGAATGTAGGGTAATAGAATTGGTAGTGTATTCTTTATCCATGTTACTGGGCATGGATCTAGATATGAGGTTGTGGTGTTGAGATTGGTAATGATATTTTTTAGTGTCTCTTTTGTTACGGGCTGAAACTCTGACCATATATCTGATGTTTGGTGTGGTGAGTTGATGATGTCTATCGGCATTGATGGCATTTTTGCTTTGTTTTGGTAATGGTGGGCTAAGGTTTGAACCGAGATGTCAGTAATTTCACTGTCAGATGTTTGGGGGTTGGTTAGATTTCTTACAATGGTGAATAACTCTCTTGGCCTATTGTACGATTTTGATAGAATTTTAGTATAATATTCTTTTTTGTGTTGTCTAAGGTTTCTTTATATTTAGTTAGGTGGTTATTGTACATTTCTTTATGTATTGTTAATTTCGATTTTCGCCAGTTATGTTCTAGTTTTCTAAGAATCCGTTTCATTTGTTTTAGTGTATTGTTGAACCATGGTTTGGTATTAACTTGAGAGTACATGGTCTTTTTGTGTGTGTGATTAGCTTTGGCTGCATTGTTGATGGTTTCATGCCAGTTTTTGACAGCGTTATCTAGATTAGTTGCAGGTGAAAAGAGGTGGGGGATTATTAAGTCAATAAATTCTTCGTTGTTGAATTTTTTGAATCTTGTGTTTGGGACATTTCTGGATTGATTGTTCAAGCTAGTGAGGGGATATGTGAGATTTAATTTGATAATGTAGTGATCGGACCAGGGTATCTGTGTGCATTCAACTGAATTTGGATTGATTAGTTTGAAGAATGTCTTGGGGAGAAGGACAAGATCGAGGGTTCCGCCTTTAATGTGTGTAGGTGTGTTTATTATCTGGTGATATTCCAAGTCTGATATTGTATCGAAGAATAGTTTAGATTCCAATGTTGGCAGTGAGGGAAGATTAAAGTCTCCAAGCATAATTATAGGGTGTTGTTCTGTGGAAGAGCTGAGGAGTTCAATAAGAGCGTCAAGGTTATCTGGGTTTTGGTTTGGGGGTCTGTATACTAAGCAGATTTTCATGGGGCCAATCTTTATTAATAATGTGTCTATGTTATTGGAGATGTTTGACTGGATTGTTTTGGCATTTAGTTCCTTTTTGGTCATCATTAGTACACCTCCTCCTTTTCTATTAGTTCTATGTTTATAGAAGGTGTCATAGTCTTCATTATTAAGTTGGTTTATGTAGACGGTATCAGTGTCGGAGAGCCAGGTTTCCGTGACACATAATATGTCTGGTTTTGAGTCTGATATTAGGTCATTAAATATGGGCAGTTTGTTTTTCATCGACCGTGCATTGATAAGGATGCATGAGAGAGATGTTAAGTTATTGGTGCATATTCCCTTGGTTGTTTGATGTGTGTTTGTTTTTATTTGAATTAGTCTATGGAAATTTGGTCTAGGATAGGTGTTTGGATAAGTGTGTCCAATATGGTAGTTTTCTCGAGTGAGTGAGTGAATTATGGGAATTGTTTTGTGGTTGTCACTATTTAGGCTTAGTGTTAGGTCGATAGTTATTATTTCTAATACTAAGCTGATATAAGAGAGATACATTGGTATAATGTATGTACGTGGCATTTTAGGTGTGTTTCAGTTAGTAGTTCTAAGCAGCTATATACCAGTGTAGAATAAATGAGAGAAAAAGAAAAGAAAGTCACTAGGAGGTTGTGTTATGCAGAGATTTATAATGAGGGTTGTTAGTAGCAGTATTAATCCTAATTGATGATAGCTACTGACTACAGTATGCTAGGAGGTAGTTTGTTCCAGCACTTGGGAGCATAAGACACAAATGCTCTGTTAGTGGTTTGTTATGTCCATTTTGTGGAGATACTAGGAGTAACTAGTGTGTTTTCTGCTACTAGTCTCCTGGATCTATTGTTCGGTGCGTGGGTGAGGAGATTTGAGATCGATGCAGGGGATATTTTATTAATGGCCTTGAATGTGATGAGGAGAGTTTTATATATTATTCTGCAGTTTATCGGGAGCCAGTGTAGATCGATCAGTATTGGTGTTATATGATCTCTTTTTGAAGCTCCAGATAAGATGTGGGCTGCTGCGTTCATCGCCAGTTGAAGTGGACTTAGTGTATTCTTGGGGAGGCCATGAAGGATGATATTCACGTAGTCAAAGTGCGGTGTGACTATTGCTTGGAAAATTGTACGGAAAGTCTCCAGCATTGGTTTCAGGTGACGCAGTGTTTTTATTTTGTAGTAGATTGTTCTTACGGTGTTCTTTATATGCTCTTTAAGATTGAGTTGTTGATCGAGTGTCACGCCGAGGTACTTTATGGAGGCCTTGATCGGGAGTTCTGCATCTCTTACTATGAGGGTGGTTGGTGGAGAAAATTGCTTGTTTCTTGTGGCAATGAGCACTTCGGTTTTCTTGAAGTTTATTCTCATGTTCTGATTGAGAAGCCAGTCGGTTATTGCATTGAAACAGTTGATTAGTGCAGAGTAATCAGGATTTGATACATTGATCGGTGTGAAAATTAGCACATCATCTGCATATAATAGGCAAGATATATCGAAGTCTCTGGTGATTTGGCAGATTGGCTGCATGTATATATTAAAAAGCAGCGCAGATAGAGATGAGCCTTGGGGTACTCCTTGCTTCTGTTGGAAGGGTTCAGATGTAATGTTGCCTGTACGGACCTGTTGCCAACGCTCTTCTAGGTATGATTTGCACCAGTCCCAGGCAAGGTTATGGATGCCTTTTTCGTGAAGTCTAGTTAGCATAATATTATGGTCAACTGAGTCAAATGCCGCTGATATGTCCAGGAAAATCATTGCAATGGCCATGTGAATGTTGTCAATCCCACAGATGAGTTTGTTGAATAGTGAAGTCATGAGTGTTTCAGTTCCATGAGTTTCTCGGAATCCGTGTTGGCATGGGTCCAACGGGGCTGCTGTGTCTATGTGTTGTTGGATCTGCCTCTGAGTTTCCTTCTCAAGTATCTTGGCTAGATATGGAATACTGGAAATTGGGCGGTAAGACTCTTCCTTCTTTGGGTCCATCTGAATATTTTTTAGCAGTGGGCGAATTGATGTTTGTTTAAGGGCAGTAGGGAAAACCCCAGTTAGATAGGAGATATTTGTGATCTTAGCTATGCATACTTAACCCCAGCCAGTGGAAGCAGGGGTACAGATTTGGGTTACGAATAGCAGGAGGCGGCATAGATCCTGGAACTTTTATACATATACAGCTGAATACTAAGACTCATGCATCTGCACCTTATTGAATACATCACTCTTTCTATGAAGCCATGAAGGCAGAGTTTGAGATTCCTCATGCCTCCCAAAACTTGTTCATTGAGCTCGCCGGGGCAGTAGCATCTAGTCTCCTCATTTCGGACTGCCTCTTCTGTGGAGGAACTAAGATGGGAGACCAATGGCCCTGGGAGGCACAAGAAGTGAACTATTCTATGCCTTATAATCAGACTGATTTACATAATGCTACTAGTGAGTGGGTACTGGCCCACCCCATTGTTGGTAACTTGTGTTTTGCTCGCTCTGGACCACAGTTTGCCATGGAGGATGGACAGCTGGTCTGTCTCAATCAAAAGTTCTACAACAGTACCATCAAGAAGACGTCCTGGTGGTCAGGAATCAACGCTTCAGAGCCCACCAACCCTTTAGTCCGTTTCCCTAATCTTGCCAGCATCTGGACTAATCTAGCATCTTATAATACCTGGCAAGCACCACCTGGACTGTACTGGATTTGTGGAACCCGAGCATATGCTAGGCTTCCTCACCACTGGGGAGGAGCATGTGCATTGGGAACCATACGACCTTCCTTTTTCCTGTTGCCTACATCCCATGGAGAACAACTGGGTTTTCCCGTGTACAGGAGTCGACAGAAACGAGAGGTCTTGAAAATAGGCCAATGGGACAAGTGGAATGATGAGGAGTGGCCACCTGAAAGAATCATTTCATACTATGGACCTGCTACTTGGGAGCAAGATGGTACATGGGGATATCATACTCCTGTGTATATGATAAATCGTATTATCCGCTTACAAGCTGTAGTTGAAATAATAACCAATGAAACCAGTAAAGCACTAACTCTTTTAGCTAAGCAGAGTACACAAATGCGTACAGCTATTTATCAGAATCGTTTAGCTCTAGATTATTTGTTAGCAGCTGGAGGTGGAGTGTGTGGAAAATTGAATTTAATCAACTGTTGTTTGCAGATTGATAATAATGGACACGTTGTTGAAGATATAGCTACTCAAATGCGCACACAAGCATATGTGCCTGTCCAGACCTGGCATGGTCTGAGGCTTGATGGGTGGTTTGGTTCAGCATTTTCATGGTTAGGTGGTCTGAAGACCCTTGTGTTTATCGTATTACTCATATTAGCTGTATGCTTGTTGCTCCCATGTCTCCTACCCCTTTGCTTACGCATGATAACCTCAGTTATTGATAACACTGTAGAACGGAAGGCAGCTACGAAAATATTAGCTATGTGGCAATATTCCCCAATATCCCTAGATGATGCTGTTACACAAGTTTAATATGTGATTTAATTCTCACCCTTTCTCACTAGCGGGTGAGAATAATCAAAGGGGGGAATGTGGCAGGCTATGGCCTATAATAGTCTGCAAATATGAAAGGCCTGTAAGTTAGGCCCTGATTCCAACCCCCATCTCAGTAAAGAACCAAAGTCTGTAAAAGTTTGAGAAAACTGTTTTAAACTGCTTAATAAGAAGTTTTCATGAATGCATAAATCTTTCATTATTCTCTTGTGCTGTGAAGATAGAAATGTTTCAATACATGCTGTCCTAGAGCCAGAAACGACCTTGCAGAAGAGAAGTATCCAAACCTAGAAACTGTACCATTATTAGAACAGTCCTAGAGGAGGGAGCTGGGTGCTAGGCCCAGGAGGGATCTCCGATTGGACAAACGCAGGGGGCATTGGGGCCAATAGAAAGTTTGCATGTATCAGACTGGAAAGAAATGTATAAATGAATATGTCTCTGTAAGAACTTTGCTCAGTCCTTTTTGAAGCTTGACTAACTGGGCCTTGTGCACAATAAATTGGCTTGGACCCTGTAAATTGACTCCTGGATTTATTCATTGTCTGCACTTCACTGCTACAAAAGTAGTGGAAATAAACGACCTAAGAGACACCTTAGATCAGTGGTTCTCAACCTTTTTTGTACCGTGACCCCTTTTACCATTGGTCAACTTGTGGTGACCCCCAATGATAAAATCAAATGCGTCTCTCTTCCTTTATCATTAACGCATTGTTGCTGTAATCATTTGTTGAATTATTAATATATTATAGGCCTTTGCAATATGTTTTTATTTATAAAATTTACTTATTTAAACCACAATAACAAGTAACAATATTTGATTTCAAAATTATGATGATTTTGTAGTCAAATCACTAATATGAAATAAAATTATTTTTTCTACCTTTGTTGTCTGACCAATTTATTCTCTGATCATGCTGGTCCCGATCTGAGGCTTCTGCTTTCCTATCTTCTCTTAGCTCTCTTTCTGTGGTCTATGGCCCATCTGCCATTTCTTATCTCTTCTTTCGTTTTCTTCACTTCTTTCCATCAGCCTATTTCCAGTCCCAGTAACCCTCCCCAGTATCAGCCCCTTTCCGGTCCTCACTCCCAGTAACTTCCAATGTCAACTTGCATTCCCATGACTGTCACTGGTGTCCATTCCCTTCCAGTCCCCCTCCTTCCCCACTGACCAGTCCCTTCTAGTACAAATACCATGGCAGCCCCTCTCAGATCCACTCCCTTCCAGTTCCATTCCCCCATCCCCTCGTATCAGCCCATTTGTAGCCTTAGCCCCCAGTTTTCTTCCAGGGCCAGCAGCTCTATCCTCCCCTCCACACAATCAGCCCATTCCCAGTCGAAGCCCCCAATCAGCTCGCTTCCAGTGCTAGTATCCCCTCAATCCCACTACCAGTGCTAGCCTCCCCTAATCAGCCCAATACCAATCCTACCCCCCCATCAGCTCATTACCAGTCCTAGCCTCCTCTAATCAGCCCATTTCCAGTGGTAGTCCCTCCTCAACCCCATTACCAGTGCTAGGCTCCCCTAATCAGCCCATTACCAGTCCTACCCCCCCCCCCCATCAGCCCATTACCAGTCCTAGCCTCCTCTAATCAGCCCATTTCCAGTCCTAACCTCCCCGATCAGCTCATTTCCAATGCTAGCCCCCCATCAGTCCATTACTAGTCCTACCCCCTATCAGCACATTACCAGTTCCAATCCCCCCTTGATCAGTCCATTCCCAGTCCTAGCCTTCCCTAATCAACCCATTACCAGTCCTAGCCCCCCCATCTGCCCATTATAATCCTAACCCGCACTGTCTCTCCCTTCTTCCAGCATTTATCCCCCGTCTGTCCAGTATGTCCCCCTGTCTCTTCCCTTTGTCCATGACAGCCCCCGCCCTCCCTCCCTCCATGTAAGCCCCCCCCGGTCCTTGACAGCCCCCTCCCTTCCTCCCTCCCTCCCTCTCTCCATGTCAGCCCCCCTCTGTCCATGCCAGCCCCCTTCCTCCCTCCCTCCCTCCATCCATGTCAGCCCCCTCTGTCCATGTCAGTCCCCCTCCCTCCCTCCCTCCATCTATCCATCCCTCCATGTCAGCCAGCCCCCTCCCTCCCTCCATCTATCCATCCCTCCATGTCAGCCAGCCCCCCTGCCTCCCTCAATGTCAGCCCCCTCCCTCCCTCCTTCCATCCCTGTCAGCCCCCCATATGTCCATGTCAGCCCCCCTTACTCCATGTCAGCCCCCCTCCCTCCCTCCATGTCAGCCTCCCTGTCCATTTCAGCCCCCCTCCCTCCCTCCATCCAACAATCAGCTCTCCCCTACCTCCATGTCAGCCCCCCGCCCGCCTTCCCTCCATCCATCCCTCCATGTCAGCCCCCTCCCTCATGTCAGCCCCGTTGCAGGTTCCCTGCCCCCTCCCCTCTCCCTGTCTGCCTGCTACTGCCCTGTTCTTCTGCAGCCGCGGCTCCCTGCCTCTTAGGGAACCGCGGCTGTGCCTGTTGTGAGTGAAGCTGTTGCGGAGCCTTTCTGTCTCTCGATGGGCTCCGTGTAGCATGCCATTGTCCCATCTCCAAAGGAAGTGGTAAACAACTTCCTTTGGAGGCGGGACAATGCTGCACGGAGCCCATCGAGAGACAGCCACGGTTCCTTAAGAGGCAGGGAGCCGCGGCTGCAGAAGATTGGAGTCTGTCAGCTTGCCGCTGCCGAGAAGCGGACTCGGCAGCAGCAGCAACTTGTGCGTTTTTTTTTTTAACAGCGGAGTGAGGCAACCCCTGCTGAATCCTGTGGCGACCCCATGGGGGTCGCGAGCCACAGGTTGAGAACCACTGCCTTAGAGAGAGACTGGGTATGGAGAGATGAATGCCTGGATATGGACGTTGTTTCCTGTCCCTGTTTCAAGAGAGGGAGGCCTGGGGGAACAAGAGCTGCAGAAACTTGGGAGTGCTCTTTCCACCCACAGATCCCAAAGAGGTGAGAGTTCTCCCCCACATTTTCTACTGTGTATGGGAATTGCTCCACCTGCCTCACCAGGAGGGGTCAAGACCTACACCAAAAACGTGGGGAACTTGACCACCTGTGTGCACTACCTCAACATGACCGGGACGGGAAGAAGGGAGAAACTACTCCAACCTGATGATTCCTAGGGCCGACCTGTGGTGGTATTGTGGAAGGCGCATTCTGAGACCAACGCTCCCTCAACTGTGGATGGGGACTTGCACCCTAGTACAGTTGGCCATCCCCTTCACCCTGGCATTCACTCAACCCAACCCTGCCAAAATGGGTCGGAGGAAGCTAAGTGTCCTAGGAACTTCGTTTGATGACAGAATAATCCCTTATACCCCCCCCCCCCCTGTATTGATGCCATTGGGGTGCCTAGGGGGGTGCCAGATGAATATAAAGCCCAAAATCAGATTGCGGCAGGATCTGAGTTCCTCTTGTGGGTTATTACGCCATAACTAAGGCCCTAAAGGGGCTGACTATATTGGCGGAAGAACTGGCAAGAGAACTCAGGAGTGGACACTTCCCTCATGGGCTGGTTGGAAACATGGTTTGGGAAATGGAGGGGGATAGTGGTATCCATAGTTTCATCATTGATAATTGTAGCAGGGGTATTGACCACCATAGGATGCTGCATAATCCCGTGTGAGGGGATTGACCCAGAGGTTGATAGAAACCGCTATCAGTAAAAGGATGGATGTACCGGCTCCCCCACCATATGGGGAGAAAATGTTTATAATGGAGGAACAAGAGGAAGGGGAAAACCCAGATGAAGATGAGATCAGAAGGATGTTTAGGAGATTGGAAATGTCCTATGAAGCGGTGAAGCAAATGTAAAAAGCAACAAAATGATAAAACCAGAAAAGAGGGAATTGTTGGGGATATAGGAGATGTTATTTTTACAAGGAATAGTCACATAACCAAACGTGGCTTTTATAACCATAAGAATCTTTAAGATGAAATCAGGGTGCAGTAACAGAAAAAAAAAAGAGTCCTTTGCTTTCCCATGAGAGGTTTTCTCCTCTGTGAGTTAATGATTAACAGTGAAACTGTATGAACAGTACAGAAAAAGTCCAGAAAAAGTCCTTTGCTTCCCGTGACAAGTTTGAAATTGTATGAAATAAAGCATGCATGTGACATACTGTAAACATCAACCAATGGGGTATAACCACGATAGCAGGAAGGGGAAAGATAAAATGTATAAAAGGAGTGAGATGAAATAAAGATTTGTGCCTGCTATAGGGAGCCGGCACCCGTTCTCGCGAGAATGAGATAAAATTCTTCACTGGACTCCTGACTCTGGAATTTGATTTATTTCCTTTAGAACAAGGGGGAAAAATAAGAAGCTCAGTTTTGGCCATGTTCAGCTTCAAGTGGTGTTGCGATATCCAAGCAGCAATAGAAAGGCAGGCAGAGATTCTGACCTGGATTGCCAGAGAGATTTCAGGTGTAGAGAGGTAGATCTGGGAGTCATCAGCGTAAAGATGGTACTGAAAGCCATGGGAAGAGATGAGTGTATCAAGGGACTGGGTATAAAGAGGGGAAAGAGGTGGACCCAAGACAAATCCTTGGGGTATACCAACTTACACCGGGATAGCAGTAGAGGAAGATCCACCAGAACAAACATTGAAAGAGTAATGGGGAAGATAAGAAGAGAACCAGGATAGCACAGAGCCCTTAAAACCAAGCAAGGACAAGGTATCAAGGAGAAGGTTGTGGTCAGCAGTGTCAAAAGCAGCAGAAAAGTCAAGAAGGATGAGGATTGAGTAAAGGCCCTTGGACGTTGCACTGGAGACTTTGGCAAGAGCCTTTTCAGTAGAATGTAAAGGACAAAAGCTGGATTGTGGAGGATCCAGAAGGGCTTGAGAGGAGAGAAAGTTGAGGCAATGGCAGTGAACCACATGTTCAAGTAGTTTAGAAACAAAGGGGAGGAGGGTCGATAGTGAGAAGGACAGGTAGGGTTCAGTGAGGGTTTGTTGAGGAGAGGAGTGACCACAGCATGCTTAAAGGCTGCAGGGAAGATTGCAGTGGAGAGCGATAGGTTGAGAATATGAGAGATTGAAGGGACTAGAGTGGAGGAGATGGAGCTAAGGAGTTGTGTGGACATAGGATCAGAGGAGCAGGTAGTGAGCTTGGATGAGAAAAGAAGGTGAGTGGTTTCTTCCTCAAAGATCATAGAAAAGGAAGAAAGGGTAGCAGAGGTGGGGGGAGGGAAGGTTGGGAGTGAAGAGGGGGAAGGAGGGGAAGTAGCTGACCTCGTGGGGAATTGGAGTGTGATCGTGGATTTTGTAATGGAAGTAGTCAGCCAGGGTCTGGGCAGAAAGGGAGGGAGGGGTTGGAGGTGGAGGTACCTTGAGGAGAGAGTTGTAAAGAGATGGTGAGGGTCAGAGGCAAGAGAGTTAGTCAGATGGACATAATAGTCTTGTTTGACGAGTGCCATGACTGAATGGAAAGAGAAAAGCATGAATTTGAAGTGTAGAAAGTCTGCAAGTGTTCGGGATTTGAGCCAAGCACGCTCAGCTGAGCGGGCGCAGGAACAAAGATAGCGGATAATGGAAGACAGCCAGGGTTGAGGTAGAATATGCCTCACAGGACGTGGCATAGGCGGAGCAAGAACATCCAGAGCAGAGGAAAGTGCAGTGTTATAGGAAGCTACTGCCTCATCAACAGACTCAGATGAGATAGTGGAGGTATTTCCAGGTGCTGAAAAATGAAATTGCAAATATATTACTACTAATCTGCAAACTATCATTAAAATTGCCTACAGTGTCTGAAGTTGGAGGGTGATGAATGTAACATCAATTTTTTTAAAACTGTTTAAACAGACAGGTTATACACCAACCATCAACATATATGAAAAACAAAGAGCCGCAAGCCCAACTTCCTGAGACAAAACAGTACAGGCAAATTAACAGCTCACTAGTCCCATACATATCAGTACCCAAAGCAGTACAGCCCACCCACACCAGTCCTCATAACTGCGCCCGCCAAATCCAATATTTACTCCAAATCTTATCATACAGATCCAATTTACCCCATAAATCCAGCAAAGACACTTCTGTGGACTACAGTGGTGTCTCTGCTTCATACCTCAACAAATACAGGGAAGGGGTCAACATCACCTGCTTACCCATAATCACCTGGATCTCACGTTCAACCAGAGACCAAAATTGCTTAATCTGTGGGCAGGTACATCACACGTGGAGAAGATCACCACAACGGCCACACCCATCCCAGCAAAGCAGAGATGCCTCTTTCGAAAAACATGTAAAGAAAAGGGGATACCAAAAAGGACAGTGGAGAAGACGAATCATTAACTCCACATGGAAATCGAATGAGCTGACCTCCAGATCACATCCCAGTTACTATTGTCCAAAGATAAATGCAACTCCTGATTCCACAGCTCAATCAGACGTTCCACAGGTGATGTAACCCGTTCAGTTCCACTAGAATCCAATATAACCGGGCAATATGTTGAGTACACAAAGAGGAATCATACATATAGCATTCCAATGGACTCAGAGTCCAAGCCTTCCAACCCCGCTGCAACATCCGCTAGATAGCCTCCCTCATCTGCAAGTAGAGACAATGGGATTCTTGTTCAAGCTGATATTCCACTCGTAAATCCACAAATGACCAAAGCTTCACTCCACAGCTGCAAAACCAAATGCAATTCACATGATTCCTCCGGTGCTATGGATGGAAAAAAGGTTCAATAAGAGATCTCCGGGTTCTTAGCAAGCAGTGCAAGAAGCAATGTCCCCCTCCATCTTCAAAAACCAACACACATGACGCCAAACTTGGCCTGGTTTTCTACCACTTCTCCCTGAAACTTTAATCCTTTAATCTGCAATTGTAATGCACCAAGCTTCTATGACAACACAGAACCCTACACACACCACACAAATTTCTGTCAGTGAAGCCAACAAGAGAAGTGTAAGGCCCTCCACCTGCCCAGGCCACATAACATCAATTTTTAAAAAGGGTTCAGGGGTGAGACAGGAAATTACAGACTAGTGCTGGGAAAAATGGTAGAATTTATTATAAAGAAAAAATTACTGAGCAGATATAGAAAGACATGATTTACTTGGAAAAAGTCAACATGAATTTAGCCAAGAGAAATCTTGCCTCATCAATCTGCTACATTTTTTGAAGGTGTCAATAAAAAGGTAGCTAAAGATGAACCAGTTGATCTAGCAGCTTGTCATGCTGTGAGGGCTTGTGTGCATCAGTGATGCTGAGAGCTAAACTATCAGTAGTTTAACTACTGGCAGGGTCTCCCAAGATGGACAGGTCTCAGCTGAGGTGCCAGACCAAGAAAAACCACCCATCTGGGCAGCAGCAGAATGGAATAGTGTTGACGGCGGAGGATCACATTTCTGTGACAACGGCAACAACACCAAACTTTAACTGTGCGGAAGAAAGGCCCGGCAATCTACTTCTGTATCTTGCCTTGAAAACCCAATGGATAGCTACAACAAAACAAATTGTGCTATAGTGCTGGAAGATGAGACCCCCAGGCTGGAAGGCACTCAACTAGCTACTGGGGAAGAGCTGAAGACTTTTCAGAGTAAAGCCAGCATTTATGATGTGGTTGGATCAAAGCCCTTGGGACGTCTGACTGCTGATGTAGCTGTGCATGAAATGAGAGTCAGAAGCTGTAAAGATGTCTTACGCATTGGAACATGGAACGTACGAAGCATGAACCAAGGGAAGTTGGAGGTGGTCAAGAATGAAATGGAATGTGTACAACTTGATCTGTTGGGTGTCAGCGAACTGAAATGGACTGGCATCGGGCACTTTGCATCAGATGATCACATGGTCTACTATGCTGGAAATGAAAGATAAAGAAGAAATGGTGTTGCATTTATAATAAAGAAGAAACTTGCAAGAACTGTAATGAAATACAATGCAGTCAGCGAACGCTTAATCTCTAATCGTCAACGAGGAATGCCTATCAACACAACTATAATTCAAGTATATGCCCCAACAACAGCTGCAGAAGAGAATGAAATTGAAGAGTTCTATGAACAAGTACAAGCTGAAATTGACAGAACATGCAAACAGGATATCCTGATAGTCATGGGTGACTGGAACGCAAAAGTTGGCAACAAAGAAGAAGGCAAAGTAGTTGGAAAATATGGATTTGGCAACAGAAATGAAGCTGGAGAAAGACTGATAGAATTCTGCAAGACCAACGATCTATTCATCTCAAACACCTTCTTCCATCAACACAAGCAGCGACTGTACACATGGACATCACCCAATGGATTGTATAAAAATCAAATTGACTATATCTGTGGAAGTCAACGATGGAAAGGTTCTATAACATCAACAAAGACAAAACCTGGAGCTGACTGTGGAACAGATCATCAACTACTAGTATGCAAACTCAAGCTAAAGTTGAAAAAGAGCAAACCACTCATGAATGCAGCAAAATATGACCTTGAGAATATACCACTGGAATTTAAAGACTGCCTGCAAAATTGATTTGCTGCTTTAGATACAAATGACAGAGCTCCAGAAGAGTTATGGAATGACATCAAGAAGGTTGTGTTGGAAGAAAGCGAGAAGTCTCTACAAAAGGTGAAAAAACAAAAACGGCAAAAATGGATGATGGAAGAAACTCTGAAAATTGCCCAGAAACGCAGAGAAGCTAAAGCCAGAGAAGAAAGAAAGACAATAACAGAACTCAACAGAGATTTCCAATGTGCAGCAAGACAGGACAAGGAAAAGTACTACAACGACGCATGCAAGGAAACAGAAGCAGAAACTATTAGAGGAAGAACAAGATCGGCTTTCCTAAAGCTACGAGAGTTAAAGAAAAAGTTCCAGCCTCAAATTGGAATGCTCAAGGTTCTATGTTGAATGATGCTGAGAAGATCAAGAAAAGGTGGAAGGAATATACAGAGTTTTTATATGATAAAGATCAAGTGGACCAACAGCCGTTTCAACCTGTACCTTATGATCGGGAACCATTGGTGATGAAAGAAGAAGTTGAAGCAGCATTGAAAGCCTTATCAAAGAACAAAGCACCAGGCATTGATAGCATTCCCATAGAGGTATTACAGCAATCTGATGCAGCTGTTACTGTACTTACAAGGCTCTGCCAAGAAATATGGAAGACAACATCATGGCCAACTGACTGGAAAAGATCTGTGTTTATACCAATACTAAAGAAAGATGATCCAACTGACTGTGGAAATTATCGCACAATCTCTCTGATCCCATGTCAGCAAGAGTCTACTGAAGATTATTCAAAAGAGACTACAACCATACCTGGAACAAGAACTCCCTGAAGTGCAAGCAGGGTTCAGGAAAGGGAGAGGAACGAGAGACATCACTACGGATGTGAGATGGATTCTTGAAAAGATTAAATACCAAAAGGATATCTATTTGTGCTTTATTGACTATAGCAAGGCTTTTGATTGTGTAAACCATGAGAAACTCCGGGCCACATTAAGAAGCATGGGTATACCAGAACACCTGATCGTACTCTTGCACACTGTATATTGATCAAGAAGCAACAGTTTGAACGGAACAAGGAGAAACAGAATGGTTTAAAATAAGCAAAGGTGTAAGACAAGGCTGCATACTTTCCCCCTACCTGTTTAATTTATATGCAGAACAAATCATCAGAGAAGCAGGACTGTATGAAGACAGCAGAGGTGTGAAGATTGGTGGAAGACTCATCAACAACCTTCGCTATGCTGATGATACCACATTACTGGCTGAAAGTGAAGATGATCTGAAACATTTGCTTCTCACAATCAAAGAACATAGTCTCAAAATGGGCCTGCACCTTAATGTAAAGAAGACAAAGATCATGACAACTGGCATAATCAACAGGTTCATCGTTGAAGGAGAAGAAATTGAAATTGTGTACAACTTTAACCTACTTGGATCAACTATCAATAAAGAAGCAACAAGCAGTCAAGAAATCAGATGATGCATTGCTCTTGGCAGAATGGCTATGAAAGACCTAGATAAGATTCTCAAGAGCAGAGATGTCTCTCTCCATACAAAGATTCGATTTGTTCAAGCCATGGTATTTTCAATAACATCATATGGATGTGAAAGCTGGACAGTGAAAAAGATAGACAGGAAGAAAATTGATGCCTTTGAATTATGGTGCTGGCGGCGAATACTGTGTATACCATGGACTGCCCAAAGAACAAACGAGTCGGTACTAGAGGAGATCAAACCTAAGCTTTCTTTAGAAGCTCAGATGACAAGACTTCGACTTTCATACTTTGGGCACATCATGTGAAGAGAGAGATCATTAGAGAAAGACATCATGCTTGGCAAGATAGAAGGTCAACGCAAAAGAGGAAGGCCAGCAATGAGATGGATCGATACAATAACAGCAGCTACAGGTGCCAGTCTGTCAACAATGAGCCGCCTGACTGAAGACCGAACACAATTTAGGATAGCTATCCAGAGGGTCGCCATGAGTCGACTCCGACTCGACGGCACTTAACAACAACAACAACAGTCGAGAAGGCATCCCACAAACTGTCAAAGGAAACCACTTCAGGTCTCACAAGAACGTGTCCAGAGTCATAACCACCAACCTGAGATGTATCTACCAGAGATATCGGAGGTAAGTTCCCAACGAAGCCTGGAGAAATCATCGGTTGAACTTCCTGACCTTCCACACCGCCAGTTAACAAAGCAGGAGTAACTAGCACCGGTTGGTCTCCTCCGGAACTGGACGACTGCACCACAGGCCTCAGGAGCGAACTCTCCACCTCGCTCACACCGACAACCGATGGTTTAGACAAGCACTTCACTTCCGGCTGTAAGGGCGGTGTTCGAGGCTCCGGGCTGAGCGAAAACTCGAGCCCTTCAGTATCGAGAGACATTCCTTCCGCCTCTCCGACACGCAGCGGGCGCCCTGGAGCTATCTCATTCCTCTGTGCAGGCTTTACAAAAACATCCATGGGCCCGCTAACTGCCGACTTCCCTGCAGCACAAGTTTCCTCCGTCGTTGAAGCAGCCAGTTTTGCCTTCCTCTTCCTGCCTCCATGCGGCATTAGGAAGATTATCGGCACCAAGACCAACAGGTAAGAGCCTCACAGCATATAAAGAAAAACTTTAACAGACGGAGCTAACACGGAGCAGCGTCAGCGGCGGTCCGTTACCGGCGCCATCTTCCGTAACGGCAATTTTTTAAAAGGGTTCCAGGAGTGATCCGGGAAACTATAGACCGGTGAACCTGACATCAGTACCGGGAAAAATGGTAGAAACCATCATAAAGAACAAAATTACTCAACATATAGATAGTCATGGCTTAATGGGAGACAGCCAACATAGCTTTAGACAAGGAAGATCTTGACTTACTAATCTGTTATGTTTTTTGAAGGTGTGAATAAACAGGTAGACAAAGGTGAGTTAGTTGATACAGTGTATCTGGACTTTCAGAAAGCCTTTGACAAGGTCCCTCATCAGAGACTTTTAGCAAAACTAAAAAGTCATGGGATAGGAGGCAGTGGATCAGGAACTGGTTAAAAGATAGAAAGCAGAGGGTGGGGCTAAATGGCCCATTTTCCCTATGGAAAAAGGTGAATAGTTGAGTACCACAGGGATCTGTGCTGGGTCTGCTGTTTTTTGACATATTCATAAATTACCTGGAAAAAGGGAATAACGAGTAAAGTTATCAAATTTGCAGATGACACAGAACTATTTAAAGTTGTTAAAACCCAAGAGGATTGTGGAAAATTGCAAGAGGATCTTGATAAATTGGAAGACTGGGCATCAAAATGGCAGATGAAATTTAATGTGGACAAGTGCAAAGTTATGCACCTAGGAAAGAACAACCCAAACTATGGTTACACGATGTAAGATTCCGCATTATGAACCACCACCCAGGAAAGAGATTTAGGCATCATCGTGTATAACATGTTAAAACCCTACTCCTAGTGTACAGCGGCGGCCAAGAGAGCAAATAGATTGCTAGGTATCATAAGGAAAGGAATGGAAAATAAAACAAAGGATATTATAATGCCTCTGTATCGTTCCATGGTGCGACCGCACCTTGAATATTGTGTGCAATTCTGGTTGCCGTATCTTAAAAAGGATATAGCGTTAAAAGAAAAGGTACAGAGAAGAGCCACCAAAATGGTAAAGGGGATGGAAGGATACTCCTATGAAGAGAGGCTAAAAAAGGTTAGGGCTCTTCAACCTGGAAAAGAGACGGCTGAGGGGAGATTTGATAGAGGTTTATAAATTAATGAATGTAATGGAACAGGTAAACGTAGATCGATTGTTCGTCATCAGAATATAAAAAGACTAGGGGACATGCAATGAAGCTACAGGGTAACCTATTTAAGACTAATAAGAGGAAATATATTTTCATTCAACGTGTAGTCAAACTCTGGAATTTGTTACCAGAGGATGTAGTAAAAGCTGTTAGTGTAGCCAGTGGGGGGGGGGGGGGGGGTAAAAAAAAGTTTGGACAAGTTCCTGGAGGAAAGGTCCATAAACCATTATTAAAAGGGACCCAGGATATCACTGCTTGACCCAATACAAGCATTGAGAAACCTGTGTCTTTTGGGGAGACTGCTAGTTACTTATGACCTAGATTGGCCATTGTTGGAAACAGGATACTGGGCTTGATGGACCTTGGTCTGACCCAGTATGGCATATCTTAATGCTTGGAGTTATCCCCAGTTGCCTCGAGATGGTTTTCGTGCGAGAAGTGGCGTGTTCTTTTCTGCAACCTCTCTATCTCCAGCAAGAGCCGTTTGTGCTGTGTTCCTTTCCCACTTTTTTGAGCAGCTAATTGTATCAGGATACCCCTTAGAAAGGCTTTCCCGGGGTCCCACAGGGTTTCCTCAGAGACGTCTTCTGTGTCGTTGTTTTTCAGATAGGTATGCCATTCTTTTTTATTCTATACAGAGCGGAGTCTTGTTGCAGTAGTGAAATTTTAGCCCGCCATCCGGCGCATACTCTTGGGCCAGCCTTCCCCTTGGGTAGCCAGCGCACTTCCACCATGCCATGATGTGCCACCACAATGGGGTGTAGCTTCGCTTCCCTGAACATAAGCAACTGATCTTTGTGAGTCAGCACATAGTCCAATCTGGAGTTCATGTCCGCTGTAGTAGTGCAGGAAGTATATTCCCTGCTCCCGCCATTCTGTGTTCTCCAGATGTCCTCTAACGCCCACCACCGAATGGTAGCCCACAACTGCTTCCCTCCCTGCAGTGGGCCTTGGATAAGTAGTTGATACGGTCAAGTTCTCCATCCACACAGTTCAGATCTCCCCTACCATCCAGTCGCTCATCGCCTCCCTTGCAAATTTACCCATTCAGTCCAAAAAAAAGGATTTCTTATGTCCATTGGGGGCATAAAAATAAAATAAAAAAATAAATACATATTGAGAAATGATATTTCTGCATTCTTCACCCAGCCTGTAATCTAGACCACTCTTCCCCCCCATTGTGTATAAAACATAGGGGACACATTTGTGAATTAAAATGGCCACTCCCCTTTTTTTTGGACTTGAAGGTAGAGCAGTAGACCTGCTGGTCACCCCCAGCTTGTAATTTCAAGCGCTCCTTTTGCGTCAGGTGGGTTTCCTGAAGAAGGAGAATATCTATGTGTGCTTTATTTGCCTTTTTCCATTTTACTGGCCCATGCAGGCTTCAGACATTCAGGGACGCTACTAGGTACCCATCTCTTTCAGACTTACCCCATCTATTTCTTGTCTTGTCTTCCATTCAGTTCTAGGTGAACAGGCTCAACTTCCATCTTGTACCCTGGAAAAACCTCTGTCGCAGCACAGCACAGCACAGCATTTCCTTTACCCAACCCGCCCAACTCATATTTAATACAATTCCAGCTCTCTTCCTTCATACCTCTTTCCATTTTTTAAGTGATTTTTGGCTTCTCTTTGGTTCAGAAAGTTCCCTTCATTGCGCCCCCCTCTCATCAGCCCATACAATCTTTTAGTACTTGTTATCCCCCTTGCTCATGAGTGATGTAAACCCCATCCCCCTCTGCCTCACCATCATCCATATCAGGGGAACTGTAGTGTGCTATCCATGCCTCACATTCATTCGTTCAGACACTCAGCCATACAGTTTATCCAACCGGCCCCTCAAAGTCCCCTTTAGTCTCCTTCCCCTTCAGCCCCATGAATGTTAACACAGTCTTTTGTACCCCTATCTTCATGGCTCCATGTCTTCCTTGATCTGCGGTCCCAGGTCAGTTTCTAGCCTTGAGCCACCTCTACTCCAGGTTGGTGCTATGTGTCCATTTGGAGAGGCCAGTGCAAACTCCTCCTCTGCGGGCTGTTCAGCTGCCCTCATGGCATCCATGATGTTGTCCGCTATCGGGTTCTTCATGATCTGCGTTGGGGATGCTGAGCTCTCATTGTTATTGTGGTGTTTTTTGCTGGTTTGGGCTCTCTGGTTTGGCCCCCTCCTTCCCTCCACAGATCTCAACCAAGTCATTACCGCTACTGGTGTATGGAAGAACCTCCATACCCCATTAACTACAATGGTTAGTCTAGCAGGGTACCAGAGAGTGTCTTTAATGCCCTTCTGTGTTAGTTGATTGCGGCATCTCAGCAGGTCTCAATGACTTCTCACGGTCTCCGCTGCCATGTCGGGAAACACCATGGCCCGCCATTATTTGTACTCCACGTGCCCTGTCTTCCTGGCTGCTCGAAAGATGAATTCCCGATCTTGGTACTGGAACAGCTTTACTTTAAAAGCTCGGGGACATGCGCTGGCTTCAGGTTTAGGCCTCAACTCCCTATAGACCCGCTCTAGTTCAAAGTCCCTAGGAATCGGGCATCTGGGAAAGCAGTCTTTCAAAACTGTCCATATGAAGGCCACCAGATCAGACCTCTCCTCCCCTTCAGATATGCCAAATATTCAGAGGTTTGACCTATGGTCACGATTTTCCTGGTCCTCCACCTTATCATTTAGCCAGGCCACTTGTTTTTTCAGGGATGTTATATTGCCTCCCATGCTCCTCTGGGCCTCTTCAGTCTGTGCGATCGCTCTCTGCCTCCTTGAGCCGGGTGTTGAGGCTCACAAACTGCTCCTCAAGCTTTTTAAGCACCATCTCTATGATCTCTTTTTTTGGAGGAGCAGATTTCTTTGAGCACCATCAAGAGAGTGGTTTCTGGTCCAATTCAGTCTCCTCTGCCTTACACGCCATAGAGAAGCTTAACGATGGTGCTGAGGACGGCGCTTTGGTGGATTTTACCGCCTTTGCTTTACCTTCTGAGGGTCTTTGTGGCTTGATTTTAATCGCATTTGGCATGGATCCGTCTTTGGCAGTTGGTCGGAGCAATACATTGGGTTATGATCGGCAGATTAAATGGGCCAGGAGAAAACTCAGCTCGCCTACGTCTGCACTGCTCGTTGTCCAGACCAGAGGCCCTATGATAGCAAACAATGCTTTCTTTATTATTGCACAAATAGACTGTATGATTATCTCCCAGTTGACGAGAAATCCTGTTTTGCATTTATTCATTTCATATATCACAAATCAAAGGGAGGAGGGAGGAGTGGCCTAGTGCTTGGGGCAAGTTACCTCAGGCCAGAAGGTCAGGGGTTCAAATCCCACTAGAGGACAGCAACCTTGGGCTGGAAGGACTGGGGTTTCTAGTCCCACAGGTGCTCCTTGTGGTCTTGGGCAAGCCACTTAACCCTCCATTGCCCATGTTCCCTGTAAAATAGTTATCTCCAAGTTATAATACCCTGTTCAATGTAATTTCAGTTTGTTCAATGTAAACTGCCTTCATATCATGAAAGGCGGTATATAAGAAATGTTGAATAAATAAAAAAAAGATATGCCATACCTGGTCAGACCAAGGTCAGTACCATGTTCCCTGTAAAATAGTTATCTCCAAGTTATAATGCCATGTTCTATATAATTTCAGTTTGTTCAATGTAAACCACCTTGATATCATGAAAGGCAGTATATAAGAAATGATAAATACATAAAAGCAATTTACATAGCAGAATATTTAAGCAGTTTACATAAACAAATTTGAGGCTACAATTTAGATATGGGGGGGGGGGGGGGGCACAGAGACATAGCAACCTTTGGGAAACACAATAGGAAAGAAGTACAATAAGTAAGACCAAATCGGACCTCCATTTCCAACTGGTAAGCGCAGACAGCACAACAAACCTCAAGTCAATTATGATAACCAACAAACTCTGCTCCATTAACTTCCTTTACAGAGCCCCATCAACAGATTTGGATGTCCTCTCTTCAATAATTGATCTGGCATCCAACACCCAGAGTCCTTGCACACCAAGCTGGATTCTGGGAGACTTCAACCTACCTTCTCTACAGGAAGCTCAGGCAGCATCCTTCCTCGAGGCTCTCAAGGATTTAGGATATAGCCAACTGGTAAATGAACCTACTCATGCGAAAGGAGGCATATTGGACTTGGTATTCGCTTCACAGACATCTCTCAACTCAAACAATGACCCTGGGTTGTCCATCATCGCAGTTCCCTGGTCTGACCACAAGCTGATTATATTCCAAATACCCCTGCCCAGAAACACTCAGAACAAAGCCAGAAGGCCGAGCAGCACTGCCAAGACACCACCACGAAGGTTTCAAGCCTTCGACAGGGACTGGATCCTGAGTAAAACTTGCCAACTCCTCGCCTCGACAACACTCAATCCTGATGTGTTGGTTTCTGAATGGAACAACAGCTTCGGTACTCTTGCACTACGTCTACCGTCCAACAAGCCTCCAAGGAAACGACCCTCTGCAGCCTGGTACACCTCAGAGCTACGTTCCTCACTCACCCTCCTAAGGAAGTTGGAAAGACACTGGCGTCGATCACACTCCCCAGAAGACCAAAGGGCATATAACTCTCATCTTGCACGGCACCGTGAAGCAGTAACCGAGAATTTAAGGCGATTTCACACTGACACTCTAAAACGATCACTGAACAAACCACATGACCTGTTCAGCCTCGTTAAAAATCTAACTAAGGAACCTGCCCCCGAACAAACAAATGAGATCCATCCTCAAGACTTTGCGGATTACCTGCAATCAAAGCTATGCCAAACCAACAAATCTCCAGCTCCCACTGTGGCCCTTGTTCCAACCAATATAATACCCTTGACCACTTTCATCATGCCATCCAAGAAACACATTGAAAACACTATTGCTACGATCAACACCACCACTGCTCAGACTGACCCTTGCCCTGCTTTCTGGATAAAGGAGCTACGGTCTGACCTTAGCCCTTTTATAACCAGGCTCATGGACCGATCCTTCACAACAGGTACGTTCCCCCAATCTCTCAAACACACATCCATTAGACCTCTGCTAAAAAATAGCAAGCTCAACACCCAGAAGGTTGACTCATATAGACCGATATCGAGCATACCACTTCTAGCCAAAATAATGGAAAAAGAAGTCCAAAGACAAATTCAAGAACACATCGACACCGTTTTGCCGCTGGACCCTTGCCAACATGGTTTTAGAGAATATCACGGTGTTGAAACGCTCCTTACCACCCTCCTTAATAACATAACTGCTGGAATCAATAACATCCGTCAGGGGTTTGTCCTCATTTTCTTGGACATAGCAGCTGCTTTCGATTCAGTAAGCCACGAGCTTCTCCTAGAGAGCCTCAAGGAGAAGGGTATCTGTGAAACAGCAATAGACTGGTGCAAGTCATACCTCTTGGACAGATGGCAGCATGTACGATCAGGGACTTCAACATCTGAACCATTCCACCAGAAGCAAGGCATCCCACAAGGATCCTCCCTATCCGCCCTGATGTTCAACATATTTATTTATTTATTTATTTATTTATTTAAAGTCTCTTTTATACCGCGCTATTCAGCTTCAGCGCGGTTTACAATGAACAGTGAACATACACATTTCCAAAAGTACTTTGTGTTTACATATGAACAGGATATTCAACTTGGCTAACAGGGTAACTATGTACAACCACAATATATACAATATATACAATTTGTAGGCTGATCATGTGTTTGTATGGTATACATGCAGCCCATCTGTAACCTCATCCGGTCTTACAGTGTTAACTGCTTGATATATGCAGACGATGTACTACTTTACATGCCCTTCTCGACAGAGAACCCAGACCTCTCCCCTCTGACAGACTGCTTCAATATGGTATCCAATTGGCTGCAATCTCAGAACCTCAGAATTCAACACCGGAAAACAGAGGTCCTGCTCATCACGAGGAATCCAAACTTCACCACACCGCCTCACCTAAAGGTCAAGGAAGTTGAACTACAGACCAAACCCACGATCCGGTACCTTGGAGTCACCTTGGACCAGCGCCTAGACATGAAGATGCACATAAGCAACGTAGTTAGAGCGGTATACCACAAGATCCGTACCCTCAGGCACCTCCGTTTCCTGCTAGAACCGGATGACTTCCGGACAATTTATCAAGCGCTAATCATACCACAATTTGACTACGCCAATTCATTCCTGCATGGTCTTCCTCAATCTACTTTGAACCCTTTACAGCTCGCGATGAATGCTGCAGTGAGAATACTACTTGGAGCTTCCAAGAAAGATCACATCACGCCCATCATGAAACATCTCCACTGGCTTCCTATACAAGCCAGACTCACTTTCAAAACCCTACTGCTTACCTTCAAAGCTATCAATGGGCTCTCCTCTGCATCACTAGCAGATCTTATCCAAATCACTCCCCCCAACAGGTCCAGAAGATCAGTAGCGGTCAACACACTAATAGTCCTGAAAGAAATAACCCAATTCACCCAGGCAACAGCAAACAGAGCTTTCAAATTTTGTGCACCTAGAGGCTGGAACACTCTACCACCCAACATACGCTCAATCCCTGACCTGGCCCAGTTTAGGAAGGCGGTAAAGCACTACCTATTCTGCATGTACTACTAGGTAGATGGCATGGCGATACAATAGCCCCATCCGCGGACTAGACTAGGCCACACAATCGAATCCGACCCTACAAGACACCAAAGAATATGACTAGCGAAATACGACTTCCATGAAGATTAGATGTAAATATTTTCCCAAGTTATCCAAGTTTTCGTACCTGTTCATTGTAAGCACAGTTCAGTAAATGCAATGTGTATGTTTTATTGTTCCATGTAAACTGCACTGATGTTGAATAGCGCGGTATAAAAGAAATGTAAAATAAATAAATCAATAAATCAATAAATAGGACACAAGAGGCTAGGAGGGAACCACAACTTTTCAGGGCCAGTCAGTAAGCGCATTCATTATAGTACAAAGCCAGAGAAAAAACATTAAGTGACCCTGTTACTAAAGCCTGCTAAGCAGTTAACAAATGCTTCAGCAGGCAGTAAAGGTTGCTGATCGGCATGACAGTAACCACACCCAAATTCTCATGGTGACTGCATGTCGCTTGATGGGGTGGGGAATGGACAGGTTAGGGGTGGAGTGTGGGCATGGAGGCACAACATGGCAATTAGTGCGGTTCCACATAGCAGCACCTCTATGGGTGGCATTAATGTGCCCGCGTTAAGTGCGCCGTGCGTTACAGTATGCCAGGAACATGCTGCTCCTATCCCCAAACGTTACTGCAATTTTTAGCTTTAGAAACTCATTAAATGCAAAACCCAAACAAGCTATAGTAAAAGAACTTCTAAATCTTGGGAAATGCCAACATGAAAGAGTTCATTTAATTTAATTTAATTTAATTACAGCACTTTTACAATCAAAAACATACAAAGCACAACACAGCTGTTCTTCAGCCCACTTTTGATTCTCTTGTGTGAGGATTCCTGAGGTCCAGGGACAGGTAATTCCAGAGTAGGGACAATCACACTAAAACAAGACTTACAGATGCCTTCTAAGCAATTTGGCAAATGTGACGGAATAATTGTAAAGAACGGAGGGACACAGGAGACAAAAAGGTCAGCAAGGAAGAATGGGAGACAGGAATAGTAGACCCGATGGGTGTTAAGTATCTTGAACTGAATCCTGTATCTGATCGGGTGCTAGTGATCTTCAAAAAAAAGGGGAGACATATGATTGAATTTCTACTATGAATCATCTGTATGACATTACAAGACATGTGCAGTGCTCTAGAGACAGGAGATGAAATGCTAACAGAAATTAGAGGTGCAAACATAGTAATAATGGCAGATTTCAATTACCCCGGTATTCCACTCTGCGCACTCCTATTATAGAACCCAAGTGCACAAAGCCAAACAGGTGTACTATTCCGCCGCAATCTCCTCTGCACCAAACCAAACACGTCATCTCTATTCTGTCCTTCGCTCCCTCACTTCCCTCCAGTCTCATACTTCTCCTTCCCCCCCTACTCCTTCGCCTTCCTCTTCTCAATTAGCATCCTACTTTAGCACCAAAGTAACTGATCTTCGGCAATCTCTCCCCCATTGCCCTCCTCCTATTCCCAGTCCCCCTCCCTGCTCTCCTCCCCCTCTTTCCCAACTGTCTCATGCTTGGCATTCTTTCCATCCACTCACCTCCTCTGAGCTCCTTGCAGTTGTATCTTCCTCTTGTGCTCTTGATCCCATTCCGTCTTCCTGGCTACTCATTCCCTCCTTGGCCCTCCTCCCTCCAGCTCTCACATTGATCAACACTAGCCTTTCCTCCGGTATTTTTCCCCAGCCATGGAAGCACGCCCTGGTTCGCCCTATCTTGAAAAAGCCCTCACTTGACCCGTTAGTCCCTGCACATTATCGCCCCGTTTCTAATCTTCCTTTTCTGTCGAAAATCCTCGAGAAAGTTGTTTTTTCCCAGCTGTCCTCCTATCTTGACTCTATTCACTTTCTTCACCCCCGTCAATCTGGCTTCTGACCCGGTCACAGTGTTGAAACCGTTCTCTTGGGCTTTCTGAATGAAATCCACACTGCTCACGATCGGGGTGACCTCTCGGTGGCAGTTTCTCTTGATCTATCAGCCGCTTTCGATCTCGTCGATCACTCCCTTCTCCTAGTCCGCCTCCGTGAAGCTGGTCTTTGCAGCACAGTCCTTCACTGGTTTCACTCCTTTCTTCACTCCCGGTCCTTCTCTGTCCGCTCTTCCCATGCCTCCTCCTCCTCTACTACCTCCGATCCTACTCCTCTTCTCTGTGGGGTCCCCCAAGGCTCGGTCCTAGCACCTCTTCTTTTCAACATCTTCCTCACACCTCTGGCCCTCCTAGTCCAACAACACAGGATATCCGCCTTCTATTACGCCGATGATCTACTCCTTCTCTATCACACCTCCCCCCTTTCACCTGACCTCTCTCCTCTAAACACTTGTCTTGCTGCTGTCGCTGACTGGCTCACTACTCACTGTTTACACCTCAACCTTACCAAAACCCTTGCCATGTGGTTCACCCGTGATGCCTCCCCACCCACACTCTCCCTCTCTTTCTCTAGTTCACCAGTTCCCATAGTCTCTTCCCTTCGCTACCTTGGCATCCTTTTTGATCCTGCTTTGACTTTCTTTCTTTCATCTCCGCCAAATCTGGACCATCAGGCCTTTTCTCTCCACGTCAGCCCTCACCACTCTCCTCCTCTCACTCGTTATGTCCCGTCTTGACTTTTGCAATTCAGTTCTAGCCGGTCTCCCTAATGTCCACCTCCGTCGTCTCCAACTTATACAAAATACAGTGGCCCGACTTATCTCTCATTCCTCCATCCGTGATCACGTCACATCTCTTCTTATCCATCTGCACTGGTTACCTATCAAATTCCATATCCACTATAAAATTTTGGTACTCCTCCACCGGGTCCTTCACACTCATACACCCCAGTATTTGTCCAATCTTGTACACCTGCATGCCTCCACCCGCTCTCTCCGATCCTTCCACCTTAACCGCCTCTATCTTCCCTCACCCTCCTCTGCTCGTCTTCAGTCCACCCGCTCATCTGCGTTCTTCTTCCTGGCCCCCGCTCTGTGGAATTCCTTGCCTTCCTCCATCCGACTTGAGTCTGAACACCCTACTTTTAAGAAAACCTCAAGACTCACCTCTTTGCCCGTTCCTTCGACCTACCAGATCCCTCTGTGTGACCCTACTCTGTTCCTCCCCTCCTCTCCCCATCTCTGTCCTGTTGTATGACTCTGCTCTCTTGCTTTCCTGTCCCATAGTGTAACTTCCTTTCTTTTCAAAACTTACTCTAATTGTACTATGTAAACCGCTGTGATGTATTTTTCTCAGCGGTATATCAAATCCAGTAAACATAAACATAAACATAAGTTACACAGTAATTCCACCAGCGTGGAGAAGAAGGGAAAGCCAGAAGGAAGTTTTTAATATACCAGGCGTTCAGAGCCCTGGATTTAAAGAGCCCTTTCTAGAAAAGCTAGCCCATGACTCACAGGAGAGTTTTAAGGAAGACAGCAGCTGTGAAGAGTGTGACCCATATGCAATCGTAAGTGACTCTGAGTTAGTGCAGTGGGAGAATAGCAGCTATAATTCTGACCCTGTGCCCATGGACTGTACAATTTGTTTATCTGACGATATTGTATCTTTATGTTGAACGTGTGTAAAGCAGCCAGCTGATGGTGCCTAAAGGAAAGAAGATATTTTTCTGTGCAACAGTTCTTTTGTTTCATATTGTTTGTTGTATCCCAGGAATACCCCATCAGGGCAGGGAATAAAGCCCTAATATTATTTTTGCCTTACCACTTGACTACAAGACTCTTTTTGTATCAAAGGCAACTTAAATCTTAACACCCTAGGCAGCCGCCTAATAGGGTTATATGAGGTAGCTATCACTCACTATCTCTCACACATGTTATCCACAATGACACCTAAATCTTTTTCCTGAGTGGTGGTTTCTAATGTGGAACCTTGCATCGTGTAACCACAGTTTGGGTTGTTCTTCCCTAGGTGCATAACTTTGCACTTGTCCACATTAAATTTCATCTGCCATTTCGATGCCCAGTCTTCCAATTTATCAAGATCCTCTTGCAATTTTCCACAATCCTCTTGGGTTTTAACAACTTTAAATAGTTTTGTGTCATCTGCAAATTTGATAACCTCACTCGTTATTCCACTTTCCAGGTCATTTATGAATATGTCAAAAAGCAGCGTACCCTGCACAGATCCCTGGGGTACACCACTATTCAACTTTCTCCATTGGGAAAATTGGCCATTTAGCCCTACCCTCTGCTTTCTATCTTTTAACCAGTTCCTGATCCACAGTAGTACACTGCCTCCTATCCCATGACTCTTTATTTATTTATTTAGCTGCATTTATATCCCGCTTTTCACCGGGTCAAAGCGGTTGGGGGATACATTTAACATGAGGGGATATGAGACACATACACTAATACTTACATGGAACATGGGCAATGGAGGGTTAAGTGGCTTGCCCAGAGCACCGGCAGAATCAATTGTCAAATTTAAAAAAAAACTGACTTCTGCTGCTCAAGCAGCAAAATCAGCTGTCCTGCGGCCCCTTCCCCTATGCCCGGAGATCCGAGTCTGCTCTATCAGCGGCGTGCTTTTCAAGCCGCGAAGAGAGTATTCCCTCTCGCGCGGTTTCAAGCCGCGCGAGAGGGGAATACTCTCCTCGCGGCTTGAAAAGCACGCCGCTGATAGAGCAGACTCGGATCTCCGGGCACAGGGGAAGGGGCCGCAGGACAGCTGATTTTGCTGCTTGAGCAGCAGAAGCCAGGTTTTTTTTTAATTTACCGGGGGGGGGGGGGCGGGTTTTGGAATGGAAATGGGCTATTGGCAGGGGGGGGTATGACTGGAAATGGGCTATTGGCAGGGGGGGGTTATGACTGGAGATGGGCTATTGGCAGGGGGGTGGGTAAAGACTGGAGATGGGCTTTTGGAAGGGGGGTGTGGAATGGTAATGGGCTATGGTGGGGGCTAGGACCGGAAAGGGGCAGGTGGGCGCTAGGAAGGACTGGAGGTGGGCCGATGGGGGGAGTTAGGACTGGTAATGAGCTATGGAAGGGCTGACTGAAATGGGGTTAATGGGGGTTAGGGCTGGAAGTGGGCTATTGGCAGGGGGGTTATGACTGGTAATGGGCTATGGGGGGGGTAAGACTGAAAATGGGGTGATGGGGGGTAAAACTGGAAGTGCGCTATGGGGAGGTTAGGACTGGTAATGGGCTATGGGGGGTCTAGGACTGGTAATGGGCTGGGGGGGGGGTTGCTAGGACTGGAAATGGGCTGAGTGGAAGGGGGGCTTGAACTGCAAATGGCTGATGGGGAGGGGGGCTTGGAATGGAAATGGGCTGTGAGGGGAGGGAGCTAGGATTGGAAATGGGCTGATGGGGGGACTAGAAGGGAGCGGATGCTGGGTGGGGCTGGAACTAGAAGGGAGCTGATGTTGGGGGAGGATTAGAATGGGATGGAGCTGGGAAAGTGAAATGGAGAGGGGAAAAATATTTTGTCTGGGAGAGAAGACAAATCTACAATTGGCCAGGTATTGGGAGAGTAAGTGGGGATTGAGGATGGAGGGGTAAAATTTGAGTGGATGAAATAGGAATGAGGAAAGAGAAAAAGGAGAAAGATTAGTATGTTAAAGCAGATGTAGAGAGAGAATGGAAAAAACAACTAGGAGAGAAGAAAGGGCAAATGGACAGCAGACGATGGAGAGTTAGCAGAAGACATGAAGAAACCAGAAGAAAGTGGCTGGAACAATTGCAACTGAAAAAAATGCACAAAAGGTAGAAAAATATCTCTTTATTTTGAATTTATTAACTGGAATATGTCAGCTCTGGGAAATGTGCATCATTAATGTTTGCGCTTTGTTTAGTACAAGAGGAAATTAATTTATAGTTTTATTTCTACAGTGTTGTTGTACATTCCAAGTTTGGCTTTTGGGGTTCCCAGTTTAATTATTGTCTTCTTGTTTCTAAATCTTTTAGTCTTTCTTTATCCATACTCATTAAAGAGGCATGTTTACTAAAAGTTAGTGTATGGTAACATTATGCAAATATTTATGCAAATGAGGCCCCTTATGCAAATGAGGCCCCGCGTCTTATGCGGCCCCCGGGTTACTTTACAAGTCCTCATTTGGCCCTCAAAGCAATTTGAGTTTGAGACCCCTGCTCTAGTGGGATTTGAACCACCGACCTTCCGGCCTGTAGTACCTTGCCCCAACCACTAGGCCACTCCTCCCTCATTAGTTTTGCCAAAAGTCTCTGATGAGGGACCTTGTCAAAGGCAATCTGAAAGTCCAGATACACTAGATCAACCAACTTACCTTTGTCCACCTGTTTATTCACACCTTCAAAAAAAAATAACAGATTAGTAAGATAAGATCTTCCTTGTCTAAAGCCATGTTGGCTGTCTCCCATTAGGCCATGACTATCTACATGCTGAGTAATTTTATTCTTTATGATGGTTTCTACCATTTTCCCCGGTACTGACGTCAGGCTCACCGGTCTGTAGTTTCCCGGATCACCCCTGGAACCCTTTTTAAAAATTGGCATTACATTGGCGATCCTCCAATCTTCAGGTATTACAGATGATTTTAATGAAAATTCACAGATTACTAATAGCAGGTCTGCAATCTCATATTTCAGTTCTTTCAACACCCTTGGATGTATACCATCCAGCCCAGGTGATTTGCTACTCTTCAGTTTATCTAATAGTTGTAATACATCATCCCAACGTATCGATATTTTCTTCAATTCTTCCACACCTTTAAATACCACTTCAGTCATGGGTAACATCCCTACATCTTCCTCAGTAAAGACTGAAGCAAAAAATTCATTCAGTCTCTCCGCTATCGCCTTGTCACCTCTTAGTGCCCCTTTAACCTCTCTATCATCTAATGGACCAACTGACTCTCTCACAGGTTTTTTGCTACGAATGTACTTGAAAAAGTCTTTATTTCGCGTTTTTGCTTCCGCAGCAAGCTTCTTCTCAAATTCTCCCTTTGCCTGCCTTATCAATGCCTTGCATTTGACTTGCCAGTGCTTGTGCTATTTCCAGGTTTCGTCATTTGGCTTTTTTGGCAACAACAGCCTCTCTGACCTCATTTTTAAACCATGCTGGCAGTATTTTGGACTTCCTTCTACTTTTCTTAAAGTGTGGAATATAGCTGGTCTGGGCTTCCAAGATAGTATTTTTCAACAACACCCAAGCTTGATGTAAGTCTTTAACCTTTGCAACTGCTCCTTTTAGTTTTTTCTTAACTATTTTCCTCATTTTATCATAATCTCCCTTTCGAAAGTTAAAAGGTAGTACTGTGGATTTCCTTACTATCCCTCCTCCACTAATTAAATCAAATGCGATCATGCTATGATCAGTATTGCCAATTGGCCCCAACACCTTTATCTCTTGCACTAGATCTGGTGTTCCACTAAGGACTAGGTCTAAGATGGCTTCCGCTCTGGTCGGTTCATGAACCAGCTGCTCCAAGAAGCAGTCATTTATTTCATCTAGGAACTTTATCTCCCTAGCATGTCCTGCCATGACACTGACCCAGTCAATACCGGGGTAATTGAAATCACCCATTATTATTACTGCGCTGTAACGTTTGTCAGCTTTCTTGATTTCTTTGAGCATTTCATCATCCATTTGTTTATTCTGGCCAGGCGGTCGATAGTACACCCCCACTGCCATCACTTTTCCCTTTTTACATGGAATTTCAATCCATAGAGATTCTACAGCAAATTTTGTTTCCTGCAAAACTTTAATCCTTTCTGACTCAATGCCCTCTCTTAGTGATAACTGCTTAGAGGCTGAATATTCACCAATGCACAGCTGCATTTAGCGGCAAATGCTAGATGAGTCTTTCAGGTCTTTAAATTTCATCACTTAGTGATAACTGTGTAGAGGCTGAATATTCACCACTGCACAGCTGACTTTAACATCAAATGTTAAGCAAGCCTTTCAGTGTCCAACTTTCATCACTTAGTGATAACTGCCTAGAGGCTTAATATCTCCACTGCACATCTGACTTTAGCGACAAACATTAGGCAAGTCTTTCAGTCTCTAACTTTCATCATAAGAACATAAGATATGCCATACTGGGTCAGACCAAGGTCCATCAAGCCCAGTATCCTGTTTCCATCAGTGGCCAATCTAGGTCATACGTACCTAGCAGTTTCCCCAAAAGACACACGTTCCGCAATGCTTGTACTGGGTCAAGCATTGATATCCTGGGTCCCTTCTAAAAAATGGTTTATGGACCTTTCCTCCAGGAACTTCTCCAAACCTTTACTACATCCTCCGGTAACAAATTCCAGAGTTTGATTACACATTGAGTGAAAAAATATTTTCTTTTATTAGTATTAAATAGTTTACCCTGTAGCTTCATTGCATGTCCCCTAGTCTTTCTATATTCTGATAACGTAAACAATTGATCTACGTTTACCCGTTCTACTCCGTTCATTAATTTATAGACTTCTATCATATCTCCCCTCAGCCGTCTCTTTTCCAGGTTAAAGAGCCCTAACCTTTTTAGCCTCTCTTCATAGGCGTATCCTTCCATCCCCTTTACCATTTTGGTGGCTCTTCTCTGAACCTTTTCTAATAACGCTATATCCTTTTTAAGATGAGGCGACCAGAATTGCACACAATATTCAAGGTGTGGTCTCACCATGGAACGATATAGAGGCATTATAATATCCTTTGTTTTATTTTCCATTCCTTTCCTTATCATACCTAGCAATCTCCAGGAACAAGCAGGAATAAGTCCTCACATATGGGTACGTCGGTACCGACGGAGCCCGTGCGGGAAAGCTCCCCAGCTTCTTAGAATAGAAGCTTTTGGGACCTCCCACTGCACATGCGCACTGCCTTCCCGCCTTCCTGAACAGCTCTCCTCAGTTTCTCTTTTTCCGCGGAGCCAGCAGGTCGTGTTCCTGTCACCGCTGAAGAAATTGTTATTTTATTTGTTTCTTTAGACCGCGTACCTGCCTTCCCCATACCGATACCGGTATCGCCGGTCTTTTCTTTCTTTCTTTAAAAAATTATAATTCTTTTTTCTTATTTTTTAGCTTTTTGGTCACTTCAGAGAGGCCTCTCGGCCTACTCAATTTCTCCTCATGGAGAAGCCAGCCCCTGGATTTAAGAAGTGTACCAAATGTAATGCTGTTATTTCAGTCACAGACACCCATGAATGGTGTCTGAAATGTTTGGGGCCTGACCATTCCATACCGGACTGCCCATCTTGCTCCCACATGTCTAAACGTGGGCTGCAGAACCGGGCCAACAAATTCCATGTGCTGTTTGCTTCAGAGAATACAGCATCACAGTCATCCAGGTCTTCTTCTCCGGATGGATCTCAGGTAACCAAACCTTCTGTGGGCAAGTCCTCAAAGAGCAAATCTCCTTCAAAGCATCGAGAGGCTCTTAGCTTAGAACTTGAGGACCCTGCCCCAGCCAAACAACCCCGGCGGGAAGTCCAACTTCCAAAAACGCCAATTCAGGGGTCTCAGGTTGATATCGATGCTACGGCCTCGACAGATCACCTGTTAGCCTGCTCTGGGGTACCGGGTCACTCCGGTACCGACATCCAGGCAGCTATGGCGTCCATGGGCGATACTGTACAGTCCATGCAGCAGGCCGTCATGGCTTTCATTAAAGCTGCAACGCCATCGGTTCCGCTTTCAGCGGTTCCGGGCCCGATACCGGTATCGTCCGCCATGCCGGTATCGAGGCCGTCCACCTCTAAACGCAAGTCGGTACCGTATGGGCTTTCGCTCCATACCGGTTCCATACCCGATACGCCCGATATCGATACCGATCGGTACGCGTATCGTGCGTTAGAGGAAAGCACCGATTCCTCTGAGGATTTTCACTCCTCTGATGATTCTGCTGAGTTTTCACTCAACTTACCTGAGGAAAGGAGAATGTCCCCTCCAGAGGATTTGTCCTTCCAGGACTTTGTTTTAGATATGGCTACAGCCCTTTCTATTACCACATCCTCTGAAAAGGAACCCAGATCCAAAAAACTGGATATTTTGGGATACTCAAAGGCCCCTAAGGAGGCAGTTACCCTGCCTATCCATGAAATCCTTCAAGAACAACTGATGGATTTCTGGGAAAATCCTTTGACTTTGTCTCCTTATTCCCGTAGGTTGGACACCATGTATAGGGTCCCTCCTTCTCCTGGTTTCCAAAAGACTCAATTGCCCCACCACTCTATTGTGGTGAAGTCTGCAATGAAGAAGATTAGGAGTACCAAAAGGCACTCTTCCACCCCTCCAGGACGGGAATGTAAGACTTTGGACTCTTTTGGTAGGAAAATTTTCCAGGCTAGTATGCTTATAGCCAGGATTAATTCCTACAGTCTCTATATGGGCATGTTCCTGGAGGAACTTGCCAAAAAGGTGCGGCATTTTGCCCCCTTTATCCCTGAGGATAAAAAGCAGGGATTCCTTTCCCTAGTGAAACAACTCTTAGAGGTTTCTAAGTTCTCTAATAGGGCAGCATATGATTCCTTTGAGGGAGCCAGTAGGGCTTCGGGCATTGCTATTGCAGCCCGACGTCTTGCTTGGCTCCAGGCCTCTGATCTGGAACCTTGGGTTCTAGATGGCTTACGGAATCTGCCCTGTACAGGTGAGAACTTATTTGGGGAAGAGTGGCAAATCAAAGCCACCCAGATGGATGCTGAAAATGCCACCTTGGAAAGACTTTCAAAGTCCACTTCAATTCCTACTAAGAAAAAGTCTTTTAAAAGGCCTTACTATAAGAAGGCCAGAGTTGCTTCAAATACTGGCCAGCAGTCTTCTCAACCTCGCTATACTGCTAAGCGTCAGCAATCCAAACAAGCACGAGCTAAGCCTGCAGCAGCTACTGTAGCTCAGCAGGCTCCAACCCCTCAGGGGTTTTGACTTGCTCCTAGGGAACTTGCCACTTCTGGTTCTAACACAACCAGAACCTCTCACCATACCCGGAAGGTTGGTTCACTTTGCTCCCAGATGGGAACAAATCACAACAGAACAATGGACCCTCTCTATCATTCGAGAGGGTTACAAACTTCATTTCTCCAGCCTTCCTCCCCATCATATGGTGAGACCATTCAATTCTCCCCCATCTCTCCTAACCCTGTTGGGTCAAGAGGTTTCCTCTCTTCTTGCCCAAGGGGCCATAGAAGAGGTTCCTCTTCCTCAACAAGGGTCCGGTTTCTACTCCCCTTATTTTCTCATTCCAAAGAAGACAGGGGGATTCAGACCAATCCTAGATCTGAGAGAATTGAACAAATTTCTCTTCAAGGAGAAATTCAAAATGCTGTCTCTCGGCATTCTCCTTCCTTACCTCCACGGTCAGGACTGGCTTTGTTCTCTAGACCTACAGGATGCGTATACACATATACTCATCCATCCATCCCACAGAAAGTATCTTCGCTTTCTGTTTCAGGGAAAACATTTCCAATACAGAGTACTCCCCTTCGGTCTAGCCTCTGCTCCAAGAGTATTCACAAAATGCATGGCAGTCGTAGCCGCATTTCTAAGAGGCATGGGAATCTTTGTCTTCCCATATCTGGACGACTGGCTCATCCGAGCTCCAACTCAGTCACAGGCCCAGATTTCCCTGGACCACACAAGGAGCCTTTTGCAGTATCTGGGACTGGTAGTAAACCTTCCCAAGTCCCAACTCATCCCTACTCAATCTCTAGAATTCATAGGGGCCCAATTGGACACCATCACTGCAAGGGCCTACCTTCCACATGTTCGAGGCCAGCGCCTCCTGAGTTTGGCCTCCCAAGCTCAGTCCAGCACTCACTTGACAGCCAGGGAAATGCTACGCCTACTGGGTCATATGGCCTCCACAGTGCATGTGGTGCCCTATGCTCATCTTCATATGAGAGCAGCTCAATGGACCCTGGCCACTCAGTGGACTCAGGCGTCAGGAGCGCTCTCAGACCAAATACAAACCTCCGATCGTCTGTTTTGGTCCCTCCACTGGTGGACTTCCACCAAGAATCTGTTGTTGGGGGCTCCATTTCAACCATTGCTACCCCAAGCAACCCTCACAACAGATGCCTCCCAAACAGGGTGGGGAGCCCATCTGCAAACTCTCTCCACTCAGGGCACTTGGTCTCTACAGGAGACCACCCTTCATATCAATCTTCTGGAACTGCGAGCAATTTACCTTGCCCTCAAGGTCTTCCACTCCCTCCTAGCCAACCTCACTGTCCTAGTTCAGACGGACAATCAGGTGGCCATGTTTTACATAAACAAACAAGGAGGGACGGGCTCTCTGTCGCTTTGCAACGAAGCTCTAAGACTATGGGCCTTCGCCAGAGAGCATCAGATTCACCTGCTAGCAGTGTATCTCCCAGGAGTTCAAAACTCTCGGGCAGACAGGCTCAGTCGAGTTCTGCTGCCACACGAATGGTCCCTACATTTGGACCAAATAAACCGAATCTTTCAGGAATGGGGGACCCCGGACATAGACCTCTTTGCAAGTCCGTGGAATGCCAAACTTCCCCGGTTCTGTTCCAGAACTCCGTGTCAGGGAGCTCAGGCTACGGACGCCTTTCTCCTGAATTGGAATCAGGCATTCCTATATGCCTTTCCACCCATTCCTTTGATTCCCAAGACTCTGTTCAAACTCCAGAGGGATCATGGAACTATGATCCTCATAGCTCCACGCTGGCCACGCCAAGTGTGGTTCCCTCTACTTCTACAGCTCTCCCAGGGATCCTACTTGGATCTGGGAGCTGCGCCAGACCTCCTGTCTCAGGAGGAGGGGACTTTGTGGCACCCAAACCCCAAATCCCTTCACCTCAATGCTTGGTTACTGAAGGCTTAAACCTTCAAGACTTTCATCTTTCCCAACCAGTGAAAGATATCCTTTCTGCCTCTAGGAAACCCTCTACCAGGCGTTCCTATGCTTTCAAATGGAAACGTTTTTCCATTTGGTGTGCTCAGCAGGGTCTTGACCCTCTGGCACTTCCTTTGAATTCTCTTCTTGATTATCTCCTGCATCTCTCCAATGCAGGCCTCAAGACGAATTCGGTAAGAGTCCATTTAAGTGCTATTGCAGCATCCTTGAAACATATAAATGGACAACCTATCTCCTCTCATCCTCTTGTTGCAAGATTCATGAGAGGCCTGACTCTCACTAAACCTCCCATCAGACCACCCCCGGTCGCATGGGATTTGAATCTAGTGCTCGGTCAACTTATGAAGCCACCTTTTGAGCCAATGTTTTCCACCTCCTTGAAATTTCTTTCCTGGAAGGTCATCTTCCTCATTGCAGTCACTTCGGCTCGCCGCATCAGTGAGCTGCAGGCTTTAGTGGCTAATCCACCTTACACAAGATTTCATCATGATAAGGTGGTCCTTAGGACGAATCCCCACTTTATGCCTAAAGTGGTCTCGCCTTTTCATCTTAATCAAGAGGTATATCTACCTGTCTTTTTTCCAGCTCCTCATGCATCCAATGCAGAGAGGAACCTTCATACTCTGGATTGTAAAAGAGCTCTCGCTTTTTACCTTAATAGGACTCAGCCACATCGAAAGTCTTCTCAACTTTTTGTGGCCTTTGATCCTTCCCATTTGGGACTTCCAGTCTCCAAGCGTACACTTTCCAATTGGATTGCTCAGTGTATTTCTTTTGCTTACCAGAGCAAAAACATTTCTCTGGAAGGCCATGTCACTGCTCACAATGTGAGGGCCATGGCAACTTCTATGGCTCATCTGCACTCTGTTTCCATAGATCAGATCTGTCGAGCCGCTACCTGGGCCTCGGTTCATACCTTCACAGCCCATTACTGTTTGGACAAGGACTCCCGCCGGGATGCCTTGTTTGGCCAGGCTGTCCTCAAGCACCTGTTCCATTCCTAAACAACTCCTGCCCACCTTCCCAAAATGGATGCCTGAGATCCATACGAAGATGGCGAACCTTTACAGGGGATCCCATGCATCTAAGCTAGGGAGTCCCCATATGTGAGGACTTATTCCTGCTTGTTCCTGGAGATAGCACAGTTACTTACCTGTAACAGGTGATCTCTGGGAACAGCAGGAATTAGTCCTCACAACCCACCCACCTCCCCTAGGAGTTGTATCTTTTATCTATCTATCTTCCTGTCCTCTCTCTGTTGACTCAGCTATAAACTCGAAACTGAGGAGAGCTGTTCAGGAAGGCGGGAAGGCAGTGCGCATGTGCAGTGGGAGGTCCCAAAAGCTTCTATTCTAAGAAGCTGGGGAGCTTTCCCGCACGGGCTCCGTCGGTACCGACGTACCCATATGTGAGGACTAATTCCTGCTGTTCCCAGAGATCACCTGTTACAGGTAAGTAACTGTGCTTTCTATTTGCTCTCTTGGCTGCCGCTGCACACTGGGCTGAGGGTTTTAACATGGTATCCACAATGACCTCACTCGTTATTCCACTTTCCAGGTCATTTATGAATATGTCAAAAAGCAGCGGACCCAGCACAGATCCCTGGGGTACACCATTATTCACCTTTCTCCATTGGGAAAATTGGACATTTAGCCCAACCCTCTGCTTTCTATCTTTTAACCAGTTCCTGATCCACAGTTGTACACTGCCCCCTATCCCTTGACTCTTTAGTTTTGCCAAAAGTCTCTGATGAGGGACCTTGTCAAAGGCTTTCAGAAAGTCCAGATACACTATATCAACCGACTCACCTTTGTCCACCTGTTTATTCACACTTTCAAAAAAACATAACAGATTAGTAAGACAAGATCTTCCTTGTCTAAAGCCATGTTGGCTGTCGCCCATTAGGCCATGACTATCTACATGCTGAGTAATTTTATTCTTTATGATGGTTTCTACCATTTTTCCCGGTACTGATGTGAGGCTCACTGGTCTGTAGTTTCCCGGATCACCCCTGGAACCGTTTTTAAAAATGGGTGTTACATCGGCCATCCTCCAATCTTCAGGTATTAGAGATGATTTTAATGATAGTTCACAGATTACTAATAGCAGGTCTGCAATCTCATATTTCAGTTCTTTCAACACCCTTGGATGTATACCCTCCGGCCCAGGTGATAACTGCCAAGAGGCTGAAGATCACCACTGCACAGCTGACTTTAGCAGCAAACGTTAGGCGCGTCTTTCAGTGTCTAACTTTCATCATTTAGTGATAACTGCATGGAGGCTGAATATCTCCACTGCACAGCTGACCTTAGCAGCAAATGTTAGGTGAGTATTTCAGGTGTCTAAATTTCATCATTTAGTGGTAACTGCCCAGAGGCTGAATATTCACCACTGCAGAGCTGACTTTAGTGGCAAACGTTAGGCAAGCCTTTCAGTGTCTAACTTTCATTACTTAGTGATAACTGCCTAGAGCACTGCACAGCTGACTTTAGCGGCATTTATTCCCCGTCTTTCCAGTATGTCCCCCTGCCTCTTCCCTTTGTCCATGTCAGCCCCCTCCCTCCCTCCATGTCAGCCACCCCTCCCTCCATGTCAGCCCCCTCCCTTCCTCCCTCCATGTCAGCCCCCCTCCCTCCCTCCCTCCCTCCATCCATGTCAGCCCCCTCCCTCCATCCATCGATACATCCATCAATGTCAGCCCCCTCCCTCCCTCCATCCATCTCTCCATGTCAGCCCCCCATTCCCTCCCTCCCTCCCTCCCTCCATCCATGTCAGCCACTCCTCTCTCCATGTCAGCCCCCTCCCTCCCTCCCTCCATGTCAGCCCCCCTGTCAATGTCAGCCCGCCTCTCTCCCTCGATCCATCCCTCCATGTCAGTCTCCCCTCTCTCCATGTCAGCTCTCCCTCCCTCCATGTCAACCCCCTCTGTCCATGTCAGCCCCCTCCCTCCATCCATCAATGTCAGACCCTCTCTCTCCATGTAAGCCCCCATGTCCATGTCAGCCCCCTCCCTCCCTCCCTCCATCCTTCCATGTCAGCCCCCTCCCCTCCCTCCATGTCAGTCCCCCTCTGTCAATGTCAGCCCCCTCCCTCCATGTCAACCCCCCTGTCCATATCAGCCCCCATCCCTCCATCCATCCCTCCATGTCAGCCCTCTCCCTCATTCCCTCCCTCCTGTCAGCCCCCATCCCTCCATCCATCCCTCCATGTCAGCCCACTCCCTCATTCCCTCCCACATGTCAGCCCCCATCCCGCCATCCAACTCACCAGGTGAGCCCACACCCGCATTCCCTCCCTCATGTCAGCCCCCATCCCTCCATCCATCCCTCCATGTCAGCCCCCTCCCTCATTCCCTCCCTCATATCAGCCCCATTACAGGTTCCCTGCCCCCCTCCTCCCCTCTCCCTGTTTGCCTGCTACTGCGCTGCAGCCGCAGTTCCCTGTCTCTTAGGGAACTGCGGTTCTTTCAGTGTCTAACTTTCATCACTTAGTGATAACTGCCTAGTGTCTCTCTCAGCCCCTCCTGCCATCACCTAGTGTGTGTCTCTCTCTCACCCCCTCCTGCCATCACCTAGTGTGTGTCTCACTCTCACCCCACCTGCCATCACCTAGTGTGGGTCTCACTCTCACCCCTCCTGCCATCACCTAGTGTGTGTGTGTGTGTCTCACTCCTCCTGCCATCACCTAGTGTGTGTGTCACTCTCACCCCACCTGCCATCACCTAGTGTGTGTGTCACTCTCACCCCACCTGCCATCACCTAGTGTGTGTGTCACTCTCACCCCACCTGCCATCACCTAGTGTGTGTGTCTCTTTCTCACCCCACCTGCCATCACCTAGTGTGTCTCTCTCTCACACCCCTCCTGCCATCACCTAGTGTGTCTCTCTCACACCCCTCTTGCCATCACCTAGTGTGTGTGTCACTCTCACCCCACCTGCCATCACCTAGTGTGTGTGTCTCTTTATCACCCCACCTGCCATCACCTAGTGTGTCTCTCTCTCACACCCCTCCTGCCATCACCTAGTGTGTGTCTCTCTCACACCCCTCTTGCCATCACCTAGTGTGTGTGTCTCTCTCTCAGCCCCTCCTGCCATCACCCAATGTGTGTGTGTCTCTCTCTCAGCCCCTCCTGCCATCACCTACTGTGTCTGTCTCTCACCCCTCCTGCCATCACCTAGTGTGTGTGTCTCTCTCACCCCTCCTGCCATCACCTAGTGTGTGTGTCTCTCTCTCAGCCCCTCTTGCCATCACCTAGTGTGTGTGTCTCTCTCACCCCTCTTGCCATCACCTAGTGTGTGTCTCTCTCTCACCCCTCCTGCCATCACCTAGTGTGTGTGTGTCTCTCTCAGCCCCTCTTGCCATCACCTAGTGTGTGTGTCTCTCTCTCAGCCCCTCCTGCCATCACCTTGTGTGTCTGTCTCTCTCTCAGCCCCTCCTGCCATCACCTAGTGTGTGTGTGAGTCTCTCTCAGCCCCTCCTGCCATCACCTAGTGTGTGTGTGTGTCTCTCTCAGCCCCTCCTGCCATCACCTAGTGTGTGTGTGAGTCTCTCTCAGCCCCTCCTGCCATCACCTAGTGTGTGTGTCTCTCTCACCCCTCCTGCCATCACCTAGTGTGTGTGTCTCTCTCTCAGCCCCTCTTGCCATCACCTAGTGTGTGTCTCTCTCTCACCCCTCCTCCCATCACCTAGTGTGTGTGTCTCTCTCTCAGCCCCTCTTGCCATCACCTAGTGTGTGTGTCTCTCTCTCAGCCCCTCCTGCCATCACCTAGTGTGTATGTGTGTCTCTCTCAGCCCCTCCTGCCATCACCTTGTGTGTCTGTCTCTCTCTCAGCCCCTCCTGCCATCACCTAGTGTGTGTGTGAGTCTCTCTCAGCCCCTCCTGCCATCACCCAGTCTGTGTGTCTCTCTCTCAGCCCCTCCTGCCATCACCTTGTGTGTCTGTCTCTCTCTCACCCCTCCTGCCATCACCTAGTGTGTGTGTGTCTCTCTCAGCCCCTCCTGCCATCACCCAGTCTGTCGCTCTCTCAGCCCATCCTGCTATCACCCATTCTGTGCATCTCAGCCTCATATTAAGGGAGGAGTGGCCTAGTGGTTGGGGCAAGTTACCTCCAGCCAGAAGGTTGGGTGTTCAAATCCCACTAGAGGACAGCAACCTTGGGCTGGAAGGACCACAGGTGTTCCTTGTGGTCTTGGGCAAGCCACTTAACCCTCCATTGCCCATGTTCCCTGTAAGTATTAGTGTATGTGTCTCATATCCCCTCGTGTTAAATGTATCCCCCAATTGTGTTGTGACCAGTTTGATTGAAGGATAAGGTGGTATACAAAACTGTCTAAATAAATATAGTCTCCCCACCATCACTTGGCATCTCTTTCTCTCATTGCCCTAGCGGCCAATTTCCCTCTACACAGCCAAATCGCAAAAGAAGTAGCTGCAAAGGTGAAGAAAAAGAGTGAGGCCTTCAGAAAATACAATAAATCAGAGAGAGAGGAAGACAAGCATCTATATTTGGAAAACCTTAGAGAAGTTAGCAAGGTAGGCAGAGAATAGGGTTGCCAACTTTTTCACCGAGTAAAACCCGACACCTGTGGCTCGCCATGCTCCACCCATTCTCCTCCCCCAGTCCCGCCCCCAGCCCCACCCACAAAAATTACCGAGGATTCACTCACACCCCCCCTCAGTGCTGGTTCACTCACTCGCCCCCCCTCCCTGCTGGTTCACTCACTCACCCCCTCCCCTGCTGGTTCACTCACACCACCCCTCCCCTCCCTGCTGGTTCACTTACCCACCTCCGTGTCACTCACTCACCCCCCCCCTTGCTGGTTCACTCACACCCCTGCCCTGCCCAAGCCGCTGCTTCTGCTTTGTATAGAGCAGCGGCTGCAATACACTTACTTTGAAAAGTAAAGAAACTGTGTGAGAAGCCCTCCGGTCATCGCAGAGCCCGAGGAAGTGAGGTCATGGGGGCGGGCTCCTCACGGGCTGTCGTTCCTTTTCAAATTAACTTTAGCTGCAATAAAGTTAATTTGAAAGGAAAGACAGCCTGTGAGGAACCCGCCCCCATGACATCACTTCCTCGGGCTCTGCGATGACCGGAGGGCTTCTCACACAGTTTCTTTACTTTTCAAAGTAAGTGTATTGCAGCCGCTGCTCTGTACAAAGCAGAAGCAGCGGCTGCACTATTATGGGGAATCGCATTCGCGTTCGCGCCGCGGACTTCGGGAGGAAAGCCGGTTTTTTGCTCTGGCCGCTCCCGATCTTGCGGCCAGAGCAAAAAACCGGCTTTTCAACGGCCGGTTTGACATCTGTGCCGGCAGCCGGCCTGGCCATGGAAAAACCGGCCAGGCCGGCTGAAAACCGGCCGGTTGGCAACCCTAGCAGAGAAGCAGTGATACAAAAAGAAGAAGAGGTATCCCCCCCCATTTTATTACATTGGCTAAGAGATTTTTGAGATATGTTAGTGAAAAGAGGGAGGACAAAGGTGGTATTGTCAGACTCAAGGATGAAGGGGAGGAATATGTAGAAGCTGACTGTTTGTTGTTTACTGGATATACCGCATGTTCTAATAGCAGGGTGGTGCTCAGTTCCCAAAAAATAAATACAAAAGAACAGATAGAAAAGAACGCCATATGCAAATAGGAAAGTTAAAAACTCATAATATAATATAGGAAGAAAGAGAGGACAGAAGAAGTCAGGAGCCCAAAGGAGGGAGATGGAAGTGGATCAGAAGAGGTGTGTTTAGAGTCTGGTTTTAAGGCGAGGATAGGAAGGTTGTGAGTGTAGATCAGCAGGTAGCGAGTTCCAGAGGGCAGGACCGAGGAAGTACAGAGCGGAGGAGTGAAAGAGGATTCAATGCGGGTTTGAGAGGGGGATAACAGATTTAGATGGTTGGCGTGTAGTGAGCAGAAGGCCCGAGGGAGGGGCACGAGCAAGTGGAGAACATCAGATAAATAGGTAGGAATGCCAGTGTGGATGGCTTCAATGGACCATTGTTAGAAGTTTATATTGTGCACGGTGTTTGAGGGGGAGCCAATGTAGACAAATCAGGAGGGGAGTCATATGGTCAAAGCATTTGACATGTATGAGGATGTGGCGGCAGTATTTTGAGTAAGTTGTAAACGAGTGAGTGAGTATTCAAGGAACACCGAGGAATGTGATGTTGCAGTAGTCAAGTTTAGCGATAACCAAGGCCAGGAAAGAGTGGTAAGGGAAGAAGGTGACAGAAAGGGGCAAATGGAATGGATAAAGCGAGGTGAAAAGGAGGCCCAGCAAACTACGGAGGAGAGGAATCGAAGATCGCCCCTGGCATATCGGTGGATGATCGCCAAAGGGATTGGCCCAGAAGAGAAAGTGGGGACAACTGACAGAGAGATATTGCACAGAGAAAACCAAATGGCAGCTGTTTTTTTTTTATTTTCTATTTATGCATTTTTACAATAAATCAAGCATACACTTGTACAGAAGTTAAACCTGCAATCATATTACAATTAACAAAGGAAATATTTCAATCAAAAAAAAAGAAAAATTAAGCAGGATAACGTTAGTCCCCAAAAATATAGGGGGAAAGAGAAGGAATATTGTGACAAAGGTCAGGGACAACCCCCGCACACTAAGGAAAATTACAAAATCAAATTTCCAGAGGGCGACAGAGAACCAAGCAATACTATTCACAGGAGTAAGCTACTCAATAGGAGACGATGTTACAATATGAGCACTAATAAAGGAGGAGAGATCCTCCAGCTGAAAGAATACATACTTATGTGATTGAAAGACAATTACACATTTACAGGGATATCTAAGCATGAACGTGGCACCCAGCCGAATTACCCCAGGTCGAAGAATCAAAAAGGCTTTACGCCTTCTTTGTGTCTCCCTAGATACATCAGGAAAGAGCGCAATTCTTTTACCAAAAAACAAATTAGCTCGCTGTTTAAAGTAAAGCTTGAGGAGCCAGTCTCTGTCCGATGGTAGAGCCAAAGAAACAATCAGAGTAGAAACAGGTACTTCCTCGTCCTTAGGAGTTTGAAGTAAGGCAGAAACATCCAGAAATTCCAACTCTGAAGAGCCAACTGCTTTTTTCCCCATTCTCTTACCAGAAGGTAGGAAATAGGCTTTAGTTATAGGAGGCAGTAAATCAGACGAAACCTTCAAAGCTTCTTGCAGATATCTCTTAAACAATTCAACAGGAGAAACCAAAGGAACCACAGGGAAATTTAATAAACGCACATTAGAAGATCTAGTAGCATTCTCCAAAGTCTCCAGTTTCAGCCGCATACCCACATTTTCTCTTACCAAGGACTCAGTTACATCAACCATACGTTTTAGATCTTGAGCATTAGTAGTAACCTGAGTATGAACATCCAAAAGTTCGGCTTGGGACTTAGACGAGGATTCTTCAAGCTTTGACACCCGAGAAACAGTCACTACTAACTGTTGAGTCACAGCGGAGGCTAACTGAGATAATGGCAGCTGTTTTAGAGGGGTTTAAGTGTAAAACGTTATCAGAAAGCAAAAGTGGAGATGCTGTAAAGCCAGGTGATCAGGGGCGAGGGAGTCTGTGAGATGAATAACGATTATGTCGTTGGCATAGTAATAGTCAAAGTCTGTGCTGCTGAATGAGCAAAGTAATAAGGATAAAGAGGAATTGCTTAACAAATATTTCTGTTCTGTGTTCACAGATGAAGAACCAGGAGCAGGACCTCAGAAAACACCCACAAACAGGAACAGAAGCGAGGGACATCTTGAACAATTTTCAGAAGACTGTGTTCGTGAGGAACTAGCTTCTTATGACTGAAGGAATTCACTTCCTTCAGTCATAAGAAACACTAAGGATCCTAAAGCCTTCCGTAAACTGCTAAAAACATTCCTGTTGAAGGAGCACTTTGGTGAACCAGTCACCTAGTGACAATTCTACATGTGAAACTACAGTCCTCACACTTTTCAAGATGCTTTCAAGTACATTGTAACTAATTTATACAGGGTGGCCCAAAAAAGTGTAAACATCTCGTAAATTAAAAGTTTAAATAGTTTATTATTTACGTTTTTTAGCTGTATAACGTCTTTATTTTGACAATTTCCGGTCGCAATCTTTCTTTTTTTAAATTTGTCAATCGTTTACATCTGTCTTTTTGAATTTTTAAATAACATATGCTACGAGATGTTCTCACTTTTTTTGGGCCGCCCTGTATATATGCTTATTTCTCTGTACATAGTTATTACTTAAATCAGATGTTGCTGATTTAAGTTAATTCGTCCCTTTTCCCCTTTCACTCCCTGTTAAGATGTTACATATATTTTTTGTTTAATGTAATGTTCAATCCTTGAGTTCTCTGTAAACCGCTTTGATTCACGAAAAGCGGTAAATAAGCATAAATAAATAAACTAAAAGTAGACAAAGCAATGATACCGGATGAGATACACCCGAGAATACTGAGGAAATTGGAGACATTTTAGCAGCTCCATTGACCGACCTTTTCAATGCCTCTTTGGAGTCGGGAGTGGTGCCAAAGGACTGGAGAGAGGCACATGTGGTCCCTTTACACAAAAACGCTAGTAAGGATGTGGTTGAAAACTACAAGTCAGTTATTCTAACCTCTGTGGTGAGTAAATTATTGGAAATGCTACTAAAATTCAGAATAGTGAGGTTTCTGGAGTCGAATGGATTGCAGGATTCGAGGCAGCATGGGTCTACCACAGGCAGGACTTGTCAGACAAATCTGATTGATTTCTTTGACTGGGTGACCAGGGAGTTCAATCATAAGAACATAAGAACATAAGATATGCCATACTGGGTCAGACCAAGGTCCATCAAGCCCAGTATTCTGTTTCCAACAGTGGCCAATCTAGGTCATACGTACCTAGCAGTTTCCCCAAGGGACACAGGTTCCACAATGCTTGTATTGGTTCAAGCATTGATATCCTGGGTCCCTTCTTAATAATGGTTTATGGACCTTTCCTCCAGGAACTTGTCCAAACCTTTTTTAAACCCAGCTACACTAACAGCCTTTACTACATCCTCCGGTAACAAATTCCAGAGTTTGATTACACGTTGAGTGAAAAAATATTTTCTTTTATTAGTCTTAAATAGTTTACCCTGTAGCTTCATTGCATGTCCCCTAGTCTTTCTATATTCTGATAAGGTAAACAATCGATCTACGTTTACCCGTTCCACTCCGTTCATTAATTTATAGACTTCTATCATATCTCCCCTCAGCCGTCTCTTTTCCAGGTTAAAGAGCCCCAACCTTTTTAGCCTTTCTTCATAGGAGTAGCCTTCCATCCCCTTTACCATTTTGGTGGCTCTTCTCTGAACCTTTTCTAAAATTGCTATATCCTTTTTAAGATATGGCGACCAGAATTGCACACAATATTCAAGGTGCGGTCTCACCATGGAACGATATAGAGGCATTATAATATCTTTTGTTTTATTTTCCATTCCTTTCCTTATCATACCTAGCATTCTATTTGCTCTCTTGGCCGCCGCTGCACACTGGGCCGAGGGTTTTAACATGGTATCCACAAGGACGCCTAAATCTTTTTCTTGGGTGGTGGTTCCTAATGTGGAACCTTGCATCGTGTAACCATAGTTTGGGTTGTTCTTCCCTAGGTGCATAACCTTGCACTTCTCCACATTAAATTTCATCTGCCATTTTGATGCCCAGTCTTCCAATTTATCAAGATCCTCTTGCAATTTTCCACAATCCTCCTGGGTTTTAACAACTTTAAATAGTTTTGTGTCATCAGCAAATTTGATAACCTCACTCGTTATTCCACTTTCCAGGTCATTTATGAATATGTCAAAAAGCAGCGGACCCAGCACAGATCCCTGGGGTACACCACTATTCACCTTTCTCCATTGGGAAAATTGGCCATTTAGCCCTACCCTCTGCTTTCTATCTTTTAACCAGTTCCTGATCCATAGTAGTACACTGCCTCCTATCCCATGACTCTTTAGTTTTGCCAAAAGTCTCTCATGAGGGACCTTGTCAAAGGCTTTCTGAAAGTCCAGATACACAATATCAACCGACTCACCTTTGTCCACCTGTTTATTCACTCCTTCAAAAAAACATAACAGATTAGTAAGACAAGATCTTCCTTGTCTAAAGCCATGTTGGCTGTCTCCCATTAGGTCATGACTATCTATATGCTGAGTAATTTTATTCTTTATGATGGTTTCTACCATTTTTCCCGGTACTGATGTCAGGCTCACCGGTCTGTAGTTTCCCGGATCACCCCTCGAACCCTTTTTAAAAATTGGTGTTACATTGGCGATCCTCCAATCCTCAGGTATTAGAGATGATTTTAATGATAGTTCACAGATTACTGATAGCAGGTCTGCAATCTCAAATTTCAGTTCTTTCAACACCCTTGGATGTATACCATCCGGCCCAGGTGATTTGCTACTCTTCAGTTTATCTAATAGTTGTAAGACATCTTCCCGATGTATCGATATTTCCTTCAATTCTTCCACACCTTTAAATACCACTTCAGTTGTGGGTAACATCCCTACATCTTCCTCAGTAAAGACCGAAGCAAAGAATTCATTCAGTCTCTCCGCTATCGCCTTGTCGCCTCTTAGTGCTCCTTTAACCCCTTTATCATCTAATGGACCAACTGACTCTCTCACGGGTTTTTTGCTACGAATGTACTTGAAAAGGTCTTTATTTCGCGTTTTTGCTTCCGCAGCAAGCTTCTTCTCAAATTCTCTCTTTGCCTGCCTTATCAATGCCTTGCATTTGACTTGCCAGTGCTTGTGCTGTTTCCAGGTTTCATCATTTGGCTCTTTTTTCCATTTCTTGAAAGATGCTTTTTTGGCAACAACAGCCTCTCTGACCTCAGCTTTAAACCATGCTGGCAATTTTTTGGACTTCCTTCCACTTTTCTTAAAGCGTGGAATACAGCTGGTCTGGGCTTCCAAGATAGTATTTTTCAACAACACCCAAGCTTGATGTACGTCTTTAACCTTTGCAACTGCTCCTTTTAGTTTTTTCTTAACTGTTTTCCTCATTCTATCATAGTCTCCCTTTCGAAAGTTAAAGGGTAGTACTGTGGATTTCCTTACTATCCCTCCTCCACTAATTAAATCAAAGGCGATCATGCTATGATCACTATTGCCAAGTGGCCCCAACACCCTTATCTCTTGCACTACATCTGGTGTTCCACTAAGGACTAGGTCTAATATTGCTTCCCCTCTGGTCGGTTCATGAACCAGCTGCTCCAAGAAGCAGTCATTTATTTCATCTAGGAACTTTATCTCCCTAGCATGTCCTGACGTGACACTGACCCAGTCGATGCCGGGGTAATTGAAATCACCCATTATTATTACTGCACTGTAACTTTTGCTAGCTTCCTTGATTTCTTTGAGCATTTCATCATCCATTTGTTCATTCTGGCCAGGCGGACGATAGTACACCCCCACTGCCATCGCCTTCCCCTTTTTACATGGAATTTCAATCCATAGAGATTCTACAGCAAATTTTGTTTCTTGCAAAACTTTAATCCCTTCTGACTCAATGCCCTCTCTAACATAGAGCGCAACCCCTCCACCAATTTGATCAGCTCTATCATTTCGATATAGTTTGTACCCAGGTATCACAGTGTCCCACTGGTTGTCCTCCTTCCACCATGTCTCTGATATTCCAATCATATCTAACCTCTCGTTTAGTGCTATATATTCTAACTCTCCCATCTTGTTTTGTAGACTTCTAGCATTTGCATACAAGCATTTTAGAGACTGTATTTTATTCATATTAATTTGGCTATTGGTAGACATGGGTAATTTGGGATCTTTAAGTTCTGTCTGCTCCATACTCGAGGGCATTTGGGCTACTTTACTCTTTTTTGGAACCTCTCTGCTTTTTGTAGTATCCTTCAAGGATACATTCTTCCGAACCATGCGCTCTTGGGCGACTGTCGGCTTTCCCCTATTATCTAGTTTAAAAGCTGCTCTATCTCCTTTTTAAAGGTTAATGCCAGCAGCCTAGTTCCATCCCGGTTAAGGTGAAGCCCATCCCTTCGGAAGAGCCCCTCCTTTCCCCAGAATGTTCCCCAGTTCCTAACAAATCCGAACCCCTCATCTCTGCACCATTGTCTCATCCACGCATTGAGACTCCGGAGCTCTGCCTGCCTATTGGGTCCTGCGCGTGGAACGGGAAGCATTTCGGAGAACGCTACCCTGGAAGTTCTGGATTTCAACTTCCTACCTAAAAGCCTAAATTTAGCTTCCAGAACCTCCCTACCACATTTTCCTATGTCATTGGTACCAACATGTACCAAGACAGCAGACTCCTCCCCAGCACTATCTAAGACCTTATCTAGGTGGCGTGTGAGGTCCGCTACCTTCGCACCAGGCAGGCATGTTACCAGGCGATCCTCACGTCCACCAGCCACCCAGCTATCTACATGCCTAATGATCGAATCACCAACTATAACTGCTGTCCTAACCCTTCCCGCATGGGCACTTGGCCCTGGAGAAACCTCCTCGGTGCGAGAGGGGTTTACATCACCTGGAGGACAGGTCCTAGTTACAGGATCACTTCCTGCCACACCAGGGTGATGCTCTCCTGTCACGTGACCTCTCTCCTCCATGGCAACAGGGATGCTGCCAGACTGGAGGTGGGACTTCAGGACTATATCCCTGTAGGTCTCGTCTATGTACCTCTCTGTCTGTCTTATGTTTTCCAAGTCTGCTACTCTAGCCTCTAGAGAACGGACTCGTTCCCTGAGAGCAGAGAGCTCCTTGCACCTAGTGCACACGTAAGACCTCTCACCAGCTGGGAGAAAATCATACATGTGACACTCAATGCAAAAGACTGGAAAGCCCACATCCCGCTGCTGGACTGCTGTCTGCATCTTAGTTTTAAGTTTGTGTTTAGATCTTTAAGTTCTATATGTACTAAAGGGTGCAATGGATATTTATACCACTAAAACTGTACCTAAGAAGTTTAATATACCTTGTTCACCTGAAGCTTAATTAATCTCAGGTCCTTGGTGTATGACTGATTTGGGTAATGAGCTTCACCTGAGAGCACCTCCTGTCTTTTAAGTTGTGCAAGTACCTATAAAGCTGTGATTTTCCCAGGGGAGGGTGGGTGTGGGGAGGGAGGGAGGGATATAACACTTATTAAAAAAGGGCTGCTACACAGTACCTTGTCCTGTGCTGCTGAGGAAAACTATATTCTGATTTGATTTAAATTATAGCTCTTTGCTGCTACTAGGCTCTAACCTATTATGAAATTTAAACTACAAGCTCTCTGCTGGATTCTAAATTTAACCAGAAAGCTCTCTTCTGTGTTTTAATTTGAAACTAAAAGTACTTTGCTGATGCTAGGCCCTGAGTGACTATGAAATTTAAACTACAGCTGTCTACTGGGTATGAAAGGTAACCAGAAAGTTCTCTTCTGTGTTTTTAAATTGAATCTTAAACTGTTGCTACTAGGCCCTGACTGATTTAACAAAACAAATAGTGGGTTCACAGATTAATTAGCTTTAAAAGAAAAAAAAATTCCTTTCAGAAAAATTCCCAGAAGTATATACTCACAATTTCAGATTTCTCTCCAGAAGTAACAGCCCCCCTTTCCAGTCCTTCAAGACAATGTTAGATGTGACGTACTTAGATTTCAGTAAAGCCTTTGATACCAATCTACGCAGGCAACTTATTAATAAACTGAGCATCCATGGAATGGACCCTAAAGTTATTGATTGGGTTAGAAATTGGTTGCGTGGGAGGCGACAAAGGGTACAAACGTAAATGGAGCTTGCTCTGGGGAGAAGTAAGTTACCAGTGGTGTGCTGCAGGAATCTGTCCTTGGTCCGATTCTTTTCAACATCTTAGTGATGTTGCGGAAGGGCTGTCAGATAAGGTTTCCCTGTTTGCAGATGATACCAAAATATGAAATAGAGTAGACATCCAGGAAGGAGTATAAATCATGAGGAGCGATCTAGCTAAGCTTGAGGAATGGTCAAGAAATTAGCAGCTGAAATTTAATGCTAAAAATTGCAGAGATTTAATGCTAAAAAATGCAGGGTCAAGCACTTGGGCTACAAAAATCCAAGGGAGTGGTACAATGGAGGGGGCAAAGTACTTCTGTCCACGGAAGAACAGTGGGACCTGGGCATGATTATGTCTGATGATCTTAAGATGGCTAAATAGGTAGAAAAGGTGACAGTGAAAGCCAGAAGGATGCTTGGGTGCATAGGGAGAGGAATGGCCAGCAGAAGAAAGGAGGTGATAGTGCCTCTGTATGTCTCTGGTGCAACCTCATTTGGAATAGTGTTTGCAATTCTAGAGACTGCACCTTCAAAAGGATATTTATTTAACAACTATTTATATAAACAGGATGGAGTCAATGCAGAGGATGGCTATTGCAATGGTTAGTGGTCTTCGCTATAAAGCATATGAAGACAGATTTAAAGATCTTAATATGTATACGTTAGAGGAAAGACGGGATAGAGGTGATATGAAGGAAGGCACCATGTTGCTATCCCTTTACAGCAAAAGGATAACATCAAAATAAACTGAAGCATCTAATTTCTCAACAAATAGGGGTGTCCTACATGGAGTGGTGGGTTCACCCCTAAACAGGGACGTGGGAAGGGGTGGCCTGCACAGAGCGGCAGGTGCACCTACTCTTGCCATCGTGCTGGGCAGACTAGAAGGACCATGGTGGTCTTTATCTGCCGTCATTTACTATGTTACTATCGGGCACGGGCTGCACACCAGTCTCCACGCCGCCCACCAGCAGCACTTTAAAAAGGAAGGCACCATCGGGTGCGGGCTGCACGCCGGTCTCCACGCTGCCCACCAGCAGCCCTTTAAAAAGGAAGGCGCCATCAGGCGCGGGCTGCACGCCGGTCTCCACGCTGCCCACCAGCAGCCCTTTAAAAAGGAAGGCGCCATTGGGCGCGCCCACGCCTGGTGGGCCCACACCTGAGGGCCTCACCAGAGGGTCCTTTGGCATGGCCCTTAGGCGGAGACCGCAGGTGGCAACAAAACCCCCAGGATCAAACAGTCTCTGCGTTACCCTCAAGATTAACCCAAGACCCGCTCTTGCGTGACCCATTAATGCAGCTCCAACAAATCTTCGTAGCTGCCGGAGAGGCGAGCAGGCACAATCGCTCCTCCACAACTCACCTCCAAACCCCAACGATCTCACGATTACCACCCTACAAGTATCTTTGATCTGGTCCTGCTTCCACTGCTGGCTGCGATCTTACTTCCCATTACCTGCATAAAACTTATTACCCATTGTTTGCCCAGAACTTATTACCCATTGCCTGCATAGAACTTGCTACCCATTGTTTGCCCAGAACTTGCTACCCATTGTTTGCCCAGAACTTGCTACCCATTGCCTGCATAGAACTTGCTACCCATTGTTTGCCCAGAACTTGCTACCCATTGCCTGCATAGAACTTGCTACCCATTCTTTGCCTAGAACTTGCTACCCATTCTTTGCCTAGAACTTGCTACCCATTGCCTGCCTAGAACTTGCTACCCATTGCCTGCCTAGAACTTGCTACCATTGTTTGCCTAGAACTTGCTAACCATTGTTTGCCTAAAACTTGCTACCCTTGGCTTGCACAGACCTTGCTGCCCACTGCCATGACCCCACATCACATTGTCCTTCTCTTCCTCATCCTCCCCAACTGCCTCCCCTCCTACCAACACCCTCCCTCCTCTTCCCCCTCCCCTCCCCCTACCTTCCTCACTTCTCCCTCCATTCTGTCCTCCAGCCTAGCATCTGCTCTCGAGCTTCAACACACTATCCCCCACATTCAACCAGCCCCCCTCTCTTTAAGGCAACCCCAACCTCGCTTCCGCCGTACTATCTCCACTTTTCCATGCTCTCTAATACTCATTCTCCTTCTCTCATCAGGTAATATCAACCCTAACCCTGTCCCCCCCCCCCCCCCCGATTTCTTTCGCACCCTAAGAAAAGTTCCTCACGTACCCTATCTAATCTCATCCACATCACGCTCCTCCCCCCTTCCGCCCTCCCTCATTCATCCCACAATCACTCATCCAGAGATATCAACTCCAACCCTACCTCCAAAAATAAATCCTCACATAACCTACCTGATACCATCAATTTACCTCTCACTTCCCCTCCCTCATGTCCCTCTTGGAGATCACACACATCCAGACATACCCACCCACACCCTGCTCCCTCTAAATCTCGGCATTACCCTAGAAATAGACCCCCACGTTACTCCGATAAGAAATCCACACGTAACTTATCCAACCTTATCCATATCCATCTCCTTTCCCCTTCCACTCTCCCGTTTTCATGCATCCTATGGAACGCATGCTCAGTCATTAAAAAAACCTCCTTTTATTCATGATCTTTTTATCTCTAATGCCCTACACCTTCTTGCCCTGACCAAGACCTGGCCCCCCCCTAGATGACACCGCATCTATTGCCTCTCTCTGCTATGGGGGCTACCAGTTCTCCTATACACCTCGATCTACTGGTCGCGGTGGTTGCATTGGTCTCCTACTCTCTCCCTCCAGCCAATTCCAACCCCTCCTGCTACCCCATTCACACTCCCCCCTCTCCTTTGAAGTCCACTCCATTCGCCTCCTACCACTTCGTCTCCGAGTAGCTGTTATTTATCGCCCACCCGACAAATCCAAATCAAACTTCCTCACCGACTTCGACTCCTGGCTTGCTGCCTTTATGGATCCCTCCTCCCCCACTCTTATTCTTGGCGATTTCAACATTCACATCGACAACCCCTCCGACCCCCATACCTCAAAGTTCCTCGCTCTTACCTCCTCGTTTGACCTCCAACTTTGCTCCGCCGCCCCCACCCATCTACACGGCCACTGCCTTGACCTAATACTCCTCCAATTCCTCTCCCTCAAACTTCCGCAACTCAATCCTTCCCTCATCTGACCATCATCTTTTGACATTTACTCTTCAGCTTCCGCCGTTCCAACCTCGTCCTGTCTCCTCCGACCTATTTAGAAAACCTTCATAATATTGATCCCCTGACTCTCTCCTCCACCATTTCTCCATCTCTTTCCTCCATTATATCCTCTAAGTCCATCGACGAGGCATTATCTTCATACAATGCTACACTATCCTCAGCCCTTAACACCCTTGTCCCTCCCACCCTACATCCTGTCAAACGATCTACTCCCCAACCCTGACTTTCACCCTCAATCCGTTACCTATGCATCTGTGCCTGTTCTGCCGAATGAGCTTGGTCCAAATCCCGCTCCCTGGAACACCTTCTACACTTCAAATTGATGCTTGGCTCCTTCCAGTCAGCCTTAGCACTTGCCAAACAAGACTACTACATCCATCTGACCAACTCCCTTGCCTCTGATCCTCGCCATCTCTTTAATACCCTCAATTCTCTCCTCAAGATCCCCCCGCCCCCAATCCCGCCCTCCCTTTCTGCCCAAAACCTAGCCGACTACTTCCATGACAAAATCCACAAGATTACCCTCCAATTCTCCACACCCTCAACTATCTCCCCTCCTCCCCAATCCCCCCCATCCATACTCCCTCTGCTACCCTATCCTTCTTCCCTCCAATCTCTGAAGAAGAAACCACACTCCTTCTTACCTCCTCCAAACCCACCACCTGCTCATCAGACCCTATCCCCACCCATCTCCTACATTCCATCTCCCTCACCATTGTCCCCCCATCTCTCATATCCTCATATCCACTCTCCACTGCAACTGTCCCTGTTGACTTCAAACATGCTGTTGTCACACCCCTCCTCAAGAAACCCACACTTGATCCCACATGCTCTTCTAACTATCGACCCATCTCCCTCCTTCCCTTCATATCCAAACTATTAGAACGAGCAGTCCACCGTCGCTGCCTCGACTTCCTCACCTCCCAGGCCCTCCTGGACCCACTACAATCCGGCTTCCGTCCCCTACACTCCACGGAAACGGCTCTCACAAGAGTCACCAACGACCTGTTCCTGGCTAAATCTAAGGGCCTCTATTCTTTCCTCATCCTTCTTGACCTTTCCGCTGCCTTTGACACAGTTGACCATAGCCTTCTCCTCACCACCCTCCCCTCGCTTGGCTTCAAGGACTCTGTACTATCATGGTTCTCCTCCTCTTCTTAAGTCGCTTCACTGGCTCCCTGTCCAATTCCGCATCCAATTCAAACTTCTCCTACTGACCTATAAATGCATTCAGTCCATGGCCCCTCAATATCTCTTATCTCTTATCTCTCCCTACGTCCCCTCTCGAAATCTGTGCTCCGCTAACAAATTACTGCTATCAATGCCTTTCACCCACACCGCAAACTCCCGACTGCGCTCCTTTCACCTTGCTGCACCATACGCCTGGAACAGCCTACCTGCATCTGTACGCCAAGCATCCTCCCTGGCCCTCTTCAAGTCCAGGTTGAAGACCCACCTCTTCACCGTTGCTTTCAGATCGTGACTTCCATCCAATATTTCTTTACAGAAAGAGTGGTGGATGCGTGAAATAGCCTCCTGATGGAGGTAGTAGAGACGAGGACAGTATCTGAATTCAAAAAATCATGGGACAAACACAGAGGATCTCTAAAGGAAAAAAGCAGACTATTGTAGTTGATATGGAAGGGCAGACTAGATAGCTCATGTGGTCTTTTTCTGCCATCATGTTTCTATGTTTCCAAACCCCTGCATAGCCAGTCCCTGATGTGTCTCTTTCTGATTCTCCACCCCCCACCACCTGACGGCTTACTATTTCAGTGTGGTACTGCTGAACAGGCCTCACCGTGATCGGCTCTGTGCATTTAGCATGAGCCATGTGGTGATGGAAGTTATGCTGATCTCGCTGCTTCAACTCTCGCGAGATTAGCACAACTTCCTCCACCATGCAGCTCGAGCTACATGGACTGAGCCAATCACAGTGGAAGGCCGAAGAGCACTTGAAATTCAGAGCGGGATTTTGATTTTTTTCTCTTTGCCTACCGCTCACTGCTTGCCTACTCCACAACAGGGCCGGGTCGGCTCACTTCGCACAGTGGATCACACTGGCCCTGCTTAAAAGGTTAGAAGACTTCTGGTCTGGCCAGCATGGAGGGAGGATACGTGTAAAGCTGCTCCTGGGAACCCACACCCATTAAGGGGTTTATTGCAGCCAGTTTTTTGCTAGTGCTGACTTATTCAACAGAAAATGCCGAAAACAATCAGGCTGAAATCCATGAATTCAATAAGGGACTTGTATGCTGCAAAAGCGCGAGCGCATGCCCGGCAAAGCCACCATCTCCAACCTCCCAATAACCAGTGAAGTAGAGGAGTCGGGAGGGAATAAGGACACATAACTTGTGATGGTGCTTCGCAAAATCAGAGACTCTAAAAAATAAATTGTTGACAAGGTTTTGGGGAAGACTGAAGAAAAATTTGTGGCAGTGGGAATTCACTTGGAGGAGGCCGAGGCCCGTATAGGCCACACAGAGGATACGTAAATGGCACTGAAAGGCGAAGTGGCCCGTTTAAGGCAGCAAATGGGATGGCTATAAAGAAAAGCTAAGGATCAAGAAAACCATGACCACCGGATGCCGGAGGGGGAGGATGGTGCTGACCCTAAGGCCTTTGTGCACACTCTGTTTGAGGCCTGTTTCCTGGGCTGCCCATCGCAAGTGTTACATGAAATCGAGCAAGCACGCCGGGAGTTGTAGGCGCATCCAGAGGCCAATGCTTGGTCCCGAGCCTTTCTGGTCAAGTTGTTGAGGTTCCAGGACAGAGAGGACATAATCCACGAAGCGTGGATGATGGGACATGTGACTTTCAAGGGCTGGAAGATGTACATTTACCCAGACCTGACAGTGGATTTTCTTAAATACCGGGAACTCGCTAGCGCAGAGGGGCATCAAAGTGGCGCTGTAGTATCCACACACCCGACATTGGTGGAGAATGGGTCTGCTGCTTCTTCTATTCACAGGAGGTGTTGGAGAAACTTCTAAAAAGTGCACGTCCCCTCTCTGGAAACATAACGCAGGCCTGTAGCTAATGAGATAGGGCAGTGGAAGCACAGGCTGGATCAAGGACTATCTTCAAGGGAGCTGGGAATGCTGGCTGCAGAGGAGAGAACCATGACTAGGGAAGTGGCCTTGGGGGGCACAATACCGGCGGGGGACAACCTGGATTGGGCCTTGATGTGAGGACACAATACTGACTATCGGTCTACTTTAAAGAGGGATATGACTATTGGACTATGTTAAACCCTCTATTCATTAAGAAAAAGTTCTAATTTTACACCATATGCAAAGCCAATGTACTGAAACTGTCAATTTGCTGGAATACTAGGTTAGTATGAACCAATGGTCTCAGTTTAAAATTATACAACCCAGGGGAACTTGCCCCGCAGCTGTAAACTCCGATAACATCAGCGACCATAAACTAGGTTCAAAACACTATTGGCCAAACATTTTAAAAGTTGTAAATCGAAATCAGAACTTATCTGAATATTGAAATCTTCTTTTCTTTTTCAAATTGCAAACAATGAACGTGCTGTGGTCTCACAATGATTGAATACCATCCCCAACGCCACCTCTAAGGTACCACACGTTTCAATTCTTCCTCAGATGTGAGGAGGCATCTTTGTCCCCACAGCAGGACGCGTGGAGAGGAGGAATGAACTGGTAATGAACTGACTCTGTGCTGGATGTGGAAGTGGAGGGTTTGTGGACTGGGAAGGACTGGTACAGTGGGCTGTGCTGGCAGTTGGCAGGTATGATGGACATCCCCGAATCTCCCTGCAGTAGAGGCTAGAAAAGGGGTAGCATGATGCCTATTCCACAGAGGGAGGCAGGGATGGGAAAGGCAAGGAGGGAACATGGCATTGGAGTGTGGGTTCACAGGACGGGGATGCAGGACTCCAAGTTTCTCTGGAGAGAGCCATTGGGAGTCTAAAAGGAAAAAACGTGGGGATTCTGAAGGTGGAAAAGGGGAGATGTTTGGAGTGCAATTCTGGGTTGTTTGTTACTATTATAAATTTGTTATGCTCAGCAGGATCTGACAATTTTGGTATGGGAATGGATGGTACAGATTGATGCATGGACTAAGGGGGATGGGGGCTGGGTGCTCAGGATGAATGTACATGAGAATGGGAGGTTGTAAAATTGCACCCCTTTATATTAGAGGGATATATAGTTTGATAAAATGGAAAAGGGTACTCAGTTACTTGGCCAAGGCATAGATAGATGTGGCCCTGTTCCAGGAAACCCATTTAACCCGGGAGGAACATAAGAAATTGCAGAGTCAGAGCTATGAGCAAGTGTTTTGCTCGGCATACAACTCTAAGAAGAGATGGGTGGCAATAGTTATTCACAGAAGGCTCCCTTTTGTATTGTACAATACGGGAGGGGACGCCCAGGGGAGAGTGGTCTGGGTGGTAGGGAAGGTGGATCAAGCAGAGGTATCCTTTTTGAACTTATATGCCCCAAATGTCCCAAAGAGTTCCTTTATAAGAGTTAGTTGAAGACATTTGAAAAAGAAGCAAAGGGGGCGGGTCATTGGGAGAGATATGAACTGTACACTGTGGGTAGAGAATAGGTCAAACTACTCTGATAAATTACATAAATGGGAAGACAGGGAACTGAGGATTTGTATAAAGCACTGAGGTTTGGTGGATATTTGGAGGGAACATAACAGAGGGTGCCGAGAATATTCCTATCTTTTCTGGCAGCACAAATATCTACTTCTAGATTGATTACTTCTTGGAAAAAAGACCAGGTAGGTGTCCTGAGTGAGTTGGAGATCCACCCGATAATGGTTTAATAATGGGCAGGTGGTGCCCAGGAAGTCAAGGGTGGGGGGAGGGCAGGGGACCTGGAGGGCCAATGTCTCTCTTCTTCAGAGGGAAGAGGTTATTTCTAAGCTGAACAAAGAGTGGAAATGGTATCTGCTTAATAATGGTGTTTATAGGATGCAGGGAAGGCGTACGTGAGGCAGGGTGTTCATCTAGCGACACAAATAAAGAAGGAAAGAGAAAGAGAAATACTCATTGCCAGGCTGCAAAAAGAGCATAGCAGGATGGGAGGGGCAGGCATACCAGCACTTGATTGAGGCTCGGGGGTAGTTACTGGACTCGGAGAGGATGGTACGTCTTCTACAAGTCACTAAAAGAAATTATATGGAATGTGGGAATAGAGCTGGGAGGTTGCTTGCACGATATGAAAGCAGAGGGCTGTATGCTTGGTGGCTGAGCTCCATGGAGAGGGGGGACAGCAGTATATACGAGCACGAGGCTATGTGAAGAATTCAGGCTGTTTTAGAAACAGCTCTACAAAACTGAATGGGGGTATCAGCTGGAGCTGATGGGGCAGTATATGGCAGGGCTAAGACTTTCTTGACTGGGGGAGGAGGAGGCAGCGACCCTGAGCTGACCTATGGATGCTGCTGAAGTGTGTGCGGCAATTAAGACACTTCCTAAAGGGAAAGCGACAGGGGAAGATGGTTTCCCGGCAGAACACTATCATGTGTTGAAGGAAAAGCTTGTTCCCCTTTTGGCATAGATCTTCTCAGAGTACTGTGGGGAGCTCAATTGCCTGCATCGATGGCGCAAGCTAATTTGATAGTCCTGCTTAAGGAGAATTGCGGTAACTGACCTATTGCTCTCATTAACTGCAATGCAAAATTGTTTGCAAAAATCCTTCAAGACACCGCGAGAGGGTCCTCCCCCATTTGGATCAGACAGGGTTCATTGGAGGTAGAGTAATACTAGAGCAGTTAACCTGTTTCAAATAATTAAAACTCACGGGGAAAACTCAATCTGTGTAGCTCTGAATGCAGAGAAAGTATTTGACCAGGTGGAGTGGAGATTCTTGTTTGCCATGCTAGATAGGCTAAATCTGGGAGAGGGGTTCATTGAGGGGTTGCGGGCATTGTACGGTGCCCTAAGGCGAGAATATTGTTGAGGTTCCTTTCTGGGGAGCTCTCTTTCCCCAATGTTTATTTATTTATTTTTGAAACTATTTGTTCTTCACCTTAGTGATCAAGGCATTTGATATAAACAGCAGAATAATATACAAAATAATCCTAACGACATTTAAGATCATCAATGACATCTCACCCTCACACCTATCCACTCTCTTGCAAACCCCACCTGAACTCAGAACCCGTAGGTAAAATGCAACACACTCATTAGACATACTAAAAACAATCCGTAAAACTAAGAAAACCACAAGCTCTAGAGCTTTCTCATATGCCGCCCCCACTCTTTGGAATAAACTTCCTCTAAATCTCCGAATGATAAAAGACCTCCCTCTCTTCAGGAAAGAACTTAAAACCCACTTATTCACAGAACATTTTACAAACTCAACAGACCCTCCCCACACAATACACCTCACAAACCCACCATAACTACAGAATACAACCCCCCGCACACCCAACACTTCACACAAATAAAAAGAACTCAGATAAAAAGTTTAACTTGATTTTATTAACCCAAATTCTCCTCAAGTATCTCCAATGTAATTACACAATGTTCAATTGTAATTAATCAACAATACTGCCTATTACAATTGTTCCTGTAAATAGTTGATTGTAATTAGTTTTACAAGATGTTCAAAGGTTGAATGTGAATAATTCAAAATTGTTCCATGTAAAACCTTGTTCATTTCTTGTTACCTGTAAACTGCCTTTGATCTCTGGAAGAGGCGGTATATAAGAAAAGCCTAAATTAAAAAATAAATAAATACATTTGTGGTGTGGGTTAGGCAGAACACGGCCATTCATCTGATATGGGTCGGGGCTGGGGAGCACAAGATCCTGCTCTATGCTGACACATTGGTATTCATGAGGAAGCCCTAAGAGTCCATACCAGTTTTCTTGGAAGAAATAGAAGGATTCTCACAGCTCTCAGGGTTCAAGGTGAACTTAAGTAAAATGGAGGCTTTGGACCTGGGGTGGACGAGCTGGACGTTGCTCCAGAATTTTCCATTCTGGTGGGCAGATCAAAAGATTAAAAACTTGGGGGTTTACATCTTGTGAGATCCATAAGACCTTTTTTTGAGGCTGAATTACTCCCCAATCTTGTCTAAGTTGGATACATAGAAACATGATGGCAGAAATAGACCACATGGCCCATCTAGTCTGCCCATCCATATCAACAATAGCCCCCTTTCTTCCTTTAGAGATTCTCTGTGTTTGTCCCATGCTTTTTTACATAGTAATATAGTATATGACGACAGATAAAGACCATTGTGATCCATCTAGTCTGCCCAGCAAGGTGGCAAGAGTAGGTTCACCTGCTGCTCCGTGCTCCGCCCCACGCCTTTGTTTAGGGATGTACCCACCGCTCTGTGCAGGTCTCCCCTATTTATTGAGATAGCAGAGACAGTTAAAGTTATTTTGATTTTATCCTGTTGCTATAAAGGGATCCATTGTGTCTGTCCCATGTCATTTTGAATTCTGTCACTGTATTTGCCCCCACCATTTCCATTGGGAGGAAATTCCAAGCATTCTTTCAGTGAAAAAGTATTTCCTGACATTGCCTTTCAGTTTACCCTCTTGAAGCTTCATGTTATGTTCTCTAGTTTTGCAGCTTCCCTGTCTTTATCATATCTCCCCTGTCCCTCTTCTCCTCTAGAGCATACATATTTAGGTCTTCAAGTCTCTTCTCATTTTATTATATTTTATAGTGCTGTCAAGTCAGTGCTGATTCCTAGCAACCCTGCTGCCTTGGGGTTTTCTTGGCAATGTATCACTGGAAATTGATTGCCAGGCCTTTTCTTCTGAGGCAACAGAGGGTAAAGTGACTTGCCCAAGGTCGCAAGGAGTGCCAGTAGGAATCAAACCCTTGATCTTCTAGGTACTAGGCAGTTGCTCTAACCACTAGGCTACTCCTCCACTCCTCTCTTCTCATATGTCTTCTTTTTTGAATTCAGATACTGTCCTCATCTCTACCACCTCCACTGGGAGACTATTCCATGCATCTACCACTCTTTCTGTAAAGAAATACTGACCTGGAGCGTTGGGTGTCTTTGCATATCAGCAGGATGGGTAGAGTTGCTGCTTTGAAAATGAACATCATTCCCAAGTTTAATTTTCTCTTCAATCAGTTATTTATCCATATTCCCCTTCGTCTGCTGGGGAAATGGGAATGACGGTTGGTGAAGTTTGTTGCGGGGAGGAAGAAAGGCCAAACTGGAAGTGTAGCAGCTATATAGGTTGAGGGAGCTGGGGGGGGGGGGGGATGGTATGCTTTCTCAATCTGCATTTCTACTACTGAGCAGCCATTCTCCATGCACGGGGAGTCCCTATAGGTGGAACAGTAGAGAGCTCTTTTGGCTCCCCAGTCAGTATTTGAATGAGAGGTAGAGAGGGTGTATCAGAGAGGGCTACGGGACCAGCCTTTTCTGAGGCCCTTATGGCAACAGAGTAGGATGAGAAAGAGGTGGGGTGAGTTTCCTTCAATACTGTCTCACTGGGGGGACTTCCAGCCCTTTTTGGAACTGGGGTTTGGAGCACGGTTACGTGCCTTAGAGGAGGTGGGACTCACCCGCTTTTCTGATGTGTGTAAAGAGAGTGGTGTGTGGCCCAACAGGAGTTGGAGAGTAAGCTAGGTAGGAGGGTACCTTATTACCAGTACTTTCAATTAAAGCATCAGGAGAATAGCACCCATGAGCAGCCCCCCCCCCCTCTGGAAGTTACGTTATATCAAGGCACAGGGATGAAGGCTTTAACTTCTCGGCTAGAGGAGAAAAGCCAGCCGTGGCATGTTAACAGGTGGCAGGAGTGACTGGGGAAGGAGTTTGAGAAGGGGGCATGGGAGAGGGTCCATCGGGTGATACACAGGAGTATCCTTGGTCACGTCCTGGAGACACTCGCAGTTCCAGGTGGTACACAGATCATATATTCTGCAATCATATAAGGCCCAGAGACTGTAGAGTGTTGGAGGGTATGAGGGGGGGGGCATGTGGTGGGAATGCCCTATTATCCAGAGGTACTGGATGGCAGTCCTCCGGGGATGTAATGCCTTATAGGAGGGATGGTGGAGGTGGAGCCCATGGGGCTGTTATTGGGAATCTCAGGGGACTTTCTTACCAGGGTTAGAATGCCAGTCTACGATCTAAACTTCTTTTAGCTGTGAGAGTGGCTATATCAACAAGCTGGGGACTGCAGAGGGAGATGGCGGGAGAGGAATGATGCCTGGCCCCACTGCAGTGCATCCATGAAGATCCAAAGCAAGGGAGAAGCTGCTGCATTTCGTAGATTCTCTGAGCATATTTCTTTCTTTTGTTACTTTGTTGCTGTTGCTCCTGCCATTCAATCTGTCATTTACCAACTAGCCGTCTATAAAACCTGTGTAAGTGGGGGTAGGGTCAGGGGCGGCCCAAGGGGGGTGCGGGGTCATGTGCGGAGACTCGGTGCAGGATCTCATTTGCATAAGGGCCTCATTTGCATAAATATTTGCATAATGTTACCATACACTAACTTTTAGTAAAAATGAGTGTATGGATAAAGAAAGACTAAAAGATTTCTACATTACTATAATCCAGTACCAACCGCCAGGCACATTAGGAACTACTACAAACACTGCCCATTTAGAACCCATAGCAAACCTGCCGTATCATAACAGCACTACCAGGACTCACAAAGCACCATACCCTACCTATCAAAAGGCAACACTGCAAATATTAAACCAATACATTTCAGAGAATAACAATACATGACCTACTGGGGAAAGAACAAATGGCAATGTCAAATAGGAATTACATAAACAGAATACCTCAGCTCAGTTACACATGCAGAACATAGACCATCACCAAACAAGAAATCACAATGTAGAAACAGGAAGACAATAATTAAACTGGGAACCCCAAAAGCCCAACAACACTGTAGAAATAAAACTATAAATTAATTTCCTCTTGTACTAAACAAAGCGCAGACTTTAATGATGCACATTTCCCAGAGCTGGCATATTTCAGTTAATAAATTCAATAAAGAGATATTTTTCTACCTTTTGTGCATTTTTTTTCAGTTGCAATTGCTCCAGCCACTTTCTTCTGGTTTCTTCGTGTCTTCTGCTCACTCTCCATCGTCTGCTGTCCATTTGTCCTTTCTTCACTCTTCGTTTTTTTCCATTCTCTCTCTACATCTGCTTTAACATACTAATCTCTCTCCTTTTGCTCTTTCCTCTTTCCTCATTCCTATTTCATTCACTCAAATTTTACCCCGCCATCCTCAATCCCCACTTACTCTCCCAATATCCGGCCAATTGTAGATTTGTCTTCCCTCCCACACAAAATATTTTTTCCCTCTCCATTTCATTCTCCCAACTCCATCCCATTCTATTCCTCCCCCAACATCAGCTCCCTTCTAGTTCCAGCCCCACCCAGCATCTGCTCCCTTCTAGTCCCCGCATCAGCCCATTTCCAGTCCTAGCTCCCCCATCAGCTCATTTCCAATCCCAGCCCCCCATAAGCCCATTTCTAGTCCTATCCTAGCCCCACCATCAGCACCATTTCCAGTCCTAGCTCCCCTATCCGAGTCCCTCCATCAGCTCATTTCCAATCCCAGACCCCCAACAGCCCATTTCCAGTCCTATCCTAGCCCTCCATCAGCCCATTTCCTGTCCTAGCCCCCCTCACTCAGCCTATTTCCAGTCCTAGCTCCCTCCCCTCACAGCCCATTTCCATTCCAAGCCCCCCTCCCCATCAGCTATTTGTAGTTCAAGCCTTCTTCCACTCAGCCAATTTCCATTCCAAGCCCCGTCCCCATCAGCTATTTGCAGTTCAAGCCCTCCTTCCACTCAGCCCATTTCCAGTCCTAGCCACCCCCCAGCCCATTACCAGTCCTAAGCCCCCCATAACCCATTACCAGTTCTAAGCCCCCCATCAGCCCACTTCCAGTCCTAAGCCCCCCATCACCCCATTTTCAGTCTTAGCCCCACATAGCCCATTACCAGTCCTAACCCCCATCAGCCCGTTTCCAGTCCTAGCCCCCAATAGCCCCTTTCCAGTCCTAGCCCCCCCATAGCCCATTATTAGTCCTAACCCCCCATCAGCCCATTTCCAGTCTTAGCACCCCCATAGCCCATTACCAGTCCTAACTCCCCCATCAGCACATTTCCAGTCCTAGCCCCCCCTATAGCCCATTACCAGTCCTACCCCCTCCATCAGCCCATTTCCAGTCTTAGCCCCCCATAGCCCATTACATCCTAACCCATCAGCCCATTTCCAGTCCTAACCCGCATCAGCCCACTTCCAGTCTTGGCCCCCCCTAGCCCATTAGTAGTCCTAACCCCCCCATAGCCCATTACCAGTCCTAACCCCCCTCCCCCATAGCCCATTACCAGTCTTAGCCCCCCATAGCCCATTAGTAGTTCTAACCCCCACATAGCCCATTACCAGTCCTAACCCCCTCCCCCCATCAACCCACTTCCAATCTTAACCCCCCCATAGCCCATTACCAGTCCTAACCCCCCCATAGCCCATTAACAGTCCTACCCCCCTCCATCAGCCCATTTCCAATCTTAGCCCCCCATAGCCCATTACGTCCTAACCCATCAGCCCATTTCCAGTCCTAACCCTCATCAGCCCACTTCCAGTCTTAGCCCCCCCATAGCCCATTAGTAGTCCTAACCCCCCCATAGCCCATTACCAGTCCTAACCCCCTCCCCCCATCAACCCACTTCCAATCTTAGCCCCCCATAGCCCATTACCAGTCCTAACCCCCCCATAGCCCATTAACAGTCCTACCCCCCTCCATCAGCCCATTTCCAGTCTTAGCCCCCCATAGCCCATTACATCCTAACCCATCAGCCCATTTCCAGTCCTAACCCGCATCAGCCCACTTCCAGTCTTAGCCCCCCCCATAGCCCATTAGTAGTCCTAACCCCCCCATAGACCATTACCAGTCCTAACCCCCTCCCCCATCAACCCACTTCCAATCTTAGCCCCCCCATAGCCCATTACCAGTCCTAACCCCCCCATAGCCCATTAACAGTCCTAACCCCCCTCCCCCCATCAGCCCTGACAGATTTAAAAAAAAAACGGCTGCCGCTGCCGCCGTTGCAGCGGCAGAATCAAATGTCCTGCCGCGGGGCCCCGCCTGCCCGGCAGAGCTCCCTTCACCATCAGCTCCGGAGTCCCTCCCAATGCGCGGGCTTTCAGAGCTGCGAGAGTTTCCCTTTCATCTCGCGGCTCTGTTAATCTCGCCGGGGCTGATGGGATTTCCCATCAGCCCCGGCGGGATTAACAGAGCCGCAAGAGGTCAGAGAAGCTCTTGCGGCTCTGAAAGCCCGCGCATTGGGAGGGACTCCGGAGCTGATGGTGAAGGGAGGCTCTGCCGGGCAGGCGGGGCCCCACGGCGGGACATTTGATTCTGCTGCTGTCACGGTGGCGGCGGCAGCGGCAGCAGCAGCAGCAGCCGGTTCTTTTTTTTTTAGTCTGCATTTGCTAATGTAGAATGTTTTTTGCGCGGGGCCCCCTGAAACGCGGGGCCCTGTGCAAAAAACATTCTTGCTCTATGGACGGGCTGGCCCTGGGTAGGGTCACCCTAGGATCAGCCCCCAGTGACGCCACAGGGATTTGATGATAGTCTTGTCATTGTGGTGTTAATGGTAACGTAGGGTATATGGAGACATTTCACTTACCGTTCATTTCTTTACCTGGAATTTATTTATTTTTATTTATTACAAGTTCTTATATACCGCACTATTCGGCATCAGCGCGGTTTACATTATAACATAAAGACCATAACAACAAGCTGTTTGGTTTACATCGAACAGGAGTACAAACTTGGAGAACCGGGGTAAACTATATACAAGAGATATAGAAGGAATCCTTCTAGATCAGTCCAGACAAGTGGTTTAAGTGCCCCTGCTAGCAGATGTTGGAGACAGAGAAAGATACCAGAAGCTTGATTGGCTGAGACCTGGCAGATATATAGCTGTACCCCTAGGGGTCGCCTTCAGTATAAACTAATAAAGCAAAGTAATATGGTAACTCGAGAACTATGTACAATAACTCGGCACAGGAGTGCCCACATGCAACTTTAAACTATGTACAATAAGGCCACCTGTAGTGAGGCACGAGAGAGGCCAAACAGCACAACAGGAATGGATCCATGGCTCTGTTAAAAGGGCTGGCCGCAAGTACACAATATGGGGGGGTCCTGGACTGGTCTAGCAGGATTCCAGGAAAGGAAATTAACGGTAAGTTAAATTTCTCCTTTCAAATCATCCTGCTAAGACCAGTCCAGACAAGTGGGAAGTACCCAAGCTACCCAGATGGTGTGGTTCAGTATTAGGACTAGGGCTGTTAGAATCCATTCCAAGGTGAAGATCTTAGACTTTAGGAAGACTAACTTTGCGAAGATGGGCCAATACCTCAGGGAGTCATTAGTGGGATGGGAACAGCTGGGGGATGTAGAAAAACAGTGGGCAAAACTGAAAGGGGGTATTTTAAAGGCAACCAACCTTTTTGTTAAAATGGTAAATAAAGGCAAAAGGAACAGGAGACCGCTATGGTTTTCGAAAGAAGTAGCTGAAAAAGTGAAGAAAAAGAGGGAGGCCTTCATGAAATACAAGAGATCACAGAGAGAGGAAGACAGGCATCTGTATTTGGAAAAACTTAGAGAAGCTAGCAAAGTAGTCAAGAAGGCAAAGATTCAAAAGGAGGAGGAAATAGCCAATGCAATAAAATGGGGGGATAAGACATTTTTCAGATATATTAGTGAGAAGAGGAAGGGCAAAAGTGGTATTGTCAGACTCAAGGGTGCAGGGGGGGAATATGTAGAAGCTGATAAGGATAAAGCGGAATTGCTTAACAAATATTTTTGTTCTGTATTCACAGATGAAGAACCAGGAGCAGGACCTCAGAAGACACCCACAAATAAGAACAGAAGCGAGGGACATCTTGAACAATTTTCAGAAGACTGTGTTCGTGAGAAACTAGCTCAACTTAAAGTAGACAAAGCGATGGGACCGGATGGGACACACCCTAGAATACTGAGGGAAATTGGGGACGTTCTAGCAACTCCACTGACTGACCTTTTCAATGCCTCGTTGGAGTCGGGAGTGGTGCCAAAGGACTGGAGAGAGGCTCACGTGCTGCCTTTACACAAAAGCGGAAGTAAGGATGTGGTTGAAAACTACAGGCCGGTTAGTTTAACTTCAGTGGTGAGTAAATTAATGGAAACGCTGTTGAAAGAGAAAATAGTGAGGTTTCTGGAGTCCAGCGGATTACAGGATCCGAGGCAGCATGGATTCACCAGAGGCAGGTCTTGTCAGACAAATCTGATTGATTTCTTTGACTGGGTGACCAGGGAGTTGGACCGAGGGAGAGCTCTAGATGTGGTGTATTTAGATTTCAGTAAAGCCTTTGACACTGTTCCTCACAGGCGACTTATAAACAAACTGAGCACCCTAGGGATGGACCCTAAAGTTACTGCTTGGGTTAGAAATTGGTTGGGTGGGAGGCGACAAAGAGTACAAGTAAATGGAGCTCACTCTGAGGAGAGGGATGTTGCCAGTGGTGTGCCCCAGGGATCTGTCCTTGGTCCGATTCTTTTTAACATCTTTGTTAGTGATATAGCGGACGGGCTGTCTGGTAAGGTTTGGCTCTTTGCGGATGATACCAAAATCTGCAATAGAGTAGACACCCAGGAAGGTGTAGATAACATGAGGAGGGATCTAGCTAAGCTTGAAGAATGGTCTAGAATTTGGCAACTGGGATTTAATGTTAAAAAATGTAAGGTCATGCATTTGGGCTGCAGCAATCCAAGGGAGCAATACAGTATAGGAGGTGAAGTACTTTTGTCCACTAAAGAAGAGCGGGACCTAGGCGTAGTTGTGTCCGATGATCTTAAAGTAGCTAAACAGGTAGAAAAGGCGACGGCAAAAGCTAGAAGGATGCTTGGGTGCACACGGAGAGGAATGGCTAGCAGAAAAAAGGAGGTGATAATGCCTCTGTATAAGTCTTTGGTGCGACCTCATTTGGAGTATGGTGTGCAATTCTGGAGACCGCACCTTCAAAAGGATGTGAACAGGATGGAGTCGGTGCAGAGGGTTGCTACTAAGATGATTAGTGGTCTTCATTATAAAGCATATGAGGACAGACTTAAGGATCTTAATATGTACACCTTAGAGGAAAGGCGGGATAGAGGTGATATGATTGAGATGTTTAAATACCTCCGTGGCATAAATGTTCAGGGAGAGAGCCTCTTTCAATTGAAAGCAAGTTCTGCAACGAGGGGACATGGGATGAGGGTGAAGGGAGATAGATTCAGGAGTGATATACGGAAATATTTCTTTACGGGAAGAGTAGTGGATCCGTGGAATAGTCTCCCAGTGGAGGTGGTAGAGATGAGGACAGTAACTGAATTCAAAAAAGCATGGGACCAACACAGAGGATCTCTAAAGGTAAAAAGTGGACTGTTGTAGTTGTTGTTATGGAAGGACAGACTAGATGGGCCTTGTGGTCTTTTTCTGTCATCGTGTTTCTATGTTTCTATGTTTCTACCCCACCTCAGGGCGGGAAGAGACAGCTGCTGCCACCACACTGGCACCAAAGTGCCTGCATCTTGCGATTGGAGATCAAGGTGATAGTGTTAAATGAAGATGGACAAGAAAAACCAGGTAGCCGCTCGACAAATGTCGAGGGGAGTGACTTGCAAGTGCTCTGCCCATAAAGTCACCTGAGACTGAATGGAATGAGCCCTAAGACTTGGGGGCACTGGCTTACGCTGCAGTATGTAGGCCGACTTAATAGTTCTGTGGAACCAACGGGTAATGATGGACTTGGAAGCTGCCAGGCCCTTACGAGGTCCTGAAAAGAGAACAAAAAGGCAATCAGACTTCCGAAAGGAATTTGTAACCTTTAAGTAGCACCGGAGGACTCTACTGAGGTCTACCGCATGGAGCACTTTGTTGGACCCAGAACATTGTTCCTCAGAAAAGGACGGAAATGAGATAGTTTGGTTCAAGTGGAAGAACTGAGAACCTTCGGAAGAAAGGAAGGAACCACTCGCAGGGATACCCCTTCCGTGGAGGAGGAGAGAAGGGGGTCCCGGAACGAGAGAGCTTGCAGTTCAGAGACTCTCTGTACCAAGGTTATGGCGACTAAGAAAGGGGACAAGTCCCTGAGGGTGATCTGCTTGAGTGGCTTGAAAGGTGGCCATATAAGGCATTTGAGGACCAAGGAGAGATTGCAGGGAGGGACAACTGGGCGAATGGGAGGATGAAGAGTGTGCACGCCCTTGAGAAATCTGCTCACATCTGCAAGGACGCCAGCAAGTGCCCTGTGATGGGCCCTCTAAACAAGTTAGTGCAGAGATTTGGACCCTGAGAGAGCTGAGGGCCAGTCCATTGTCAAACCACTTCTGAAGGAAGGCTAAGACATCAGGGATCTGCACCCTCCAAGGCAAGAGGAGTCGCCGAGCACACCATGTCTCAAAAACATGCCAGATCCTCGCATACACTAAGGAAGTAGAAGGACGCCGTGCCTTTAAAAGGGTATTACTACTACTACTGCTACATACTGAGCACTACTGCATAAAAAGGCTCCTTGGCCCTGCTGCCTTTTTGAGGCTTTTCTAACCAGGGCTCCACACATCAAACAGTAAGTAAGGATTTGAGGGTTTCTTTGTTTGGTTTTTCTTTTGTTACATTGCTAGCTCTCTGACTGGGAGCTCTTAAAAAGGTTTTGTGTATATTTTTTAAAGCAAGGTTAATTTCATTTTTGCTGTTCTAGGGGAACATTACTTGAGCACAGTAGGTTGCTGAACTCTGTAACCTCCTCAGGTTCAGGAACTGCTAACACCTAATCAGGTGTTAGTTCCCTCCCTACCCACCCCGACTCCCACCCACCCCTAGTGAGCAGTCTTGCTTTATAGGGCACCTCCCCCTTTAACAAATCACAGTGAATTGGACCAGCACATTTTGAATATAATTAAAGAGATTTAACTGCTTTTTCTCTGAAAGGACAGCTGCGAAACCAGCTGGTACTTGGTAGATCTCTCTCTTTTGCTTTAACAGATACCTAAGCTCCACAAACAGAACAATGGCTGGGAAAAATCGTATTGCTAAAGCTGTTGCCCCGTTACAGCTTCTGCCTCAGTCCAGACAGAGGTCCTATTGCCAGTTGAAGAACCGGTTCCATGTACAGGGTGCCTGCATGCTGAAGCTCTGAGGAAACAAGTGGAGGAACTCAGAGAGGAGGTGGCGAGGCTGAGGAGCATTCAAGACAGTGAGAAGTACATTGATGAGATGCTTCTTGCAGCAACCAGGCTCTCCAGCACAGGAGAAGATGGGTGCCAAAAGAATGTCGATGGTTGGACAAAAGTCACCAGAGCCTGCAAAATCACCAATCCAACTTCTCCAGCCCTTGAATTGAAGAACCATTATGCAGCCCTGGAAGTGGAGGAGGTGAAAGCATCCCTGGAAAGGGAAGAACCAGAGTTCAAGTACCCCATAGTTGCGGAATCAGTGACCAGAAGGAAACGAAGGGTAGTGGTGGTTGGAGACTCTCTTCTGAGGGGTACTGAGGCATCCATCTGCCGACCAGACTTGATGTCCAGAGAGGTATGCTGTCTGCCTGGTGCCAAGATCCAAAATGTTACGGAGAGTTTGCCGAGACTCATCAAGCCCACTGACTATTACCCAATGTTGCTAATCCATGTTGGAACAAATGATACTGCCAGGTATACCTCGGAACGTATCAAAAGTGACTTCATGGCTCTGGGACAGAGGGTGAAGCAGGTAGGTGCACAGGTGGTGTTCTCTTCAATCCTCCCTGTTGAGGGTAAAGGCCAAGGCAGAGAGGCTCGCATCCTGGAGATTAATGCATGGCTGCGTGGATGGTGTCTTCGAGAGCGTTTTGGTTTCCTAGACCATGGGATGCTGTTCCAAGGGTTGCAGAGCAGAGATGGCATCCATCTGTCCAAGAAAGGTCAACGCATCTTTGGTAGTAGACTGGCTAATCTACTGAAGAGGGCTTTAAACTAGATTCGTTGGGGATGGGTGAAGAAAGCCCCCAGGTAAGTGAAAGCCCCCAGGTAAGTGATACATTAAATACCTTTATGGAAATGGGTAACAGGGGTAACATATGGAAAGCAGTGTGTATTAATGCCCGTAGCATGGGAAATAAGATCTCTGAAGTTGAAGCTTTGGTGGGAGTGGCTGACTTGGATTTAGTGGCAGTTACAGAAACATGGTTCACAGAAAACCATGACTGGGATGTAACTATACCTGGCTATACTTTATTCAGAAAGGACAGGGTAGGAAGAAGGGGAGGAGGAGTGGCACTATATGTAAAAACTACTATTAAAGCTTTGGAATTACAGAGCTTAAAAGGGAGAGAGGAGGCATTGTGGGTTAAACTAGAAAGAGGGAAAGAGAAATCTATTTACATTGGTGTGCTATACAGACCTCCCTCACAAGAGGAAGAGGTGGACAGAGAGTTAATTGAAGACATACGCAGCATTGCTAGGAAAGGGGAAGTGCTACTGCTAGGAGATTTCAATATGCCAGATGTTGATTGGCACATTCCTGCTGCAGTATCATCTAGGAGTAAGGAGATCCTGGATTCTCTACAGGGAGAACTATTCAGGCAATTGGTAACAGACCCCACACGTGAAGGGGCCATACTGGACTTGGTGCTTACCAATGGTGAAAGTGTTTCTGATGTTGTAGTGGGAGATCATTTTGCATCCAGTGATCACCAGATGGTGTGGTTCAGTATTAGGACTAGGGCTGTTAGAATCCATTCCAAGGTGAGGATCTTAGACTTTAGGAAGACTAACTTTGCGAAGATGGGCCAATACCTCAGGGAGTCGTTAGTGGGATGGGAACAACTGGGGGATGTAGAAAAACAGTGGGCAAAACTGAAAGGGGGTATTGTAAAGGCAACCAACCTTTTTGTTAAAAAGGTAAATAAAGGCAAAAGGAACAGGAGACCGCTATGGTTTTCAAAGGAAGTAGCTGAAAAAGTGAAGAAAAAGAGGGAGGCCTTCATGAAATACAAGAGATCACAGAGAGAGGAAGACAGGCATCTGTATTTGGAAAAACTTAGAGAAGCTAGCAAAGTAGTCAAGAAGGCAAAGATTCAAAAGGAGGAGGAAATAGCCAATGCAATAAAATGGGGGGATAAGACATTTTTCAGATATATTAGTGAGAAGAGGAAGGGCAAAAGTGGTATTGTCAGACTCAAGGGTGCAGGGGGGGAATATGTAGAAGCTGATAAGGATAAAGCGGAATTGCTTAACAAATATTTTTGTTCTGTGTTCACAGATGAAGAACCAGGAGCAGGACCTCAGAAAACACCCACAAATAAGAACAGAAGCGAGGGACATCTTGAACAATTTTCAGAAGACTGTGTTCGTGAGAAACTAGCTCAACTTAAAGTAGACAAAGCGATGGGACCGGATGGGATACACCCTAGAATACTGAGGGAACTTGGGGACGTTCTAGCAACTCCACCGACTGACCTTTTCAATGCCTCATTGGAGTCGGGAGTGGTGCCAAAGGACTGGAGAGAGGCTCATGTGGTGCCTTTACACAAAAGCGGTAGTAGTAAGGATGTGGTTGAAAACTACAGGCCGGTTAGTTTAACTTCAGTGGTAAGTAAATTAATGGAAACGCTGTTGAAAGAGAAAATAGTGAGGTTTCTGGAGTCCAGCGGATTACAAGATCCGAGGCAGCATGGATTCACCAGAGGCAGGTCTTGTCAGACAAATCTGATTGATTTCTTTGACTGGGTGACTAGGGAGTTGGACCACGGGAGAGCTCTAGATGTGGTGTATTTAGATTTCAGTAAAGCCTTTGACACTGTTCCTCACAGGCGACTTATAAACAAACTGAGCACCCTAGGGATGGACGCTAAAGTTACTGCTTGGGTTAGAAATTGGTTGGGTGGGAGGCGACAAAGAGTACAAGTAAATGGAGCTCACTCTGAGGAGAAGGATGTTACCAGTGGTGTGCCCCAGGGATCTGTCCTTGGTCCGATTCTTTTTAACATCTTTGTTAGTGATATAGCGGAAGGGCTGTCGGGTAAGGTTTGCCTCTTTGCGGATGATACCAAAATCTGCAATAGAGTAGACACCCAGGAAGGTGTAGATAACATGAGGAGGGATCTAGCTAAGCTTGAAGAATGGTCTAGAATTTGGCAACTGGGATTTAATGTTAAAAAATGTAAGGTCATGCATTTGGGCTGCAGCAATCCAAGGGAGCAATACAGTATAGGAGGTGAAGTGCTTTTGTCCACTAAAGAAGAGCGGGACCTAGGCGTAGTTGTGTCCGATGATCTTAAAGTAGCTAAACAGGTAGAAAAGGCGACAGCAAAAGCTAGAAGGATGCTCGGGTGCATACGGAGAGGAATGGCTAGCAGAAAAAGGAGGTGATAATGCCTCTGTATAAGTCTTTGGTGCGACCTCATTTGGAGTATGGTGTGCAATTCTGGAGACCGCACCTTCAAAAGGATGTGAACAGGATTGAGTCGGTGCAGAGGGTTGCTACTAAGACGATTAGTGGTCTTCATTATAAAGCATATGAGGACAGACTTAAGGATCTTAATATGTACACCTTAGAGGAAAGGCGGGATACAGGTGATATGATTGAGATGTTTAAATACCTCCGTGGCATAAATGTTCAGGGAGAGAGCCTCTTTCAATTGAAAGCAAGTTCTGCGATGAGGGGACATGGGATGAGGGTGAAGGGAGATAGATTCAGGAGTGATATGCGGAAATATTTCTTTACGGAAAGAGTAGTGGATCCGTGGAATAGTCTCCCAGTGGAGGTGGTAGAGATGAGGACAGTAACTGAATTCAAAAAAGCATGGGACCAACACAGAGGATCACTAAAGGTAAAAAGTGGACTGTTGTAGTTGTTGTTATGGAAGGACAGACTAGATGGGCCTTGTGGTCTTTTTCTGTCATCATGTTTCTATGTTTCTATGTTTCTATGTATAGTGCTACAAGATGTATGCAGCGCTGCATAGACATGTAAGAGACAGCTCCTGGTCATTAGAGCTTACAACCTAGACAATACAGACAGACAATACAGTAGGTGTAGACAGGGATACATCTAGAGGGCATGGTAAGGAAACACAAGGAGATCAGATGATTCAAGATCCGAAAATGGCAGTGAAAAGGTGAGTTTTCAGCCTGGAATTGAAAAGGGTCAGACAAGGCGCCTGGTGTACTGACTCAGGTAGTTTGTTCCAGGCGCAAGGTGCAGCAAGGTGAAAGGATCAAAGTCTGAAGTTAACAATAGAAGAGAAGAGCACAGATAGAAGCAATTTGCCAGAAGAGCGGAGTTTCCAGGGAGGGGTGTAGGGAGAAATAAGAGAGGAAAGGTAGTGAGGAGTTTCAGAGCGAATGCACTCATAGATCAGCAGGAGAAGTTTGAACTGGATGTAGAAACAGATAGGGAGCCAATGAAGTGACTTGAGAAGAGGGGTAATATGAACATGACGAGCCTGGCGAAAGATTAGCCGTGCAGAAAAATGTTGAACAGATTGAAGGAGAGAGAGATGATTCAGCAGGAGTCCAGCAAGGAGTAGGTTAAAATAGTCAAGACGGGAGGTGATTAAGGAGTAGATAAGTGTCTTAGTAGTGTCTTCAGAAAAGAATGGGTGGATTTTGTTGATCTTACAGAGAAAGAAACGGCAGCTCTTAGCTATCAGATGGATGTGTGTGGAGGAGGAGAGAGAGAAGTCAAAGACGACCCAAGGTTGCAAGCTGAGGAAACAGGGAGGAGTAGAGAGTTATCCACAGAGATTGAGAAAGGAGAAAGAGGAGAGGATGTTTTAGGGGGAAAAATAAGCAGCTCAGTTTTGGCCATGTTCAATTTCAAGTGGCGGTGAGACATCCAAGCAGTCTGGATTGTCGGAGAGATTTCAAGTGTGGAGAGGTAGATCTGGGAGTCATCGGCATAAAGATGGTACTGAAAGCCATGGGAGAGAAATGAGCACACCAAGTGACTGGGTATAGAGAGAGAAAAGGAGTGGACCCAAGACAGATCCTTGGGGAACACCAACTGAGAGTGGGATAGCAGCAGAGGAGGATCCACCAGAACAAACAGTGAAAGAATGATGGGAGAAATAAGAGGAGAACCAGGATAGTACAGAGCCCTTGAAACCAAGTGAGGACAGGGAATCAAGGAGAAGGTTGTGGTCAACAGTGTCAAAAGCAGCAGAGAGATCAAGAAGGATGAGGACTGAGTAATGGCCCTTGGATTTTGCCAGGAACAAGTCACTGGAGACTTTGGCAAGAGCCGTTTCAGTATAATGTAAAGGATGAAAGCCAGATTGTAAAGGATCCAGAAGAGCTTGAGAGGGTAGCCATGACTCATCCTGAGTAGTCCTTGCGGGTCAGGCGGCACCTCTCAAGAGCCAGGCTGTAAGCAAGTAGGGAGCAGAGTCGTCTATCGTGACTAGCCCCTGCTGTAGGAGAAACTTGCTGGATCCAAGTGCTACAGGAGAAGTTTGGAGTAGACAAACAAGGTTGGCATACCATGGCTGCCGAGGCCAGTCAGATACTATCAGAATCAACGTGCCAGGGTGAGCATCAATGCACTGAAGAACCTCTCAATCAGTGCCCAGGGAGGGAACAGGTACAACAGAGTTGATGTAGGCCATGGTTGAACTAATGCATCTAGGCGCTGTGACCCGTACTCCTTCCTCCAAATGAAGGCGGCACAGGTCTTTGCATTTGCTGCATCAGATCCATCTCGGGTTGCCCCCAGGTCCAAATTATCCACCGAAAAGCCCAAGGGGCAAGTTCCCATTCGTTGAGGTCGAGTGTGTAAAGGCTAAGGAAGACAGTCTGACTATTGTCTATCCATGGCCACTCCTGGATACTTTGTTCTGCCTTGTCGGTTGAGATAGAACACCGTCATAGCATTGTCTGAAAGAACTTGGAAGCCTGAGAGTGTAGTAGGGCCAGGCGAACTGCCCTGACATCTAGACGGTTGATCATCCAGCTGGATTCCAGTGGTGTCCAGGATCCCTGTGTCGTTTTGGTCAGGCAATGAGCTCCCCAGCCCATGAGGCTGGCATCGGTGGTCACCGGAATCCAATGCAGTGTCTCCAAGGGGATGCCCCGGAGAAGTTGGGCCGATGATAGCCATCAGAGAAGACTGGCTCTTGTTGATCGAGGGAGCGGTAGCAGTCTGTCGTAGTCATCTGAAACCGGGGACCAGTGGGAGAGAAGTGACCACTGAAGGTCCTGCATATGTACCTGCGTGATGGTACGACATTGACAGTGGCCGCCATAGACCCTAAATCTGGAGATAATCCCACACCCAGGGACTGCTCTAAAGAAGAAATAGTCAGAGGAGTGATGAGAGCTTCCGAAAATGCTCTTGCATCAGAAAAACCTTGTCCAGCCAAGTATTGAAGCAGGTCCTTCAAAATTTCACGTCTTGAGATGGCTGCAGACAACTCGTGGCATGATTATGACCCAGCCAAGGCTCTCCAGGAAGACCATCACATGAGAGACGGTCTGGCAGGCCTTGGAGAAGGAACCTGTGTGAATGAGCCAGTCATCCCGATATGGGAGGACGTGAATGCCCTGTTGTCATAAGGTCACGGCAGCCACAACCATTACTTTGGAGAAGGTGCATGGAGCCGATGCCAGGTCGAAGGGCAGACGCAGAACTGAAAGTGCTGTTCAAGAACAGTGAAGCGTTGGAAATGCTGTTGATCTTTGCAGATGGGAATATGGAAATATGCCTCCATCAGGTTGAGAGAGGAGAGGAATTCTCCCTTCTGGACCGCCTGAATGACCGACTGTAGCGTTTCCATGAGAAAGCGCGGTACGCGCAGGGCACGATTGACCCTCTTGAGGTCCAGAATTACCCTCTTGAGGTCCAGAACTCCTCTTGGAAAAAGGAAGTGGCCAAATGGCCTGCAGCATAAGAAGATGGTGCAGAGTGGTCTGCATGATAGCTCTTTTCTGGGGTGATCAGCAGGGTGAAATAAGGAAGCTATCTCAGATGGCCATAAACAATCAAATGCATAGCCCTGACGGACGATGTTGAGGACCCATTGATTGGACGTTATCAAAGCCCACTCCCGGGAAAACAGCGTCAGCCATCCTCCCACCGGCGGTTGAATTCTGAAGGGGCTGCTGGCCCCGTCTGCTAATGGGGCCTTGCGGAGCAGGCAAACTTAGCCAGGGATGAATAGGCATGTTTCCCTTTCCTTCCTCCACAAAAAGACTGCAGTGTCTGGCTGGAGCGTCCTGGCGAGGCCAATGTGAACCACCTGCCAAGCTGGAAGCGATGGGAGTCATGCAATCTGGACTGAGTGGTGGACGAAGAATAGGACTCTCTCTCCTGAGTGTCATGAAGTTGATCATGGCCTGACTTCCGGTAGCTGCTGGGGCTTGACTTCTCCAAGGTCCTTGACCAACTTGTTGAGGTCTTCCCCAAAGAGTAGCTTGCCCTTGGAAGGGAACTTGGCGAGACATGTCTTTGATGCAGCATCAGCAGACCTCTATTGAAGCCAGAGCAGCGACATGCCACTGTCATGGCGGCCACAAACTATGCAGAGGGCATGGGCCGCCAGACCTCCACAGATAGAGGCTTGGAGTGCTAAGGTGGAAGAGAAAAAGGTAGTCTTGGAGCCCTTTGAACTTCCAGTCCTGTTGATCCCGAAGCACTGCCCTGCCTTTTACCGGAATATTTGTGTGCTTGGTGATACCTATCACCAGAGCGTCCACCGTCGGGTACGTGAGCCATCACTCTAGGTCTATGAGAGACCAAAGATAGTGCTGACCTAAACGCCGAGCCATATTTAAGAGGGCATCAGGTGATTCCCACTCTCGGGATACCATCTGTTGGAGCTTTGGCAGGAAGGGAAAGGCTCTGGAGGGTTTACGAATGCCCTGCAGGATGGGATCAGCCTGAGATTTAGCCTGGGTGGGCTCCTGTTCGAGAGGATCAGAGAGGCATAAAGCTTCCATTATTTCAGCAATCAGAGCTGGAAGCTCCTCCCTGCAGAAAAGGCGGATATTTTGTGTGCCATCCTACTCTTTGTCTGAAATTTCCAAGGGAAACCATTTGCCATCCTCCCTGTCAGAGGCATCGAGGGCTGCAGCAATCCAAGGGACCAATATAGTATAGGGGGTGAAGTACTTTTGTCCACTAAAGAAGATCAGGACCTAGGCGTGGTTGTGTCTGATGATCTTAAAGTAGTTAAACAGGTAGAAAAGGTGATGGCAAAAGCTAGAAGGATGCTTGGGTGCATAAGGAGAGGAATGACTAGCAGAAAAAAAGGAGGTGATAGTGCCTCTGTATAAGTCTTTGGTGCGACCTCATTTGGAGTATAGTGTGCAATTCTGGACACCGCACCTTCAAAAGGATATAAACAGGATGGTGTCAGTACAGAGGGTGGCTACTAAAATGGTTAGTGGTCTTCATTATAAAGCATATGAGGACAGACTTAAGGATCTTAATATGTACATCTTAGACGAAAGGCGGGATAGAGGTGATAGGATTGAGATGTTTAAATACCTCCATGGCATAAATGTACAGGGGGAGAGCCTCTTTCAATTGAAAGCAAGTTCTGCTACGAGGGGACATGGGATGAGGGTGAAGGGGGATAGATTCAGGAGTGATATGTGGAAATATTTCTTTACGGAAAGAGTGGTAGATCCATGGAATAGTCTCCCAGTGGAGGTGGTAGAGATGAGGACAGTATCTGAATTCAAAAAAGCATGGGACAAACACAGAGGATCTCTAAAGTAAAAAAGGGGACTGTTGTAGTTGTTGATATGGAAGGCCATGTGGTCATATGGAAGGCCATGTGGATTAGATAGGCCATGTGGTCTTTTTCTGTCAACATATTTCTCTGTTTCTATGTTTCTATCCGCAGTCCAGGTTCCCAATGCTCAAGGAACCCCTTTGGGCAGGTGGCCCTGGTGCCTGGAAGCCACATCCTTGATCCTTGTAAGGGCACTTCTTGGACCCAGATGCAGAATCTTGTGAGGAATCTGTACAAGAGGGGCCTCCACTCCTGAGGTACCCTGATCCAAGCGACAGAGTTCATAGCCTGCTTGAACAGCACTAGGAACTGGGAGTCTTGGTCCTGGATCCTGCAACTCCGGAGAAGGAGTCTGTGCAGGCAGGGGCAGAAGCAGAGGTGGTGACCGAGCTTCATTAGCCGGAGTAGTGTCCCTGGAGTCTCCCGAGGCTGGGCTAGGTGTGGCCGGATCTCCTGTCATTGCCTGAAGCATCAGGGGAGGGGGGAACTCTGAGCAGGAGGTATCCACAGACTGTGCAGAGCACATCGAGCACACCCTGTTTTCCAGGACCCTGCGTTTCTGGCTGCACACAATGCACCTCTGGAGGGAAGAGGGCATTGTGCAAGAAGTCCCCCAGAGGATGCTGGCTTTAAAAAAAAAAACTGAATTCCAATGCAGGAATGAAGGCAAAATATCCCCAAAGGGGCCACCACAGCAGTGGCAGGCTGTGCTGCTGGCCGGAGAATAAAAAACGTGCTGGTTTTCCCCCTTAAAATGGCCACTGCGGCTGTAGCACACCATACGGCTGAACAAGAAAATGATCATGGTTGTGAACAGAATTGGGGAAAGAGGTGATAAGCAGCGGGAACCGGAGCCAGGAGGCCACAACAGCTGACAGATGGAACTAAAAGTGCTGTCACCCGGATGGTACTGAAAGTGGAGGAACACCGGTTGAGATCGCAAGCCCAATAGGGAGGAAGGGGGGGGGGGGGTAAGCATGTGGAGTAAACTCACTGTGCACTGTGCACTCATCGGTGCAGTAAAAGCAGGAGAGCCAAGGTACCAAGAAGGCTGGAACAGCTGTACTTTAGGATATTGCACTTAAACTTTGTAAAATAAGAAAGTTAAGTAAAGTCAGAACTACTGAAGGCTCTCTCTGCTGACGGGCTGCAATGGTCCTCCTGACAAGGAGCCCGCCCCCACCACTCCACTGAGGGAAGCTCTACTGGGAAGCTATACTCGTCCTCCTGACCAGGAGCTCACCCTCACCGCTGTGCCGTGCTGGGACTCCAGAGGACACCTCCCGTGCACCCTGGAGATGTCCAGCCAAAAAGGTTTTCCATAACAACCTGTAAGTTAACAGGAAAAGAAAACTACCATCATCTGCTGGAGACAGAGAACTACTGAAGGTGACCCCTAGGGGTACAGCCAGGGCTCAGCCAATCAAGTTTCTGGTATCTTTCTCTGTCCCCAACATCTGCAGGCAGGGGGACGTAACACGCTTGTCTGGACTGGTCTTGCAGGATGATTTGGAAGTTGGTTGTTTTTTGTTATCTACTTCTGAATAAAAACAATAAAAAAAAGATGGAGCTCTTTAGCTTGGAGAGGACGGTTGAAGTGAGATATGATAGAAATGTATAAAATAACGAGCACAGTAGAACAAATAAAGATGAATGGCTGTTTACTCTTTCAAAAAGTATAAAGACTAGGGGAATATGCAATGAAGCTACTAAGTAGTACTGCACGTTTAAGACTAATCAGAGACAATATTCTTTTCATTCAATGCATAGTTAAGCTCTGGAATTCATTGCTGGAGGATGTAATAAAACTTTTAGTATAAGCTGGGTTTAAAAAAAGGTTTGGACAAGTTCCTGGAAGAAAAATCTATAAACCATTATTAAAGTAGATTGTGGGAAATCCATTGCGTATCTCTGGGATAAGAAGCATGCTATCTATTTATCTTTGGGGATCCTGCAAGATACTTGTGACCTGGATTGACCACTGGAAAAAGGATACTTGGTTTCATGGTCTGACCCATTATGGCAAATCTTATTTCCTTATGGACATGCAAAAACACACAGAGAAGAAGAACCAAAATGATGAAGGGGATGGGACGATTCTCCTATGAGGAAAGGCTAGAGAGGTTAGGGCTCTTCTGCTTGGAGATGAGACAGCTGAGGGGATATATGGTAGTCTATCAAATCCTGAGTGGAGTGGAACAGGTAAACGTATATCAGTTGTTTACTGTTTCAAAAAGTACAAAGATTAGGGGACACACTATTAAATTACAACGTAGCACATTTAAAACAAATAGTTGAAAATATTTTTTCACTTAATGCATAGTACAGTTTTGGAACATCTTGCCAGAAAATGTGGTAAAAACAATGTAGCTTATAGAAGTCCAATTTACAAAACAGTTGTTGGTGCTGAATGCCACACAAATTACTCCTCGCTGGACACAACGAAGGAGCTTGCTCAATGTTAGGAGTGCTCAACACTCATTGCACCCACAGAGTTGGCACCTATGTTGTAGTTGGGTTTAAAAAAGGTTTGGAAAGTTGCTGGAAGAAAAGTCAATACACTGTTGTTAAGGTAGGCCTGGGGAGACCCATGCCTACCCCTGGGGTAACTTAGCAGCATGGAATCTTGTTACTTTTTGGGATCCGGGATTGGCTACTATTAGAAGCAGGATACTAGGCTTGATGGACCTTTCGTCTGACCCATAATGACAATTCATATGTTCTCAGCCAACTTCTCTAACTACTAGGCTACTCCTACACTTTTATAAGGCTACCTTCTTGATGACACAGTGGTGTTTATGGTCTGAGAATGCTTTGGTTTGAGATTCGTTTTAATTATTCATCTTTTAAAACTGGAGCTCAAGGTGAATTAGAAATTCAGGTGCAGTAGGTAAGTAGCACTCTTAGAAGGCCTACTGTCTATGGGGCCCTTTTTCTGAAGTGCACTAAGCAATTAACGTGCTTTTTCATGCACGCTGTTACGGAGAGGTCATGACAGTTATTGTTCACTGAATCATCTGCATTGGGATGGTGAATGGACGAGTTAGAAGCAGAGGGTGGCCATGGAGAGCACATTGCAGTTAGTGCAGGGGGGACATATCACCTGCTCTCAATGCTGCAATTAGCACAGTTGCTATTAACACTCCCATGATAATTGTGTCATGGATTAGGGCTTGCATCTGCACATTAACTACAGCGTACATGCAGGCCACACCTCAATGGTTACCATGGATGCATTAGTTTAGTGCTAACTTGCATGTTAACTCACTGGTGCCTGTTCAGAAACTAATGCCTGAACCAAACAGCATGGCTTCCTGTTACAAGATGGGTTCCTTGCCTGCTCAGAAACTGTTCTGAACCAAACAAGATGGAACTCTTGTCTGCTGTGCCAGCATTAAACCTTGCACATCAAGCAATGCAGCAGAATCATTGTTCATGCCTACATGCTAGAGAACTCGCTCTCATCCCAAGACTGTGCCACTGGGCCTCGGATTTGCAACAACATATGCACCTGCACCATGGACCTTTGTTTGGAGTAGGACCATCTGACCACTGTTACAGGATTCACTGAAGATGACATACAGTATCTGAGACCAGCCAATCACTGTGCCGTGACGAGGGGTCAGGACAAAGAATTATATGCTGGACGCAGAGAGACACTTCTACACGCAGACTTCTGCTACACATTTCTGGGCACTTCTAGACTTGCAGAACTTTGGATATAGTGCTTGGGAACTTTAACTTAGCCTGACTCTGGCAGTTTATTTTTTGCAGTTCTTAGCCCTACTACCTGCCTGCCTCAAGGACAAAGACTAACCTCAGGACAGAGTGAATCTCTCCCACAGACCTGCAGCTCAGTGATATCACGCTGTTTCCCTCTACTGCCTGTAGCCAGTGTTGGACTTCTGTCATACTTAGACTTTGTGCCATTCCTGAGATGACTTCTCAGGCCCAGCAACAAGTGTTCTGGCAAGAGCTAAGGTACTGGTCTTTAATTCACCCCACCACACCCCCCAAGGTTGGGGATAGCTTAGACAGACAGACAATGTGGCTGAGTGCACAGCGAATCAGTGATGTTGGTTGTTAACACAGTGATTAGGTATCTTGTTAATTGTAATCATAGGGCTCCATAACTTACTACCTCAGAAAACTAATTTATTCTAATTCTGCACTATTTTTCTATCAGTAAAAAAAATCAAATTTATGTGCAAACATAGGGCTGGTTCTTGTTTTATCACATGGTTTGTTTGCCAGACAGACCTATAGAATCTTGGGAAAAGTGGGGAAAGAAGCAAATGCCCCTGGAGACAGAGTATTTATAAATATATATATTTATTTTCTACTGAATAACTTCTCCTACAAAACCTAACACAGTTTAGTAGAAGGACCTTTGTTTGCAGCTCAAGCAATGGACGGTGAAGTGACCTGCCCTCATAAGGAGCATCAGTGGGAGACTTGGTTTGAATCCTGGCTTCACTGGTTCTCACAGTCTACTGGTGTGAAAAGCACTGGTTTGAATAAGCTGGACATTTGGGTTATAATGGGCTTTGAGAGGCTAGGAAATTTCAGTTTGCTTATTGTAGGCATTAGAGATATGGCTGCATTAGAAGAAAGGGAACGTTTTGGTTGCGGTAAGGCAGATGGTTTGGTTTAGTTGGGTAGGGAGAAGATTTGAGTTGAGCGAGGCAGGCATGTCGAGATCCATATTTAAAAACCCATTGAACAGATAACTTTATTCAGATCTTGCCACTGAATACGCCCAGATAATGATAGGAGAACTGTGTGGACAACTAGAGTTACACAGGGAACCATGACTGGCCAGCATGGAGATTTTGATTAAACTAACAATTATGGCCACCTCAACACCACCTCTCCTAAAGCAATCCAAAGTGCATAAAAGTATGTGCTGATGGCTCTTTGAGTTTGTGGGGCTGTTAGGATCTACTGTTTTGCTTTGACTGTAGCTGCTTTTTGCTGTCACAGGTGTCCATCTAGGATGACTAATGGTTAAATTGGCTCTGAATTCCCTTTAATGAGAAGAAACCTGTCTAAGTGTGCTGGAGTCCGGCTGTTGGACTGTGACTCAGACTGCTAAGAACCAGGCAGTTTTTAACAAGGCCACAGAATATTGTTTGGGCCACATGATGGATCAAATTGAACCTGGCAGGACAGGGGCTGTGATTTATGGATCAGAACAGCATTGGCTGGGACCAGTCTATACCGAATTGCTATTACTACAAACAGCTACCTATAAGCAGAAGAGTTTTTATACTCACAGCTCTGGAGTCCTCTGAGGATCAGGACGCTGCTCCCATTTGACTCCTGCTTCTGAAATGCTGACTGAGCAACTCAGAAGTAGCAGCAGCGTGGGATGTCTGGAGCACACTGATGAGGGGAAGGTTTGGAAGGCCCAAGTTGAAGTCTCCTACAATGCACAATGGGATCTCTCAGCACTTCTGCTTTTTGCTGGTAGCTGTTTTTTCTTACATATGGGTTTCCGTGCAGGCTTTCTGTTTATGTAGTTCAAGCTTTTCTTTATGCACACACATCTTTGTGTACATCTGTGGGCTTGGCATGATATTTCCAAGCAGAGCCATGATCATTTATCACATTTTCCTTTCATCATATGCAGAACTTGGTGTTGTAAGCTTGTAGCATCCTGTCCACGAGATTCCAAACTCAGCACTATCAGTTCATGAAGTCTTGTCCACAAACTGCAAAGCTGGGTACTAGCCAGTCGTGGTATCCCGCCTACGAGGCCTGGAGCTAGCTGCATTCACCTCACAAGGCTTAGACCTGGGCACTGTCACCTCTTGGCATTTTGGTGTTTGATCATGGTTAGAACTTCCAGACCTCAGAATATCTCTGTCCACATCTTCATGCCAAAGACCTGCAAAATCCCCTGGTACTCTGAATCTTTGTGCAAAACACAATTTAACAGTCCAGACATCTTATCATTAGTGCAGTGATCACTAGAGGGTCACTGGGACTCCTTCCTCTATCTTCCAGCAGCACCAGTCTCATCACACACTGTATGACTGAACCAATTTTGCAGCTCTCAGCTAATAATCCTATGTAGAGCCGTACAGGAAGCAGAGAGAAATGCTGGGTCCCCTAAGCAAGAGATTCTATGGTCGATGGATGGAGTGAGTGACAGTCTCTGCTGTCCTGGGAGGCAGCCAAACTGCTACTGCAGCTGGGGCGAGTGTGAGCTCTGAATCGGCACAGCCTTTCTATTGATTTAGGGAAAAGATGCAATGAATTAGAGTATGTTAGTTAGACAGCAGCACAGCTGAGGGTGGGGAGACGTGAGAGAACAGCGATTACTGAATATTAATACGACAGCCTTCCTCGATGTGGACAGCAAAAAATTCTTCCACCCACACAAGTACAAAGCAGTGAAAGGAAATAAGATTTGAAAAATTCTTCAATACTCAAAATGGCATTTCCTGCAAATCACAGATACTTTGGTGCTGAAAGAGCAGCGTCAGGGAAATGAGTCACTGCTTACCCAAGGGACGAAGCAAATGAGAGCAGCTGCAGCTAGTAAAGTCTGCAGTTAAGATGCACCGGTACAGAAATAGCAGCTATGCTGCAGGTAGGACCATTGCCAGGCAAATAAGAGCTTTGGGCACTCTGTGGATGTGGAGAGAGCCCCTTTGAAGATGCAGTCGGCATGGGAGAAGAGGATGGGAAGGGGGACAGCAGAGCAGGAATTAGATGCATTGGAAGACCTTCTTGTGGGGGGGGGGGGATGGGAAGGTCTCAGTATTGGAATATCAGGGTGTCGTATAGGGTAGGAATAAGGTGCATTGGCAGAGCAGAATCAGTGTAGTCTCAGCTTCAGAACAGGAATGAGGTGTGTTGGCAAAACTTGTGAGAATGAGGGTCTTGGTACTACAATGGAAGGGGGACTGTAGAGCATACTGGCAGAGCTGGGAGCAAGGTCACAGTACTGGAATGACAGGAGAGTGCAGGCACGATTGAGGTGCATTGGCACAGCCGTGTGTAGAGGACGGGATAAGTACAGGATGTAGCAGAGGTAGGATCGTTTCCGTTCTTGAATAGATGGGGTGCTGCAGAAGCATGAGAGGTGTGTGATGCTTCTAGTACTGGAATGACAGGGACCGCTGGGGGCCAGGAGAGGTGCATGTCTGTCTGAGAGTCTCAGTACTGGAATAGCCGGGGCCTTGGCAGGCAGTAATGAGGTGCATTGGCAGAACTGTGTGTGAAGATTTCAGCAATGGAATAGCAGGGAGTACTGCAGGTCAGGTGCATTGTTAGAATTAGGTGTGTGTGTTTGCAGTTTCAAGAACGAAATAGTAGGGTGTTTCTAGTTAATTGATATGCAGCAAAATATTTACACATTTTCATATACCTTGTTTCTTGGACACCTTTGGTGAGATGAGTATCCCTAGGCCCATTCTTTGTGCACGTGTGTGTGAGAGAACTTGCATGCTAAGTCATGGGGGAAGGGAGGAAAATGAAGATCTCCAAGAACAAGCAGGAATGTAGTCTTCACATATGGGTGACGTCGACACCGACGGAGCCCGCACGGGAACGCTCCCCAGCGTACTATAGGAAAGCTTTTGGGAGCATCCCACTGCGCCTGCGCTGCTGCCTTCCCACCTTTCCAACTCTCCATCCTCAGTTTTTCATTTTCTGTGGAGCCAAAAGGGAGCAAGTCCTGTCACCACAGAAAATCTTTTCTTTTTGTGGTGCATCTGCCTCCTGTCGACGCCAGCACCGGCATCTCGGTGTTCTTTTCTTCTTCTATTTTTCTTGCCTTAGGCCCCTTTGTTCCTGAAAATGGAGAAACCAACTAGTGGTTTCAAAAAGTGTTCCAAATGTAGCAGTACCATTTCTGCTACCGATACCCATGACTGGTGTCTTAAATGTTTGGGACCAGACCATTCACCGTCGGAATGTCTCCTTTGCAGAAAGATGACAAAGAGGGGCCTGAAGAATAGAGCTGCGAAACTCGGCACCCTCTTTCCACAGATGCAATGTCCGTGACATCGACATTGTCCAGGGCTTCATCTTCCTCCCACGGATCTCAGGTAACGAAATCCAGGTCTTCTTCGAAGACTGGTCGGTCCTCAAAGGGTAGATCTCCTTCTAAGCATCGAGATGCTTTAAGCATTGCCCTCGAGGAGAATACACCAGCCAAACCCCCGGCGGGAGGTCCTTGCCTCCAAAGCATTATCGGGGTCCCAAGATGTTCCCGAGGCGTCCACCTCTGGAGAGCTCTTGGTGCTGTGTTCTGGGGTTGTGGCCCACTGTTCGGGTACTGGATCAACGTATCCTAGCCATTGAGCAGAGTCTTGTGACATTGCTGGCAGCTTCGGTACCGCTAAAGCCTCTGCAATCGGTTCCACAGCCATTGGTACCAGCACCGATACTGGAGGTATCGGTATCGATCATTGCGCCACTCTCCACGCTACCACCCATGCTGGCCCTGGAGTTAGTCTTCAGCATCGAGGGTCTGGTACCGAGGCATTCCAATGCCGATTTTGATCAGTACTGTCGTCGGGCCGGGCGGGAGCACCCAGCCTGTCGATACTTCGAGTCGTCTGATTCCGATTCTTCCGATGAATCAATCGGTACCAGAGAGGCTCTTCCGGAAGATCTTGCTCCTTCCCCACAATGCCGGATGTCTCCACCAGAGGACATGTCTTTTCAAGACTTTATACGGGATGTGGCTCGGAGCCTCTCGATTACGGTGACCTCCGAGAAGGAGCCGAGAGCTGAAGAACTTGAAATTCTTCAGTATCTGGCAGCCCCTATGGAGGCTGCGACCTTACCCATTCATAGGATACTGCATGACCTCATGATTAGGATGTGGGAAACACCTTTAACGGTGTCTCCACATTCTCAAAGACTCGATACCATGTACCGGGTACCGCAGTGTCCTGGTTTCCAGAAGACGCAGTTACCACACCATTCCATGGTTGTGGAATTGGCAATGCGTCAAATTAAAAGTGCTAAGACACATTCATCTAATCCCCCGAGCTGTGAGGCAAGAACTCTCGATGCCTTTGGCCATCGATGCTTCCAGGCCTCCATGCTGTTGGCCAGAATAAGTTCATACATACGCTACATGGGTATGTTTCTTCGGGAGGTGACTAAAGATTTGGAACTAATGGCTCCTCTTCTCCCAGATGACAAGAGGGTTGATTTCCTGACACTTGATAAATATTCCCAGAATGTTTCCAAGTTCATGAACAGGGCAACTTTTGATTGTTTCGAGTATATTAGCAGGACTTCTGCTATTTCCATCAGTGCACGTCGGATTGCTTGGTTACAAGCATCTGATTTAGAACAGTAGGTGCAAGATAAGCTGGGGAATATTCCTTGCACAGGAGAAAACCTCTTTGGCAAGGATTGGCAATACAAAGCTTCTCAGCTTGAGTCCGAGAATACCACCCTAAAGAGGCTCTCTAGGACCACTGCCAACCCAGCTAAGAAAAAGACGGTTAAGAAGCCCTTTTTCAACAAGAAGAAGAGGTTTTATCCTTCTTACACCCATGAGGTCCACTGTCTGGTCCATGCATCCCAGAAAGGACAGCAACAACCAAAGCAACAAAGGAATGCTCAGGCCCCCAGAGCTCAACCAGCTCAGCAGACCCAGCCTCCACAAGGTCTTTGACTTTCTGCTAGAGAACTTGGCTATCTTACCCCTGGAAATTCCAGAGCCAGTCAACATCCCAGGCAGACTTTGATACTTTGCAAAAAGATGGCACCAGATAACATCAGAACATTGGACTCTCTCCATAGTGACAGAGGGCTACAAACTTCACTTCCAAAGTATGCCCCCTCCCTCCACTCCAAGAGAGTTCAGCTCCTGGCCCCCTCTTACCACGCTCTTGTACCAGGAGATCACCACCCTTCTCACTCAGGTTGCGATAGAGGAAGTGCCAATTTCCCAACAAGGCCTGGGCTTCTACTCCCCCTACTTCCTTATACCAAAGAAAACAGGAGGATACAGGCCCATTCTGGACCTCCGAGAATTAAACAAATATCTGCTCTGAGAGAAATTAAAAATGATCTCTCTCGGAACACTTCTCCCTTACATCCAGTCAGGATTGGCTATGTTCTCTAGATCTAAAGGATGCATATAAACATATCCTTATCCACAAAGAACACAGGAGGTGTCTTTGGTTCTTCTTTCAGGGAAGACATTACCAGTACAGGGTTCTATCCTTTGGCCTGGCTTCTGCCCCAAGAGTCTTCACAAAATGCATGGCAGTAGTAGCAGCATTTCTAAGAACTCTAGGGATATTTGTCTTCCCCTACTTAGACGACTGGCTCATCCGACCGTCGTCAGCTCCAAAGGCCAGCTCTGCTTTCTCCCGCACAATGCAGGTTTTTCAACATTTGGGGTTTGTAATAAATCTTCCAAAATCCCAACTCACCCCTTCTCAAACCTTAGAGTTCATAGACACGCAGCAGTCAAGGGCTTTTCTGCCACAGGTACGCTATGCTTGAATAGTTCAACTGGCTTCTCAAGCAGCTATGAAAACTTCCCCTACTGCTCGAGAAATGCTTCAGTTGTTCGGTCATATGGCTTCCACTGTACATGTGGTTCCCTATGCTCGTCTACACATGCATGCAGCTCAGTGGACCCTAGCCGCAGTGGACTCAGGCATCAGGTCATCTGGGGGACAAAATCAGGAACTCTGCATGCCTCATTTCGTCCCTCCAATGGTGGCAATCACCAAAAAACTTACTTGTAGGGTCACCTTTTCAGAGGCCACCATACCAGTCCACTGTGACAATGGATGCATCCAAATTGGGTTGGGGAGCTCATCTGGACAATCTCTCCACTCAGGGTCTTTGGACTCAGCAGGAGGCTCAGCTTCACATAAACCTGCTAGAACTCGGAGCCATCTTCAATGCTCTCAGAGTGTTCCAGGACTACCTCTGCTCCAAAACAGTTCTAGTCCACATGGACAATCAGGTTGCCATGTTCTATGTGAACAAACAGGGTGGAACAGGTTCTCAGGTGTTGTGCAAAGAAGCTCTACACCTATGGTCTTTTGCCATACACCTTCAGATACACCTACTAGCGGTGTATCTCCCTGGCAAGCAAAATCTCCTGGCAGACAAATTCAGCCGAGTACTACTGCCACATGAATGGTCTCTCCATTCAGAGCAAATTGCTTGAATCTTTCAAATCTGGGTAACCCCAGATAGAGATCTGTTTGCAAGTCCTCAGAATGCCCAAATTCCCCATTTCTGTTCCAGAATTCCTGCTCAGAACAGTCAGGCGATGGATGCTTTCCACCTACACTGGGGTCAGAACTTTCCATATGCCTACCCACCCATTCCCCCTCATTCCCAAGACTCTATTCAAGCTTCAGAGAGACAGGGGCCATATGATCCTCATTGCCCCATGCTGGCCACGACAAACGTGGTATCCACTGCTTCTACGTCTCTCTCAAGCCAAACCTCTGGAGTTGGGATGTGCTCCAGATCTTCTATCCCAGGAGATCGGGATGCTTCTGCACCCGAATCCCTCAGTCTTTGCACCTGATGGCGTGGCTGCTGAGAGCTTAGAACTCTAGGATGTCAACCTCTCTCAACAGGTTAAAGATATCCTTCTGGCCTCTAGTAAACCTTCCACAAGGCGTGCTTACGCTTTTAAATGGAGAAGGTTCTCAATTTGGTGTTCAAAAAAGGATCTTAATCCTTTTTCTGTTCCAGTAGAGGCGTTACTTGAGTATCTCCTCCACCTTTCATCCTCTGGACTTAAAACGAATTCACTAAGAGTTTACCTCAGTGCCATCGCGGCTTTTCACATCCCCTTTGATGTACAACCTATCTCCTCTCAGCCGCTTGTAGTATATTTTATGAGAGGTCTACTCTTAACTAAGCCTCCCATTAAGCCACCACCTGTGGCATGGGATCTCAATCTTGTCCTTGGACAGCTCATGAAGCCGCCCTTCGAACCCCTAGCCACTACATCCCTGAAGTTCCTTTCTTGGAAAGTCATCTTCCTAACTGCCCTCACTTCATCAGTGAGCTCCTAATTGCCTTCACGCATCAGTGAGCTCCAATCTTTAGTGGCTGACAAGCCTTATACATGGTTCCACCATGATAAGATAGTACTTATGACTCATCCCCACTTTATGCCGAAGGTGGTTTTGCCTTTTCATTTGAAGCAGTTTACCTGCCTGTTTTCTTCCCTAGGCCTCATGCCTCTAGTGCAGAAAGGAATCTACATACTCTGGATTGCAAGCATACTTTGGCCTTTTATCTTCAGAGAACTAGGCGGCACAGAAAGGCTTCACAGCTTTTTGTTGCCTTTGATTCCAGTCAGCTCGGTCTACCAGTTTCTAAGAGAACACTCTCCAAGTGGTTTGCAGACTGTATCTCTTTTACCTATGAGAGTAAAGGACTTTCTCTCGAAGGTGATGTCACAGCACACAATGTGCAAGCAATGGCTGCCTCTATGGCAAATCTACACTCGGTGGCAATTGATGAAATCTGCAAAGCAGCAACCTGGTCCTCGGTCCACACCTTGCGGCCCATTATTGCTTGGACAAGGACTCTTGTCGGGATGCCTCGTTTGGCCAGGCTGTTCTCCAGCATCTCTTTCAGACTTAGAACAACTCCTACCCCCATCCCGGGTTTCGATACCAGAGATCCTTGGGAGGAAACATGACCCACTTCAGCCAGTGTTTCACTGCTCTCTCTGGGGGTCATCTCCCTGGCATCTCCAAGCTAGGGAGTCCCATATGTGAAGACTACATTCCTGCTTGTTCATGGAGATAGCGTAGTTACTCACCTGTAACAGGTGATCTCCGGGAACATCAGGAATTGAGTCTTCACAAACCACCCTCCTCCCCTAGAAGTTGTATTTCTCTTTCTCTCTCTCCTTCTCTCCTTTTATCTCAGCTCCAAATCCAACTGAGGAGGGAGAGTTGGAAAGGCAGGAAGGCAGCAGTGCAGGCGCAATGGGATGCTACCAAAAGCTTTCCTATAGGACGCTGGGGAGCGTTCCAGCACGGGCTCCGTCGGTGCCGACGTCACCCATATGTGAAGACTCAATTCCTGCTGTTCCCGGAGATCACCTGTTATAGGTGGGTAACTACGTTTTCTGTTGACAAAAGGATAAGTTCTCACCTAAGAACATAAGATATGCCATACTAGGTCAGACCAAGGTCCATCAAGCCCCGTATACTATTTCTAAAAGTGGCCAATCCAGGTCACAAGTACCTAGCAGTCTTCCCAAAAGACACAGGTTCCTCAATGTTTGTATTTGGTCAAGCAGTGATATCTTGGGTCCCTTTTAATAATGGTTTATGGACCTTTCCTCCAGGAACTTGTCCAAACCTTTTTTTATGTCAATTTTCTTTTATTAGGCATACTCCGTATCCAAATAACATTGTCACTGTAGCATATCATAATATACATAGTGAACTATTTGTCAGTAACAAATATATAGCCATTCCTTTTGCCTGTATCATTTATTTTATCCCTCCTCCCCCTTTCAATATTCCCCCCTCCTCCCCTCCCCTCCCTCCACCTACACCATACCCACTCCCCAGGCGGGTATTGACTCTTATCTATCTTATCTTATCTTATCTGACTTTTATCTATCCTTCCAGTGTAAATAGATTATGTATATAGTTAACCCTGTTTTCCAAGTTTATACTCCTGTTCGATGTAAACCTGACAGCTTGTTGTTATGGTCGTTAAGTTATAATGTAAACCGCACTGATGCTAAATAGCGCGGTATATAAGAAATTGTAATAAATAAATAAATAAATTACACTCTGCAAGGGGTCCATTCACTTCTTCTATTCAGCTGTACCTCAACTACCATCCCGCAGTCCACTATTGGCTCCTTCTTTCCCCCCTCCCCCTCCCCCTCCCTTCTGCCCCATTCTATGCCTTCCCTTCACCCTACCGTCCTACCCCCCCTTCCATATCCCCATTGCTAGTGGTCCATGTACTCCCGATGTCATTCACAATTGGATCTCTACCTCAATGTATTGGGTATCCTGCTCCTCTCCCGCGCAGAGAGGGTCTGTACAAAGGGTCCCCATTCTATCAGGAATCTTTCCCCCAATTTGTCATTCCCTCATATTCCAACCCTCTCTACCAATATTAAATCATATATTTCCTGTCTCCAATCGGCCAGCCGGGGTCCACACCTTGAAAAGGTTCAGAGAAGAGCTACCAAAATGGTAAAGGGGATGGAAGGATACCCCTATGAAGAAAGGCTAAAAAGGTTAGGGTTCTTTAACCTGGAAAAGAGACGGCTGAGGGGAGCAGGGGTGGCTCTATAATGAGGTGAAGTGAGGCGGCTGCCTCAAGCGGCAAAGTTTTGAGGGCGGCAAAAAATGCCCCCCAAACAGCCGCCTCACTTCGCCTTCTAAAGTTAAGAAAAAAACCCCAAGTGTACAAGTTGCTGCCGCTGCCGAGTACACTTTTCGGCAGCGGCAAACTCACTCTGTCCTCTTCCTGCAGCTGCGGCTCCCGCCTCTTAGAACCACGGCTGTGCGGGTGATCTGTAGCTAAATGAAAGTGAAGTTGGTGCTGAGCCTTCCCGCCTCGATGAAGGATTCCGTGCAGCTTCGCCCCACCCCTGGCAGGACAAAGCTGCATGGGGTCCTTCATCAAGGCGGGAAGGCTCCACACCGGCTTCGTTTTCATTTAAGCTACAGATCACCTGCACAACCGCGGTTCTAAGAGGCGGGAGCCGCAGCTGCAGGAAGAGGAGTGAGTCACAGTTTAATGGACAGTGAGTGAAGATTTTGGTAATTTAGAGCTCTGTTTAACAATTTGCCTGGATATCCGTTATGTGAGAATTTGCCTGGAAGTAGAAGGTGTAATTTTCCCAGTGCATCGTCTCTGTTCTGTGAAAGTCCAGCTGAGTACTGGAAGTTCAGAATTGAAGAACATAAACTTCACTTGTAAATGTATAGAGGCTGAGCGAGTTTCTGAAGCGTCTGTTATCTGGCTCTAAACTATTCTACCCTGATGGTTTTATTATTTAAATAAATTATTTTCTTGTAATGTATGAAACTTTGCAATTATCATTCTACCTGCCTACTTCTTCTCTCTGTATAATAAGGGCTTCTGATTTTCGATTAGAATTTTAAAATCCTGAAACTAGAGCTGCCTTGCAGAGCTCCGCTGACATGAGTCGAGAATAGTTGGAAGGCAGCTGCTGGGTGACATCATCGCGACGAGATGGCGAGGAGCCCAAGCGCCTCCAGCCCACACACAGGCAGGCCTGCAGCCAGGTTGTCGCCGACTGCTTCATCGTGCATCTCCCCTCGCTGGTTTGATCATTTACAACCAATAACAGCACCTCGGGCCACATCCTCTTTGCCTGCAAGTCATATTAAGAGAGTCACATTATAAGCATGTATTGCACAACACGGCACTGCAACAAGCCCACGGTCCTGGGCTGCAGGAGAAGAGAAAGTGGCCCAACACTTAAATTTACATAGGATAAGCTGCTGAAGATAGAAAGAGGAGGAGAAGATCCCTAGGACGAGTAGGATGGTGAGGAGGAATGAGGGGAATATGGGGATTAGTGAGGAGGGGAGTGGGACGAGAGGGAGGGGCAGGGGCTGTGGGGGGGGGAGAGCATTTGAGTGCAAATGGTGTGTAGGTGTGTGTGTCAGTAGGGGGATCAGAGGGAGTTGGTGAGGAGTGTAAATATTGCATCCATAGCCCCCTTTCTTCCAGAAAGGCCCTTGGCCATACACAAACACACTCCAGCCCCTGCCCCTCCCCTCTTGAGGCACAGTCCTCTCTTGTGCAAGTTTTTTTGGCTGATTTTTGTTTTAAAAATGGAATTAAATTTATAAAATGTAAGCAATGTAAACAATGCACTTACAGGTGATGAAAACTAACTTAACTACCTGAAAAATAAAGCCCTAAATTAACCACTTATAAGCACCTAGGATCAGGGCCGGATTTACCTTGAGTGAGGCCCTACGCCAACAAAAATTGTGGGCCCCCAGCAGGGGCGGCCCAAGGGGGGTGCGGGGCCTCATTTGCATAAGGGGCTCCATTTGCATAAATATTTGCATAATGTTACCATATACTAACTTTTAGTAAACGTGCCTCTTAATGAGTGTATGGATAAAGAAAGACTAAAAGATTTCTACATTACTATAATCCAGTGCCAACCCATAGCAAACCCACCGTATCCTAACAGCACTACCAGGACTCACAAAGCACCATACTCTACCAATCAAAAGGCAACACTGCAAATATTAAACCAATACATTTCAGAGAACAACAATACATGACCTACTGGGGAAAGAGAACAAGTGGCAATGTCAAAAAGAAATTACATAAACAGAACACCTCAGCTCAGTTACACATGCAGAACATAGACCATCACCAAACAAGTAATCACAATTTAGAAACAGGAAGGCAATAATTAAACTGGGAACCCCAAAAGCCAAACTTGGAATGTACAACACTGTAGAAATAAAACTATACATTAATTTGCTCTTGTACTAAACAAAGCGCAGACGTTAATGATGCACATTTACCAGAGCTGACATATTCCAATTAATAAATTCAAAATAAAGAGATATTTTTCTACCTTTTGTGCATTTTCTTTCAGCTGCAATTGCTCCAGCCACTTTCTTCTGGTTTCTTCGTGTCTTCTGCTAACTCTCCATCGTCTGCTGTCCATTTGTCCTTTCTTCTCTCTTCTAGTTTTTTTCCATTCTCTCTCTACATCTGCTTTAACATACTAATCTTTCTCTCCTTTTGCTCTTTCCTCATTCCTATTTCATCCACTCAAATTTTACCCCTCCATCCTCAATCCCCACTTACTCTCCCAATACCCGGCCAATTGTAGATTTTTTATCCCTCCCACACAAAATATTTTTCCCTTCTCCATTTTACTCTTCCAGCCCCATCCCATTCTAATCCTCCCCCAACATCAGCTCCCTTCTAGTTCCAGCCTCACCCAGCATCCATTCCCTTCTAGTCCCTGCATCAGCCCATTTCCAGTCCTAGCCACCCATCAGCCCATTTCCAGTCCTAGCAATCCCCCAACCCAATACCAGTCCTAGCCCCCCCATCAACCCACTTCCAGTCATAACCCCCCATCATCCCATTTTCAGTTTAAGCACCCCCATACCCATTACCAGTCCTAACCCCCCATCAGCCCACTTCCAGTCCTAACCCCATTAGCCCACCTCCAGTCTTAACTCCCCCAGCCCATTTCCAGTCCTAGCCCCCCCATAGCCCATTACCAGACAGCCCCCATCAGCCCACAGCCCATTATCAGTCAACCCCCCCATAGCCCATTACCAGTTCTAATCCCCCCAACAGCCCACAGCCCATTACCAGTCCTAACCCCATCAGCCCATTACCAGTCTTAACCCCCCCCAGCCCATTTCCAGTACTAGCCCCCTTCAGCCCACAGCCCATTACCAGTCTTAACCCCCCCATAGCCCATTACCAGTCCTAACCCCATCAGCGCACCTCCAGTCTTAACCCCCCCAGCCCATTTCCAGTCCTAGCCCCCCACATTGCCATTTACCAGACAGCCCCATCAGCCCACAGCCCATTATCAGTCTTAACCCCCCCTCATAGCCCATTACCAGTTCTAACCCCCCCAACAGCCCACAGCCCATTATCAGTCTTAACCCCCCCAAAGCCCATTACCAGTTCTAACCCCCCCCAACAGCCCACAGCCCATTACCAGTCCTAACCCCATCAGCCCACCTCCAGTCTTAACCCCCCCAGCCCATTTCCAGTCCTAGCCCCCCCATAGCCCATTACCAGACAGCCCCCATCAGCCCACAGCCCATTATCAGTCTTAACCCCCCTCATAGCCCATTACCAGTTCTAACCCCCCCCCAACAGCCCACAGCCCATTACCAGTCTTAACCCCCCCAAAGCCCATTACCAGTTCTAACCCCTCCCACCAGCCCACAGCCCATTACCAGTCATAACCCCATCAGCCCACCTCCAGTCTTAACCCCCCCAGCCCATTTCCAGTCCTAGCCCCCCCCATAGCCCATTACCAGACAGCCCCCATCAGCCCACAGTCCATTATCAGTCTTAACCCCCCCCCATAGCCCATTACCAGTCCTAACCCCCCCAGCCCATTTCCAGTCCTACCCCCCCCCCCCCCATCGGCTCAAGTAAAATGAAATTTTAAAAAAGCAAAACTGCTGGCTGCTACCAAGGCTGCGGCAGCATGGACGGTCCCACGGGGCCCCCCTCTGCCCTGCCGAATCCCTCCCTCCGCGACGGCTTTGACGGAGGGGCTCAGCCGGGGATTCGGCAGGGCAGAGGGGGCCCCGCGGGACCGTCCATGCTGCCGCGGCAGCTTTTTGTGGGCCCTTGCCAGCTGTGGGCCCTACGCCATGGCGTACATGGCGTATAGGTAAATCCGGCCCTGCCTAGGATTAGAATGAGAGGTCCTAGATGTGGACAGTAGCTTTATAAAGCTTAACCTTCCCAACATCTGTAGGCAGCTGTTAATCAGTTTTCTGTCCCTTGTCCAACTTTCTCATTTTCTGACCAACCTCAGAGCCTAGGACCACATATTACAGAAGCTATTTTTTTGAGTTCAGATATTTTTATTGAAGCCTTTTAACAATTAAACCTCATTTACCCTTTACAAAACTGGTCACTGGAGCCATATTCTGTTAAATCTATTAAAGTACCCTTCTTCTTAGCTGTAACAGCTTCTTTCTGATCATCCTGCTAGACCAGGGTTTCTCATCCCAGTCCTCGGGACACATCTAGCCAGTCAGGTTTTTAGGATAACAGTGAATATGCATGAGAGAAATTTGCATTCACCGCAGATCTCTCTCATGCATATTCATTGTGGTTATTCTGAAAACCTTACTGGGTTGAGGAACCCCTGTGCTAGACCAGGCCAGATGAGTGAGTTATTCTCTTGTGCCAGTAGATTTGGAGGCAGACCTGAGCAACTTCCAGTAATGTCATCAGCTGGTAGATCTACAGGTACAGCACTGGGAGGACTCAGAATTTTGTCTGCCTCCAGCAGATGGCAAGATGTGTGGACTAGTGCAGCAAGGCAGATAGGCCTGTCTTCTCTAGCTCAGACTTTGGTCCTGTGCCCTATGTGACTGAAACCTGTCGGCCCAACATTGCTCGGAGCTTGGGTACACCTCTGTCTCTTTGAGCCAACAATTTGCCCTGTGTCCAACGCTGCTAGCACTTAGTGGTCTGGAGAATGGACAAGAGAACCAGACAGGACCCCTGGCAGGAGTTGACAAGTTAGGCCCAGACCCTCCTTCCCTCTTGCTGTCCTCTCTCTGCATGCATTTTGTCTTTATCTTTTTTTTTTTCTGCTGTGCTTTTTATTCTCCTGTTGTAGTCAAAGGAATGTTTTCGGCTCTCTGGCAGTTGGTGGCCCTGGTTCTGCAGATCTGTGGGAAAGAACTGTCTTTCCTTTCTTTCCCATGGCTCTGTTAAAGATGAGCCTGGCAGGGAGGGGAGGATAGAGCTGCTGGCCCTGCAAGAAAACTGGGGGCTAGGGCTACAAATGGGCTGATGCGAGTGGATGGGATAATGGAACTGGAAGGGAGTGGATCCTGAGAGGGGCTGCCATGGTATTTGGACTAGAAGGAGTTGGACAGTGGGGAAGGAGGGGGACTGGAAGGGAATGGACACCAGTGGCAGTCATGAGAATGCAAGTTGTCATTGGAAGGTACTGGGAGTGAGGACTGGAATGGGACTGATACTGGGAAGGGTTACTGGGACTGGAAATAGGCTGAAGGAAAGAAGTGAAGAAAACAAAAGAAGAGATAAGAAATGGCAGATGGACCAAAGACCACAGAAAGAGCTAAGAGAAGACAGGAAAGCAGAAGCCTCAGATCGGGACCAGCATGATCAGAGAATAAAATGGTCAGACAACAAAGCTAAAAAAAACAATTTTATTTAATTTTAGTGATTGGACTTTGTGTTAGATTTTACACTGTATGGGGGAATTGCATATCTTATTTATTTGATGTTGCACTGCTTGAAGAGTCTGGCTTCTTGGGGTTTCAGTTTAAATTTTGTCTACATATTTTTATTTTTACTTTAGATTGTGGTTACTTATTCTGTACTTGGTGAGGGTCGACGTTGTGAGTGTATGACTGAGGTCAGGTGTTCTGTTAACATAGAGTTTGTGAATAAAGATCTATACTATACTGTAGTAATTTGTCATGTTCAGCTTTTCAAATAGGTGTATGGATGTTTCAGGGCCCACTGTAGTATTTATAGTGATGCTGTTTTTGGATGGGCTCCTTATGTGAGTTTTGGAAGTTGGTGCTGATATGGTATGGTATGGTAGATTTGCTCTATAGATACTCAGTGACTTTGTTGTAGTGTTTTGTATTAGTTCACAATATGCCTGGTAATGGAGAATGTTTGTTGTTGTTGTTAGTGAGATGATCAGAATCAGATTTTTTTTAAGCTGTTCTGTGGGTGAATGTCCTGGTTCTGCTCTGCACCAACTGTTGAAGGGGGTTCTGTGGAAGCAAAATATATGTTGAAAAAGAAAAAGAAATTTTTAAAAAGGGTTCCAGGGGTGATCTGGGAAATTACAGACCAGTGAGCCTGACGTCAGTACCGGGAAAAATGGTAGAAACCATCATAAAGAACAAAATTACAGAGCATGTAGATAGTCATGGCCTAATGGGAGACAGCCAACATGACTTTAGACAAGGAAGTCTTTATTACACACTTTTATTTATTTATTTAAACAGATTTCTATACTGCCTTTTCTTACAATCAAGACGGTCTACACGGCAAACAATCAACAAGATACAGTGTCTAGTGTGTGCATGCATTGAGCAGTGAGTGCGTGTGTGTGTAGATGGACATTGATTCTTGGTGAGCTATTTAGAACGTGTGCTATTTACAATACTATGTACATCAGGATGTTACTTTAATACTAAATCATGTTGCTAGGGTGGGGTGTTGAGTTGGAGTATTGTCTGTTGCACCATTTAAGTGACATCACCGTAGTCTCTATGAAGAGGGTCGTCTTTAACAGTTTCCTAAAGTTCTTAATGTCTGTTGTTGACCATAGTTCATCAGGGAGGGTGTTCCAGATTGTTGGTGCCGCCTTTGATAAGGCTCATTTTTCGGTGCATATTGGCTGGATGTAAAGGTTGAATAATAGTGCTGATAGGGCGGATCCTTGAGGTATGCCTTGCATGACCTTTATGGGTCGGGATGTGTTGGGACCGATCTTGACTGGTATCTGTCTGTCCGTTAAGTAGGAGTGGAACCACCTCAGTGTGGCTCCATGTAATCCGATGTTCTGTAGTCTTGCTAGTAGGGTTCCGTGGTCCACTGTGTCGAATGCTGATGAAATGTCAATGAAGATCATGAGTATTCCTTTCTTTCTGTTGTCTATGAGGTGTAGTATGTCGTTAAAGAGGTATAGCAGGAGGGTTTCGACTCTGTGGTTGGGGCGAAAACCGTGTTGGTTGAGGTCCAGTTGTGTGTGGTTGTCGATGTGTTCCTGTAGCTGATGTTGTACCACTTTCTCAATAATCTTTCCAGTAGAGGGATGCTTGAGATAGGTCTGTAGACTGCTGGGTTGTTCTTGTCAAGTGGTGATTTCTTCGGGATTGGTCTTATTGTGGTGAGTTTTAGCTGGTCAGGCATGATTCCTTGGGTTAGTGAACTGTTCACCATGTTGTGGATGAAGTTTGACTTTGTCGACTTAATCCATGTAACTGGCATGGGTCTGTTGGGGCCGTGCTTGTGTTGAGTGCGGTGATGATCTTTTGCTTCCGCAGCAAGCTTCTTCTCAAATTCTCCCTTTGCCTGCCTTATCAATGCCTTGCATTTAACTTGCCAGTGCTTGTGCTGTTTCCAATTTTCGTCATTTGGCTCCTTTTTCCATTTCCTGAAAGATGCTTTTCTGGCTACAACAGTCTCTCTGACCTCATCTTTAAACCATGCTGGTGTTTTTTGGACTTCCTTCCACCATCCTTAAAGCATGAAATACAGCTGGTCTGGGCTTCCAAGATTGTATTTTTAAACAACGCCTGTGGTTGATGTAAGTCTTTAACCTTTGCAGTTGCTCCTTTTAGTTTTTTCATAACAATTTTCTTCATTTTATCAGTCTCCCTTTTGAAAATTAAGAGGCAGTACTGTGGATTTCCTTGCTGTTCTTCCTCAATTTATGAAATCAAATGTGATTATGCAATGATCTCTGTTGCCAAGTAGCCCCTACACCATTATCTCTTGCACCAGATCTTGTGTACCACTAAGGACTAGGTCCAAAATGGATTCCTCTCTTGTCGGTTCATGAATTAGCTTCTCCAAGAAGCAGTCATTTATTTAATCTAGAAACTTTCTTCCCCTAGCATGTTCTGCCATGACATTGACCCAGTCAATACTGGGGTAATTGAAATCACCCATTACTACTGTGCTGTAAATATTTTTAGCTCCCCTGATTTCTTTGAACATTTCATCATCCATTTGTTCATCATGGCCAGGTGATTGGTAGTACACCCCCACTGCCATCGCCTCCAACCCTCTTCAAATCCAGACTGAAAACTCACCTCTTCGCTGCTGCTTTTGGATCTTGACTCACCTGATCTCCTTTTTCTTTCCCTTGCTTTGTCCCTGCCTACACCTTCTGTGTTGGTCTTGACTAGATTGTAAGTTCTGATGAGCAGGGCCTGTCTCTTACATGTCTGTGCAGCGCTGCGTACGACTTGTAGTGCTATATAAGTGCTCAGTAGTAGTAGCCTTGCCCTTTTTACATAGTAACATGCTATATGATTTATTTATTTATCATTTCTTATATACCGCCTTTCATGATATCAAGGTGGTTTACAATGAACAAACTGAAATTACATTGAACAGGGCATTATAACTTGGAGATAACTATTTTACAGGGAACATGGGCAATGGAGGGTTAAGTGGCTTGCCCAAGACCACAAGGAGCACCTGTGGGACTAGAAACCCCAGTCCTTCCGGCCCAAGGTTGCTGTCCTCTAGTGGGATTTGAACCCTTCACCTTCCGGCCTGAGGTACCTTGGTCCAACCACTAGACCACTCCAGATAAAGACCATCATTGTCCATCTAGTCTGCCCAGTAAGGTGGCAAGAGTAGGTAAACCCGCTGTTCCATGCAGGTCAGTCCTCCCCATGTCTTTGTTTGGGGGTGTGCCCACTGCTTCGTGCAGGACACCCCTATTTCTTGAGGTAGCAGAGACAGTTAAGCTTATTTTGATTTTATCCTGTTACTATGGAGGGATCCACTGTGTCTGTCCCATGCCATTTTGAAATCTGTCACTGTATTTGCCCCCATCACTTCCATTGGGAGGGCATTCCAAGCATCCACCACCCTTTCAGTAAAAAAACGTATTTCCTGATGTTGCCTTTCAGTTTACCCCCTTGCAGCTTGATGTTATGCCCTCTAGTTTTGCAGCTTCCCTGTCTTTGAAAAAGATTTGTTCATTAATATCTTTTAAGTATTTAAAGGTCTGTATCATATCTCCCTTGTCCCTTCTCTCCTTTACAGTATACATATTTAGGTCTTCAAGTCTCTTCTCATATTCCTTCTGGCGCAGGCTCCAAATCATTTTGGTCGCCTTCCTCTGAATCATTTCCAGTCTTTTTATATCCTTTGCGAAATATATTCTCCAAAACTGAACACAATATTCCAAATGATACTGCACCAGCGACTTGTACAGTGGCATTAGTGCCTCCTTCTTTCTGCTGGTAATTCCTCTCTGTAGGCAAACCAGCATCCTTCTGGTTTTGGCCATTGCCTTGTCACATTGTTTCACCACCTTGAGATCCTCAGAAACAATCACTCCGAGGTCCTTTTCCTGGTCCATGCACACCAATCTCTTGCCCCCTATCGCATACATTTCCCTTGGATTTCTGCATCCCAAGTGCATGACACTGCACTTCTTCACATTAAATCTTAACTGCCAAGCATTAGACCATTCTTCCAGCTTTTGTATATCTTTCCTCATGTTATCCACTCACTCCAGGGAGTCCACTCTGTTGCAAATTTTCATGTCATCTGCAAAAACACAGACTTTTCCATTCAGTCCTTCAGCAGGAGGAGTGGCCTAGTGGTTGGGGCAAGGTACTTCGGGCCGGAAGGTCAGGGGTTCAAATCCCACTAGAGGACAGCAACCTTGGGCCGGAAGGACTGGGGTTTCTAGTCCCACAGGTGCTCCTTGTGGTCTTGGGCAAGCCACTTAACCCTCCATAGCCCATGTTCCCTGTAAAATAGTTCTCTGTGTGCTGTGCTTTCCTGTCTAATCAATGTGTTTATACCTCAAAAATTTCCTGTCATGATTTGACAATTTCCAATCTGTAATCAAACCGCTGCTGATCGCTGGAAGTAGCGGTATACAAATGTATACTAAATAAATAAATAAAATAAAATAAACAATATCCCTCACAAATACATTTAACAGTACCGGTCCCAGGACTAATCTCTGGGGCACCCCATTAATCAATTTCCTTTCATCCGAGTGAGTTCCATTTATCATCACCTTCTGTTGTATGTCAGTCAACCAATTTATGATCTAGTTCACCACCTTGGGACCCATCCTCAGGCTGTTTAGTTTATTGATAAGCCTCCTATGAGAAACAGTATCAAAGGCTTTGCTGAAATCTAGGTAGATCACATTCATCGCATGCCCTTGATCTAGTTCTCTGGTCACCCAGTCAAAGAATTAAATCAGAGTTGTTTGGCATGATCTTCCTTTGATAAACCATGTTGCCTCTGATCATGCAACCTACTAGTTTCAAGAAAGTTCATTATTCTCTCTTTCAGGAGTGCCTCTATTACTTTTCCTGCCACCGAGGTAAGGCTTACTGGCCTGTAGTTTGCCACTTCTTACCTATTACCACTTTTGTGAAGAGGTACTACCTCAGCCCTTCTCCAGTCCTGTGGAACTTCTCCTGTCTCCAAGGATTTATTGAAAACGTCCTTTAAAGGTCCCACAAGAACCTCTCTAAGCTGTTGCTGTATCCTGGGATGTATCCCATCCGGTCCCATGGCCTTGTCCACTTTCAGTTTTGCAAGCTGTTCAAACACATCATCTTCTGTGAATGGTGTACTATCTACTTCATTCCTATTTGTATATTTATCAATCACAGATAGTCCTTCAGGATTTTCTTTAGTACAAAAAGAAGTATTTATTTAGCATTTTCGCTTTTTACATGGAATTTCTATCCATAGAGATTCCAAAGTGTATTTTGTTTCCTGCAAAACTTGAATCCTATGTGACTCTCCCTCTCTAACATAGCACGCAATTCCTCCACCAATTTGATCTACTCTATCATTGTGATATAATTTATACCCAGGTATCACAGTGTCCCATTGGTTGTCCTCCTTCCACCAGGTCTCTGAGATACCAATCATATCTAACCTCTCATTTAGTTCTATATATTCTACTTCTCCCATCTTATCTTTTAGACTTCTAGCATTTGCATAAAGGCATTTTAGAGGATGTATTTTATTCATATTAATCTGGTTATCGGTAGGCAGGGGTAATTTGAAATCTTTCAGCTCTGTCTCCTCTGTTCTTAAGGGCATCTGAGTTACTTTTATCTTTATTGCAATTTCTCTGTCGGGATACCCTAACTTCCCTCTTTTGCTAGAATCCTTCAAGGATATGTCCTTCTGAACCATGCACTCTTGGGTGACTGTTGATTTTCCCCTATTATCTAGTTTAAATGCTGCTCTGTCCCCTTTTTAAAGGTTAATGCCAGCAGCCAGGTTCCATTCTAGATAATTGGAGCCCATCCCTTTGGAAAAGTCCCTCCTTTCCCCAGAATGTTGCCCAGTTTCTAACAAATCCAAAACCATCTTCCTTGCACTATTGTCTCATCCACGCATTGAGACTCTGGAATTCTGCCTGCTTTTTCGGTCCTGTGCGTGGAACGGGAAGCATTTCGGAGAATGCTACACTGAAAGTTCTGGATTTCAATTTCCTATCTAAAAGCCTAAATTTGTCCTCCAGAACCTCCCTCCCACAATTTGCTGTCATTGGTACCAACATGTATGAAGACAGCAGACTCCTCCCCAGCGCTATTTAAAACCTTGCCTAGGTGGTGTGTGAAGTCCACTACCTTCACACCAGGCAGGCATGTTACCAGGCTATCCTCACGTCCACCAGCCACCCAGCTATCTACATGCTTAATGATTGGATCACCAACTATAATGGCTGTCCTACCCCTTCCATTGTGAGCACATGGCCCTGGAGAAACCTCCTCAGTGCAAGAGTTTTACATCACCTGGAGGACAGGTCCTAGCTATAGGATCACTTCCTGCCACACAAGGGTGATGCTTTCCTGTCATGTGACCTCTCTCCTCCATGGCAACAGGAAGGAAGGCTGCCAGACTGGAGGTGGAACTTCAGCACTTTGTCCCTGTAGGTTTTATCTATATACCTTTCTGTCTCCCTTATGTTCTCCAACTCTGCTACACTAGCCTCCAGAGATCGGACTTGTTCCCTGAGAGCAAAGAACTCCTTGCACCTAGTGCACACATGAGACCCTTCACCAACTGGGAGAAAATCATACATGTGACACTCAATGAAAAAGACTGGATAGTCTCCCCATCTTGCTGTTAGATTGCTGTATGTATCTTAGTTTTAAGGTTTTGTTTAGCTATTTAAGTTGTTTACTTACTTAAGTTTGTTGGAAATACTTGTACTAATACAACTACACCTAATACGTTTAATGGACTTTGTTCATCTTAAGATTAATTAATTTCAGGTCCTTAATTTATCTATTCCTGATGAGGATAACCCAGTTGAACCTGAGAGTGAATTTGACCACCTCCTTCAATAGGTTTAAGGGCCTATGAAGCTAAGATCATCCCTGGGATGAGTGGGAGCAGAGGTGTGCGGGACAGAAAAAATACTTAATAAAAGCTAGCTTGCTACACAGTGCCCTGACCTGTGCTTCTAATTAAAGTCTTACCAATTTCGTGGGGGATTCACACAGCCCTTAGTTTGATAGAGGGGGCCTTTCAAATTGCCCCTTTCATCTGTCATTTGGCTTTAATGCCTAAGACAACTTCACAAATCTTTTGCCTCCTAACTGGAAGGCCTCTTTGCAAAGGTCTCTAGAAACAAAAAAATTTTCTACTCAGAAACTATTTATTCTGCTTTATATGCTAAGCTATATCCTGATTTCATTTAAATAAAAAGCTATCTGGTTGTACTAAGACCTGACTTACTCAGCAAAAACACTGAATTCTAAAATATACAGATTTATCAGCTTTAACCCAAAGAATTCCCTTTTCTCCAAGATCTAGAGTATTTTCCAGAAGATAAATACTTACAAGTGCAGATCTTTTTCCAGCTATAGCAGTCCCTTCTGGTAGTCCTTCAAGACTGATCATTTGTATAGTGCTACAAAGCACACGCAGCACTGTACAGAAACATGTAAGAGATGGTCCCTGCTCATCAGAGCTTACAGTCCAGCCAAGACAGACAACACATCTGGAGACTAGGATATGTTTATTAAAACACTCAGGGCCGGATTTACCTTGAGTGAGGCCCTACGCCAACAAAAATTGTGGGCCCCCAGAAAAGATAAAAACGAGCACGCCGGATCAGCTGCGCGCTGTTGGCCCTGACGTCATAATTAAACTGGGAATCCCAAAAGCCAAACTTGGAATGTACAACACTGTAGAAATAAAACTATACATTAATTTGCTCTTGTACTAAACAAAGCGCAGACGTTAATGATGCACATTTACCAGAGCTGATATATTCCAATTAATAAATTCAAAATAAAGAGATATTTTTCTACCTTTTGTGCATTTTTTTTCAGCTGCAATTGCTCCAGCCACTTTCTTCTGGTTTCTTCGTGTCTTCTGCTAACTCTCCATCGTCTGCTGTCCATTTGTCCTTTCTTCTCTCTTCTAGTTTTTTTCCATTCTCTCTCTACATCTGCTTTAACATACTAATCTTTCTCCTTTTGCTCTTTCCTCATTCCTATTTCATCCATTCAAATTTTACCCCTCCATCCTCAATCCCCACTTACTCTCCCAATACCCGGACAATTGTAGATTTTTTATCCCTCCCACACAAAATATTTTTCCCTTCTCCATTTTACTCTTCCAGCCCCATCCCATTCTAATCCTCCCCCAACATCAGCTCCCTTCTAGTTCCAGCCTCACCCAGCATCCATTCCCTTCTAGTCCCTGCATCAGCCCATTTCCAGTCCTAGCCACCCATCAGCCCATTTCCAGTCCTAACAACCCCCCAACCCAATACCAGTCCTAGCCCCCCATCAACCCACTTCCAGTCCTAACCCCCCATCACCCCATTTTCAGTTTAAGCCCCCTCTATAACCCATTACCAGTCCTAACCCCCCATCAGCCCACTTCCAGTCCTAACCCCATCAACCCATTTCCAGTCAGCCCCCCATAGCCCATTGCCAGTCCTAACCCCCCCCATCAGCCCACAGCCCATTACCAGTCCTAACCCCATCAGCCCACCTCAAGTCCTAACCCCTCCCCATCAGCCCATTTCCTGTCCTAGCCCCCCCATAGCCCATTATCAGTCCTAACCCCCCCATAGCCCATTACCAGTCCTAACCCCCCATCAGCCCACAGCCCATTACCAGTCCAAACCCCCTCCCAACAGCCCACAGCCCAGTACCAGTCCTAATCCCATCAGCCCACCTCCAGTCTTAACCCCCCCAGCCCATTTCCAGTCCTAGCCCCCCCATAGCCTATTACCAGACAGCCCCCATCAGCCCACAGCCCATTACCAGTCTTAACCCCCCCATAGCCCATTACCAGTTCTACCCCCCCCAGCCAACAGCCCACAGCCCACTACCAGTCCTAACCCCATCAGCCCACCTCCAGTCTTAACCCCCCCCACCCCATTACCAGTCCTACCCCCCATTGGCTCAAGTAAAATTGAATAGTTAAAAAAAAAACGCTGGCTGCTGCCGTCCCGCGGGGCCCCCTCTGCCCGGCTGAGCCCCTCCGTGCCGGCTTTGAGAGGCACGAAGGGAGAGTGTCTCCCTCGCGTCTCTGTTAAGCCTGCAGGGGCAGATGGGAAATTTCCCATCAGTCCCTGCGGGCTTAACAGAGACGCGAGGGAGACACTCTCCCTTCGCGCCTCTCAAAGCTGGCACGGAGAGATTCAGCCGGGGAGAGGGGGCCCCGCGGGACGGCAGCAGCCAGCGTTTTTTTTAAAAACTATTCAAAAGCCGGCACGGAGGGATTCAGCCGGACAGAGGGGGCCCCACGAGACAGTTCATGCTGCCGTGGTAGCAGCCAGCGTTTTTTTTTAAACTATTCAATTTTTGTGGGCCCTTGCCAGCTGTGGGCCCTACGCCAAGGCGTAACTGGCGTATAGGTAAATCCGGCCCTGAAAACACTTGATATACCGCTCCTTAAACCAAGTAGCAGGGCAGTTTAAATCATTAAAAAATTAGCAAAGAAAAAATAAAAATTTATTTAATGTTTTTTTTATACCGCTTTATCATTTCAGTCAAAGTGGTTTATATTCTAACTTAAACTTAGCAATGTACATTAAACAGGGACATTGATAACTTGGATTTTTCTGAGGCAATGGAGGGTTAAGTGACTTGCCCAAGGCCACAAGGAGTGCTAGTGGGTATCAAATCCTGCTCTCTTGGTTCCTAAGCCAGTGTGCTAATCATTAGGCTACTCCTCCACTCCTCCATAAAAATGCCATAAAAATTGACAGGAAAACCTATCATTTACAAAGGCATAGTTGGAGAGGACAAGAATAAAGGTAAATGGAACGGGGACCTCAGGGAATGGGAGCGAGAAGGTCAAAAGCTTGCTGAAAGAGATGTGTCTTGAGTTTAGCCTTAAACTGGTGGAAGGAGGGCTCTAAGCGGAGGTCAGGGGGCAAGGTATTCTAAAGCGCAGGGCCAAGGAAGTAGAGGGTAGAAGAACAAGTAGATTCAAGTCTGGCATGTGAGGGTGATGGTAAGTGAAGCCGGTTAAGGTGGATATTACGTACAGTATGATGGGGGATATGGAAGTGCAAAACATCGGAGAGATACACTGGAGTATTTGTGTGAACAGCCTTATGGAGTAAAGTTATCAGCTTGTGTTGAGGGAACCAATGATAACGAATCAGTAGCGGTGTAATATGTTCAAACTGGGTAGTGTGGGCAAGTAAACAGGCAGCAGTATTCTGAACCAATTGCAAGTGGTGGAGTTGAAATTAAGGGAGACCAAGGAGCACAACACTGTAGTAATCAAGTTTGTGTGATAGAAAAGGCCAGACAGCTCTATTATGACAGAGAGAGAGGAAAGAGCGACTGATCAGAGCGGAAATGTGAGTCTGAAACGAAGCTATAGAGTCATGCTAAACAGACCTTTTTCTCGAATTGCATTACAACAGCCACTGATCCTTCCAGACAGCTTTTTTCTGTGCTTCGTACCCTCACCTCACTTAACACTGATCACGCCTCAGACCCATCCCAGCCCCTACCTTCCCCCTCCAGTCTTGCTTCATTCTTTGGAACCAAGATCTGCGATCTGTGCGCTGCTCTTCCTTCCTGTCCTCCCCCCTCCTCCATCTCCCCCTTCTTCCTTGTCTCATTGTTGGTCATCCTTTTATGCTATCACACCACCAGAACTCTTAACTCTTATTTCCTCAGTACGCAAGACCACCTGCTCTCTTGACCCCATTCCCTCTACCTGGTTTTCTGAACCTTTTCTTGCTTTCCTACCCTTTATTCTTACCATAATCAATACCTCTCTCCCCTCTGGATCTTTCCCCTCCCTTTGTAAACATGCCCTGGGGTCTGCCCCATTTTCAAAAAATCCACTCTAGATCCTCTTATTCCTGCCAACTACCACCCTGTTTCAAACATACCTTTCCTCACTAAACTTTTAGAAAGATTCGTCTTCTCGCAGCTTTCTCAATACCTGAAACTCCAGAAACTTTCTACATCCTCGACAGTCAGGTTTTCGTCAAGGCCACAGCACAGACACGATTCTAGTAGCACTTCTCAATGATCTCCATTCTTCGCATGACAAAGGTGACATTTCGGTGGTGGTCTCACTAGATCTTTCTGCTGCTTTCGACTTAGTTGATCATTCCCTCCTCCTCTCATGTCTGGGACGCTGGGTTATGGGGAACAGTCTATCGTTGGTTTCACTCTTTGTTATCCTCCCGTTCTTTCTCTGTGGTTTCACCCTCTGGTCCTCATTGCTCTTCTTCTCCCATTTCCCTTCCCTGTGGTGTGCCACAGGGATCAGTCCTCGCACCTCTTTTATTTAATCTTTTCCTTGCACCCCTCACCCTCTGCATCTTAATTTAACCAAACCTTCATGCACTTGGTTCACTTTTGGTGGCCCATGTCCTTCACTTACACCCTCCATTGACAGTTCCACAATTCCTTTGGTTTCTTCCTTTTGGTACCTTGGTGCTCTGCTTGATTCTAATCTTTCCTTCAAGGACCATATTTCGCACCTCACAAAAACCTCTTACTTCTTCTTTCGCCAAATTCGTTCCATTCGTCCCTTTCTTTCTGCTTCTGCCCTGACCACCATTACCATAGCTACCGTGCTTTCTCGTATTGACTATTACCAGTTCTCACTCGTACTCAGCTACATCGTCTACAATTATTACAAAACACTGCAGCAAGGATTATTACCTGTTCCTCCCAAAGAGATCATTCACACCCCTTCTCTATCACCTACACTGGATACCTATCGAGTTTCGTATTCATTTTAAAATTCTTATTCTAGTTCACCGAGCCATTTATACTCAAACGACTCAGTACCTCACTGACCTTCTTCAGTTCCACACTCCCTCCCGTTCCCTTCGTTCAATTCATGTCAACCGTCTTCATCTCCCTTCACCCTCACGTGCACACTTACAATCAACCCGGCACTCCGCTTTTTTCTTCCTTGGTCCAGCCCTGTGGAATTCCTTGCCAACTTCACTCCGCCTAGAAACCAACTTTCCCGCCTTTAAGTCTCAGTTGAAAACTCATCTTTTTAACACAGCTTACAACCTCCCAGTCTCTCAATCTTGACCTGGTTTATCGATGTTTGTCTAAGTTCGTCTCCTGTGTATTCTCTCTTTATGCTTTATAATTTTCCACTTTCCTGTCTAAGATTGTAATTCTTTACCTTTTCCTGGCCTTGTGCCTCTTTATGACTATTTGGCTTATTGTAAACCACCCTGATGTCATATAGGGAGGTATATCAAATCTGAATAAACTAAACTAAACTCTGAGGTACCGGACATTATCCACCAAAGGGATCAGACCAGAAGGGAGGGAAGATGCCAGTGTAGGTAGGGGGCTGTGAGCAGGAAACCAGATGGCTGCAGTTTTAGTCGGAATGAGGTGAAAGAAATTCTGAGTGAACCAGGTGGAAACATCAGAAAGGCATGTGTTCAAAGGAAGCAGATCGGGGGAAGAAGGATTAGTGTAAAAGAGAAGAATCATATCATTCGCATAGTAGTATGCAGAGATCCTGAGCTGCTGGATGAGAAGAGAAGAGGGGAAAGAACAGAGCCCTGAGGAACACCACAAAGTAATGAGAGGACAGAGGAGGGAAGAGAAGTAGTTGTTCCCGAAATGGAGAAGGAGAGCTGACAGAGGAAAGAGTGAAACCAACTGTAGAAAGTACCATAGATCCCAAAATTGTGTAACCGAGCAAGAAGAGTGACATGGTTCACCAAATCAAATGCTGCAGAATGGTCTAAAGAAATGACTAAGGAACTATCACGATCAAGGGAATGGTGAATTTCATTCAGAAGTGAGAGGAGAATTGTTTCCTGTGTGAAAACCTGACTGTATGGGGTGCAGTGCATGAGTAGAATCAAGATGAGTTGAAAGCTGAGTAAAGTCTACTTTTTCCAACAACTTAGAAAGAAAAGGAAGTGTAGAGACAGGATGGTAGTGAGCTGGGATAGTGGGATCAAGAGAGGAGTTTTTCAGAATAGGCTTTACAAGTGCATGTTTCCAATGGGATGGAAAAATGCCAGAATGAAGACTGCTGTTTAGCGTGGCGAGGATTAGTGGCAGAAGAGCGAGGGAAGGCTCAGAGAGTCAGGTGGAAGGAATGGATATGGGGGCATGTGGTTTTGTGGGACAAGGACAAGGGGAATTTTAAGGAAACACATAGTTGGAGAGCAGGAGACTATGCAGAGTAGGATCCAAAAGCAGCCTGAAAGAGGTGAGTTTTTAGCCTGGATGTGAAAAGGGCCAGAGATGGAGCTTGACGAACTGACTCAGGTAGTTTGTTTCAGGCATAAGGAGCAGCAGGGCGGAAAGATCGAAGAGAAGGGCACAGACAGAAGAGATCTGCCAGAAGATTGGCGTTCCTGAGGCGGGGCATAGGGAGAGATAAGACAGGAAAGTTAGAGAGGAGCAGCAAAATGAATGTGCTTATAGGTCAGTAAGAGAAGTTTGAAATGGATATGGAAACGGATAGGGAGCCAATGAAGTGACTTAAGAGGGGTTATAGGAACATAGCGAGACTGGTGGAAGATTAGCTACGCAGCTGAATTCTGAACAAATTGAAGGGGAGAGAGTAATCAGAGGGACCTCCAACAAGGAGACTGCAATAGTCTAGACAGAAGGTGACTAAAGAGTGGATAAGTGTTTTAGTAGGGATCCATGACCCTAGGAGAATTACAGAGAACGAAGAGGACATTCCAATTTTGATGGATAAGAAACTGGGTGTGAGGAAACCCAACACAGTGGTAAAGGAGAAAAACACCAGAATGGCTTTGATAATAGAGGTGTCGGTTCTAAGTGATTATTCTGCGAATCACATGAAGAGGGAGAAGATCCTGCAGTACCAGGAAATGCAGTCAGAGACCAAGAAAATGTGGCAGAAAGATACAGAAATATTTCCCATAATGTTAGGTGCCACAGACTTAAGAAGAATTTCCAAACACACCTGATAAATTAGCCATACATGTTACATTTTATGAACTCCAGAAGGAGGCTCTCTTTGGCACGATGCAAGCATTATGCTGAGCATTAGCAGTAAATTTGAGAGACTGAGATCCTACTTCACATACCCTGGAGCTTAGAAATGAGGTTCATGACCATGATGGTATGCACAAATATAACCCATTTAGAGAAATTGTCCCTGGAGAGACTTCCTGCACTATCATCCAAGGAATTGTGATCCACCTCCTCCCTTACCTGGGAGTCCTAATCCCCCAAGGCTCAGGCAACTTCCTTGGGACTGTGTCCTTCCCCGGACGCTCCCTGCTCTGGCTGAGTGCTTTTCTTGGACCTTGATGAGGCCTTAGGAGGATGACGATGCTTCTGTAGAGGTGGTTGTTGACCACTAGAACCCTCTCGCCACAGGTCCCAGGCTTGCTGAAAGAGAGCCATAAAGTCTGCTGCCACAGGGTCAGAAACTATCTGAGGAGGATGACGGAGCTCTGAGGCAGATTCAGCAAGCAAAACAGGAGCAGCACAGTCTCTACCAGGCACGACACTAGAAGAGCTTCCTGCTGCACAGCCGAAGGTAGAGGAGGCACCGCGGCCCCTGGAGAATCATGCTGGTCCACTGAAGAAGGGGAGGGAGAGGCAGGAACCACTCCTAAGGTTTCCCCAGGATTGGCTGCAAAGGCTGCACATATTTGATCCACCAGATATCTATGCCTATGCCCGCAGCCCAAACAACGAACCTGAGAAGAGGGCATGGAGTAGAAAAACCTCAAACCACGGTACCCCACAAGCCAAAATGGCAGGAAACTGGCAGCACTGCTGAGGAGAAAATGGAGCAAAAAAGTCTTCAGCAGACCGAAGCGTGATCAGGAGAAGGCACACTCGACTGGCTGCTACTGGCAGATAAGATCGGTGGCAGGCAGGAGGCACATGGGATCGGCGACAGGCTCACCAAGGCCACCGCAATTCCACCATGACCCCTGAAAGGCAGCTTAGAAGAAAGAAGGGCCAGCTTACTGTTAGCTACAAACAGACAGAGCCCCTCAATTTAAAGTTCCACGATGCTGGAGGCCACTCTGGGGGTCGGGGGTTCTTACCCATAGACCAGGAAAGCAGAAGAGTGTTTTATCTCCCTCTCTCTACTTTTTTTTGTTTATTTTTCTTTTTAAAGAACTTTAAACACAAATGCAAAATAAAATAAGAGTTTAGACACTGCAGCAAAAGGGACTCCCCCCTCCCCCCCACCAAGAGAGGTACGCCACCCCAGGCTACTCTCTCTGGACAACTCTGAGCCTCATAATCAGGAGACCACCCCCCAAAATGCAGGCAACTCCCGGGGGCACCTCTTGTATGCCCTTGAGACATCCGCACAAGCCACACAGGCAGGCGTCCCCAAGAAGGCTGCCAGGTGCAGAGCTAAGGATGAACCACCATCTGCTGGAGACAGAGAAAATACGGAGGGTGACACCTAGTTGTACCAGTATAAGTGTCAGTGATGATGTCACTGCAATATTCTGGAATTTTTTCTGTCTCCATCATCTGCAGTCAGGTGGCGATAACCCACTAGTCTGGATTGGTCTAGCAGGAAGAGTTGGAAATAGTTATTGAGGTAGTCGAAAACCACTGCTTATCCCTGGGGATAAATAGCTGCAGATCATCATTTTCAATAATGAAAAAAATATACACTGCATATACAGGTGCCAAAATGAAAAATACAAACCAAAAATCTAATGGGACCCACACCAGTATAAAACAACGTCTCTTCTGTTTTTATAAATTATTGAAGATAAATAAACATTTTGGAGAATACAAGTTTTATTCTGGTGAAGATAGTCTCCATTCAGTTGCACTAGATATTTTATTAGTCAATCCTTGTACTAATCCCTCAACTTTATGTGCAAAATAATTTTATAAACTTCAAGAATACTGATTTCAGTAAAATGGCCAAGTACCTGAAGGAGGAGTTGGCAGGGTGGGAGAGGGATAAGGGAAGTGGAACTGCAGTGGGCTAAACTAAAGGTGGCAATAAAAGGGGCAACAGATAAATATGTAAGGAAAGCAAATAAAAACAAGAGGAGAAGGAAACCTATTTGGTTTTCCAAAGAAGTGGCTGCTCAAATAAAGGCAAAAAACACAGCTTCCACAAAATTAAAAAGCTTGCAAACAGAGGAACACAGTAAGGAATACAGGATCAAACTAAATGAGACAAAGAGAGAAATAAGGAAGGCAAAATCAAAGGCAGAGGAAAAGATGGCTAAAGATGTGAAGTGTGGCAACAAAACTTTCTTCAGATATATTGGGGAGAGGAGGAAAATCAGAGGTGGAATTGCAGGACTCAGAAGTGCTGGGAACGGATTTGTGGAAAATGACATAGAAAAAGCGAACTTGCTAAACAAATACTTCTGCTCTGTTTTTACTAAAGAAGATCCTGGAGATGGACCAGCTGTGACTCCCAAATATAAAAATGGGACTGAAGTAGATACCACACCATTCACAGAAGACGAGGTGTTAGAACAACTTGCTAAACTGAAAGTGGACAAGGCCATGGGACCAGATGGGATACATCCCAGGATACTGAGAGAGCTCAGAGAGGTTCTTGCAGGGCTGTTAAAGAATGTCTTCAACAGATCCTTGGTAACAGGAGAGGTTCCTCAGGACTGGAGAATGGCTGATGTCGTATCTCTACACAAAAGTGGTGACAGGGAAGAAGTGACAAACTACAATATGCACGCAATATCACCGCTGCCCGGTCAGCTGCTGCGGCTGTGCAGCAAACCTGCATATTCGTTCAATGAGGCTTTATACCAATATGTATATAGTTTTAACTGTTCTCCAAGTTTAAATTCCCTGTTCTACTGTAAGTCCAATGTAGACCCCCCACATTGGACATTTGAGTTATTTGTGAACCGCGCTGATGTTGAATAGTGCGGTATAGAAAAAATGCTAAATAAATAAAATAAATACAGGTCTGTGAGCCTTACCTCGGTGGCGGGAAAAGTAATGGAGGCGCTTCTCAAAAAACAAATAGTGGACTTTCTCAAAACCAACAGGTTGCATGATCTGAGGCAACATGGCTTTACTGAAGGACGGTCTTACCAAACAAATCTGATTGAGTTCTTTGACTGGGTGACCAGAGAACTAGATCAGGGGCATGCGATGGATGTCATCTACCTGGATTTCAGCAAAGCCTTTGATGCTGTTACTCATAGGAGGTTTATCAATAAACTCAGTAGTTTGGGGATGGGTCCCAAGATGGTGAACTGGATCAGAAATTGGTTGACTGGCAGACGACAGAAGGTGATGGTAAATAGAGCTCACTTGGATGAAGGGAAGGTGATTAGCGGGGTGCCCCAGGGGTTGGTCCTGGGCCCGGCACTGTTCAATGTATTTGTGAGTGATGTTGCTGAAAGACTGAATGAAAAAGTCTGTCTTTTTGCAGATGACACGAAAATTTGCAACAGAGTGGACTCCCCTGAGGGAGTGGATAACATGAGGAAAGATCTGCAAAAGCTGGAAGAATGGTCTAATGCCTGGCAGTTAATATTTAATGCGAAGAAGTGCAGTGTCATGAACTTGGGAAGCAGAAATCCAGGGGAAATGTATGCAATAGGGGGCGAGAGGTTGGTGTGCACGGACCAGGAGAAGGACCTTGGTGTGATTATTTCAGCAGATCTCAAGGTGGCAAAACAGTGCGACAAGGCAGTGACAAAAGCCAGGAAGATGTTGGGTTGAATACAAAGAGGAATTACCAGCAGAAAGGAAGAGGTACTAATGCCACTGTATAAGTCACTGATGAGGCCTCTCTTCGAATACTGTGTTCAGTTTTGGAGACCATATCTTGCAAAGGATATAAAAAGACTGGAAACTGTTCAGAGGAAGGTGACCAAAATGATTTGGAGCCTGCGTCAGAAGCCTTATGAGAAGAGACTTGAAGACCTAAATATGTACACTTTGGAGGAGAGGAGGGACAAGTGAGATATGATTCAGACCTTTAAATACTTAGAGAAATAATGAGCAAACAAACCTCTTCCAAAGGCGGGGAAGCTGTAAAATTAGAGGACTTAACATGAAGCTTCAAGGGGGTAAATTGAAAGGCAATGTCAGGAAATACTTTTTCACTGAAAGGGTGGTGAATGCTTGGAATGCCCTCCCGATAGAATTGGTGGGGGCAAATACAGTGACAGAATTCAAAATGGCATGGGGCAGACACAGTGGATCCCTTTACAGTAACAGGATAAAATCAAAATAAACGTAACTAATTTCTCAACATACAGGGGTGTCCTACATGGAGCGGTGGGTTCACTCCTTAAAAAAAGACATGGAGAGGGGTGGCCTGCACGGAACAGCAAGTGCACCTACTCTTGCCACCTTGCTGGGCAGACTAGATGGACCATACTGGTCTTTATCTGCCGTCATTTACTATGTTACTATGTTTGAGGTGTGAATATAGTAAGAGATGCATTGCTGTTTTAGAGTCTGTGGTGATACGAGACGTTTTGTGTGTGTTTTTGTAGGGTTTTGTGTTATTTTGCAATGTTTTTGATAGCAGACAGTTTGTTATTGTTACTGAAGTGAATCTAGAATTTGAATTTTATTTGTGTACGATGAGCAGTAAGGGAAAACATTCTAGTTCTGTTGGGGTAGTTGCTGTTAGTGTTTACATTGGGCTTCTGTCCCATCCTGTATAAACCCTACTTGAGTGGTTCTGAGCAACTTGAAGGCAGTAAGGCTTCAGAAGGAAGAGTGCTCTATGCTAGTGTCATCTGTTAAAACAAACATACAGTGTATGAATAAAGCCTGCATTGAACTGGTAACAGAGATACTGTGGTTTTCTTCAAACATTAACATGATAGGATTGTTGGATGATGGAGACTGAAGAGGCTGCTATCCTTTTTACAAAGGGATTTAGGAAGTGGGAGCAGACCTTGAATTCTCTGTGTGTTCTGCTATCTTCATTACAATATGAGAATTACCCAAATATGTTATGCCTTAGCTTTTAAGACCCATTCCAGCTGCACTCAGAGTCAGGAGGACCTGAATTCTCTTAATTCTACTTTATTCTCCTGGATATTCAGGTTATTTCAGTCTCGGAGCTTTGAATATGTTTCTATGGATCAGGAATTCTTCCCTCACATCTATTCTCCAGATCACCTTAAGAATCAATCTTCAGTCATTTCAGGAAGGTGTCATGACCTCCTACCTGAATTTTATCTGAGAAACTCCACCCTATGAATACGTCTTCTAATCCAGGAATCTTTTATACTTTTGGAGACTTTGTCCATAAAGTCCCATCGCTAAGCAGAAGCTGAATATACCAGAGTGCATTCTAACCAGGAAGAGATTACATGATTGAGAGGCTCATGCCCACCTTACAGCCGAACAGAGCCTCCGTCCCAACAGGGTAATTTTATAAGCGGCTGCCTAGTTTAAAGACAGCTAAAGCACACTTATTTTAAGACTATTTTATAAAGAAAAGTAGGCATCTACGTTTTTCATATAATACTAGCTTACATGGCCAAAAACATACCTTAATTTAAGGTGTAATCACATTTACACCAGCCCTCGAGTTGATGTAAATTACTGTGCAAGTATGCACATAAATTTAGTACTTTATAATCGACAAGTACCTGCCCACGCTCTGGCGCACTCTTGTATGTGCGCACGATGCAAACAACATATGTACTTTCCTGCTAGTCGGTATCTTATAACAAGTCATTGATGCAGGAAAGCGGCCATTTAAACAGATTGGCACCTAAACCTAGATGCCTCCTTATAAAATTACCCCCCACATTTACAAGTTCTGTTCTGTAATTCAGTTTCTAAAAATCCTTCTCCTCCCCATGTCCAGTTCTTTCTTAAATCCAGAGAGGAATGTTGCTGCTATGCAAGGATTTAAGTGTGTACCGTTTTTAGAGAACATCCAAGTTACAGTTTACTTTGAGCTAGATGCAGAGCAGAAAATAAATATTATCGTTAAAGTTCATATATTTTTATTGAAATTTATATATAAATAAAACAAGAGAGGTTTCCAGAACGAGGTCAGATTTCCTGCCTGCTAAGTGTCTTTTCAAGTACAGAATTGTTCCTCACTCCTCACCTTCTGCAACAGGAAAGTTTTACCTGAAGAGACAGTCTCTGGTAGAGCTTATGGCTGAAGAAAGTGTATGGGAAGGGCAAGAGAAGAACATTCCTCTAAGAAGATCATCAGGACAGTCAGGGACCCTTCCTGGCCCCTCAGATCATTTAGTGCAGGGAAGACAGTCCTTAGAACACTGATTGGCCCTAAGAGGTTTGTGGTCCCAGTACAGCTGGATGAACGTTCACTGTGAGTTCAGTATCTATATTCATGTCGGATCTGGTGTCGATTTTAAACAGATAATTCTTGTACATTTACCTAAAGGTGGAGAAGGTTGGTCGTTTTTCCTCACAGTTATCACTCCCTTTCCTAGTCTCTGCTGTCTGGATAACAATGGTGGCTATTTCACTGGAACAAGGTGGTGATGGAGATGGCTCTTCAGAAACATATTTCAGGATATGTGGACTGTTTTCATGACGCCGGACATAGCTCTGGTTGATGAGATGCATAATGCAGGAAAGAACATCAGCATGACTGCAGCAGAAATTTGGGAACTCTTGAGTGATTCCTGCCTTCCATTTCCGACAGGTGCTCACCACCTGGAGAGGGAGAAAAAGCAAGATGAATCATGGCGCTACCATACACACATACTAGACCGTCCCACCCCATATTCTACTTTATGGAGGTCATTTCATATCAGGGAGCCAATTCCTGAGTTCTGTTTTAATGACTGTAAAGCACAGTTACTTACCTGTAACAGGTGATCTCTGGGAACAGCAGGAATTAGTCTTCACATATGGGGTACGTCGGTACTGACGGAGCCTGCACGGGAATGCTCCCCAGCATCCAATCAGAAAGCTTTTGGGAGCATCCCTCGCGCCTGCGCGCTGACTTCCCGCCTTTCCCACTGCCTCTCCTCAGTTGAGTTTCATAGCTGAGATAGAAGGAGAGAAAGAGGAAAGGAGATAGAGAGATACAACTCCTAGGGGAGGTGGGTGGGTTGTGAAGACTAATTCCTGCTGTTCCCAGAGATCACCTGTTACAGGTAAGTAACTGTGCTATCTCCAGGAACAAGCAGGAATGAGTCTTCACATATGGGGACTCCCTAGCAGATCCCATAAAATGCGTATCCCTGGAACAGGATGGCATTTCCCAAACCTGGATCCCCGGCATCCCCTGAGGGATGGGGGGTAGGAGTTGAATAGAGAAGAGCTGTAGAGGAACAGCGAATCTAAAGACTACAGGAAAAATGAGTCTTTAGAAGGTATGTCAAGTATCATTAAAGTATTTAATGAACTAGTACAATATAGAGCTTACCTACTGGATTGTAGGAAGTAGAACTGTGATGGAGTGTACTGTAGATGCAGTAGCGGAATCCTCAAGGTAACTTCACAGCAGTGAGGATGAAGTTCCAAACCTGGAATGGGCAGGTGACCCAGGTGTCAACTGGGGTAGGAGAAGAACGGCAGGTCTTCAATGGAAAGCTTTATGGGAAAAAGCTGAAAACTCTTTTAGGTACAGAGTTATTAACATTGAGGACTAAAAGAAGAAGACTGACCGATCTGGAGAATTAGCCCAGTCCTGAAGGGAAGAGGGGGTATGGAAAAAAGCCCCTATTCCCAAGGAGAACAGAAGTGTACTCAGAAATACAGAAGATGTACACTGTCTTTCCTAGCTGGTAAGAGATAGGAAGACATTGAAGTTTGATACTTCATAGACAGGGAGATCTATAACAAAAATAGAAGCTGTTGACGTCACAGCAGTAATTGTGTGTATAACCGCTCCCACTTACTGAGCCGTATGAGAACAGGCAAGTTGACTGTCTGGACCCCTTAAGAAGGTAAAAGCTTTATAGCACAGACAGTTAGGGAGATAGAAGGTAATACATAGCGTCCTATGGACATCTCCCAATGGGCACATATATATATATACATATATGGAGATACATACATATCTATATATATATGAGCATATATGTCTAGATATGTGATATATATATATATATATATAGATGGGCATGACTTATGCCCACACAGACTACAGAAATATGTATGTATAGGACATATACATACATGAATATAAGTCTGAGGATACATGCCTGCAACTGAGCCCCACAAAAACATTCACATGGGGAATGTGAGGGGAAAAGATTCATCTAATAATGAGGGGGTAAAAACCACCTGAAGATATATAGAGAATCTATTTCTGTGGTGCAGGAATGTAGTTCAGTGGAATAACCAGTATGGTTGCGTGAAAAAACAGAGGGTAATAGCAGTCTGGCAAGAGCACGTCAGGAGTACTTTAGGACTCTGACATGTCCAAAGGACAAAAAAAACCGCATAGACTAAGATACCAGGATGACCCAGCCAAGGGACACAGGGGTATCATGTACACTAAAGGAGAATGCGTTGTCCAAGTGGAGCAGAAAAGCATAATGCCAAGCTGTAAGGAAAAAAGGGGTAGATTCCTGCAAGATTGGGAACTCCTTGGACATTCACGCCATGGAATGATTATATAAACTTTTTCTACTATATGGGAAAAAACCCCAGAGACAAAGTTCAATGCTCTGTAGCAAGGGCCCATAGTAGAAAGCTTCTCTGAAGATTGCAGAGAGCATTGTGCAGGAGAATTATAAGATAATACTGACAGAAGTCAGGTGTGTTGCCACATCCTAGGAAAGGATATGGCTAGAAGAAGATAACCTGCAGTGAGTAGTGTGACATAGTGGGTCCTTCCAGCCCGTTAGATGAGGCTAAAAAGCCAGGAACAGGAGTAGGGCTGAGTTGTAAACAAAAGCACATGGCTCCTGGTTACCTTAGAAACCAAACACAGAGGCAAGAGAAACGCCGGTGCTACCATTCAGGGAATGAGTCACGAGCTAATGCAGGACACCTGCTAGGGGGTGGAGTTGAGCACTGCCCTAGAATTCACCCTGATAAAGAGAGTTCAGTTGAGCTTATGGAGTTAGAAGGAGAAGGGTTTGGAGAAGGAGTAGGAGCTGAGGCATGTGTGCTGGATAAGGAAGCTAATGAGAGCTACGGTGAAGACAGCAGTGCCAGGAAAAAGCCAGAGTCTCTGTGGAAGGGTGAGACAGAGTCTTTCTTCAGGAAAAGAAAAGAAACCCCAAGGGAAGGATATAATAAGGGCAGAGTGGATTACCTGAAGTATTCAGGGGAACACAGAAGAGAAAGGAAGCTAGTAAGGCAAGTGAAATCTTCTGTGCAAGGCTTAGGTTGGGAACCTACAGCCTGTCCAAAGCCACAAAGAAAACCTCCACCAGCTAGGCTAAAAGGTAAGCCAAAAGGCTGGTATAAAATAGTTTCAGTGACTGTATTTACCCAGAGGGTTGGAGCTGGGAAGAGAATACCTGTGCTGATAACGTTTGTGAAAGCCAGTATTTAACTCAGGAATATCAGGTGAAACCTGAAGCAGTTAGAAAGGGCATCAGGAGTGCCGTTACAAACATTTCCTTCTAACCAGGAAGAGTTAATGGACTTTGAACCTGAGTGTGTGAATATTGATGAAGATATCATGGACTGTACGATATCGCTTGCTAATGAAATAATCTCATTACGCTGAAGGCATGTTTTGAAAGAGAAAGTACAGCACTACTAGCATTGGGAAGCAGAGAGCTGTGAAGAAACAGCATTGTTATGTTGGAATGCTAGATATCAACCTGTTTATTGCTGAAGTAAGCCTTTTCTGTTAAAGAACCTTTGTTTTGTCCTTATGCCAGTAAATACCTGGTTTGTGTTACTTTGTTCATGGTGAAATCCACCCCGGGAGGGGAAATAAAATCCTTTGGTTGCTTAAACCACTTTTCCACAACTGCTCCTCATTGATTCAGTGAAAGGACTACATTTCCCAAAAAGCCCACTTCAGGATTTGTAAAGTAGCTGCTTCAGTGGGGAAGACCCACTCACTTAACCTCTACACACTTATATACGGGGGTTTAAGGAGAGCTGGTGACAGTAGTAATATGCAAGATAGTTGAAAGTAGCTTGCAATGAGTATTAAAGTATTCACTGGAACTCCTGCATACACAGCAACTGAACAAAACAGCAGAGGGGATTCTCCTGTATAAAAACAGAGAGAAAACAGACAAAGGGAGCGGAGATATTCCCGTCCCTGTCCGATGAGTTGTTCAGAGCATGCATTGAAGGATAACAAAAAGTCTACACTGGAAGAAAGAGAAGTGTTTCAGCATGGTACCAACCCAAGCAGGGGAAACCCTGGAAGAGAGGGGGTTGGAAAGCGTAGTTACTCACCTGTAACAGGTGTTCTCCAGGAGCAGCAGGAATCAGTCCTCACATATGGGTGACGTCGGCGCCGACGGAGCCCTCGCGGAGCAATTTTCCCCAGCTTTCAAAGAAAGCCTTTGGGAATTGCAGCGCGCATGCGCGGTCCTCTTCCCGCCCAAGGGTGCCATCTTGCTCAGTCAGATGACATAGCTAAAAGACAGCAAAAATTAGCAAAAACGAAAGCATAGAACTGCAACTCCAAGGGGAGGAGGGAGGGTTGTGAGGACTGATTCCTGCTGCTCCTGGAGAACACCTGTTACAGGTGAGTAACTACGCTTTCTCCAGGACCAAGCAGGAAGTCAGTCCTCACATATGGGACTCCCAAGCTGAAGCCATCCGCCCCGACGCCGAGGGAGTCGGCGTCGACGACCTCGGTCCCGAACGGGAGGCCGAAGGAGACCTCGACCGAGGATCGACTCGAGCCCTCATGGACTCGAGGATCGGCTCGGTCTCCAGGGTCGACTTGGAGGTCGACGTCCCGGTGGTCAGGGCAGAAGCACCAGCGAGGCCAGCGATCAATGCCCGCTGCTGGTCCATGAAGGCAGCGCTGAACCACAAGTGGATCCAATCTCCACTCGTGCGGTTGGAGGATTCTGCTCAATTTGTCTGCCAGGTAGTTTTCCTGACCTGGGAGATAGACAGCTCTGAGGATGATGTTGTGACGGACGGCCCAAGAGCAGAGATTCCGTGCTTCCTGACAGAGAAGGAAGGAGCCCGTCCCGCCTTGTTTGTTCACGTAGAACATCGCCACCTGATTGTCGGTCTGGACTAGCACCGACTGGTGAGAAATCAGGTGAGAGAAGGCTTTGAGCGCTAGGCGGATGGCTTTGAGCTCTAGGAAGTTTATCTGCTGAGCGGACTCCCGAGACCTTGAGTACAAGTCCCTTGACAATGTGCTCCCCAACCCTGGAGAGAAGCATCGGTCGTCAGGACGTGAGAATGCGGAGGGGGCTGAAAAGACACCCCTAGCACTAGGTTGGGCAGATGAAGCCACCATCGTAGAGATGAGACCAGCTGGTCGGAGATCTGCACAGAGTCCGCTAGGCTCCCCGTGGCCTGAAGCCATTGAGTGCGAAGGCACCACTGAGCAGGACACATATTCAGGCGGGCATTGGGGGTTACATGGACCGTGGAAGCCATATGACCGAGCAGTCTCAGAAATTGCCTGGCGGGGACCAGGGAATTGCTGTGAAAGTGGCTGGTGAGATCCATGAGCCGCTTGGCCCTGTCCAGAGGGAGGAAGGCCCTCGCCTGAAGAGTGTCCAACCTGGCGCCTATGAACTCGAGATTTTGAGAGGGGAGCAAAGTGGACTTTGCGAAGTTTATGACAAAACCCAAGTGCTGAAGCAGAGCTACAGTGCGATGAGTGGCTTGAATGGCTTCTTGGGCAGACTGGGCTCTGATGAGCCAGTCGTCTAGGTAGGGAAACACAAAAAGGCCCTGAAGCCTTAGATAGGCCGCCACCACTGCCAGGCATTTGGTGAACACTCTGGGGGCGGAGGATAGGCCAAAGGGCAGTACTCTGTACTGGTAATGATTTCCACCCACAACAAACCTGAGATATTGTCTGTGGTCTGGATGAATAAGGATATGAGTATACGCATCCTTTAGATCCAAGGAGCATAGCCAGTCTCCCTGCTGGAGGTAGGGCAGCAGGATTCCAAGGGTAAGCATCTTGAACTTTTCCTTTGCAAGGAACTTGTTTAGGTTTCGCAAGTCTAGGATGGGTCTGAGGCCTCCTGTCCTTTTTGGAATCAGGAAGTACCTGGAGTAAAACCCTTGACCCTTCAGGTGGTGGGGCACCAGTTCCACGGCTTGTTCCTGAATGAGACTTGCCAACTCCTGAAGGAGTAAGTCCCTGTGCAAAGGGAGTCTGGGAGGCTCCCCTGGAAAGTAGGAGGGAGGTACCTGGTGAAAGTGAAGAAGATAGCCCTTTTGAACTATGCGAAGTACCCAGGTATCTGTGGTGATGTTGGACCACCTGTGTGCAAAGTGGACCAGCCGACCTCCTGTGCTGAGAGGAATCAGCTGAGGGGGAGAGGCTATGCTGAGAAAGTCAAAAACCCCCACCCTGCTGAGCAGGGGCTGGTGGTGCAGGCTTGGGGGCTTGCTGCCTACGGGATCCATTACCCCATCCCTTGGCCTGCTTGCCCTGTGGGGGAGCTGGAGAGGCCTGATACTGAGGGTAGTATTTATAGGCAGCACCTTTCCTCGGGTAAAAGGGCTTTTTCCCCGAGGCCTTCTTCTTTTGAGAAGGGGCAGAGGATTTCCTTGAGAGACGAGTTCTGGTGAGAGTCTCCGTCTCGATTTGTGCAGCCTTCTGATCCATGGGCTTGCCAAAGAGGTTGTCACCTCGGCAGGGGACATCGACCAACTTGTCCTGCACCCAGGGCTCGAGGTCGGACGTCTGGAGCCAAGCCTGGCGGCGTCCACCGATGCCGGCCGCGGCTACTCGAGCCGAAGCCTCAAAACCATCATAGGCTGCTCGAGAAATAAACTTGGAGCACTCTCGAATACCAGTAGACAAGGATTGGAACCTCAGCAAAGGTTCATCGGAGAGACCAGCAGAGAACCCGGCTATTTCCTTAGCCAGGTCTCGGAGATACATGCCCATGTAGAGCTGGTATGTCTGGACTCGACAAGCAAGCATAGAGCCCTGGAAGCACTTCCTACCGAGGGCATCCAGGCTTCGGGCCTCCCTACCGGGGGGCACCGAGGAGTGCATTTTTTTGACTCTTCAGTCTATGCATGGCCGATTCCACCACCATGGAATGGTGCGGTAGTTGTGCCTTTTGGAACCCGGGGCTCTTGCGGACTCGATAAATGGAATCGACCCGCTTGCTCAATACCGGCGACGACGCCGGGCTCTCCCACATGCGGAAGAGAAGTCGTTCCAGCATGGGAGGAACCGGTACAATAAAGGCCTCCTTCGGGGGAGAGTCATATTGGAGGGCATCGAGTTCTTCGACTCGAGGCTCCTCCTCGGGATCCGCAGGGAAGGCCAAGGCTTTTGCCATATCCCTCACGAAGTCTGAGAACCGGGTATCCTCCGGGGGGGACCGTCTCCGAGGTTCGGACTCGGGGGAGTCCGATGGGACACACCGAGTCCGAAAGGAACCAGGTGACTCTTCGTCCTCAGATTCCCAGGCCGACTCTTCGGAGGAGGAGTCGACCAGCTCCGGTCGGGCGGGCACTGAAGCCATCCGCCCCGACGCCGAGGGAGTCGGCATCGACGACCTCGGTCCCGAACGGGAGGCCGAAGGAGACCTCGACCGAGGATCAACTCGAGCCCTCATGGACTCGAGGATCGGCTCGGTCTCCGGGGTCGACTTGGAGGTCGACGTCCCGGCGGTCAGGGCAGAAGCACCAGCGAGGCCAGCGATCAATGCCCGCTGCTGGTCCATGAAGGCAGCCAAGCTGACCTCCAAGGCCGTCAACCTGAGTCCGAGCTCAGGAGACCCAGCAGCCCCCGACTCGGGCCCCGACGGCATCGGGCCCGACGTCGGGTCCTTCGGAGGTGAGTCCACGAGGACAACAGTACTCACGTGAGCGGGCAAGTCCTCCTCGAGTCGAGGATGTTTCGACGGCCTCTCCGACTCCAAGGACCCGGGACGGGAATCGGGGCTATGCGACCTGGCCCTCGAGGGACCAGGAGCGTCCACCGATCCCGCTCTCGCGGGTTTCTTCTTCCGATGATGTTCCCGGGTAGGAGACCCCCTTTCAGAGGAACTTCGACGATGCTCAGGACCAGAGTCCCGAGACGTCGAAGCCTCTGACGAGGTCCGAGCCCGGCCGGAGTCAGAGAAGATACGCTCCCGCTGGTGCTGCCGACTCCTCAATGCTTTTGAGGACATCTTGCCGCATGGCCCGCAGATCATGGAGTTATGATCCGGGCCTAGGCAGCGGAGGCAGAAGTCGTGAGTGTCTGTAAGAGACATAAGTTTCTTACAGAGGTCACACTTTTTGAAGCCACTGGCCGCCATCGGGGGAAAAAGGGCCCCTGCGAGGTCGAATGACCGGGCAGCCAGGGAAAAGAAAAAAAGCTCGAAGTCTGTCACGAAGGACAAAAAACCGAAAAATAACGGACGGACTCGTAACCGGCGTCGCGAGTCCGGGCGGGAAAAGAACCGGCGTCGAACCGAAGAAAAATAAAGAAAATAGAGAAAAATCAACTTTTCTGCGGGGGATTCACAGGCAACCTCTGTAGGGCTCCGCGGAAAAAAGAAGACTGAGCAAGATGGCACCCTTGGGCGGGAAGAGGACCGCGCATGCGCGCTGCAATTCCCAAAGGCTTTCTTTGAAAGCTGGGGAAAATTGCTCCACGAGGGCTCCGTCGGCGCCGACGTCACCCATATGTGAGGACTGACTTCCTGCTTGGTCCTGGAGAAAGTGACTTACCATATGGTAAGTCAGCTGAAGGAAGAGATGTCCATGTGGGGACAGAAACTATCATGGGATTGTTGTAACCTCCCTTTGTAGTAGTAAGAAAGGGAGAATTCTGTAACCCATGGACAAAAGTATCCTAACAGCGTAGCATACTGAAAAAGAAAAAAACAGTGTAGGGTTTGAGAATAAACTTCTGCTAAGAAGAAGTTAACTGTAGATTGCAACATACAGGAACCTATGGTTGCTGGTTATGATTAGACTGGCTAGAGTCTGGAGACTTCAGACTAGGATGAGATGTCCCTTGCTTGGGTACATCTGGAGGATGGGCAGGAGAAGGGTGACACCTTCTTTTCTTAGGGAAAGAAGGTTTGGCAGGACATTTTCTACGTCCTGGGTTAAAAGAAGGCTTAGGATGGTTTCCAGAACCAGGGAAGTCAGTGGAGCAATGAGCAACCTGACGTAAAGCCTCTTTATTGAAGAGATTTTCTCCAGTACAGGGAGAATTACCCAGTGTATGTTGTGCCCATCTGCTCAAGTCTGAAGCTTGCAGCCAGGCTGTACGACGTGCTCCAATGGCAATAGCAGAGGATCTGCTAACAGACTCAAAAGAGTCTAGAGAAGCACGAGAAAGAAACCAAGAGATATTCCTGCTATGATTAAGAAGCAAGGAATAGTCAGTGGCCTTAGGTTCTGACAAAAAAGGGGACAAAAGAGATAATTTCTCTGTGACCTCCTGAAGTGTCAGACTCATATAAAAAATATATGAAATAATTCTTGAAGCCAGCATAGAAGTTTGGAAGGTTTGATGTCCAAATACCTCCGTGGCATAAATGTTCAGGGAGAGAGCCTCTTTCAATTGAAAGCAAGTTCTGCTACGAGGGGACATGGGATGAGGGTGAAGGGAGATAGATTCAGGAGTGATATGCGGAAATATTTCTTTACGGAAAGAGTAGTGGATCCGTGGAATAGTCTCCCAGTGGAGGTGGTAGAGATGAGGACAGTAACTGAATTCAAGAAAGCATGGGACCAACACAGAGGATCTCTAAAGGCAAAAAGTGGACTGTTGTAGTTGTTATGGAAGGACAGACTAGATAGGCCATGTGGTCTTTTTCTGTCGTCATGTTTCTATGTTTCTATGTAAAGGCATCAAGTGCTTTAGATGCACGACCTGGCGGATAAGAAGAATGCTTCTTCTTGCTTCTTACCTTCCTCATTGCTGATTCCACTACAATGGAATGATGTGTAAGTTGGTTCTTTTGAAACCCCAGAGAGGGAGGCACCTGATACAGAACATTAATGGCTGTAGAAGGCAAAGGAACCTTTAAGGGTGATTCCCACATCCTCAGAAGATCATCCTGCAAAGAATGATGTAAAGGAAGCATTATATTTTCCTTTTCTGCAGGATCTTGGTCAAGAGTAAAGCCAGGAATAGGAATGGCAAGAAAGGTTGCCATGTCAAGGAGAAATTTCTGAAAAGAAGGATCTCCAGTAGGAACTATTCCTGGATAAGCTGAGGTTGAAGGAGCAGCTTGAGCACCAGAAGACATACTGGACTGGTGCAGAAAAAGAATCCTGCTAGATGGACAGTGATACTGACAGTTCTGATTTGAGGCAGTTAGTACCGCATCGTCAGTGCCCGGTATCGATTCCAAACTAGGCATAGAAAGGATCGATGGCACCGATGGAACTGCCGGAATTGACATCGATACCGGTACCGGTATCGGAGACGATAATGTCATCGAAGCAGTAATCGGGGGCTGCTGAAGCGGTGCCGAGGTAACCAGAGAGCCTTGGTAAATATCCTCGGTACTGCGTAGTCGGAAACAAAATGGATCGGTTCCGAAATGCGTCGGTACCAAGTCATCGAGACTGGATATCGATTCTAGACTCGGCATCGAAGCGACGGAGTCCATCGATGCATGTCTAGAAGGTACCGACGTTGGTGGTGGTATCGGCGATGCCGATACAGGAAAGTCAATCGGAGTCGCATCAATCGGTTCCGAAGGCACCGAGGACGTCCGAAGACGATGCCCGGTGAAGAGCGGAACACTCGACACCGGCGCCGATGTCGGGGTATCGGTACCGCTCAAAGCCGATACCAACCCCGAGCATGGCGAAGATACAGGAAAGTCAATCTGGGTCATATCGATCGGCCCCGAAGGTACCGAGGATACCAGATGACGATCCCAGGTGAAGAGTGGAACACTCGACACCGATGCCGATGCCGGGGTATCGGTACCACTCGAAGCCGGTACCAACCCCAAGCATGGCTGGGATACAGGAAAGCCAATCTGGGTCGTATCGATTGGCCCCGAAGGTACCGAGGACACCAGATGACGATCCCTGGTGAAGACTGGAACACTCGACACCGGTGCCGATGCCGGGGGATCGGTACCGCTTGAAGCGGATACCACCCCCGAGCATGGCTCAGGTATGTTCTGTGAGGGGTGAGCCCCAGGAACAACCTGAAACCCCGTAAATGCTTTGGAGCCCGAAGACTCCCGCCGGGGTGTTATTGCCAATGGGGTCTTGAGGGCAAGGCCGGAGCCGTCATCATGCTGGGCATGAGACTTACCCTTCAAGAATTGGCTAGTCTTAACAGACTGTTTGTGGGTTACCTGATCCTGGAGAGAAGAATAAACCGGTGTCCTCACCTCAGGAGGAAAAACGGCATCGAGGGAAACTCAAAAAAGGGAAGGTCTTCTCCCAATAATATAGCCTGAGGTATCAGGGGAAAAAAGGGTCAGGACCCAAACAGGTTAGACACCAAGCATTGGAGTCTAAAAAGAAAACTAAGTTTCCACAGTGAAGGCACCTCTTAGGGGAAGAAGGCTCCATGTTGGAAAAGGCCTGGTAGGCCCCAAAAAGTTAAAACAAAAAACTGAGGAGAAAATATTTCTCTAAGTTTGAAAAAGAAAAGAATAAAGCACTGGCGGTACCGGTATCGGCGGGAAAGACAGCCGCGACCACAAGAAAACAAGGATTTTAAAGAAAAAAATTTCTGCGGTGACAGGAGGACATCCTGTTGGCTCCGTGGAAAAACGAAAACTGAGGAGAGGCAGTGGGAAAGGCGGGAAGTCAGCGCGCAGGCGCGAGGGATGCTCCCAAAAGCTTTCTGATTGGATGCTGGGGGAGCATTCCCATGCAGGCTCCATCGGTACCGACGTACCCCATATATGAAGACTCATTCCTGCTTGTTCCTGGAGATACCGCTTTGCCTGTACCTAGAAAGGTGTTATAAAAGTTTTTAATAAACAAACTCTATGTCTGTTTTATAAAGGCAACAAAAACACCTATGCATCCCTCTAAAGGAGGCTCTCAGAACTATACTTCACAGTGCAAACTCTCTTCCACAAGTTTACACTTGCCTCAAAGGAGGTATGTGGAAAATTTCAATGTACTGTCCACAATTATTCCAAGTTCTTTTTCTCCACTCCCATCATTTTATACCCATAGTTGGGATCATCTTTCCCTATGTCTATCACTTTTTACTTGTCCACATTACATTTCATCCACTATTTGGATGCCCTGTCTCCTAATCTCCCAAAAACCTTCTGCAATTTCTCACAATCCTGTACCATTTTAACAACTTTGAATAATTTAGTGTCATCTGCAAATGTGATTACCTCACGTTGCTCTTTCTCCAGGTCATTTATGCATATGAAGGGCACTTCCTTACTGACTCTGTTCCACTTGAAAAATGCATCATTTAGTCCTATTCTTGGTTTCCTGTATTTTATCCAGTTTCCAGTCCACAAGAGGGTATTGCCTCCTATCTTATGTCTTTTTAATTTCCTGAGAAATCTCTCATAAGGAACTTTGTCAAACACTTTCTGAAAATCCAAATACACTATAAGGTTCATTTTAGACACTCTGTTGGTGATATGGATATCTGAAAACGGGCACTCAGACATTCAAATCACAAAGATGTTCCAGGAGCTACTTTAGAAAGCCAAGTAGACATCCCTGACATGATCACATAGAAATCACAAAGGGACATGGTGGTTATATAGTCTGGGTGGTGGTACATAGATACACATCACTGTGTGATCTTAGAATGGCCCAAGCATGTCTGGCCCTATCTTTTCACATATCCATGCCTATACCTGCTCCTGACTACAAATAAGTTGTAAAATAGTGCTTGTTTCATGGAAGCAACACATACAGAGGGAAGAGCGAAATGTGCTCTCACCGCCACAGCAAATTTTGCTAGGTCAAAAGAAACCTATACGTTATTTGACAGTCCTTTCACTGCCTGCCCTGCAACTGCTCATATGCAGATCTGACATGGCCTGCTGGGACATATACAGGGCGGCCCAAAAGAAGTGAGAACATCTCGTAGCATATATAGTGTTTTCCACCTTTAGTAGGTCTATGTCTGTGTTTGAGTTCTGATAAGTAATTCCGTACCCCAGGGTTCTGCCCTCTCGGCACTTCTGTTCAACATATACATGCGACCCCTCTGCGACATCTTCAAAAGACATAATATTAAATACCACATCTATGCGGATGATATTATGCTTTATACGCAACTAGATGCGGCCGACCCTCAATATACACTACTCGAAAAATGCCTGGATGAGATGTTAGGCTGGCTACAGAAAAACAACATGACAATAAACCATAAGAAAACAGAAGTCATGTACATATCCAGCAAACCAAACTTCAACCCCCCCCCTACAATCACACTGTGCAATAACACGTACAGCACGAAAAATGAAATAAAATATCTGGGAGTCACACTCGACTGCAACCTGAAAATGGAGACACACCTACGCAAAACGAATAAAGCCATCTTCCATAAACTAAGAGTGTTACAACCACTAAGGAAAATAATAGAACCCGGTGATTTTCGGTCGGTAGCACAAGCTCTCATTATACCGCACTTGGATTACTGTAATGTCATCTTACGAGGGCTGCCTAAAAAATCTCTAAATATCCTGCAGATGGCCCAGAACGTAACAGCCAGGATCATAATGGGAACAAGCATTGCTGAACACATTACCCCCATTTTAATAGAGCTACACTGGCTACCAATTGCAGCCAGGATTCAATACAAGATATTAATGACCACCTTCAAGCTAATAAACAACTTATCCCCATCATTCCTATCCTCACTTATCAGCATGCAACCCACAAATAGGGACAGAAGAACCATCAACTCAGGAACCCTGCAAGTCCCCATCAACATCAGGACAGTGAAAACAATTACGAGTCATAGAGCCTTCTCTTTCTCTGCACCAACTATCTGGAATCAACTCCCCTGTGAGCTGCGCCTAACCAAGGACATCACCAAATTCAGAAAAGAGCTAAAAACACACTTATTCCGATGTCATTACAATCAAATATAACCTTCTACTGCTAGTGATTTGTAAAAACTGATATATGTTTAAATATGTTTTAAATATGTAAATATGTATATATAAATGTAAAAACGTATGATTCGTCCCCGAAGACGCCAATCATGTGTGCTGTGACCTCAGATCTATGTATATACCCCCCCCCCCCAAGTCTTGATTGACTACCCCACGAAGATTAATCAAACCGCCGCTGATCGCTGGAAGTAGCGGTATATAAATGTGTAGTAAATAAAAATAAATAAATATATAAGTTATTTAAAAATTCAAAAAGACAGATGTAAACGACTGACAAATTAAAAAAACAAAGACGGCGACCGGAAATTGTCAAAATAAAGACGTTATATAGCTAAAAAAGGTAAATAAGTAAACTATTTAAGTTTTTAATTTATGAAATGTTCTCACTTTTTTGGGCCACCCTGTATGTATGATAGCTTAGATGCTCCTATTCTGAAATACCTTGGTTGGCACATCTATCTACCACTTTAGAAATGTAAGCGTACCCAAAATGCTAAAAAATGTAGGGTCGTGCATTTGGGCTGCAACAATCCAAGGGAGCAGTACAGTACAGGGAGGTGACGTACTTCTGTCCACGAAAGAAGAACGGGACCTAGGCGTGATTGTGTCTGACAATCTCAAAGTAGCTAAACAGGTAGAAAATGCGATGGTGAGATAGAAGGATGCTTGGGTGCACAGGGAGCGGGATGGCCAACAAAAGAAAGGAGGTGATAGTGTCTCTGTATAAGTCTTTGGTGTGACCTCATTTGGAGTATTGTGTGCAATTCTGGAGACCGCACCTTCAAAAGGATATAAACAGGTTGGAGTGAGTGCAGAGGGTGGCTACTAAAATGGTTAGTGGCCTTCGTTATAAAACATATGCGGACAGACTTAAAGCCCTTAATATGTATACTTTAGAGGAAAGAAGGAACAGAGGTGATATAATTGAGATGTTTAAATACCTCCGTGGCATAAATACACAGGAGGAGCACCTCTTTCGATTGAAAGCCAGCTCTGCTACGAGGGGACATAAAATGAAGGTGAAAGAAGATAGACTCAGGAGCAATATACGGAAAAATATTTCTTTATGGAAAGAGGGGTAGATGCGTTGAATAGTCTCCTAGTGGAAGTGGCCGAGATGAGGACAGTATCTAAATTCAAAAAAGCATGGGACAAACACAGAGGCTCTCTAAAGGAAAAAAAGGGGATTCTTGAAGTGGTTGATATAGAAGGCCAGACTAGATAGGCCATGTGGTCTTTTTCTGCCATCATGTTTCTATGTTTCTGTGTGCTTCAGCAAACCTGACCTGCCACTTCTTATCCCCCTCCGATGCAACTTACTATCAGAGGGGGGCAGAAGTGGCAGGTCATGTGTGCTGAAGCACATGGCCTGCTGCGGGCAACAAAGCAGAAGCACAAAGCCACCGCTTTTAAAATGAGCAAAAGAACATAAGAACATAAAATATGCCATACTTGGTCAGACCAAGGTCCATCAAGCCCAATATTCTGTTTCCAAGAGTGGCCAAACTAGGTCACAAGTACCTAGCAGTTTCCACAGAAGACATAGGTTCCACAATGCTTGTATTGGGTAAAGCAGTGGATATTCTGGGTCCCCTTTAATAATGGTTTATGGACTTTTCCTCCAGGAACTTCTCCAAATCTTTTTTAAACCCAGCTACACTAACAGCTTTTCCTACATCCTCTGGAAGCAAATTCCAGAGTTTGATTACATGTTGAGTAAAAAAATATTTTCTCTTATTAGTCTTAGCTTCATTACATCCCCCTAGTCTTTCTATATTCTGATGACATAAACAATCGATCTACGTTTACCCGTTCCACTCCATTCATTAATATATAGACCTCTATCATATCTCCCCTCAGCCGTCTCTTTTCCAGGGTGACGAGCCCTAACCTTTTTAGCCTCTCTTTATAGAGGTATCCATCCATCCCCTTTACCAATTTGATGAGGAAAATAGCTAAGAAAAAACTAAAAGGAGCGGTTGCAAAGGTTAAAGACTTACATCAAGCTTGGGTTTTGTTTAAAAATACTATCCTGGAAACCCAGACCAGCTGTATTCCACGCTTTAAGAAAAGTGGAAGAAAGTCCTTAAAACTGCCAGCATGGTTTAAAGGTGAGGTCAGAGAGGCTGTTGCTGCCAAAAAAGCATCTTTCAGGAAATGGAAAAAAGAGCCAAACGACGAAAACTGGAAACAGCACAAGCACTGGCAAGTTAAATGCAAAGCATTGATAAGGCAGGCAAAGCGAGAATTTGAGAAGAAACTTGCTATGGAAGCAAAAATTTTATACTGTTTATTTTATACTGTTCAATTCCATCATGTTATAGATCTTTTACGTCATGCATTTGACCTATTTCATGTTTATATTTCATGTATATAGTTCATGTATATAGTTCAACCCCCCCTGTTATCCAAGTTTATACCCCTGTTCGATGTAAAACCAAACAGAAGTGTGTTTTGGTCATTTTGTTATACTGTGAACCGCGCTGATGCCGAATAGTGCGGTATATAAGCAACTGTAATAAATAAAATAAAAAATAAATAATAAATAAAAAATGCGAAATAAAGACTTTTTCAAATACATTCGTAGCAAAAAGCCTGTGAGAGAGTCAATTGGACCGTTAGATGATAGAGGGGTAAAAGGGGCAGTAAGAGGAGACAAGGCTATAGCAGAGAGACTGAATGAATTCTTTACTGAGGAAGATGTAGGGATGTTACCCAAGACTGAAGTGGTATTTAAAGGTTATACTGCAGAGGAATTGAGAGAAATATCACTACACCGGGAAGATGTATTACAACTACTTGATAAACTGAATAGTAGCAAATCACCTGGACCAGATGGTATACATACAAGGGTGTTGAAAGAGCTGAAATATGAGATTGCAGACCTGCTATTAGCAATCTGTGAACTTTCATTAAAATCATCTGTAATACCTGAAGATTGGAGGATCGCTAATGTAACGTCAATTTTTAAAAAGGGTTCCAGGGGTGATCCGGGAAACTACAGACTGGTGAGCCTGACGTCAGTACCGGGAAAAATGGTAGAAACCATCATAAAAACCAAAATTACTCAGCATGTAGATAGTCATGGCCTAATGGGAGACAGCCAACATGGCTTTAGACAAGGAAGAACTTGTCTTACTAATCTATTATGTTTTTTTGAAGGTGTGAAAAAACAGGTAGACAAAGGTGAGTCGGTTGATATAGTGCAGGGGTGGGCAAGTCCGGTCCTGGAGAGCCACAGACCAGTCAGGTTTTCATGATGTCCCTAATGAATATTCATGGACCTATTTCCATACAATGGAAGGCAGTGGATGCAAATAGATCTCATGAATATTCATTAGGGACATCATGAAAACCTGACTGGTCTGCGGCTCTCCAGGACCAGACTTACCCACGCCTGATATAGTGTATCTGAACTTTCAGAAAGCCTTTGACAAGGTCCCTCATCAGAGACTTTTGGCAAAACTAAAAAGTCATGGGATAGGAGGCAGTGTACTATTGTGGATCGGGAACTGGTTAAAAGATAGAAAGCAGAGGGTAGGGCTAAATGGCCAATTTTCCCAATGGAAAAAGGTGACTAGTGGGGGACCCCAGGGATCTGTACTGGGTCTGCTGCTTTTTGACATATTCATAAATGACCTGGAAAAGGGAATAACTAGTGAGGTTATCAAATTTGCAGATGATACAAAACTGTTTAAAGTTGTTAAAACCCAAGGGGATTGTGGAAAACTGCAGGAGGATCTGGATAAATTGGAAGACTGGGCATCCAAATGGCAGATGAAATTTAATGTGGACAAGTGCAAAGTTATGCACCTAGGAAAGAACAACCCACACTATGGTTACACGATGCAAGGTTCCACATTAGGAACCACCACCCAGGAAAAAGTTTTAGGCGTCATCGTGGATAACATGTTAAAACCCTCCGCCCAGTGTGCAGCGGCGGCCAAGAAAGCAAATAGAATGCTAGGTATTATAAGGAAAGGAATGGAAAATAAAACAAAGGATATTATAATGCCTCTGTATCATTCCATGGTACGACCGCACCTTGAATATTGTGTGCAATTCTGGTCGCCGTATCTTAAAAAGGATATAACATTATTAGAAAAGGTACAGAGAAGAGCCACCAAAATGGTAAAGGGGATGGAAGGCTACTCCTATGAAGAGAGGCTACAAAGGTTAGAGCTCTTCAACCTGGAAAAGAGACGGCTGAGGAGAGATATGATAGAGGTCTATAAATTAATGAATGGAGTGGAACAGGTAAACATAGATCAATTGTTTACGCTATCAGAATATAGAAAGACTAGGGGACATGTAATGAAAGCTACAGGGTAAACTATTTAAGACAAATAAGAGAAAATATATTTCACTCAACGTGTAATCAAACTCTGGAATTTGTTACCGGAGGATGTAGTAAAGGCTGTTAGTGTAGCTGGGTTTAAAAAAGTTTGGACCAGTAACGCCCTTGGCAGAAGACATACTATCCAAAACCTGTTTTGAAGACTTACTTTTCCGTTTGGAATGACCTCTGGGCATACCCATGGCTACTCGGGCCGAAGGCACCGAAATGGCACTGAAGGGGCACCAAAGGGGCATTCCCCCTTTGGTCAAGCCCCCTTCGGGCGAGCGACCGTGGCCGCGAAGGCAGCCGGCTTTTAACTGTTGCAGTTCCCCGATGAAAGAAGGGGTAGGAGGAGCTTCACCTGCAAACACTTCAGCTGGAAACGAAGTAGGCTGCCAAGCCCCGATATCCCCGCCGCTGCTTCTCAGCTCCTCTAAGAGCAGCCGGATTTCAACTGTTGCAGTTCCCCGATGAAAGAAGGGGTAGGAGGAGCTTCACCTGCAAACACTTCAGCTGGAAACGAAGTAGGCTGCCAAGCCCCGATATCCCCGCCGCTGCTTCTCAGCTCCTCTGAGAGTAGCTGGCTTTTAACTGTTGCAGTTCCCCGATGAAAGAAGGGGTAGGAGGAGCTTCACCTGCAAACACTTCAGCTGGAAACGAAGTAGGCTGCCAAGCCCCGATATCCCCGCCACTGCTTCTCCAATGGCCCAATGGATCAACATGTGGTTATCAATCCAAAATCTGTTTGTTTCTCAAAATTCCTTATCTCCCTCTGGCGTTTCCCTAAGTTCTATCGAAAGGACTCCTCCTCCCAACCCTGTTTTGTCTCAGCCTTTGGCTATGGACGCGTCCTCTTCCGAGGCCTCTCTTGACTCTGGAGAGGAGGAGGGCGTTTCTCTTGACTCTGTAAGTTTGTCGTGTGATGAGCCATCTTTTTTACCTATTCCGTCTATTAATTTAGAGGATGTATGTTTTTCCTCTGATAATGTTAGCTTGGAGAATGTAACCTTAAGGGATATATGGAAACAAGTTTCAGCTACAAATTTATTGTTGTCTAAATTTGTGGACCAGACAGCTGCTTTTTCTAGACAGACTGTTAGTAAAGTGCAGGTGTTTGAAGTAACTGTTGGTAACTTATCTCGGCGTCTTGATGGGACTGAGGTGAAGGTCGGTACTTTACAGTCGGCCAGCGCCTCAGCCCTGAAAGACACTTTGATTTTGTATAATCAAGTAGAAATGTTGGAAAATACTTCTCGCGCTAAAAATATTAGTGTTCTGAATTTTCCTAAGACTCGCTTTATGTCATCTACCCTTCTATTCAAGCAATATTGTAAGGATATATTGTTATTGTCAGATGTGGAGGGTATATTGATTGCTCACTCCTTTTATGTTTCCCCTCGTGAAATCTCTGTACCCGTGAATTCGGGTCAGCTTTTGGATCACAGCGATTTAAATTTAACAGATTTCTTGGAGAACTCGCAATGTATGATTCCTTCGTGTGCTACTTTAGTGATTTACCTTCGTTAATCTGGCTGATAAGGCCAGGATAATGAAGGCTTTTTTTTCAAAAAAGGATGTTTCTTTTCATGGCCACAAATTATCTATTTTTCCTGATGTCTCACGCTTTACTCAACTTCGGAGGAAGTCCTTCCTCCAGCTCAAACCTAGAGTTTTGGCTGGGGGGGGGGGGGGAACTTTCTTTCTCCGCTTTCCTTGCAAATGTTTAATTACTTTGCAAGGGATAGAGTATGTTTTTCTTGACCCTTTGCAACTCGAAGCGCTATTGACGTCTAGCCAGGCTTAAGACAAGATAAGTTTTTTCATAGTTTGGTTACATGTATATTATTGTTGATTTATGTATTTAGGTTGGGAGTAGTAGCCTTAGCTTAAATTCACCCTGAATATCTCCTCCTGCTGCTTTCTTCATGATGTGGGCTATGTAGTGATCTTGATTCTAGATATTTTGTTATTTAGTTTTGTTTATATTTGTATCACTTAATTTCTTGTTTGATGTATTTGCAAATATTATATAAATTAAAAAAAAAAGGTTTGGACAAGTTCCTGAAGGAAAGGTCCATAAAGCATTATTAAAAAGGGACCCAGGATATCAATGCTTGACCCAGTACAAGCATTGTGGAATCTGTGTCTCTTGGGGATACTGCTAGAAACGTATGACCTAGATTGGCCACTGTTGGAAACAGGATACTGGGCTTGATGGACCTTGGTCTGACCCAGTATGGCATGTCTTATTTATTTATTTATTTATTTAATAGTATTTCTATACCGCCTTATCTTACAATCAAAGCGGTATAACAGCAAAACAATCAAAAGAGGTGATGGTATAATCATGCAGTGAGGGTTAAATCGTAGTTTGAGATTATGATGTGTTGTGTGTTAGCGCACAATGTACATAGCTCAATTTATTCTATTATACAACATGTGTTATAACAGAATCTTCTATTTGTTTAGTGTTAAGAAACAACAAGTGCCGATATACATTCTTTGTCCGTGTGTCTGAGGGTAAGAAGTTGGTCGTTCCTGGTATATGAATTGATTATGTAACTTGTCCATAGTGTTCTATGAACAGCGTTGTCTTCAGTTGTTTGCAAAAGTCGAGGTCCAATGTTGATCTAAGATCATCTGGGAGGGTGTTCCAGATTGTTGGCGCAGCAAGAGAGAGTGCCCTTTCTGTAGTGTCCTTGCGTGCTTTTCTGAAGTCATTAGAGGTGATGACTCGGTTGGAGGTTCTTTTTCTTCCTGGTCGTGTGCTGTTATCTGTCTGTATGAGAGAGATCAGGCTGTTTGCTGAGGTGTGTTGCTTGATCTTGAATATGTACATGATTGTTTTATATTTGATGCGTGAAATTATTGGTAACCAGTGTAGCTCTTTCAGAATGGGTGTGATGTGCTCCTGTCTTGACGATCCAGATATTATGCGTGCAGCCGTGTTTTGTGCTAGCTGTAGTGGCTTGAGTGTCTGTTTTGCTAGACCAAGGTATATTGGGTTGCAGAAGTCCAGTAATGGGGTAATTAGAGCTTGGCATACATTACGGAAGTGGTCGGTTGCGAGGAGGGGTTTTAGTCTTCTAATGATTCTCATCCTGTAGTATGCATTTTTGATTGTCTTGTTTATATGTGCTTTGAGATTCAGTTCATTGTCCAGGGTCACTCCGAGATATTTCACTTCTGATTTTATTGGTATAGTTGAGTTTTTTATCATGATGTCCGGTGGATGGGCGAAGTCAGGGTTACGAGTGATGAAAAGAGCCTCGGTCTTGCTTAAATTAATTTCGAGGTTGTTGTTTTTACACCATATGGACATTTGTGTGAGGCAGTTTATAATTTTAGAATAATCAGGGTTGTCAACTGAGATTGGTGTGTATATCATAATATCATCTGCATACATTGTATAATGAATGCTGTTCTTCTTCGGGATGTTGCAAATTGGCTGGATGTAGATGTTGAACAGAAGAGCTGATAGGGCAGATCCTTGTGGAACTCCTTGGAGGACTTTTATGGGTTGAGAGGTTTTGTGACCTATCTTTACCTGTATCTGCCTCTCGGTTAGATATGAGTGGAACCATTTTAAGGTGGTTCCATATAGCCCAATTTCTTCTAGTCTTTCCAGTAAAGTTTTGTGTTCTACTAAGTCGAATGCTGCAGATATGTCAATGAAGATCATTATGATTCCATTCCTAGTGTTATCTAAGGTACGGAGGATGCTGTCAAAGATAAATCATTAGTGTTTCGACTCCGTGATTTGGGCGAAAACCGTGTTGGTTGTCATCCAGTGGTGCATGATCATCAATGTGTTCTAGTAGTTGATGTTGTACTGTTTTTTCGATGATCTTTGCCAGAAAGGGTATGCTGGATATTGGTCGGTATGCTGCCGGGCTGTTCTTGTCTAAAGTTGTTTTCTTTGGGATCGGTCTTACTGTGGCGAGCTTTAATTGTTCTGGCATCAGACCTTGAGTGAGGGAGACGTGCACCATGTTGTGTATGATGTGTATGAAGCTTGATTTTGTTGTTTTGATCCATGAGACTGGGCAAGGGTCTGTGGGAGAGGTGCTTGAATTTATTGAGGAAATGATGTGGGAGAGCTGCTCAGTTGATGGTGTGCTGAATGTGTCCTAAGTCTTGGTATGCGAGATGGGCTTCTTGTGTAAGCTGTATCTTGTTTGTTCCGCAGAGTGAAATTTTTCCTTGATATAGTCAGCAAATTTTTGCGGGTCAATTTGTGCTTCACATTCTGTCCTTTGTTCTTTTGTGAGGATTTTCACAATTTCGAAAAGCTCTCCGGGCTTGTTGATGGATGTGTTTATTATGTTTGTATGGTATTCTCTTTTTGAATGATTGATGTATTCGCCGTATTGTTTTTGCTTTGTTAAGTATAGTTGCTTGAAGTCAGGTGCTTTGTATTTTCTCCATTTTCGTTCTATCCTTCTGAGCTCCCTTTTCATCTGTTGTATGGCTATTGAGTACCATGGCTTGTGTTGTAGTCTGTTGTGCCGGAGCTTCCTGGGTCTCGTATCTGCTGCTTTGGCGGCGTTAGATATAGTGCAGTTCCATTTGGTTATTTGTGTCTCCAGGTCAACTGCTTCTGTGGACAGTTGTTGTAATGTGTCTTGTAGAAATGTGTCCCTGTCGAATTTCTTGAATCGTCTTTGAATAGTTTTGTTGTCTAAGTGATCATTTAGATTGTGCATTTGTAGTAATATCCCTATCTTGATTATGTAGTGATCTGACCATGGGACTGGGGTGATGGAAGGTGTTGAAATTAGACCTCTTGAGGTTAAGTCATTGGATGCGAAGATGAGGTCTGGAGAAGAACCGTATCTGTGCGTAGGGGCATCAACTATTTGGGTGAACTGCAGGGAAATCATTGCTTGCAGGAAGGCCTCAGAGTCTTTGTTGTTGATTGACTTGAGGTTGAAGTCTCCTAGCAATATTGTGGGCTTGTTAGTAGAAGTGATGCTAGCTCTACAGGTGAAGCTTTAGGCGCTCTATAGGTTAGGCAGAGTGCCATGTGTTTGTTCTCGATGCTGATAGTATTACTTTGTTGTGTTTCTGAGAGACTTTGAGCTCTGAATCTTGTTCTTTTTTGCAATTATCAGGGCTCCTCCTCCACGTCTGAAGGTGCGTGGGCAATTGTATGCAGAGTATGTGTCTGGGACCAATTGGTTGAGAATTACATTGTCGGTAGGATTTAGCCATGTCTCTGTGATACAGAGTACATCGGGCTGACTTTCTTCTATATGGTCTGCTATCGTGTGAATCTTGTTGCATATGGATCTGGCATTTATGAGTTCAATGTTGATAAGTTTTGAAGACCTTGTTGTAACTTGTGTTTCTTTTGTGCTGGAGTGAGAGTTTGCTTTGTGTATGGTTAGCTTTTTTGACCCTGGTGTACTGCTTGTGCCATTATGTGTGTGTTGTGGTACTATGTATATATATATATATATGTGTATGTATATATCCAAGTGAGTGGTGTATGCCATGTTGAGTTGGATTGCAGGTATTGTTGTTGTGTGATTGATGGGAGAATTATGTTCTTATGGCTCTTCTCTGTACCTTTTCTAATAACACTATATCTTTTCCGATACGGCGACCAGAATTGCACACAATATTCAAGGTACGGTCGCACCATGGAACGATACAGAGGCATTATAATATCCTTTGTTTTAGTTTCCATTCCTTTCCTTATGATACCTCGCATTCTATTTGCTCTCTTGGCCACTGCTGCACACTTGGTGGAGGGTTTTAACATGTTATCCACAATGACGCCTAAATCTTTTTCCTAGGTGGTGGTTCAATGTGGAACCTTGCATCGTGTAACCATAGCTTGGGTTGTTCTTCCCTAGGTGCATAACCTTGCACTTGTCCACATTAAATTTCATCTGCCATTTGGATGCCCAGTCTTCAAATTTATCAAGATCGTCTTGCAATTTTCCACAATCCTCATGAGTTTAACAACTTTAATTAGTTTTGTGTCATCTGCAAATTTGATAACCTCACTTGTTGTTCCCATTTCCAGGTCATTTATGAATATGTTAAAAAGCAGCGGACCCAGCATAGATCCCTGGGGTACTCCACTATTCACCTTTGTCCATTGGGAAAATTGTCGATTTAGCCCTACCCTCTGCTTTCTATCTTTTAACCAGTTCCTGATCCACAATAATATACTGCTTCCTATCCCATGGCACTTTAATTTTGTCAAACGTCTCTCATGAGGGACCTTGTCAAAGGCTTTTTGAAAGCCCAGATAAACTATATCAACCGACTCACCTTTGTCTACCTGTCTATTCACACTTTCAAAAAAACATAACAGATTAGAAAGAAAGACCTTCCTTGGTTAAAGCCATGTTGGCTGTCTCCCATTAAGCCATGACTATCTACATGTTCAGTAATTTTGTTCTCTATGATGGTTTCTACCATTTTTCCCGGTACTAACGTCAGGCTCACCGATCTGTAGTTTCCTGGATCACCCCTGGAAACCTTTTTAAAAATTGGCGTTACATTGGCCGTCTTCTAGTCTTCCGGTATTACAGATTATTTTAATGATAGTTCATAGATTACTAATAGTATGTTTATGTTTATTCAGGCATTTGATATACCGCCCCCTATTACATCAGGGCGGTTTACAATACAATAAAGTGCATAGCGAAAAGGAAAAGAAATTACAATCCATGTATACCATCCAGTCCAGGTGATTTGCTACTTTTCAGTTTATCAAATAGTTGTAATACATCTTCCCGGTGTATTGATATTTCTTTTAATTTTTCTGCAGCATCACCTTTAAATACCATTTCAGTCATGGGTAAGAGTAGTTACTCACCTGTAACAGGTGTTCTCTAGGAGCAGCAGGAATCAGTCCTCACATATGGGTGTCATCGGCGCCGATGAAGCCCCAGCGGAGCATTTCCCCAGCTTTCTATGAAAGCCTTTGGGAATGCAGGCATGTATGCGTGGTTCCCTTCCCGCCTAAAGGTGCCATCTTACCTCATTCAAATGACATAGCTAAGAACAGCACACAAAAATGAAAAATAAACAATGTACAACTGCAACTCCCAGGGGAGGAGGGAGGGTTGTGAGGACTGATTCCTGCTGCTCCTGGAGAACACCTGTTACAGGTGAGTAACTACTCTTTCTCCAGGACCAAGCAGGAAGTCAGTCCTCACATATGGGTGATTCCCAAGCTCTGGGCTACCGAGGAACCCAGGCTGAACAAGAGAACTCCTTCTAGTCTCAGCAGTAAAGAAAGGCTTTTCAAGGACACAACCTCCACCGGTAGCCCAACAGAGGGCAGGAGGGCAGGAGTTGCCTAAAACTCAAAGAGATTCCGGAGTACTGCTTGGCCAAAAGCACTGTCCCTATGGGACTCTCTCTCCAGACAGTAATGGGCCGCAAATGTCTGGCTTGAAGACCAAGTTGCAGCCCTGCAGATGTCTACCAAGGGCACAGAGCGGAGATGAGCAACTGAGGCAGCCATTGCCCTGACTCGGTGGGCCGTAACCTGACCCTGCAAAGAAAGGTCAGCCGCCTTGTAAGCCCAGGTGATACAGTCTGCCACCCAGATGGACAAGGTACGCTTGGACACAGCCAACCCCAACTTATTAGGGTCAAAAGAAACGAAGAGCTGAGTAGCCCTTCTATGCCCCTGCGTATGGTCAAGGTAGAAGGATAAGGCCCTCCTACAGTCCAGGGTATGCAGGACTGCTTCAGCCTGGCTTGCATGAGGCCTAGGGAAGAATGTTGGAAGAACCACCTCCTGATTGAGGTGGAAAGAGGAGACAACCTTTGGGAGGAACTTTGGACGAGTAATGAGGACTACCCTGTTCCTATAAATCCTGGTGTAAGGCCTATCACAAACCAGGGCCTGAAGCTCACTCACTCGCCTAGCCACCATCGGCTCAAAAGGTGGGCAAGTCAGTTGCTGCAAGATCACATTCAACTCCCACTCAGGGGCAGGAGGACGGATTGGAGGCTTGAGCAAAAGCAAGCCCCTGAGAAAACGGGACACCAAGGGGTGAACCGACAGAGAATGTCCTTCCACCAGTGAGTGGTGAGCTGCTAGAGCTGAGAGGTGGACACGAACAGAATTGGACTTAAGTCCCTGATTGGACAAGTGCAGTAAGTACTGAAGCACTACTGGCACAGTACAGGAGAAAGGATCCTCTGTATGTAGCTGACACCACACAGAAAACCTTTTCCATTTGAGAGCATAGGTTTTCCTAGTGGACTGTTTCCTAGAGGCTAGGACAACCTCCTCAACTTCCTGAGGTAGGCCCCAGGGAGCCAAAACTACCCTTGCAGCCTCCAGGCCATCAAATTGAGAGCTTTGAGATTGGGGTGCAGAAGGGAACCTTGCTCCTGTGAGAGAAGGTCGGGTTGCAACCCCAGAGGCAGTGGGGGATCCACCGCCAGTTGAAGTAGAAGTGGAAACCAAGGCTGTCTCGGCCACCTGGGAGCCACCAGCAGGACCGAGGCCTTGTCCTGAAGAATTTTGAAGAGAGTTCAGGCCACCAAGGGCGTGGGAGGAAACGCATACAGGAGGCCCTGAGACCATGGAATCAGAAAAGCGTCTGCTGCTATTCTCAGAGGATGCGGTTGCCTGGAGCAGAACTTTGGCAGTTGCTTGTTCATTGGGCTGGCAAAGAGATCTACCAAAGGGAGACCCCATTTTAGGAAGATCTTCTGAACTACTGAAGGATGCAGCTGCCACTCGTGGGGCTGCAGAATTCTGCTTAACCTGTCGGCCAAGTAGTTGTCTTGGCCTGGAAGGTACACAGCCTTGAGGAACATGTTGTGCTTGAGGGCAAATGAACAAAGGTCCTGAGCCTTCCGACAAAGGAGTCTGGACCCAGTCCCACCCTGTTTGTTCACATAAAACATGGCTACTTGGTTGTCTGTCTGAACCAGGACAGATTGATGAGTCAGGGTAGGAGAGAAAGCTTTGAGTGCTAATCGAATAGCTCTGAGTTCGAGGAGACTGATCTGCTGTGCAGCCTCCCAAGGAGACCACAGGCCCTGGGTGCACTTGTCTAGACAATGAGCTCCCCAGCCCTGCAGGGAGGCATCGGTGGTCAGTACCACCATGTACCCAGGAATCTGAAAAGGCACCCCCTGTAGTAGATTGGGTGGGTGCTGCCACCAGCTGAGGGAGTTCAGAAATTGTCTGGACACCCTTATCCTGTCCCTGAGGCTGCCTGTGGCCTGCGATTCCGAAGGCACCACTGTGCAGGCCTCATATGGAGCCTGGCATTGGGGGTCACATGCACTGTCGAAGCCATGTGGCCTAGAAGCCTCAGGCAGAGTCTGGCAGAGACTAGTGACCTGTTGAGAAACTGGTTTGCCAAGGCTATCAATCTTTGTGCTCTGTCTTCTGGCAAGAAAGCCTTTGCCAGGAGAGAGTCCAGCCTTGCTCCTATGAACTCCAAATTCTGGGAGGGGAGCAAAGTGGACTTTGCGAAGTTTATCACGAACCCTAGGCTTTGAAGAAGAGCAATAGTTCTGAGGGTGGCTTGTCTGGCCTCCTGGCACGTCTGACCCCTGATGAGCCAGTCGTCCAGAAAGGGGAAGACAAAGACTCCCTGATTTCTCAGGTAGGCCGCCACCACTGCCAGGCATTTGGTAAAGACCCTGGGAGCGGAGGTGAGGCCAAAAGGCAGTATTCTGTACTGATAATGGTTTCCTCCCACAAGGAACCTGAGGTACTTTCTGTGGTCTGGATGAATGAGGATGTGAGTGTACACATCCTTTAGATCTAAGGAACATAGCCAATCTCCCTGCTGGAGGTAGGGCAGACGTGTTCCAAGAGTAAGCATCTTGAACTTTTCTTTCTCTAGGAACTTGTTGAGGTTCCTGAGGTCCAGAATGGGTCGAAGGCCATCGGTTCTTTTGGGCACCAGGAAATACCTGGAGTAGAATCCGTGACCTTGCAAGTGGGGAGGCACAGGCTCCACCGCCCTGTCCACCAACAGACCTTGAAGTTCCTGAAGGAGAAGGTCTGTGTGCAGGGAAGGCCTTGGAGGCTCCCCTGGCAAGTATGGTGGAGGCAGTTGGTGAAAATGTAGTGCATAGCCCTTGTGGACTATGTCCAACACCCAACTGTCCCCGGTGATGAGGGGCCACTGGTGGGCAAAGAGGGCGAGGCGACCTCCTGTGCAGGATTGGGAGAGCAGGGATGGAGAGGCTACGCTCAAGGAGTCAAAAAACCCCACCCTGCTGAGTGGGAGCAGGGGCCGGAGGCTTGGGGGTCCTCTGCCTACGGGGCCCATTACCCTGCCCCTTGGCTTGCTGACCCTGGGGTGCAGCTTGGGTAGCCAGATATTGAGGGTACTGTTTGTAGGCAGTGCCCTTCCTCGGGTAAAAGGGCTTTTTACCCGAGCCCTTCTTTTTATGAGAAGAGGCAGAGGTCTTCCTAGACAGCCTTGTCCGTGTAAGGTGCTCTGTTTCGAGCTGGGCAACCTTCTCGGTCATGGGCTTGCCAAAAAGGTTTTCACCTCGGCAAGGGACATCGACCAACTTGTCCTGAACCCATGGCTCGAGGTCCAATGACTGCAGCCATGCCTGGCGTCGAGCAGCGATGCTGGCTGCCGCAACTCGGGCCGAAGCCTCGAAGCCATCGTAGGCGGCGAGGGACATGAACTTCGAGCAGTCCCGAATCCCTGAGGACAAGGACTTGAATCTCTGCAAGGGTTCCCCGGAGAGTCCAGCAGAGAACCCGGCCAACTCCTTGGCCAGGTCCCGCAAGTGCATGCCCATGTACAGCTGGTAAGACTGGACATGGCAAGCAAGCATCGAGCCCTGGAGGCACTTTCTACCGATGCCATCGAGGTTCCGGGCCTCCCTGCTGGGGGGCACCACGGAGTGCATCTTCTGGCTCTTCAGACGATGCATGGCTGATTCCACAACCATGGAATGGTGTGGTAGCTATGCTTTCTGAAAGCCAGGGCTCTTCCTGAGTCAATAGATCGAGTCGACTCGCTTGCTTAAAACCGGCGCCGAGGCCGGTGCCTCCCACATCCGGAAGAGGAGCCGTTCCAGCATCGGAGGAACCGGGACAGTAAAGGCCTCCTTCGGAGGAGAGTCATACTGCAGGGCCTCGAGCTCTTCAGCTTGAGGCTCTTCCTCAGGGTCCGCCGGAATAGCCAAGGCAGTGGCCATATTCCGGACGAACTCCGAGAACTGAGTATCCTCCGGAGGGGATCTACTCTGGGGCTCAGACTGCGGTGAGTCCGACAGGACGCACAGAGCCTTGAACGTATCGGGGGACTCCTCATACTCCGTCTCCCAGGCGGACTCGTCCGACGAGGAGTCAGGGTCCGACCCCACGGGGCCCTGGAGCACCCGCCCTGACGCCGGAGGCACCGACGTCGACGCCCTCAGTCCCGAGCGGGAGGTCGAGGGAGACCGCGACCGAGGTCGACTTCGAGCCATGACGGATTCGAGTATTGGCTCGGTCTCCGGGGTCGACTTTGAAGTCGATGTCCCAGTGGTCGGGGCAGATGTGCCAGAAAGGCTGGCCATCAGTGCCCGCTGCTGCTCCATGAAGGCAGACAATCTGCTCTCCAAGGCTGTCATCCTGAGACTCAGCTCGGGAGACGCAGCAGCCACCGACTCGGGCGCTGGGCCTGACGTCGGCTCCCTGGGAGGAGAGTCCTCGAGGACTACAGGGCTTACGTGTCCAGCAGACTCCGGCTCCACGCGAGGAACTTTGGCAGGCTTCTCTTGGTCCACGGGCCCGGGGCGACGGTCGGGGGTCTTAGACCTGGCCTTCGAGGAGCCAGGGACCTCCTCCTCTGACGGCCTCGCGAGCCGCTTCTTCCTCTTGCGTTCCCGGTCTGAGGAGCTCCGACGGCGCTCGGGATCCGAATCCCGAGATGTCGAGGCATCAGATGAGGTCTGAGCCCAGCTGGAGGCTGAATCCGAGAAAAGCCTTTCTTTCTGCTGCTGGCAACTTCGGAGTGCCTTGGAAGACATCTTCCCACATGGCCCACACGACTTAGGGTCGTGATCAGGACCGAGGCACCGGAGGCAGCAATCGTGTGTGTCGGTGAGAGACATTAATTTCTTACACCGATCACACTTCTTGAAACCGCTGGAAGCCATCGGGGAAAAAAGAGTCCCCGCGAGGTCAAAGGACCAGCCTTCCAGGGAAAAAGCAAAAAAGGGCACGAACGCCAGCCACGAAGGGCAAAAACCAAAAAAGAAGAATCGGGCTCGATACCGGTGTACCGAACCCGGCGGGAGGGGAAACCGGTGTCGAACCGGGAGAAAAAACAGCGAGTATCGCTGAAAAACATCAACTTTTATCCGGGATGACAGGACACATATCCGGTGGGCTTCTCGGAAAAAAAGAGACTGAGGTAAGATGGCACCTTTAGGCGGGAAGGGAACCGCGCATGCGTGCCTGCATTCCTAAAGGCTTTCATAGAAAGCTGGAGAAATGCTCCGCTGGGGCTTCATCGGCGCCGATGACACCCATATGTGAGGACTGACTTCCTGCTTGGTCCTGGAGAAACATCCCTACATCTTCCTCAGTAAATACCAAGCAAAGAATTCATTCAGTCTCTCCGCTATGGCCTTGTCCCCTCTTAATGCCCCTTTTACCCCTCTATCATCTAATGGTCCAACTGACTCTCTCACAGGTTTTTTGCTATGAATGTACTTGAAAAAGTCTATTATGTGTTTTTGCTTCACCAGCAAGCTTCTTCTTAAATTCTCTCTTTGCCTGCCTTATCAATGCCATGCACTGGGCTTATCAATGCCAAACACAGGGCTTGTGCTGTTTCCAGTTTTCGTCATTTGACTCTTTTTTTCCATTTCCTGAAAGATGCTTTTTTGGCAACAGCCTCTCTGACCTCACCTTTAAACCATGCTGTCAGTTTTTTGGACTTCCTTCCACTTTTCTTAAAGCGTGGAATACAGCTGGTCTGGGCTTCCAAGATAGTAATTTTAAACAACACCCAAGCTTGATGTAAGTCTTTAACCTTTGCAACTTCTCCTTATAGTTTTTTTTTAAACTATTTTCCTTATTTTATCATAGTCTCCCTTTCGAAAGTTAAAAGGTAATACTGTGTATTTCCTTACCATCCCTCCTCCATTAATTAAATCAAACGCGATCATGCTATGATCACTATTGTCAAATGACCCCAACACCCTTATCTCTTGCATCAGATCTGGTGTTCCATTAAGGACTAGGTCCAAATGGCTTCCCCTCTGTTTCGTTCATGAACCAGCTGCTCCAAGAAACAGTCATTTATTTCATCTATGTCTATGCCGATAACATTTAAGGCCATCAACAACATGTCCTCCTCCTCCTCCCTTACAGAATTGATCTACCTTACCCCGGCAAACAGAGAGAGGAGATCATTCGTCATCAACACCCTTCTGATCCCTAACAAAATAACCAAATGCTCACAGGCGACAAGGAGCAGAGCTTTTAGGTTCTATGCACCCACATGCTGGAATGCACTCCCACCCTCAATCCGAGCAATTACCGATATTATACAATTCAGAAAAGCCCTAAAACATCACCTCTTTCTCCTACACTATGCACAGCCCAATATTAGCCACAACACACCCAGCTAAACATCGATGACCCACAAACATTTCGTAGCTATGTTGTACAGAATTGTATATATTGTATATAGTTACCCAAGTTGAAATCCAAGTTTTATCCCTGTTTTCTGTAAAGACATATCTGACATATCAATATGCACAAATGTTACCTGTAAACCGCACTGATTTTAAAGAGCGCGGTATATAAAAGTAATAAATAAATAAATCTAGAAACGTTATCTCCCTAGCATGTCCTGCCCTGACACTGACCCAGTCAATACCGGGGTAACTGAAATCACCCATTATTATTACTGTGCTGTAACGTTTGTTAGTTTTCCTGATTTCTTTGAGCATTTCATCATCCATTTGTTCATTCTGGCCAGGCGGTTGATAGTTCATCCGCAGTGCCATCGCCTTCCCCTTTTTACATGGAATTTCAATCCATAGAGATTCTACAGCAAATTTTGTTTCCTGCAAAACTTGAATCCTTAGTGACTCAATGCCCTCTCTAACAGAGCGCATTGTATCCATTGTGTATGAGCACCAAATTACCTCTCTTATCTGGTATGATCTTTAGTTGATTGACTTTACTGTAATTTTTTTTAAGTGCTGTTAAGTCAATGCTGGTGATCCAGCAGCCCTGGGTTTTCTTGTCAAGGCATGACCGAAAAGTAGATTGCCAGGCCTTTTCTTCCGAGTCAACGGAGGGTAAAGCGACTTGCCTAAGGTCACAAGAAGTGTCAGTGGGAATTGAACCCAGATTTCTTGGGTGGTAGGCTTTTGCTCTAACCACTATGCTACTTCCAAGGTACATCCAAGTTATGTCATGCTCCAGGCATGAACAGGGATCAGGAAAGTGCTTGTTTTGGTCTTAAAATATCCAGCAAGTATAGAGAAGATGGAGAGAAGTGACCTTTCCAAGATTACAAGGAGCAGCCATGGGATTTGAACCCTGGCTTCCCTGGTTCTAGCCCACTACTCTAACCATTAGATGTCTCTGCTCTCAAATGCCATTCCAGGGATGTCTATGCCGATATCCCCATAGATGTCCATATCAGGCACATAATTTTTCAGACAATTGACTCTAATATATGTCACATCAGTCATGTTTGTACAAGCTTCAAAATCAGCCTCAAATTGAGAATGCAATTTGGGATAGCAGGAGGACTTAAATCCAGCTCCTCATGTAAGGTTTTGATTTTATTTTGATAAAACTGAACTAGATTGTCTCCAGTCAGCCAAGCATTCTGATCGTCCATATTCCCCTGCTGTGGTTTAAGCCACCTATCTACTCTAAAATAATTCCCTAGCATTATTTTTATTCTGTGTTACAAGTATGGAATAATGCTGATTCAGCAAGATCTTTCTTGTAATCCTTTATTTGCCTGCACCATTGCCCTTTGAACTTCTAAACCGCTCACAGCTACCCATTTGTGCTTCAGCTGTCTACAAGTTATTTTTTTTGAAATAAGAGCAAATTTACCAAGGATAGATCTTTTTCTTAGAAACATTCCACGTTTTATAAAACGCTGTATTATCGAGTATAGTACACAAGGATTGTATTGAACATGCAACCCCATTGCTTATTGGGGCAGTAATGTTCTGTTATTCCTTCATCTCGAGGCCCCCGCTGGGTCACTTCCTTCTACCTCTTTTCTGTCTGACCATTTCTATGCAGTGCTTAACTTTATATTGTAAACCGCTCAGATACTCAAGTGTTGGGTGGTACATTAAAAGCTGAATAAAGATAAAGATTGAACTTCATTGCTTGCCAATCTGGGCTAGAACATAATTCAAGTTAGTTTCTATGACTTAAGATTGATGATTTTAAAGCATTTTAAATACATCTATGAGGTCGTTTAGGTTGAAACATGTTTCAACCTCCAAAAAATTACTTTCAGAAGCTGCTGCCCAGTTAATCCTAACTGGCTAAAGTGAGGACAGCTGAATGGCTAGGCCAACTTTAGCTGCTTTTGCCATCTGGCTAGTGGCTGAATATCACCACTGACCAGACTGCAAAATTGCTGCCTGGCCAACCCGGATCTTCAGTGGAGGTGGCTGGATATAACCCTGGCACTGAATAGCCAGGTTCAGTTTTCTATTTATTTATTTCTTCTATACCGCCCCTTCCAGAGATCAAGGGCGGTTTACAGTTAACAACTGATCAACTTTTACATGGAACAGTGGTATTAACTATTTACAAGGAACATATTGAACAAAGAAACTTGTGTATCAACTTTCTATTTACATATATACAGGAGCCAGCTTATTCCTATCTTACTTCCTTCTTTAGATGGGTGGGGCAAGGCTCTGAGGCTGTTTAGGTAGGGGGGAGGGGGATTTTAGTGGGTTGGTTCTGTATTTGTTGGGTGGATGCTTGTGGGAGGAGGGGGGTTTCAGTTGGGTTTTCAAAGTGTTCAGTGAAAGGAGTGTTTTGAGTCCTTCTCTGAATAGTTGTAGATCTTTGTACAAGCATTGTGGAACGTGACTCTTGGGGAAACTGCTAGGTACATATGACCTAGATTGGCCACTGTTGGAAACAGGATACTGGGCTTGATGGACCCTGGTCTGACCCAGTATGGCGTATCTTATGTTCTTATGTTTTGTCGTGTGGAGAGTTAGTGGAAGTTCATTCCAGAGGGTGGGGGCAGCAAACGAAAAGGCTCTGGAGCTTGTGGTTTTCTGTGTCCTGCAGATGGTTTGGGTATGACAAGTGAGTGTCTGGCATTTTGTCTGCGTGATCTGGATTCTGGTGGGGAGTGTAGGAAGGTGGTTAGGAGACAGCTAGCCGCTAGAATAGCATTAGATGCCGCCACTGAATATTCCCTCATTAAAAATAATGAACGGGTCAATATTTAACTGCAGAAGACTTTATTAAAACACTAGTGTCATGGCTAAATAAAAACAATATTTTCATGGACATTAAAGAGCTTGTCGTGGGAAGATCTGAGGTTCTGTGTGTTGGCTATGCTGCTACGTGAGTTGTTGGCTCGGGAAGGGAAGAGTGCTGGTTATTGAACTGCTGCAGACACTTCTGCGGTCAAACCCCCCCCCCCCCCGATGTCATCAAGCAACAAGGCCCCGAGGAAACATTTAAGTGGGCCAGGAGGCCCCTTTCATTGGAAGATCTGAGGTTCTTTGTGTGAGCTGTGCTGCTACGCAAGTCATCAACTCAGGAAAGGAAGAGTTCTGGTTATCAAGCTGCAGCAGTCACTTTTGCGATCACCGCCCCCCCCCCCCCCCCACAATGTCATCAAGCAATGAGGCCCTGAGGACATATTTAAGCCAACCAGTAGGCCCGCTGGGCCATGGCCGAAAGGGACTGGCCCAAAGGGGCAGGTCATGCTCCTTTGGAGCACCAACAGGGACCTCTGGAGTTGTTTTGTGTCCTTTTGAGATCTACTGTCTGTCTGTTAGGGTTAGATGGAGTATTTACATATGGGGAAAAGCTAAAAATCTGGCTAAGACTGGGCCTGCTGCTCAGCCTCTGGGCAAAATGGGTGGACCTCTTGAAAAACATTTAACGGCTTGTGCCCGTTTGCAGCTCTTTTTAGAGGGAGAATCTATTAGCTCCACTAAAGGAATCCTCCCCCCTCCCAAAACCGCAGCTGTTGTCAACTGTCCTTTCTGATACTTCCTTGCTAGAACAAGTAGCGCCCCCTCTGGTACCTGGTTCCCTGCTGAAGCCATTATGTTTGCAGCACGAAGGATTGCAGGTTGTTGCATTTAATCCCAGGCAGGGCCATACTGATCGTGAAATGTGCCCTGTGCGACTTGCACATCGGGCACATGCCACCCCCGCACCTCCATCTAGCCACTATATGGGGGCAGGACAGAAGAGGCGCGCACCCGATGTGCAAGTCACCGGCACGCTAAACAGGTCTAGTCTCTCCCGGAGGCTTAAGGGGTGCATTTCGGCTGTCTGCCACTGCCTGCCGCCGCTGAGAGAAGAAAAAGTGGCGGCGGTAGGCAACGGCAGACAGTTGAAATGCGCCCCTTAGGCCTTTGAGTCCTGTACGGCCGCACTGCTTGCACAGGGCTAGGTACAGTCATGATCCCAGGACATTACTATGAAGAATTTATGGCTTGCTCTTTCAAATATTGATATGATATTGGCTTGGTCTAATCTCCTAGGAGATGGCTCAGAAATTGCATATGGGTAGAAGTAAACTAAACTCCCAGAAGGTGGAATCATACCGGCCAATATCAAGTATCCCGCTGCTCGCAAAAATAATCGAGAAGGTCGTACAGCGTCAAATACAGGATCACATCGACTCTTCAGCTCCCTTTGACCCATGCCAACATGGCTTCAGGGAATCACACGGAGTTGAAACTCTCCTTGCCACACTCACCAACACGCTAATCATGGGGATCGATAACATCAAACAAGGGTTTGCTTTAATCTTCCTAGACATTGCTGCCGCATTCGACTCTGTGAACCATGAACAACTCCTAATACGGCTCCAAGATAAGGGAATTAACGGAACAGCATGGAGTTGGTGCAAATCCTATCTCACGGACAGATGGCAGCAGGTGCGGACAGGTTCCACAACTTCTGAGCCTTTCCGACAAGAGCACGATGTTCCCCAGGGCTCCTCACTCTCCGCTCTCCTATTCAACATTTACATGCAACCCATATGTGAAATAATCCGTTCATTCAACATATCATGCCTCATCTACACAGACGATGTACTACTCTTCACCCCATTCACGATCGAGAATCCTGACTTTTCCCCACAGGTAAAATGCTTCAATGCAATAACCGACTGGCTCCACTCACATAGCCTCAAGATCAACTTCAGCAAGACTGACGTCCTGTTCGTCACTAGAAACCAATCCTTCTCACCACCACCAACCTTAAAGACAAGAGACACCGAGCTCCCAAGTAGACCCTGCATCCGCTACCTGGGCGTTACGTTAGACCAACAACTCAACTTCAAATCGCACATCAGCAACACCATTAAACAAATCTACCACAAAATAAGAACTCTACGACATCTCCGTCCCCTGCTGCAACCAGACGACTTCAGATCAGTTTTTCAGGCTCTTGTAACACCCCACTTCGACTACGCCAATGTAATCCTGTATGGCCTACCCAAAACCACTCTAAACCCTTTTCAGCTGGCTATGAACACAGCTGCACGCGTCCTGCATGGTGCTGCTAGAGGGGACCACATCACCCCAATCCTTAAGGACTTACATTAGCTACCAATCTACTGCCGGCTCACCTATAAAATAGTCCTTATGACCTTCAAGGCTATCAATAACATATCTTCCACATCCTTAACGGACCTCCTCCAACCCGCCCCAGCCAACAGAGCGAGGAGATCATTCGCCGCCAATACTTTAAAAGTCCCCAAAGAGATAACAAAATGCACCCGGGCAACAAAAAAACGGGCCTTCAAACTCTATGCCCCCATATGCTGGAATGCACTCCCAACTTCCATTAGGACCATAACAGACCTTGTTCAATTCAGAAAGGCACTAAAGCACCACCTCTTTCTCTTGCACTACTCTCAACCCAGTAACTCTCAACCTAGTAATTTAACCTCATCCATCTCACACGCTGTTAAAAACTCGTGAGTAACAGACAACTCATACACATACTGTAGATAACTGTATATAGTTATCCTAGTTGAAACCCAAGTTCGATCACCAGTTCAATGTAAGTGCTTAATGGTGTACCTGTTCTGCACAAAACTGTTGCCTGTGAAGCATGGTGATTTTTTTAAGAGCGCGGAATATAAAAAATAATAAATAAATAAGTATTTCCAAAGTGGAGGGTCAACTGCAATCTCTATTAGGGTTTTCCTTTGTATTCATTAACAAATTGGAATCTCTTCAGAATTCCTCTAGAGTTAATCATCTCTTTCTTAATTGCCCTGTAACTCATCTGCTTTCTGCTGAAATTTTGTTGAAAAACTATTTCAAGGAGGCTTTGTTAATGACAGATTATTCTGGTTCCAAATTGTTTCTGTTTGCCTACTAAGCTTCATAGGGAGATTGCCAGGGAAGAAGGCATTGATGTGCTATTACCTAATGAGAGTCCGAATCTGACTAAATTCCTTGAGGATTCTTCAGACGTCATATTTTAAAGAGCCACTTTATCTGTAACTTTTTTCTCAGTAGCTGACAAAATTAAGGTTTTGAAACTTTTTTTTTAAACAGAAGGATGCTGTTTTTTTTGTGGCCAGAAATGGAATGTGTTCCTGGATGTTTCCAGTTCACTCAACTTCATAGAAAAGAGTTCCTAGCCTTGAAGTCTAGGGGTTTTGGCATGGGTGCAACTTTTTCTGTGTTTTCCTTGCAAGTGCATTGTGACCTTGCTTGGAAATACTTATTTCTTATATGATCCATCTCATTTGGGAAAATATTTTGGCAGATAAGCAAGCTGTGGGTTAATCTGGAATTAGGTATTAGAACCCATCTGACAAACTCCATAGGTAATACTCAGCCTGAAAACTTTCAAAGGGGTTTTGCTGTTCTTTTTCAAAGGATAAGTCTTTTTTCTATACTGTAAAGGGGACATTTTTTATGTGCTTGTGGTGTTGGGCAAGACTCTGTCAGAGTTCGTCTTTGTTCTTGCTATTCACAGCTAACTCTCTTTGAAGCCAGTGATCTCATCAGGTGTAAGTCCCTCCATACCCATTCCAACATCCTCTCACCCCATGTGAGCATTTTTGCTTTAAAGGGCAACTTCACAAATAGCTACATACAGGGACGCAGAACAGCGCTGTTAGAGCACGCTTACATGAGGTTAACTGCTGAACAGCTGAGGAACAGGTAGGGATTTTGGTAGTTCTCTCTCTTACTCCAACAGGTACCAAAGCTCCATCAATTAAACAATGGCTGGGAAAAATTGCATTGCTAAAGCTATTGCCCCATTACAGTTTCTGCCTCTGTCCAGACAGAGATCCCAATGCCATTTGAAGGATCGGTTCCATGTGCAGGATGCCTGCATGCCGAGGCTCTCAGGAAAGAAGTGGAGGAGCTCAGGAAAGAGGTGGTGAAGCTGAGAAGCATTCGAGACAGTGGGAACTACATTGATGAGATGCTTCTTGAAACATCCAAGCTCTCTGACAGAGGTGAAGATAGGAGGCTACAGAAGGAAGACATTTGGACACGAATCACCAGAGCCTGTAGTATCAACACCCAAACTCCTCCAGCCCTTGAATTAAAGAACCATTATGCAGCCCTGGAAGTGGAGGAGGTGGAAGCATCCGAGGAAAGGGAAGGACCACAGCTCGAGCACCCCAAAGTTGCAGAATCAGTCACCACAAGCAAGCAAAGGGTAGTGGTGGTTGGTGACTTTCTTCTAAGGTGTACTGAGGCATCCATCTGCTGACCAGATTTGATGTCCAGGGAGGTGTGCTGACTGTCAGGTGCCAAAATCCGAGATGTTACAGAGAGTTTGCCAAGACTCATCAACCCTACTGAGTATTATCCCATGTTGCTCATCCATGTCGGCACAAATGATGCTGCCAGGTATCCCTCTGAGCATATCAAACTTGACGTCATGTCTCTGGGACACAGGGTGAAGTAGACAGGTGCACAGGTGATATTCTCTTCAATTCTCCCTGTTGAGGGTAAAGGCCAAGGCAGAGAAGCTCGCATCCTGGAGATGAATGCATGGCTGCATGGATGGTGTCATAGAGAGCATTTTGGTTTCCTGGACCACGGGATGATGTTCCAAGGGCTGCAGAACAGAGATGGTGTCCATCTGTCCAAGAAAGGTTGACGTGTCTTCAGCAGCAGACTGGCTAACCTACCGAAGAGGGCTTTAAACTAGATTCATTAGGGATGGGTGGAGAGCCCCCAGGTAAGTGGGAAGCTAGCCCCTCACGCTTCCCCTGTGAAGGCCAATTGGTACCAGGAAACAGCAGCATGGCTTTTAAATCTCAAAGTGCCTTCAGTCGCACAGAAAACAGAACACAGCACCGACACCCGATCGACCTTGGGGGTGAATGCGGGAAAGCTAGCCCCTCCTGTTTCCCCTGCGAAGGTCAGTCTGCACCAGAACTCAACAGCAGCAGGACTTTCAAATCTCAAAGTGCCTTCAGGCATGCCCCTGCCTGTGGACTTCACCAGAGGGCCCTTTGGTGAAGCCGTTAAGCGAAGACCACAGACGAAGACAAGTGAATTAACAACACAACAACGTACTACAGCATCGTTGTGACATCGCTAATAAGGACCATTACAATCAAAGAACAAACACATCCACTAATGATCCTGTTAGACTCCACAGCATCATACAGCCCACCATACTTACTCTTTATTTAGCAATATACACCTTGATTGCTCTCATACTTCTAACCACAGCACATAATACCATTAACACATCCCTTTACCTCACCATGCACACTCCACAAATGCCATCCAGCATTTACTCATACCAGATATTCACAACACTCATACAGATGCATCATAACCATACCAACATCCTCCCTCCCCACTGCCATCCAAACAACAACACAGCTACTCAGATGTGCATTAATTAATGCCAGGAGTGGCCTAGTGGTTGGGGCAATATACCTCAGGCCAGAGGGCCAGGGGTTTGAATCCCACTAGAGGACAACCTTGGGCTGGAAGGACTGCGGTTTCTAGTCCCATGGGTGACCTTGGACAAGCCACTTAACCCTCTGTTGCCTCAGATACAAATCATAGATTGTGAGCCCTTTAGGGACAAAGGAAAAATATATATACAGTACCTGAATGTACACCACTTTGACTGGTAGAAAAGCAGTATATAAGCCTAGTTAAATAAAATCCACACTATCACTAACATACTATCCAAATACCAGTTAAGACAGTCTAGGCATCACTGAGACATGGCTCTCAGATACCGATAATGTCCTCCTCAACCAGCTTAAAAAGGAAGGATATTCACTGTTTCACTGCCCAAGAAACAACTGGAGAGGATGAGGGGTATTACTGCTAACCAAAACTTGTCTCCACTAAAAGACAACCGATGAGATGGACTCAATCACCATCACGAACTACCACATTACCATTGAGCTCAGTTACAGGACCCCACCACCTCCTCCAATTTATTTATTTAACAGGTCTTCTATACCGCCTTATCATTTACATTCAAAGCGGTTTACAATTAACAGTTATAGCAACAAGCTTTACACTGAACAGCATTATTCAACTTGGAAGGTTGCTTTGGGGTAAAACAAGCAATTGTCAGTTGCTAACTATATATAAGAACTCTAGCTGTTTTCATGGTCCATTTTCTGTTACTATTAAATATCATCATCTGGGGTAGTTCCAAAGTATTCCAGGAACAGATGGGTTTTTATCGCCTTTCTAAAGTCTGTTAGGTCTTTGATCTCACGTGTTGATGCGGGGAGATCATTCCACAGCTTGGGTGCAAATAGGGAGAAGGCTCTGTTGCAGGTGGATTGGTTTGCTTTCCTGAAGTTTAGCGGGGTCTCTAGGATGTTGTTATCTGTTCCTCTCCTTTTTCTGGTAGGCAGTGTTTTCTTGATCAGTGGTTGAAGAGTTGTAGGTGAGAGGTTGTTTAGTGTTTTAAAGATTATTATTATGTTTTTGTACTTGGTGCGTACAGTAATAGGAAGCAAGTGCAGCTGATGGAGCGTGGGTGTAATTGTTTTGTATTTTCCTGCTCCGTTGATAATTCTGGCTGCAGTGTTTTGTACCAGCTGTAAGGGGAGGGTTGTTTTCTTTAGGAGTCCATGATAGATTGCATTGCAGAAATCTAATAGAGGCATTATTATGGCTTGGCAGACAGTTCGGAAGTCGTTGTCAGTGAGCAGTGGTTTGAGGTTGCGTAGCATTCTGAGTTTGTGGTAGGCTGATCTAGTTGTCTTTTTGATGTGTGGCTGGAAGTTGAGTTGTTGGTCAAAAGTGACCCCGAGGTATCTGACTTCTCTTTTATTGCTTATAGTGTGGTCGCAGATTTTTATTGAGCCTGGCGGTGAGAATATCGTACTTCTGGTAATGTGTATCAGTTCTGATTTTTTATAGTTTACGTAAAGGCTTTGACTGTTGAGCCATTCTGACATTGATTCCAAACATGCTGTAGTAGTCCGGGTGTTTGATGTTTATGGGGGTGAATATCATGATGTCATCTGCGTATATTCTGTAATCGATGTTGAATTGTTTTATGATGCTACAGATCGGCTGTATGTAGATATTGAATAGTAGCGCCAAGAGAGTTGAGCCTTGTGGTACGCCTTGGAGCTGGCCGAAGGGTTCGGACTGTTGGGTTTTGTTTCTTACTTGTTGTGTATGGTGGGAGAGGTAGGAGAAGAACCAATCTAGGACTGTGCCGCATATCCCTACGTCCCGGAGTCTTTGTAGCAGAGTGTTGTGATTTACAGAGTCGAATGCAGCAGCGATTTCTATGAAACATAGTACAAAGCCTTGGTGTATATTGTCCATGCCCATTACAAGGGTGTCCAGGAGAGATGTAATAAGTGTTTCTACTCCGTGGTTTTGTTTGAAGCTGTATTGGTGGGGGTCCAGTGGGGCTTAGGCATCTATGTGGTCCTGTAGTTGGTGCTGTACACATTTTTCGATTATCTTAATTATGAAGGTGAGGCTGAATATTGGTTGGTAGGAGTTTGGTTCATTCTTGTCGAGGTTGTTGTTCTTCAGGATCGGTCTGATGGATGCTTTCTTAAGTTGCTGGGGGAGGTATCCTTGAGTTAGTGAAGATTCAACAATCTTTTGTAGATGTGGTGTTAGATATTCTTTGGCCTGCTTGATTCATGTAACTGGGCAAGGGTCAGTAGGTGAGGTTGTTGTGTTTATGGTGGTTATGATGGAGTTGATTTGTTGTCTTGATGGGATGTGGAATGTGGTCCATGTTTCTTCCATTGTATGTTGTATATTCAATTTGGTCGGTTTCCTAAGTGGTGTCCATGTGTATCTGAGTTGTATATAGTCGGCTAGGTCTTGCAGGGCAATGGCATCTAGGTCATCTGTTTTGGTCGGTTCTTTCGAGAGATTGTTTACTATAGTGAAGAGCTCCCTCGGTTTGTTGATTGATTTCATTATCAGGTTTGTGTGGTATTCCTTCTTGTGACTGTTTATCATGTTATGGTATGCAGCTTGAAGTTCCTTGTATTCTGTCAAGATGCTGTGTTTTTTTGTTCTTCTCCATTGCCTCTCTATTTTACTTAGGTGTTTCTTGCATCTGTTGATTTCACTTGAGTACCAGGGGGCGTAGTGTTTTCTTCTGTTGTCATGGTTTGGTTTCTGTGGTGCGATTGTTGCGTTATGCAGAGTTTCGTTCCATTTGTCAATGGCGGTATCAAGATCCAACATGCTCTGATCCAGTTCTGGCAGAATTTCATCCAAGAATTTGTCTTTGTGGAAGGTTTGAAATCTTCTTTTCTCCTTGAGATTTGCTCCAGGGGTTCGACTCTTCATGGTCCGGTTTATGGAGAAGTTGATCATATGGTGGTCTGACCAGGGGATTGGGGTGATAGTTATGTGTGTTATGTTGCTGGAGTATTCTTGATTTGGTGTAAATACCAGGTTGAGAGTGCCACACATCTTGTGGGTTGCAGTCTTTATTATTTGGATGTATTGCAGGTCTTCCATGGTTTCCATGAAGGTCTCTTGGTTCTGGATGGAAAGTGATGGGATGTTGGGATCCCCTAGGACTATGAGTGGCTTGTTTTGGATTTCCATGGAGCATATTTGTTCCAGTATGGTGGAGAGTTCTTCTTAATTTGAGCTTGGGGCTCTGTACAGGAGGCAGATTGCCAGATGTTTATTTGCGACTGTTATTATGTTACTTCCTGTGGTTCGCATGTTGGATGTGGTTTGGAATTGCAGGTGTGCTTTTGCAATGACTAGTACGCCACCACCTCTGCGTGTTGGTCTTGTGGAGCTGTGTGTTGTATATTGTTGAGAGGTCATCTGATTTATGAGTACATTGTCCGTATCGGAGAGCCAGGTTTCGGTTATGCACATGATGTCTATGTCCTGGATCCGTATGAAGTCCATGATGGTATCGAACTTGTTCCATATGGAACGGGCATCGACTAGTGTGCAGGAGAGTGTGGTGCCTTGTGGAAATATGATAGTGGATATTACTTCATTACTGGTAGAGCTTACTTGTATTATTCTTCTATGTCTGTTGTGGTACTTCGCATATGTAGTAGCCTGTGTCCTGTAGGTTGCATATCTTCCTGTTTGTATAATTGGTATTTGGTGCAGATGGGATGGTAGTTTGGTTTCTCCTTCATGCGTGTGACCATTTTTGAGGAGTAAGAGGAGAAGGAGTAGTGTGAGTGGTATCCTGCTATCCATTCTACTTGTGTGTGACTAGGGTAGGTTGTGTAGCCAGTAATAATTTGATTCTTTTACTTTTGAAGGGTTGGGTGGGTGTGATTGCTTTGTTCAGCTGGGTGCTGGGAGCATTTTTACTCAGTTTTCAGCGTGCAGTGTCCTTGTTTTGTTGCAGCCTCCGGTTGGTGGGTAGGAGGTTTCCAGGTGGTCTTCTGGTGTAGTGCCTTATATTACTGTGGTTGGTACCTTTTGGTGGCGCCTACTGTCCGTGCCTAAGGGCCATGCCAAAGGGCCTTCCGGCGAGGCCCTCAGGCACGGGCGAGCCTTTGGCGCGCTGGGTTATAAGGGAGCTCCTCCGTTGATGATGATGCAGGTGGGCGGAGCTAACCAGCCGCATGTAGCTGGGGAGAGTTCTGTGCCGTTCGATGAGCAGAACTGGAGAAGAGGAGCCCTGATCGCTCTCTTACCTCTCCTGATTTTGCAGGCTTGGATCGGAGGGGCTGTTGCAGCTGCTGGCTGGTGCGGAGGCTCATTGGTTAGTCCCTCGGGGAGCTCAGATGTAGGGGAGCAACCCGGATCGCACAAGGAGGGCTTTCCTCTGCGCGCTGGGTTATAAGGGAACTCCTCCGTTAGTGATGATGCAGGTGGGAGGAGCTAGCCAGCCATGTGTAGCTGGGGAGAGTTCTGTGCCATTCGGTGAGCAGAAATGGAGAAGAGGAGCCCTGATCGCTCTCTTACCTCTCCCGATGTTGCAGGCTTGGATCGGAAGGGCGGTTGCAGTTGCTGGATGGTGCAGAGGCTTGTTGTTTAGTCCCTCGGGGAGCTCAGATGTAGGGGAGCAGCCCGGATCGCACAATTACCTTTCTGCCATAATTGAACATAGAAAACTCCAAAACCAAGAAAGACCTTATCATGGGAGATTTCAACCTCCCCTCCATACCCACTAATGTAGCAGATTCATTCCTCACAGCCATGGAATCAATAGACCTCACTCAAAATGTTACATCCCCTACACACAACAAAGGAAATATCCTTGACCTAATCTTGACCCCCACCCTCCCTATACACACCAGCCCCCCCCCCCCACACACACGATGAGCTTACCCAATGACATGGACCGATCACAGCCTCATCACCTTCTCTCTACCCTTAAATCCTCCAATAGCTCAGATGGAACAACAGATGACCACGTGACAATTGAGACAATTCATCAAGGAAGACTTCTTAAAGTACACCAAAACAAGCATAAAGATGGAAACCTCAGATACGATGACACTGACGGACAATTGGAACAAAGTGCTTGGAGACGCAGCAATGCCACCTGCCAATCGACACAAAGTATACAAAAAAACCCCAACACATCTGCAAAACTCCCTGGTACTCCTGCACTTTTGCGTCAATTAAAAAACAACCTAAGACAACTTGAATGGACATAGCGTAACACCAACCAGATTGAAGACTACAACAAATACCTAGTATTACTTCAGAACTACCAAGTAATCACAAAGTAAAAAAGGACTATCATATAAAAAATCAACAATTCCTCCATCAATTGCCCATGTGAACTATTTGACATTGTCAAGCGCCTCATAGAACCACCCATCAACCAGAACTCAACAGCCACTGTCCGCCACCACCAACTAGCTGCACATTACAAACAGTTTCACCCTCAACAGAAACTCACCACCTCCCCCCTCCATTACCATTAATCCCAACACTACTTGCTGGTTCTACTTTCGGATGACCTCTAATGAAGAAATCGAAAACATTCTAACAACGATCAACACCTCCATCTTACCACTTGACTCATGTCCAGCCAACTGGATTGGAGCAACAAAGACTGAACTCAGCCCGTTCCTCTCCAAAATAAATGAAACACTACAAGAAGGAATAATGTCAAACTGTCTCAAGATATCCTCTATCCGTCCAACCTTAAATAAACCGAGCCTCGACCCGTCAGACCCCACATCTTACCGACCCATCACCAGTCTCCCCTTCCTAGCAAAAGTCATTGAGAAAACAGTCCAGCTCCAGCTTCAGGACCACATTGATGAGAACCAATTACTTGATCCTCAACAGCACAGCTTCTGCCCACTGCATGGAGTTGAAATCTTAATGACATCACTCATCAACACACTGACCCAGGGAATACAAGACCACTCACAAGCCTACCTAATGGTATTCCTAGACATCTCTGCAGCATTCAACACTGTCGACCATGGTATACTCCTCCAACGACTCCAGACATATGGCATACAAAACACTGTAATGAAATGGTTTCAGTCCTACCTCATAAACAGACAACAGCAAATAAAACTGGGTAAGAGCAGCTCCACGCCATACCAACAAACACAAGGAATCCTTAGTCTCCATCCTGTCTGCACCCCTCTTCTACTTATATCTCCATCCCATCTGTTCGATCATTAAAAATCACAATGTCCACTTCCACATATACGCTGACGACATTAGTGTGGAGTGGACTGTAAAGTATAAACAGCCATCATACACACAGATTCAAGACTGCTTCACTGACATCTCTCAATGGCTTACAGCAAATAATCTATCAATAAACTACAAAAAGACAGAAGCTCTATTTATTACAAGGGACCCTATATTCATCCCTCCAACTACAATAACACTAAACACACAGATAAAAGTTAGATCAGAGCTGAAATACCTTGCAATAACAATTGACCAACAACTCTCTTTCAAAACTCATATAACCACAACAGCCAAAACAATCTATTTCAAGACCAAGACTATGCAACGACTCCGCCGCCTCCTAGAACCTGAAGATTTTCGCTTGGCAGTTCAAGCCCTCACCATCCCACATGCAGAGTACTGCAACAATATCTACCAGGAATTATCACAAATCACCCTCCTCCCCCTTCAATCTGCACTGCACACTGCAGCACATACAATCCACGGAATCGCTAAATATGACCACATCATTCCTATCCTAAAACAGCTTCACTGGCTGCCCTTCCTCAGCAGAATAAAATATAAATCCCTACTGATAATGCACAAAGCACTATACTCACACCTCGCGACTCACCTACAAACCCTCCTTCAAAAATTCAATACATCCGGAGAGGTATGCTGTCTGCCTGGTGCCAAAATCCAAGATGTTATGGAGAGTTTGCCGAGACTCATTAAGCACACTGACTATTACTCAATGTTGCTAATCCATGTCGGAACAAATGATACTGCCAGGTATCCCTCTGAGCATATCAAAAGTGACTTGATGGCTCTGCGACAGAAGATGAAGCAGTTAGGTGCACAGGTGGTGTTCTCTTCAATCCTCCCTGTTGAGGGTAAAGGTCAAGGCAGAGAGGCTCGCATCCTGGAGGTGAATGCATGGCTGCGTGGATGGTGTCATCGAGAGCGTTTTGGTTTCCTGGACCATGGGATGCTGTTCCAAGGGTTGCAGAGCAGAGATGGCGTTCATCTGTCCAAGAAAGGTCGACGTGTCTTCAGTAGTAGACTGGCTAATCTACTGAAGAGGGCTTTAAACTAGATTCGTTGGGGATGGGTGAAGAAAGCCCCCAGGTAAGTGATACATTAAATATCTTTATGGAAATGGGTAAAAGGGGTAACATATTTATTTATTTTATTTAACAGTTTTTTTTATACCGCTTTTTCGTTTAATCAAGGCGGTTAACATTAACATCAACTTTTACAAAGAACATCCAATTATAAACAATAACTTTTAGAAAGAACTTTCAATTGTAAACAGTAACATCACATTTCAAAAACTTAAACAGTCTTGTAACTTCATACTTCTTATACATATGGTATGTTTGTGAGAAGAGGAAGGGCAAAAGTGGTATTGTCAGACTCAAGGGTGAAGGGGAAGAATATGTAGAAGCTGATGAGAATAAAGCGGAATTGCTTAAATATTTCTGTTCTGTGTTCACAGATGAAGAACCAGGAACAGGACCTCAGAAAACACCCACAAACAGGAGCAGAAGCGAGGGGCATCTTGAACAATTTTCAGAAGATTGTGTTCGTGAGAAACTAGCTCAACTTAAAGTAGACAAAGCGATAGGACCGGATGGGATACACTCTAGAATACTGAGGGAACTTGGGAACGTTCTAGCAGCTCCACTGACTGACCTTTTCAATGCCTCGTTGGAGTCGGGCGTGGTGCCAAAGGACTGGAGAGAGGCTCATGTGGTGCCTTTACACAAAAGCGTAAGTAAGGATGTGGTTGAAAACTACAGGCCTTTTAGTTTAACTTCGGTGGTGAAAGAGAAAATAGTGAGGTTTCTGGAGTCCAGCGGATTGCAGGATCCGAGGCAGCATGGATTCACCAGAGGCAGGTCTTGTCAGACAAATCTGATTGATTTCTTTGACTGGGTGACCAGGGAGTTGGACTGAGGGAGAGCCCTAGATGTGGTGTATTTAGATTTCAGTAAAGCCTTTGACACCGTTCCTCACAGGCGACGTATAAGCAAACTGAGCACACTAGGGATGGACCCTAAAGTTACTACCTGGGTTAGAAATTGGTTGTGTGGGAGGCGACAAAGAGTACAGGTAAATGGAGCTCACTCTGAGGAGAAGGAAGTTACCAGTGGTGTGCCCCAGGGATCTGTTCTTGGTCCGTTTTTAACATCTTTGTTTGTGATATAACGGAAGGGCTGTCGGGTAAGGTTTGCCTCTTTGCGGATGATACCAAAATCTACAATAGAGTAGACACCTAGGATGGTGTAGATAACATGAGGAGGGAACTAGCTAAGCTTGAAGAATGGTCTAGAATTTGGCAGCTGGGATTTAATGTTAAAAAACGTAAGGTCATGCATTTGGGCTGCAGGAATCCAAGGGAGCAATATAGTCTAGGGGGTGAAGTACTTTTGTCCACTAAAGAAGAGCGGGACCTAGGCATGGTTGTCTCTGATGATCTTAAAGTAGCTAAACAGGTAGAAAAGGCGACGGTAAAAGCTAGAAAGATGCTTGGGTGCATACGGAGAGGAATTTCTAGCAGAAAAAAGGAGGTGATAGTGCCTCTGTATAAGTCTTTGGTGCGACCTCATTTGGAGTATGGTGTGCAATTCTGGAGACTGTACCTTCAAAGGGATATAAACAGGATGGAGTCGGTATAGAGGGTGGCTACTAAAATGGTTAGTGGTCTTCATTATAAAGCACATGAGGACAGACTTAAGGATCTTAATATGTACACCTTAGAGGAAAGGCGGGATAGAGGTGATATGATTGAGATGTTTAAATACATCCATGGCATAAATGCACAGGGGGAGAGCCTCTTTCAATTGAAAGCATGTTCTGCTACGAGGGGACATGGGATGAGGGTGAAGGAGATAGATTCAGGAGTGATATGCGGAAATATTTCTTTACGGAAAGAGTAGTGGATCCGTGGAATAGTCTCACAGTGGAGGTGGTAGAGATGAGGACAGTATCTGAATTCAAAGAAGCATGTGACAAACAGAGGATCTCTAAAGGAAAAAAGGGGATTGTTGTAGTTGTTGATATGGAAGGACAGACTAGATAGGTCATGTGGTCTTTTTCTGTCGTCATTTTTCTCTGTTTCTATGTTTCTGCATCCAGACCAAGAAGATTCGCTACATCAAACAAATTCAAAATACTGCAATCTAAAACAAAATGCAAACAAACTTGCCACAAAGCATTCGAATTGCACGCACTATCCCTGTGGAACTCCCTACCAGACACAATAAGGAACATTACCAACCTCCCCTCCTTCCACAAACACTTGAAAACACACCAGACAACCGACGACAACAGACATAGCACCAATAAACAGCAATACAAATAGCTGTATCTAGTTCATTGTTTGGATACAATTGGACATTAGATATTATGTAATCATGGATTACTTGTTCAAGCAAATCTGTTATTTGTTAACTAAATTCTCTATTATTCCATATATTTGATGTTTTGTTCAATGTAAACCGCTTTGACCAGGTGAAAAGTGGTATATAAGCATAGGCACTATATGTCAAAAATATTATTAAAGCTATAGAACTGCAAGGCTTAAATTAGAAAGAGGAAAAGAGAAATCCATTTGCATTAGAGTTATACACAGATCCCCCTCACAGGGAGCAGAAGTGGACGAAAATTTAGAAACAAAGAAACAGGAGGACAGAAAAAGACCAAATGGCCTCCCCTTCCATATCAACTGCAATAGTCTCCTTTTTACCTTTAGAAATCCTCTGTGTTTGTCCGACGCTTTTTTGAATTCAGATACTGTTCTCATGTCCACCACCTCCACTGGGAGACAATTCCATGCTGTACAACTCTTTCCATAAAGAAATATTTCCGCTAATTACACCTGAGTCTACCCCTTTAAACTCTCATGCTATGTCTCCTCATAGCAGAGCTTGCCTTCAATTGAACGAGATCCTCCTGTACATTTATGCCACGGAGGTATTTAAATGTCTCTATCATATCGTCCCTATCCCGCCTTTCTTCTAAAAGTATACATATTAAGATACTTAGGTTTGTCCTCATATGCTACATAATGAAGACCACTAACCATTTTAGTAGCCACCCTCTGCACAGACTCCAACCTGCTTATATCCTTTTGAAGGTACGGTCTCCAGAACTTCACACAGTACTCCAAATGAGGTTGCACCAGAGACCTATCCAGAGGCATTATCACCTCCTTTTTTCTGCTGGCCATTGCTTTCCCTATACACCCAAGCATCCTTTTGGCTTTTGCAGTTGCCTTTTCTACCCATTTAGATACTTTAAAATCATCAGACAATTATGCCCAGGTCTTGCTCTTCTTTTGTGGACAGAAGTACCTCACCCCCTAAATTGGTTGAGTGGGAGGCAAAAAAGGGTACAGGTAAATGGAGCTCACTCTGAAGAGAAGAAGGTTACCAGTGATGTACCGCAGGGATCTGTCCTTGGTCCAATTCTGTTTAACATCTCTGTTAGTGATATTGCAGAAGGACTCTCGGGTAAGGTTTGCTTGTTTGCAGATGATACCAAAATTTGCAGTAGACATGACACACAGGAAGGAGTCGACAACATGAGAAGGGATCTAGCTAAACTTGAAGAATGATCTAGAATATGGCAGCTGAAATTTAATGCTAAAAAATGCAGGGTCATGCATTTGGGCTGCAAAAATCCAAAGGAGCTGTACAGTATAGGGGGTGAGTTACTTCTGTCCAGAAAAGAAAAGTGGGACCTTAGCATAATTGTGTCTGACAATCTTAAAGTAGCTAAACAGGTAGAAAAGATGACTGCAAAAGCCAGAAGGATGCTTGGGTGCATAGGGAGAGGGATGGCCAGCAGAAATAAGGAGGTGATAATGCCTCTGTATAGGTCTCTGGTGAGACCTCATTTGGAGTATAGTGTGCAATTCTGGAGACCGCACCTCTAAAAGGATATAAGCAGGTTGGAGTCGGTGCAGAGGGTGGCTACTAAAATGGTTAGTGGTCTTCGTTATGAAGCATATGAGGACAGACTTAAAGATTTTAATATGTATACTTTAGAAGAAAGGCAGGATAGGTGTGATATGATAGAGACCTTGAAATACCTCCGTGGCATAAATGCACAGGAGGGTCTCTTTCAATTGAAGGCAATCTCTGCTATGAGGGGATATAGAAGAGAGTGAAATGGGATAAACTCAGGAGTAATATGTGGAAATATTTCTTTACAGAAAGAGTGGTAGATGCATAGAATAGTCTCCCAGTGGAGGTGGTGGACACGAGGACAATATCTGAATTCAAAAAAGCATGGGACAAACAGAGGATCTCTTAAGGTAAAAAGGGGACTGTTGTAGTTGTTGATATGGAAGGACAGACTACATAGGCCTTGTGGTCTTTTTCTGCCATCATGTTTCTATTTAGGAAGCTTTTATTTTTGTCTTCCCTTTTACCTTCCTATATATTTTCTTTGTCTTTATTTACCTCTTTTCTTCCCTTCAGTTGGACTGTTGCTCAATTACTTATTGTGTGTTAAGGGGAAATGTTTTCTTTGGTCGTTTGCCTGTACTGAACATTGCTTATAAGCTTTATTTAGTTTGTATTGTGACAGAAGCTTAATAAAAAATAAAAAAAATGCTTCTCACAATATTGCTACTAATAGACATGTAGGGTCACTATTAAACAACATTTCCTACTCGTCCCTCCAGGCTGATCCAGTTACGCTTAGGTAGCCACCATCCTCCAGCCGCTGAGAACTGAGCATGTCAGCATTCTGAGAGCCCAACAGAAGAGCTCCCCTTTGCGCCTCAGCTTCCAGTCTCTCAGTTCTCAGCAGCTGGAAGAAGAGCTCTCCTTGGTGGGCTACCTGTAGGGACGTTTAGGCTTCCTGTATTTAAAAAATATATATATATATATTCAGAAAAGCGAAGAAGTTAAAATACTCTTTAAAGGCAAGGATTGAGCATTGCAGAGTAGCTGAGTCTCCTTCTGTTTGGTAGGAGGATTGGAACAGGTAAGGGGGCAGGGCCTGCCTTCCTTCCCATAGCTCTTAAAGGATGCAGGGGTTAAACTACCCGGGAGCCCCCCCCCCCCTCAGCAGGGTCTTCCAGCACCTGCTGGTTACCGGCCTGCTGCTTATGTTTATGTTTCTTTATTTGACTACGGTGTGTGGTTAGCTGGAGGACTCTAGGACCGTTGTTATCTCCCCCGTGGGTCGGGGCATCGCCGTTAAGTGCAGCGTTCTGTGCGGGGTTTTTCCTCGGCGTTGTTCTCTTGCGGTTTCTCCCCTGCACCACAAGCAGGCGGGGGGGGGGGGGGAGGTGCATGCTGTCATGGCAGCCTGTCTGTGTGATTTGTATAGGCAACCGCGGCTTGACAGCTTAGGGCTTTTCTCAGCTCTGCTTTTGTTGCGGCAGCATTGACTTCACTAGAGCAGCAATGTATCCCAATCTGGCAGCGGTAGAACGTTGGGGACATGCAGGTGAGGCCTCCGACAGCATGGAGATTTTGGTGGGAAGTGCAGCCATTTCCTCACAGGCGGCCATTTCCCCGGCGGCAGCTATAAAATGTGGTAAGAAGAAAAAGTGCAAAGGGGTAGCTCAGGCCTTACATAACCGTGGTCAAACAGGGTTGTTCTCTCAAGGCTCTGAGCAGGTTTTTTTCTCCAGACTTTATCTTGTCTCTGCATAAAACATACTATTTAAAACGGAGACAGTTCCAGACTGGGGAAACCTCAGCTTTGCAGCAAGGAGACACAAAGAAGCAGTTCCTACACCAGGAGGACCCCATAAGGGGAGCCTCTCCAGCAAAAAAAGAGTAAGGGGGATCTGGGACTGGCTGGCTCAGGACTCCCCTCAGTCCCAGGCATCAGAGGAGCTGGGGGAGGGCCCCTCAGACCTCTGGGGAGAGCCAGGGGAGCAGAAGATGGAAGAAGGGGAGTTTCCATCGGGTGAGGATCCTAATGTGTTCAGGGTCTTTCACCAGGAGGAGACGACATCTCCCAGTCATTGGCAGCGCTAAACATGGTGACTCCACTGGCTCAGGTTGAGGAATCCCTCGAAGTTCCCTTATTACAGGGGTTTAAAGGTGCAGGTTTGTTTCTGGTACATAGGGTCATCAGAAAGATGATTGAGTCGGAATGAGAGTTTCCGAGGCCACCCTGAGGGGAGCCTGAGCTCTAGGGTGGTTATACCCAATCTCTCAGGAGGAGAGGGATCTCCTGTGGATGCCTATGGTGGACACATGGTATTGGCTGTGACCACCATCCCCATGGAAGGCGGGGCTGCGCTCAATGACCTTCAGGACTGGAGGTTGGACTCACTTCTGAAACAAGCGTAAAACTCCAGTGCCTTAGTGTTGCAGGCCTCCATTTGTTGAGCCTACGCTTCCAGAGCCTCCATTAGGTGGATTCTGAGGTGCAATGGGGAGCTCTTCTACTGGGCTCTCAGGATCCTGGCATCAGAATATAAAAAGACTAAGGGACATGCAATGAAGCTACAGGGAAAACTATTTAAGACTAATAAAAGAAAATATTTTTTCACTCAACGTGTAATCAAACTCTGGAATTTGTTACCGGAGGATGTAGTAAAGGCTGTTAGTGTAGCTGTGTTTAAAAAAGGTTTGGACAAGTTTCTGGAGGAAAGGTCCATAAACCATTATTAAGAAGGGACCCAGGATATCAATGCTTGACCCAATACAAGCATTGTGGAACCTGTGTCTTTTGGAGAAACTGCTAGGTACGTATGACCTAGATTGGCCACTGTTGGAAACAGGATACTGGGCTTGATGGACCTTGGTCTGACCCAGTATGGCATATCTTATGTTCTTATGACATGCTCAGCTCTCAGCTGTTGGAGGATGGTGATTGGCCTGGAGTGACTCTAGGAAAGACAATTAGCAGGTAAGCTCTAATTTCACCTTATCTGGTCTTCTATATCAGCTAACTGGATAAGTGTCACTGAGAATGGTATTGAGCGTCATAACAGAGATATGCCACTGAATATTCTCTCTGGCCACTTGGCACTATTGGGACAGTTGGAGTGGTCTAGAGGTAGAGCAAGGATGGAGCTACAATTTATCCATATAGCTGCAATTTCAGTGTTGCTTTATGGATAGCTGATGTAAATAGCTATCTGACTAGTTCTCTGTACAGCAGAGCTGAAAATCACCACTCTGTGGGTAGTGTCAGCACCGACTGCAGTGACCAGATCTCAGCAATGGCCACTATCCAGTATCAGTGTCAAATATCTGGATGTTTGACCAGCTTCCTAAAAGTCAAACAGTTTTCCACAAGCCACTATTTTTTGAATAAACTGTAATACATTGCTGGACTAGCATTAGAATAAGTTGAGGATGGAAGGCCTAGTGATTGGCGCAAGCTACCTAACGCCAGAGGGCCCACTGGAAGATAGCAACCTCGGGCTGAAGGGACTGGGGTTTCTAGTCCCGCATGCGCTCCTTGTGGCTTTGGGCAAGCCACTTAACCTCCGTTACCTTAGGTACAAAATGTAGATTGCGAGCCCTTCGGGAATAAGGGAAATAGATAACATACCTGAACGTACATAGCTTTGACCTGGTGAAAAACAGTATAGAAACATTGCTAAATAAAATAAGTAAATAAAATAAGTTTTCCTTCTTATGTCTTCATGATGAATTTTGCTCAGGTAGTGCAAGATCACCCTCTCAGGAGGATCTAGGAACATATCGAACAATCAGCTCCTGTGGAGTCATCAGCACTGTGTTACGCTTAACACTTTAAAATGGTGTGAAAACCTTGAAACATATATGAAGCCAACTTAATTTAATTTAGAGTACTTATTATCCACCAAAGCCTCCAGGAGTTCGAAGTGGAGTACTTTATTACAAAACTATACATTTACAAGCAAAATTAGGATAAAAATCTAAAACGAACAACAAAATCGTGTAATAACAAGCACTGATGATACAATAACGTAGTATAATAAACCAAGGAATATTAAAAAAAAGTTCCAAAGGAACAAGCTCATACTCTTCTAAAACAGTGACAAATAAAATAATTAATAAAGCAATAAAAATTGTTGAAACAAGATATTGAAAAAATATATAATTTCTCTCAAGCCTAATCCGATCTGGCAATACATTGCAAGTTTCAATGTGGGTAAAAAACAAAGGGATCGATTCTGACTCACGAATAAGTGGGGTTGGACATCCAACCCCAGAACAGGCCTGAGACCATATTCCGGTCCTCCTGCTCCCTGTATGCACAGGGCCCTTGTGTGAAGAGTGCCAGTTGGGGGGGGGGGGGGAGCGCCAGGGCAGAGCAGGGGAGGGGCCAGGCCTCTACTTCCAGCGGGGGCAGGATAAACGTCGGACTACGGAATAAGTCCTGGGAGCTGCAGCGATCGTGGCATGCAGACCCCCAAAGACACGGAGCAGCTGCAGGTGAGCTCCCGCTGCCCGATCCTGGCCCTGACTGCCCCTGCCGAAGGTCGGGTGGTGGGGAAAGGAGAGAAATTCCACTGTCAGGCACACCAGCAGGAGCACGGAACGGTGGAGACGGGCAGCATGCTGTCTGTCTCACTGCTCTGAATGCCGTGCACTCCGGGCCGTCTAAGTGCCCAATTCTGCAAACGCGAGACCATATAGCCCCCATGGTTGCAGAATCAGGTACAAATGTGCCCTGTCCATTTTCTGGACGTCTGGACAGCCCGGTCATGCATGTCTCTGACGCAGCCTCCATGGGCCCGATATTTACAAAGATGAACACAGTTAGCTACTAGTCGCATTAACTGCGGTGAGCAGGATATTCAGTGACACTAACACGGGTGCTGCTGCTCTGCACCCTGAGGCTAACCTGCTAGCACTGGAGCGGAGTAGGGGCAGCGTCTGGGGATAACTGGCTAGCAAAGGAGGGGAGTGGGGGCAGCGTCTGGGGATAACTGGGCAGCACTGGAGGGGAGTGGGGGCAGCGTCTGGGGATAACTGGGTAGCACTGGAGCGGAGTAGGGGCAGCGTCTGGGGATAACTGAGCAGCACTGGAGCAGAGTAGGAGCAGCGTCTGGGGATAACTGGGCAGCACTGGAGCGGAGTAGGGGCAGCGTCTGGGGATAACTGGGTAGCACTGGAGCAGAGTAGGGGCAGCGTCTGGGGATAACTGGGCAGCACTGGAGGGGAGTAGGAGCAGCATCTGGGGATAACTGGGCAGCACTGGAGGGGAGTAGGGGCAGCGTCTGGGGATAACTGGGTAGCACTGGAGCGGAGTGGGGGCAGCGTCTGGGGATAACTGGGCAGCACTGGAGGGGAGTAGGGGCAGCGTCTGGGGATAACTGGCTAGCACTGGAGGGGAGTAGGGGCAGCGTCTGGGGATAGCTGGGTAGCACTGGAGGGGAGTAGGGGCGGCGTCTGGGGATAACTGGCTAGCACTGGAGGGGAGTAGGGGCGGCGTCTGGGGATAACTGGCTAGCACTGGAGGGGAGTAGGGGCGGCGTCTGGGGATAACTGGGTAGCACTGGAGGGGAGTAGGGGCGGCGTCTGGGGATAACTGGGTAGCACTGGAGGGGAGTGGGGGCGGCTTCTGGGGATAACTGGGCAGCACTGGAGCGGAGTAGGGGCAGCGCCTGGGGATACTGGGTAGCACTGGAGCAGAGTAGGGGCAGCGCCTGGGGATACTGGGTAGCACTGGAGCAGAGTAGGGGCAGCGTCTGGGGATAACTGGGCAGCACCGGAGGGGAGTAGGAGCAGCGTCTGGGGATTACTGGCTAGCACTGGAGGGGAGTAGGGGCAGCGTCTGGGGATAGCTGGGTAGCACTGGAGGGGAGTAGGGGCGGCGTCTGGGGATAACTGGCTAGCACTGGAGGGGAGTAGGGGCGGCGTCTGGGGATAACTGGCTAGCACTGGAGGGGAGTAGGGGCGGCGTCTGGGGATAACTGGGTAGCACTGGAGGGGAGTAGGGGCGGCGTCTGGGGATAACTGGGTAGCACTGGAGGGGAGTGGGGGCAGCGTCTGGGGATAACTGGGCAGCACTGGAGCGGAGTAGGGGCAGCGCCTGGGGATACTGGGTAGCACTGGAGCAGAGTAGGGGCAGCGCCTGGGGATACTGGGTAGCACTGGAGCAGAGTAGGGGCAGCGCCTGGGGATACTGGGTAGCACTGGAGCAGAGTAGGGGCAGCGTCTGGGGATAACTGGGCAGCACCGGAGGGGAGTAGGAGCAGCGTCTGGGGATTACTGGGTAGCACTGGAGGGGAGTAGGAGCAGCGTCTGGGGATTACTGGGTAGCACTGGAGCTGAGTGGGGGCAGCGTCTGGGGATAACTGGCTAGCACTGGAGCGGAGTAGGGACAGCGTCAGGGGATAACTGTGTAGCACTGGAGCGGAGTAGGGGCAGCGCCTGGGGATAACTGGGTAGCACTGGAGCGGAGTAGGGGCAGCGTCTGGGGTAACTGGGTAGCACTGGAGCGGAGTAGGGGCAGCGCCTGGGGATACTGGGTAGCACTGGAGCAGAGTAGTAGGGGCAGCGCCTGGGGATGCTGGGTAGCACTGGAGCAGAGTAGGGGCAGCGCCTGGGGATACTGGGTAGCACTGGAGCAGAGTAGGGGCAGCGTCTGGGGATACTGGGTAGCACTGGAGCGGAGTAGGGGCAGCGTCTGGGGATAACTGGGTAGCACTGGAGCGGAGTGGGGGCAGCGTCTGGGGATAACTGGCTAGCACTGGAGGGGAGTAGGGGCAGCGTCTGGGGATAACTGGCTAGCACTGGAGCGGAGTAGGGGCAGCGTCTGGGGATAACTGGCTAGCACTGGAGGGGAGTAGGGGCAGCGTCTGGGGATAACTGGGCAGCACTGGAGGGGAGTAGGAGCAGCGTCTGCGGATAACTGGGTAGCACTGGAGGGGAGTAGGGGCAGCGTCTGGGGATAACTGGGCAGCACTGGAGGGGAGTAGGGGCAGCGTCTGGGGATAACTGGGCAGCACTGGAGGGGAGTAGGAGCAGCGTCTGGGGATAACTGGCTAGCACTGGAGTGGAGTAGGGGCAGTGTCTGGGGATAACTGGGTAGCACTGGAGTGGAGTAGGGGCAGAGTCTGGGGATAACTGGGCAGCACTGGAGTAGAGTAGGGGCAGCGTCTGGGGATAACTGGGTAGCACTGGAACGGAGTAGGGGCAGCGTCTGGGGATAACTGGCTAGCACTGGAGGGGAGTAGGAGCAGCGTCTGGGGATAACTGGGTAGCACTGGAGGGGAGTAGGGGCAGCTTCTGGGGATAACTGGGCAGCACTGGAGCGGAGCAGGGGCAGCGTCTGGGGATAACTGGGCAGCACTGGAGGGGAGTAGGGGCAGCGTCTGGGGATAACTGGGCAGCACTGGAGGGGAGCAGGGGCAGCGTCTGGGGATAACTGGGCAGCACTGGAGGGGAGCAGGGGCAGCGTCTGGGGATAACTGGGTAGCACTGGAGCGGAGCAGGGGCAGCGTCTGGGGATAACTGGGCAGCACTGGAGGGGAGTAGGAGCAGCGTCTGGGGATAACTGGATAGCACTGGAGGGGAGTAGGGGACAGCGTCTGGGGATAACTGGCTAGCACTGGAGCGGAGTAGGGGCAGCATCTGGGATAACTGGCTAGCACTGGAGCGGAGGAGGGGCAGCGTCTGGGGATAACTGGGTAGCACTGGAGGGGAGTAGGGGCAGCGTCTGGGGATAACTGGGCAGCACTGGAGCGGAGTAGGGGCAGCGTCTGGGGATAACTGGGTAGCACTGGAACGGAGTAGGGGCAGCGTCTGGGGATAACTGGGTAGCAGCGGAGTAGGGGCAGCGTCTGGGGATAACTGGCTAGCACTGGAGGGGAGAGGGGGCAGCGTCTGGGGATAACTGGGTAACACTGGAGCGGAGTAGGGGCAGCGTCTGGGGATAACTGGGTAACACTGGAGCGGAGTAGGGGCAGCGTCTGGGGATAACTGGGTAGCACTGGAGCGGAGTAGGGGCAGCGTCTGGGGATAACTGGGTAACACTGGAGCGGAGTAGGGGCAGCGTCTGGGGATAACTGGGTAACACTGGAGGGGAGTAGGGGCAGCGTCTGGGGATAACTGGGTAGCACTGGAGCGGAGTAGGGGCAGCGTCTGGGGATAACTGGGTAACACTGGAGCGGAGTAGGGGCAGCGTCTGGGGATAACTGGGTAACACTGGAGGGGAGTAGGGGCAGCGTCTGGGGATAACTGGGTAGCACTGGAGCGGAGTAGGGGCAGCGTCTGGGGATAACTGGGTAACACTGGAGGGGAGTAGGGACAGTGTCTGGGGATAACTGGGTAGCACTGGAGGGGAGTAGGGGCAGCGTCTTGGGATAACTGCGTAGCGGCTGAATATCGCCCCGTAAGCTTCCTGGCTGTCCCGGACATTCCATGCTAGTGGTGGGATATGGCTGTGCTTCTGAATATCTGGGTCTACGATTCAGCAATGAATGCAGGCTGCTATAATTGTGTTAGCCGCCGCCGCTGCTATCTGGCCCAAAGCCTTCACACAAGCTGAACACCTGCAACCTGCGTAAATGCCTTTCAATATTCCCCAATGTGCTTAATTTTAGTCTGCTGCAACTTATTATTTTAGCTTATGTTGTTGTGCTTTGTAATCTAGTACATGTATTATAACTTGTAAATTTAGCAAGTTGATATTGCGAAAACTTATCCATAGAGCAGCCCCCTCGGTATAGATAAGGCCTTCGTCTGTGAATGTTTACTGGAACTATATCGATAGTGCGCTGAAAATTCCTCAGACTACGGGATGCAACATGGGCATTCTGCCTAGCTCTACGGAGCGTTGGCAATGTTCAGCCGTTGTCCATACCGTGATGCGGATTAATTTAGGATAGCAAAAAGGGAACCCTAGATTAAACTGCTCAGCTAAAATGGGCAGTAGCTGAATATTGCCACCATCTGCAACGTGTCAGCAGTCTCTGCTCTCTACGTTTATCCAGGGCAACTCACTGTCCACATAACGGGGCAAGCTGCAGTCTCTGCTCTCTACGCTTATCCAGAGCAACTCACTGTCCACATAACGGGGCAAGCTGCAGTCTCTACGCTTATCCAGAGCAACTCACTGTCCACATAACGGGGCAAGCTGCAGTCTCTGCTCTCTACGCTTACCCAGAGCAACTCACTGTCCACATAACGGGGCAAGCTGCAGTCTCTGCTCTCTACGCTTACCCAGAGCAACTCACTGTCCACATAACGGGGCAAGCTGCAGTCTCTGCTCTCTACGCTTACCCAGAGCAACTCACTGTCCACATAACGGGGCAAGCTGCAGTCTCTGCTCTCTACGCTTACCCAGAGCAACTCACTGTCCACATAACGGGGCAAACTGCAGTCTCTGCTCTCTACGCTTATCCAGAGCAACTCACTGTCCACATAACGGGGCAAGCTGCAGTCTCTACGCTTATCCAGAGCAACTCACTGTCCACATAACGGGGCAAGCTGCAGTCTCTGCTCTCTACGCTTACCCAGAGCAACTCACTGTCCACATAACGGGGCAAGCTGCAGTCTCTGCTCTCTACGCTTACCCAGAGCAACTCACTGTCCACATAACGGGGCAAGCTGCAGTCTCTGCTCTCTACGCTTACCCAGAGCAACTCACTGTCCACATAACGGGGCAAGCTGCAGTCTCTGCTCTCTACGCTTACCCAGAGCAACTCACTGTCCACATAACGGGGCAAACTGCAGTCTCTGCTCTCTACGCTTATCCAGAGCAACTCACTGTCCACATAACGAGGCAAGCTGCAGTCTCTACGCTTATCCAGAGCAACTCACTGTCCACATAACGGGGCAAGCTGCAGTCTCTGCTCTCTACGCTTACCCAGAGCAACTCACTGTCCACATAACGGGGCAAGCTGCAGTCTCTGCTCTCTACGTTTATCCAGAGCAACTCACTGTCCACATAATGGGGCAAGTTGCAGTCTCTGCTCTCTACGCTTATCCAGAGCAACTCACTGTCCACATAACCGGGCAAGCTGCAGTCTCTGCTCTCTACGCTTACCCAGAGCAACTCACTGTCCACATAACGGGGCAAGCTGCAGTCTCTGCTCTCTACGTTTATCCAGGGCAACTGACTGTCCACATAACGGGGCAAACTGCAGTCTCTGCTCTCTACGCTTACCCAGAGCAACTCACTGTCCACATAACGGGGCAAGCTGCAGTCTCTGCTCTCTACGCTTACCCAGAGCAACTCACTGTCCACATAACGGGGCAAGCTGCAGTCTCTGCTCTCTACGCTTATCCAGAGCAACTCACTGTCCACATAACGGGGCAAGCTGCAGTCTCTACGCTTATCCAGAGCAACTCACTGTCCACATAACGGGGCAAGCTGCAGTCTCTGCTCTCTACGCTTACCCAGAGCAACTCACTGTCCACATAACGGGGCAAGCTGCAGTCTCTGCTCTCTACGTTTATCCAGAGCAACTCACTGTCCACATAATGGGGCAAGCTGCAGTCTCTGCTCTCTACGCTTATCCAGAGCAACTCACTGTCCACATAACGGGGCAAGCTGCAGTCTCTACGCTTATCCAGAGCAACTCACTGTCCACATAACGGGGCAAGCTGCAGTCTCTGCTCTCTACGCTTACCCAGAGCAACTCACTGTCCACATAACGGGGCAAGCTGCAGTCTCTGCTCTCTACGTTTATCCAGGGCAACTGACTGTCCACATAACGGGGCAAACTGCAGTCTCTGCTCTCTACGCTTACCCAGAGCAACTCACTGTCCACATAACGGGGCAAGCTGCAGTCTCTGCTCTCTACGCTTACCCAGAGCAACTCACTGTCCACATAACGGGGCAAGCTGCAGTCTCTGCTCTCTACGCTTACCCAGAGCAACTCACTGTCCACATAACGGGCAAGCTCCAGTCTCAGCTCTCTCCGCGCACCCAGCGCACCTCACTGTCCACCGAACGGGGCAAGCTGCAGTCTCTACGCTTATCCAGAGCAACTCACTGTCCACATAATGGGGCAAGCTGCAGTCTCTGCTGCTCTCTACGTTTATCCAGCGCAACTCCCTGTCCACATAACGGGGCAAACTACAGTCTGCTCTCTACGCTTATCCAGAGCAACTCACTGTCCACATAACGGGGCAAGCTGCAGTCTCTGTTCTCTACGCTTATCCAGAGCAACTCACTGTCCACATAACGGGGCAAACTGCAGTCTCTGCTCTCTACGCTTATCCAGAGCAACTCACTGTCCACATAACGGGGCAAGCTGCAGTCTCTGTTCTCTACGCTTATCTAGAGCAACTCACTGTCCACATAACGGGGCAAGCTGCAGTCTCTGCTCTCTACGTTTATCCAGAGCAACTCACTGTCCACATAACGCGGCAAGCTGCAGTCTCTGCTCTCTACGCTTATCCAGAGCAACTCACTGTCCACATAACGGGGCAAGCTGCAGTCTCTGCTCTCTACGCTTATCCAGAGCAACTCACTGTCCACATAACGGGGCAAGCTGCAGTCTCTGTTCTCTACGCTTATCCAGAGCAACTCACTTTCCACATAACGGGGCAAGCTGCAGTCTCTGCTCTCTACGTTTATCCAGGGCAACTCAATGTCCACATAACGGGGCAAGCTGCAGTCTCTGCTCTCTACGCTTATCCAGAGCAACTCACTGTCCACATAACGGGGCAAGCTGCAGTCTCTGCTCTCTACGCTTTCCCAGAGCAACTCACTGTCCACATAACGGGGCAAGCTGCAGTCTCTGTTCTCTACGCTTATCCAGAGCAACTCACTGTCCACATAACGGGGCAAGCTGCAGTCTCTGTTCTCTACGCTTATCCAGAGCAACTCACTGTCCACATAACGGGGCAAGCTGCAGTCTCTGCTCTCTACGTTTATCCAGGGCAACTGACTGTCCACATAACGGGGCAAACTGCAGTCTCTGCTCTCTACGCTTACCCAGAGCAACTCACTGTCCACATAACGGGGCAAGCTGCAGTCTCTGCTCTCTACGCTTACCCAGAGCAACTCACTGTCCACATAACGGGGCAAGCTGCAGTCTCTGCTCTCTACGCTTACCCAGAGCAACTCACTGTCCACATAACGGGGCAAGCTGCAGTCTCTGCTCTCTACGCTTATCCAGAGCAACTCACTGTCCACATAACGGGGCAAGCTGCAGTCTCTACGCTTATCCAGAGCAACTCACTGTCCACATAACGGGGCAAGCTGCAGTCTCTGCTCTCTACGTTTATCCAGAGCAACTCACTGTCCACATAACGGGGCAAACTACAGTCTGCTCTCTACGCTTATCCAGAGCAACTCACTGTCCACATAACGGGGCAAGCTGCAGTCTCTGTTCTCTACGCTTATCCAGAGCAACTCACTGTCCACATAACGGGGCAAACTGCAGTCTCTGCTCTCTACGCTTATCCAGAGCAACTCACTGTCCACATAACGGGGCAAGCTGCAGTCTCTGTTCTCTACGCTTATCTAGAGCAACTCACTGTCCACATAACGGGGCAAGCTGCAGTCTCTGCTCTCTACGTTTATCCAGAGCAACTCACTGTCCACATAACGCGGCAAGCTGCAGTCTCTGCTCTCTACGCTTATCCAGAGCAACTCACTGTCCACATAACGGGGCAAGCTGCAGTCTCTGCTCTCTACGCTTATCCAGAGCAACTCACTGTCCACATAACGGGGCAAGCTGCAGTCTCTGTTCTCTACGCTTATCCAGAGCAACTCACTTTCCACATAACGGGGCAAGCTGCAGTCTCTGCTCTCTACGTTTATCCAGGGCAACTCAATGTCCACATAACGGGGCAAGCTGCAGTCTCTGCTCTCTACGCTTATCCAGAGCAACTCACTGTCCACATAACGGGGCAAGCTGCAGTCTCTGCTCTCTACGCTTTCCCAGAGCAACTCACTGTCCACATAACGGGGCAAGCTGCAGTCTCTGTTCTCTACGCTTATCCAGAGCAACTCACTGTCCACATAACGGGGCAAGCTGCAGTCTCTGTTCTCTACGCTTATCCAGAGCAACTCACTGTCCACATAACAGGGCAAGCTGCAGTCTCTGTTCTCTACGCTTATCCAGAGCAACTCACTGTCCACATAACGGGGCAAGCTGCAGTCTCTGCTCTCTACGCTTACCCAGAGCAACTCACTGTCCACATAACGGGGCAAACTGCAGTCTCTGCTCTCTACGCTTATCCAGAGCAACTCACTGTCCACATAACGGGGCAAGCTGCAGTCTCTATGCTTATCCAGAGCAACTCACTGTCCACATAACGGGGCAAGCTGCAGTCTCTGCTCTCTACGCTTATCCAGAGCAACTCACTGTCCACATAACGGGGCAAGCTGCAGTCTCTGCTCTCTACGCTTACCCAGAGCAACTCACTGTCCACATAACGGGGCAAGCTGCAGTCTCTGCTCTCTACGCTTATCCAGAGCAACTCACTGTCCACATAACGGGGCAAACTGCAGTCTCTGTTCTCTACGCTTATCCAGAGCAACTCACTGTCCACATAACGGGGCAAGCTGCGGTGTTTCAATATTGGAAGATAGATGTTAGTTTTCCAACTAATCAGATTGTAACTATATATAAACAACTAATCCCTGGCTATAATGAGGCTGAATGCAGCAATTAACAAGCAGGCTCTCCATGAAATGAGCGAGATGCATGAAGAGAATGGTGGTCCGTCTCTCCTGAGCTCTAATGAGTCCTCAAATCTCTCTCTCAGTCTACAAAAATATAGTGGAAGGCATCTCTCTGTAAAGACTTCGGTTAATCAGTGAGTATAGTGAGGAGTGTCTTTGCGCCCCCCCCCCCCCCGAGTATGAATAGCAAGAGATCTCTGTCCTTCCATCTGTTACTCAGTGTGCACGGTGAAGGATCACTGTCTCCCCCACTGTTATTCAGTGTGCATAGCGAGGAATCTCTCCCTCAAGAATACTGTTATTCAATGTGATGGCAAGACATCTCTATCTACCTCTCTGATACTCAGTGTGTGTGTCAAGGGATCTCTTTGCCTCCCTCTCATTTATTCAATGTACAAGTCAAGGAATCTCTGTCTCCCCCTATGTTACTCAGTGTGCATGGCGAGGGATCTCTGTCTCTCTCTATGTTACTCAGTGTGCATGGCGAGGGATCTCTCTCTCCCCCTATGTTACTCAGTGTGCATGGCGAGGGATCTCTGTATCCCCCTTTGTTACTCAGTGTGCATGGCGAGGGATCTCTGTATCCCCCTTTGTTACTCAGTGTGTATGTGAGAGATCTCTCTCTCCCCCTCTGTTACTCAATGTGCCTAGCAAGAGATCTCTGTTTCCCCCTCTGTTACTCAGTGTGCATGGCGAGGGATTTCTGTGTTTCCCTCTGTTACTTGGTGCGCACGGCAAGGGATCTCTGTCCCCCTCTCTCTGTTACTCAGTGTGCACTTCAAGGGATCTCTGTCCCCCTCTCTCTGTTACTCAGTGTGCATGGCGAGGGATTTCTGTGTTTCCCTCTGTTACTTGGTGCGCACGGCAATGGATCTCTGTCCCCCTCTCTCTGTTACTCAGTGTGCACTTCAAGGGATCTCTGTCCCCCTCTCTCTGTTACTCAGTGTGCATGGCAAGGAATTACTGTGTTTCCCTCTGTTACTCGGTGCGCATGGCGAGGGATCTCTGTCCCCCTCTCTCTGTTACTCAGTGTGCATGGCAAGGGATTTCTGTGTCACCCTCTGTTACTCAGTGTGCACGGCAAGGGATCTCTGTCCCCCTCTCTCTGTTACTCAGTGTGCATGACGAGGGATCTCTGTGTCCCCCTCTGTTACTCAGTGTGCATGGCGAGGGATCTCTGTTTCCCCCTCTGTTACTCAGTGTGCATGGCGAGAGATTTCTGTGTTTCCCTCTGTTACTTGGTGCGCACGGCAAGGGATCTCTGTCCCCCTCTCTCTGTTACTCAGTGTGCACGGCAAGGGATCTCTGTCCCCCTCTCTCTGTTACTCGGTGCGCATGGCGAGGGATCTCTGTCCCCCTCTCTCTGTTACTCAGTGTGCATGGCAAGGAATTACTGTGTTTCCCTCTGTTACTCGGTGCGCAAGGCGAGGGATCTCTGTCCCCCTCTCTCTGTTACTCAGTGTGCACGGCAAGGGATCTCTGTCCCCCTCTCTCTGTTACTCGGTGCGCATGGCGAGGGATCTCTGTCCCCCTCTCTCTGTTACTCAGTGTGCATGGCAAGGGATTACTGTGTTTCCCTCTGTTACTCGGTGCGCATGGCGAGGGATCTCTGTCCCACTCTCTCTGTTACTCAGTGTGCACGGCAAGGGATCTCTGTCCCCCTCTCTCTGTTACTCGGTGCGCATGGCGAGGGATCTCTGTCCTCCTCTCTCTGTTACTCAGTGTGCATGGCAAGGAATTACTGTGTTTCCCTCTGTTACTCGGTGCGCATGGCGAGGGATCTCTGTCCCCCTCTCTCTGTTACTCAGTGTGCATGGCGAGGGATTTCTGTGTTTCCCTCTGTTACTCGGTGCGCATGGCGAGGGATCTCTGTCCCCCTCTCTCTGTTACTCAGTGTGCATGGCGAGGGATTACTGTGTTTCCCTCTGTTACTCAGTGTGCATGGCGAGGGATTTCTGTCCCACTCTCTCTGTTACTCAGTGTACATAGCGAGGGATCTCTGTCTCCCACTCTGTTACTCAGTGTGCATGGCGAGGGATCTGTGTGTCCCCCTCTGTTACTCAGTGTGCATGGCGAGGGATCTCTGTCTCCCCCTCTGTTACTCAGTGTGAATGGTGAGGGATCGCTGTCTCCCGCTCTGTTACTCAGTGTGCATGGCGAGGGATCTCTGTCTCCCCCTCTGTTACTCAGTGTGTATGGTGAGGGATCTCTGTCTCCCCCTCTGTTACTCAGTGTGCATGGTGAGGGATCTCTCACCCCCTCTCTCTGTTACTCAGTGTGCATGGTGAGGGATCTCTGTCTCCCCCTCTGTTACTCAGTGTGCATGGCGAGGGATCTCTGTCTTCCGCTCTGTTACTCAGTGTGCATGGCGAGGGATCTCTGTCTCCCCCTCTGTTACTCAGTGTGCATGGCGAGGGATCTCTGTCTCTCCCTCTGTTATTCAGTGTGCATGGCGAGGGATTTCTGTCTCCCCCTCTGTTACTCAGTGTGCATGGTGAGGGATCTCTGTCTCCCCCTCTGTTACTCAGTGTGCATGGCGAGGGATCTCTGTCTCCCCCTCTGTTACTCAGTGTGCATGGCGAGGGATCTCTGTCTCTCCCTCTGTTATTCAGTGTGCATGGCGAGGGATTTCTGTCTCCCCCTCTGTTACTGAGTGTGCATGGTGAGGGATCTCTGTCTCCCCCTCTGTTACTCAGTGTGCATGGCGAGGGATCTCTGTCTCCCCCTCTGTTACTCAGTGTGCATGGCGAGGGATCTCTGTCTCTCCCTCTGTTACTCAGTGTGCATGGCGAGGGATTTCTGTCTCCCCCTCTGTTACTCAGTGTGCATGGTGAGGGATCTCTGTCTGCCCCTCTGTTACTCAGTGTGCATGGCGAGGGATCTCTGTCTCCCCCTCTGTTACTCAGTGTGTATGGTGAGGGATTTCTGTCTTTCCCTCTGTTGCTCAGTGTGCATGGTGAGGGATCTCTGTCTCCCCCTGTTACTCAGTGTGCATGGTGAGGGATCTCTGTCTCCCCCTCTGTTACTCAGTGTGCATGGTGAGGGATCTCTGTCTCCCCCTCTGTTACTCAGTGTGCATGGTGAGGGATCTCTGACCCCCTCTCTCTGTTACTCAGTGTGCATGGCGAGGGATCTCTGTCTCCCCCTCTGTTACTCAGTGTGCATGGTGAGGGTTCTCTCTATGTCTCCCCCCCCCTGTTACTCGGTGTGCATGGAGAGAGCTATCTGTTTCCCTCTCTGTTACTCAGTGTGCATGGCGAGGGATCTCTGACCCCCTCTCTCTGTTACTCAGTGTGCATGGTGAGGGATCTCTGACCCCCTCTCTCTGTTACTCAGTGTGCATGGTGAGGGATCTCTGACCCCCTCTCTCTGTTACTCAGTGTGCATGGCGAGGGATCTCTGTCTCCCCCTCTGTTACTCAGTGTGCATGGTGAGGGATCTCTGACCCCCTCTCTCTGTTACTCAGTGTGCATGGTGAGGGATCTCTGTCCCCCTCTCTGTTACTCAGTGTGCATGGCGACGGATCTCTGTCTCCCCCTCTGTTACTCAGTGTGCATGGCGAGGGATCTCTGTCTCCCCCTCTGTTACTCAGTGTGTATGGTGAGGGATTTCTGTCTTTCCCTCTGTTGCTCAGTGTGCATGGTGAGGGATCTCTGTCTCCCCCTGTTACTCAGTGTGCATGGTGAGGGATCTCTGTCTCCCCCTCTGTTACTCAGTGTGCATGGTGAGGGATCTCTGTCTCCCCCTCTGTTACTCAGTGTGCATGGTGAGGGATCTCTGACCCCCTCTCTCTGTTACTCAGTGTGCATGGCGAGGGATCTCTGTCTCCCCCTCTGTTACTCAGTGTGCATGGTGAGGGTTCTCTCTATGTCTCCCCCCCCCTGTTACTCGGTGTGCATGGAGAGAGCTATCTGTTTCCCTCTCTGTTACTCAGTGTGCATGGCGAGGGATCTCTGACCCCCTCTCTCTGTTACTCAGTGTGCATGGTGAGGGATCTCTGACCCCCTCTCTCTGTTACTCAGTGTGCATGGTGAGGGATCTCTGACCCCCTCTCTCTGTTACTCAGTGTGCATGGCGAGGGATCTCTGTCTCCCCCTCTGTTACTCAGTGTGCATGGTGAGGGATCTCTGACCCCCTCTCTCTGTTACTCAGTGTGCATGGTGAGGGATCTCTGTCCCCCTCTCTGTTACTCAGTGTGCATGGCGACGGATCTCTGTCTCCCCCTCTGTTACTCAGTGTGCATGGTGAGGGATCTTTCTCCTTCTCTCCCTCTGTTATTCAGTATATATAGAGAAGATTCTGCTAGTTTCCTGTCTGTGTTCTCCTTTACCTGGAAGATGAGGTTATCAATATGCATCTTCTTCTCCTTCTTCATGATCTGAATGACTAGACAGCAAATAATGTTCCTCTTCCTCTCAAATGTGTTGCCTTCATCCTCCTCCACATTCAGGTATGTCTGATTTGGAAGCAGCCAGCAATGGTTCCTCTGTGCTGTTACCCCCGAAAGCCAGTCATCATTCAGCCGCAGGACCCCTGTATCAAAAGCCAGGAGAACAGGTCACAGGCAGTTCTCCTTTTTAGAATCCTCAACACATATGATACTTTATATTTCCTATAGTACTTTAGTGGAAGCACAGCCTAGAGGTTAGAACAACAGCCTAGTACCCAAAAGATCAGGGTTCAGTTCCCACTGGCACTCTCTTGTGACCTTGGGCAAGTCACTTTACCCTCCACTGCCTTGGAAGAAAAGCTCTGGCAATCTACTTCCGGTCATACCTTGCCAAGAAAACCTAGAGGCAGCTACGTCACCAGGCAGCTATGTCAGCAGTGACTTGACGGCACTTTAAATTCAGCTCCACAATGGAAAACTGACACAAGCACCAAACCAACCACCCCCTCAAGAAAAACTTGGGACAAATTCAGCAACCCATCCACAGAGCAGCTCTCACACATCATCACAGCACTCAACACAAGCACGGCCCCAACAGACTCATGCCCAGTCACATGGGTCAAAATGACAAAGTCAAACTTCATCCACACCATACAAAACATGGTGAAAAGTTCACTAACACAAGGTATCATGCCAGACCAGCTAAAACTCACCACAATAAGACCAATTCCGAAGAAATCAGCACTCGACAAAAACAACCCAGCAGCCTACAGACCTATCTCAAGCATCCCCCTACTGGCTAAGATTATTGAGAAAGCGGTACACCAACTACAAGACCACATCGACAACTACGCACAGCTCGACCCCCACCAACACGGTTTCTGCCCCAACCACGGAGTTGAAACACTCCTGCTACACCTTTTTAACGACATACCACACCTCATAGACAACAGCAAGAACGGAATACTCATGATCTTCATTGACATATCATCAGCATTTGACACAGTGGACCACGGAACACTACTAGCAAGACTTCAGAACATCGGACTACACGGAGCCACACTGAGGTGGTTCCACTCTTACCTAACGGGCAGACAGATACAGGTCAAGATCGGGCCCAACACATCCCTACCCATAAAAGTCATGCAAGGCGTAACCCAAGGATCCGCACTATCAGCTCTTTTATTCAACCTCTACATCCAGCCAATATGCAGCATCATAAAAGAGCACGGGATAAAATCCACAATCTATGCGGATGATATAATGATATTCACACCAATCACCCTCGACAACCCAGACCACACCAAGATAACAGATTGCCTCACACACATGAACACCTGGTTTCAAGACAACAACATGACCATAAACTACAGCAAGACCGAGGCGCTAATCATCACACGAAACACCGACTTCATCCCCCCCCCCCGCGACATCAAGATAGGCACCACAACCATACCCATACAACCAGAAGTGAAATACCTCAGAGTGACCCTGGACAAAGAACTTAACCTTCAGTCCCACATCAGCAGAACCACCAAAAATGCATACCACAGGATGAGACTAGTACGACGCCTCAAGCCCCTCCTCGCTCAGGAACACTTCCGCACAGTTTGTCAGGCACTAATAACCTCAACCCTAGACTTCTGCAACCCAATCTATCTGGGCCTAACGAAACAGACACTAAGATCATTACAACTGGCACAAAACACTGCAGCACGCATAATAGCCGGCACCACAAGACAAGAACACATCACACCCACCCTAAAAGAGCTCCACTGGCTTCCTATCAGCGCCCGCACTAGATACAAGACAATCATAAACATTTTCAAAATCAAACAACAGTCATCAGCTTTCAGCCTACACCCAATCATACAACCCGACAACAGCACAAGACCGAGGAGAAGAGGCACATCCAACCGTGTCAACACGCCTAAAGACATCAACAGGGTTCGCAAGGACACCGAAAAATGAGCCTTATCAAAGGCGGCACCAACAATCTGGAAAGCCCTCCTTGACGAACTGCGTTCAACAACAGACCTTAAGGATTTCAGGAAACTACTGAAGACGACCCTCTTCATAGAACACTACGGTGACATTACTTAAACCATACAACAGACTCCTCAATTCCCCCCCACATGTCACGATTATAGTAATTAAGCAAGGACCTGATATACATAGCATTGTAAATAGCGCACGCTGTAACTAGCACACCAAGAATCAACGACCAGACACACTCACATGCATACACTGCCCACTGCATGTGCACACTATACACTGTATCTTATTGATTGTTTGCTGTTCAGACCGCCTTGATTGTAGGATAAGGTGATATAGAAATCTGTTTTAAATAAATAAAATTAATAAAAAAAACAGGATTATACCTCTTTTGATGTTTGTTATTTACATTGTAAACCATTTTGAACATTGTTATCGAAAAGGTATATAACACTATTTAAATAAAGACACGCATGTACGCATACATAAATCTGGGTTGCAGGCATTATGCTGATATTCAGAAAACAGATCACAGTGATATCTAACACGCACAGAGACAGAAAATGGCATCTCAGGCGGCGGCACATCCACAGATCTCAAACTGTAGGCTGTGACCCCAAATGGAGACACAAAATTTGTATTTGGAAGTATGACCACAATAACAAAAAAGAAACAGCAGCAGCATCACTGATCTGTGCAAACTGAGGACACTAAACCGTAGCCTGTGCAGCACTGACCACAGCGGGGCCTGTAGTCAGCGGGGGCCTGTAGTCTTGAGACCGGTAGAGAAATGCCCTTTGTGAGAGCAGCGGTCTGTATGGTATTCGCGGGCAGCATCGACACCTCAGTATAGATAATGGTTCCCTGAAGAACCTTAATAGTGAAACGCGGGGGCGCTTCGATAGCAGCGTTGGGACTTTGAGACTAAGCAAACCAGTCAAGCACCTCTACAGAGCACGTCAACGATATGAGCTAAGTTGTAATTATGTAGAGGATTAAATGTTCTGCTTGCTGACACATGAAAGGGGTAAAAAATATTCTTAGCTAAAGCAGAAGTCAGCCAGTGCAGCACTGATCGCGGCGGGGCCTGTAGTCATATTCTTAGCTAAAGCAGAAGTCAGCCAGTGCAGCACTGATCGCGGCGGGGCCTGTAGTCATATTTATTTATTTACATTCTCTTATATACCGCGCTATTCTGCATCAGTGTGGTTTACATTGAACAAACTGAAATTACATTGAACAGGGCATTATAACTTGGAGATAACTATTTTACAGTGAACATGGGCTACTGAGGGTTAAGTGGCTTGCCCAAGACCACAAGGAGCACCTGTGGGACTAGAAACCCCAGTCCTTCCAGCCCAAGGTTGCTGTCCTCTAGTGGGATTTGAACCCCCGACCTTCTGGCCTGAAGTACCTTGCCCCAACCACTAGGCCACTCCTCCACATATTCTTAGCTAAAGCAGAAGTCAGCCTGGGGTCATGAGAATGTAGGGTTGTCAACTTTTTGAAAGAGAAAAACCCGCTACCTGTGGTTAGCCATGATCCGCCAACGCCAACTTCATCCTGCCCCATGCCCCACCCTTTGCAAGCACGAGAAATGTGGGCAGTGATCAGTGAGATGCCCAAAGTGCTGTGGATGCAGCCGGAAAAAACTATTAAAGATCTCTATGCTGAAAAAGCGAAGAAATTACCGACAGCAGGAAAGAGCCCTGGGCCTACGATGGCAACAGCAGGTGCATCTGAACTGCATGGTGCGGCGGGGGATGATGCGGCCGGCAGCATGGCAGAGTTGTCACATGAGACGTGCGTCTAAGACAGAAATAATTAAGAAGTTTTCGGTACACTTCGATGAGTGATTTGACTCACTGGCAACCCGCTTGTCTGAAGTGGAGGAAAGAGTGGGACAGTTAGAAGACTGCAAAGTACACAGTACAAAGGAGGTTGAACGACTTCCAAGACTGTCCACTGGCTTGAGGATAAGGTGGAAGACCAAGAAAACCAAGACTGCAGACAAAACCCACGCATATTCGGTGTGCCTCAGGGAGCTGAGTTGCCCGATGCCCGTGCCTTTGTACAACAGCTCTTGAGAGCATGTTTTGCTTCCAAAATTGCCAAGCCTACCTATGAGGTAGAATGGGTGCATCGGGAAACGAGGCCTAGGCCGGGTCAAAATAAGAGAACCTGGGTGCTTACTGTTCAGCTGCTCCACTACCGGGAGAAGGAGATTGTGATCCTGGAGGCTCGTAAAACAAATTGTGGATTACAGACTGGAACGTTTCTATCTTCCCTGATGTAGGCGCGGAGACTACCCAGAAGAGGAAAGCATTGCTGCCCTACAGGAATTCTCTCACTAAAGCTGGAATCCGTGCTACTATCTGGTTCTCTGCCTGGCTTATAATGATCTATCAGGGGGAATGCTTGTTTCTTTGCTCCCCAGACAATGTGGAATGGCTTTTGAAACAGGCCAGGGGCAGGCAGGAATGGAGGAAGCCCGTGAAAGAGTCACAGGGCCAAAGACCACAGAAGAGCCCTGCAAAATCTGTGTCTTCTGCCTGCCTCCTCAGCTTCAAACTCGGGCACTCCAGACGGCTTGCGCTCCTCACCTCAGAGTGGAACAGATATCCAAGACAGAGACCCCTAGAGAAGAATGTAGAGTGTAGTGTGGCCCCTGAGACGACCGCATTGCCAGGAGAGTGAAAGTGGCTTGTTGCCCTTGCAAGTGTTGTGTCTTATGACCTGAGACAGCTTGATATTACAGCTAACTGTCCCGTCCTAGTTGTGCAGGACTACACACTTACCACTACTGTGTCAGAGTGGTGAACAATCTTTTGGGACCTGCACTCAATGCTCTGCTTCCCGTAAGAGAGGAAGGGTTACCTCCCGGTAATGGTCATTTGTTTCAAGGGGTGGTGAAGTGTTCTTATCTTGTGATATATTACTTTAGTGATGTTGCTGATGTGGGGTTGCATGCTCAGTCACTGGTTGAGTGTGATTCCTAGGTAGCAGATCTTTTGCTTTACATCGAGTTCTGCATTTCTTATGTTTAGTGTTGAGGGGGGACGAATGTTCGGTCTTTAATTATGAACACTTCAGTCTTTCTATAATTAACTAATATATTACACTTGGAGAGTGACTGTATGACTGCATTAAAGCACTCAGGAGCATACAGCATAATGTCATCTGCGTAAATATGGTAGTGTATTCCAAAGGATTGTATCAAAAGGGTTGAATGAAAAGATTTAAATAGAAGAGAGGATAGCGCTGGACCCTGTGGGACACCTTGTGATTGGCTGTAAGTGGCTGAAGAAAATGATCCTATTTTCACTTGCTGAAGGAGGTCATTGACCAAGCTGCATTTTCTATTCCTATCTCTTGTAGGCGACACAATGAGGTATTGTGAAAGACTGTCCAAAGCTGAGGTGATATCCATGAATATCAGAATAAATCCCTCCTTATAACTCTAAAAAGCGCAGAGTAGCGATCTTGGTAAGAGCACTCCCTTTATTGTATCTAACTCTGGGGGTGACCCACAGGGGCGTGTGGTTTGGGTTATGGGGCATACTGAGAATCAAGATATATTACTCCTAAACCTCTATGGGTCCGATTTTCAAAAGACATTTACATGGTTTACAGCCCAGTAAACTGTGTAAATGTCTTAAATGGGGCTATTCAACGGCACTTACACTGTTAGTACGCTGAATATCCCCTTCTAACTCCCCTACATGTTCTGCTGGGAGCGTTCTGGGTTTGAGCAGAAGTGAAGCCTGCCGCTACCAGTTAGCAATCTGCGGCTAAAGCTAGGCCAGTTTTAGGCTTGCCTAGTTTTAGCCATGAATCGCTAACCCGGTAGTGGTGCATACTGGCACTGCCCAGTTAGGCTCTGTGGCAGTTTCCTCTTTACGTTAAACCCAGATATTCCATACCATCGCCACGGCATGGAATATCCAGGGCTAGGGGTCAGCGGGCAGGGCTATGCACCGTAATGGTATTCACTGGGCCCTATGCTCCTAAATGGTCCTAAGGGCTCCTTCTTTCAACATTCATTCTCCACTTTTGCGCAGAAGGTTCAAGTTCAGGTTCAGTGTGGGTGGGGGTATATGAACTACAGATTGAGCTCTTTAGACATATCAGGCCCAGTGCACTGTCTGAAGCCGCTTCTGGAAGGAATAGTTATTTGGCAAGGCTTGATGAAGATGGGCTGGGTAGATATTTGGAGGTCAATCCACTCTGGGGAGCGCAAGTGTTATAGAACACTTTATAAATCTTAATGAATCCCCTCCATCCCGCACACTACACCTCCATAACAATCCTCCTTAACCACAGATCAAAAAGCCTCAAACCTCAATACACTTAAGAAAAAAAGCAACTCTTACAAACTACGATTAATAATGAATGATTAATGTAAATAGTTACAGCATTACTAGCCAATGTTAATTGTATATAGTTATGAAAAAACACTGTTCCATGTTATTGTTCATGAAAAGTTAATTGTACATAGTTATGAAAAACGCTGTTCCATGTAAAACCATGTTCATTATATGTTAAGTGTAAACCGCCTTTGATCTCTGGAAAAAGCGGTATAAAAGAAAAGCATAAATAAATAAATAAATAAAACTATATACACTGCTCTGCTATGACTCAGGGATACTTGCACTTAGATCTTTCCTGTGGACGAGAGGTGGAGCTGACTCGGATGGAAGACATCTGGACAATGACCCCTATTGTCAGTGACCATGCTGTGGTTTGCCTGTGGTTGGACTTAGACTGCCTGCAAGGAGCGACAGGTGCCTGTATTTGGTGAGTGAATAAGCACCTCCTTAAGAAAAGGTGGTGCAGGACCTCATGCAGTCCTGGTGGGCTGATTTTTTTGAGCTCCAATGATGTCAGCACGTCTCCTTTGGGAGGCGGGTAAGACTTATATGAGGGGCGGTTCTTGCAGTTGGTGTCACAGCATAAGTGTCAGAGGGACGTGGGGCTTGGGCAGCTCGGAATAAGCTGAATAAACTGCAGGAGGAACATAAGTGAACTGGCAGAAGAATCTATCTGCAGCTGGCTGAGGTGCGTTGGTGAATTGAGGCCATTGAGGTAGAGTGGGCAGAGTTCATGTTACGGTTTACCCACTGTGATTTTCTGGAATACGGGGGTAGAGCTTGTCAGCGAGGTGTATGATCAGCACTGGCAATTACATCGAGAACACACTGGCATTACTAAGGCTTTTCAGTCCTTTTATGCTTCTTTCTACTTTTCGGAATGTGTCTTCAGCTCAGCAGATTTGTCAGCCTTCTTGGATAATGTATCTCTGCTGGAGGTGTCCCCGCAAGAGCAGGAGATCTTAGGCCATGAAATCAGAGTGACTGAAACTGAGTTAGTGATTCGTTCCCCCCATAGAGTGGTATAAGGGGATTCGTTCCCCCATAGAGTGGTATAAGGGGATTCGTTCCCCCATAGAGTGGTATAAGGGGATTCGTTCCCCCATAGAGTGGTATAAGGCCCTGATCCTTCAACGGGTCTTCAATGAGGCACTAGTGACTAGACAACTCCTGCCGGTCATGTATGAGGCTAAAATTTCCTTGATTCCAAAAGAGGGCAGATCCCCTTTGGAGTGTGGCAATTATTGCCCAATTTTGCTCCTTAATAGTGATGCTAACATTTTGTCAGGATCCTTGTTAACTGGCTAGATAGTGTTATTACCACCCTATCTATCCAGACCAGACTGGTTTTATCAGGGGCAGGCAAATTTATGATAACGTCCAGAGACACTGAATATCATATTGAATGCTATTCGAGAGGGCAGGGCAGCATGGTGCATGTCTTTGGACGCAGAGAAAGGCTTCCACTGCACTGAATGGGAGTATTTGTTTGCGGTTATGACCTGTTTTGGGCTGGGTGCGAGCTTTGTATGCCACACCAGCTGCTAAGGTGGTTGTTAATGGGATGTTAATGGAGAGCTTTCGGTTGTACTTGGGTACACGGCAGGGCTGTCCTCTCTCATCCTTGCTCTTTGCATTAGCAATAGAGCTATTGGCCTCTCTTATATGTGCTGCTCCAGATATTCAGCCTAGAGTGATTGGTGGGATCAGGGGCGGCCCAAGGGGGCTGTGGGGCCATGTGCAGAGACTCGGTGCGGAGCCTCATTTGCATAATGTTAACATGCACTAACTTTTAGTAAACATGCCTTACTATACTCCAGTGCCAACCGCCAGGCACATTAGGAAGCACTACAAACACTGCCCATTCAGAACCCATAGCAAACCCGCCGTATCATAACAGCACTACCAGAACTCACAAAGCACCAAACCCTACCTATCAAAAGGCAACACTGCAAATATTACACCAATACATTTCAGAGAATAACAATACATGACCTACTGGGGAAAGAGAACAAGTGGCACTGTCAAATAGGAATTACATAAACAGAATACCTCAGCTCGGTTACACATGCAGAACACAGACTATCACCAAACAAAGGACAAGGGACCACAATTTAGAAATAGGAAGACAATAATTAAACTGGGAACCCCAAAAGCCAAACTTGGAATGTACAACACCACTGCAGAAATAAAACTATAAAGCGTAGTTACTCACCTGTAACAGGTGTTCTCCAGGAGCAGCAGGAATCAGTCCTCACTTATGGGTGACGACGGAGCCCTCGCGGAGCAATTTTCCCCAGCTTTCAAAGAAAGCCTTTGGGAATTGCAGCGCGCATGCGCGGTCATCTTCCCGCCCGAGGGTGCCATCTTAGCCAGTCAGATGACATAGCTAAAAAAGACAGCATAAAAATTTGCAAAAAAGAACATAAGCAGACGATTGCAACTCCAAGGGGAGGAGGGAGGGTAGTGAGGACTGATTCCTGCTGCTCCTGGAGAACACCTGTTACAGGTGAGTAACTACGCTTTCTCCAGGACCAAGCAGGAAGTCAGTCCTCACTTATGGGACTCCCAAGCTCAAGGCTACCGGAGACCCTAAGCACAAAAAATGAGCTCCCTCTAGCTCAGCAGCACAGAAGGATAGAATCTTCGCTGAATTATCACCCACCGGTAGCCCACATCCGGGATGGAGGGTAGGAGTTGCTCAGACCTCAAAGAGATTACGGAGGACTGCCTGTCCGAAAGCACTGTCCCTACGGGACTCCCTCTCGAGACAGTAATGGACCGCAAAAGTCTGGCTCGAAGACCAAGTAGCGGCCCGGCAGATGTCTGCCAGCGGAACAGAGCGGAGGTAAGCCACTGACGTGGCCTTTGCCCGAACGCAATGAGCCGTGACTCGACTTTCTAAGGAGAGTCCGGCTGCCCCATAAGCCCAAGAGATACAGTCCGCAACCCAGATGGACAGAGTACGCTTGGAGACCGGGAGCCCCAATTTATTGGGGTCAAAAGACACAAAAAGCTGAGCAGCTTTACGGTGCTCCCGCGTACGGTCAAGGTAGAAGTTCAATGCCCTTCTACAGTCCAGGGTATGGAGGACCGTTTCAGCTCGGCTGGAGTGTGGTCTGGGAAAGAAGGTTGGAAGTACCACCTCCTGATTGATGTGAAAAGGGGAGACCACTTTAGGCAGAAATTTTGGGTGAGTCCGTAGGACTACCCTATTCTTGTAGAACCTAGTGTAAGGGGGATCAGACACGAGGGCCTGCAATTCACTTACGCGCCTAGCGGAAGTGAGGGCTATCAAGAACAGTGTCTTCCAAGACAGAAAACGGAGAGAACAGGTAGCCATAGGTTCAAAAGGCGGACAGGTGATCCGCTGCAAAACCACATTCAGGTCCCAGTCAGGCGCTGGCGGGCGCAGAGGTGGTTTAAGTAGAAGGAGACCTCGGAGAAACCTCGCTACGAGAGGGTCATTGGAGAGAGGTCTGCCGTCCACTGGCACATGATGTGCTGAAAGAGCACTGAGGTGAACTTTGACGGAGTTGGACTTAAGTCCCAGATTAGAGAGGTGCAGCAAGTACTGCAAGATCACCGACACCGGGCAGGAGAAGGGATCCTGAGACTGTTGGGTACACCAGACTGCAAAGCGACGCCATTTAAGGGCGTAGCATTTGCGGGTAGAAGGCCGTCGCGAAGCTAAGACGACCTCCTCCACCTCCGCCGGCAGGAGAAGGGGAGCAAGGACTACCCTCTCAGCAGCCAGGCCATGAGGTTGAGAGACCTGAGGTTGGGGTGCAGAAGGGACCCCTGATCCTGAGTGAGGAGATCCGGTTGTACCCCCAGAGGGATTGGATCCTCCACCGCCAGTTGCAGCAGGAGCGGAAACCACGGCTGCCTGGGCCAGCGAGGGGCCACCAGGATCATGAAGGCTTTGTCTCGGAGAACCTTGAAAAGAGTCCGAGAGATCAGCGGGATGGGAGGGAAAGCGTACAGAAGGCTCCCCGACCACGAGATCGGAAAGGCGTCCGCCGCAACCCGAAGGGGGTGTGGCTGACGAGAGCAGAAGCGAGGAAGCTGCCGGTTGTGAGGACTGGCAAAGAGATCCACCGTGGGGAGACCCCACTTGAGGAAGAGCTTCTGAACTACCAAGGGATCCAGACGCCACTCGTGCGGCTGGAGGACCCTGCTGAGTTTGTCTGCAAGGCAATTTTCTTGGCCCGGGAGATAAACTGCCTTGAGGAGAATGCCGTGACTGACGGCCCAAGAGCAGAGCTTCGGTGCCTCCCGGCAGAGGAGGAAGGAGCCCGTGCCCCCCTGCTTGTTCACGTAGAACATGGCAACTTGATTGTCCGTCTGGACAAGGACGGACTGTTGGGAAGTCAGGTGGGAGAAGGCCTTGAGAGCTAGGCGGATCGCCCTGAGCTCCAGGAAGTTGATCTGCTGAGCAGACTCCCACGTGGTCCAGAGGCCCTGAGTACGTGCCTCTTGGCAATGTGCTCCCCAGCCCAGGAGGGATGCATCGGTGGTCAGCACCCGGGTCGGCTGAGGTGACTGGAAAGGCATTCCGAATATCAGGTTCGGCTGCCGGAGCCACCACCGGAGAGACGAGAGCAGCGGCTCGGAGACGCGCACTAGGTCTGCCAGGCCGCCTGTGGCTTGTCGCCACTGCTGGCGGAGACACCATTGAGCAGACCGCATGTTCAGGCGGGCATTGGGGGTCACATGGACGGTGGAAGCCATATGGCCGAGCAGTCTCAGGAAGCGCCTGGCGGAGACCAGGGGCTGGCTGCGAAAGCGGTCGGCTAGGTCCATGAGCCGTTGAGCCCTGTCGAGCGGTAGGTACGCTCGTGCCCGAGGAGTGTGCAGCCTTGCGCCGATGAACTCGAGATCCTGTGAGGGGAGCAAAGTGGACTTTGCGAAGTTTATGACAAAGCCCAAGTGCTGCAGCAGAGTCACCGTGCGGCACGTGGCGTTGGTGACCTCCTGAGCGGACGCTGCTCTGATGAGCCAGTCGTCGAGGTACGGAAAGACATAGAGGCCGTGAAAGCCGGAGATGGGCCGCCACGACCGCGAGACATTTTGTGAAGACTCGCGGTGCGGAGGATAGGCCAAAGGGCAGTACTCTGTACTGGTAATGATTTCCTGCCACCACAAACCTTAGGTATTGGCGGTGGCTTGGGTGGATGAGGATGTGCGTGTAGGCATCCTTTAGATCCAAGGAGCATAGCCAATCTCCCTGCTGGAGGTAGGGCAGAAGGATTCCAAGGGTAAGCATTTTGAACTTCTCCCGCACAAGGAACTTGTTGAGGTTGCGCAAGTCCAGGATGGGTCTGAGGCCCCCTGTTCTCTTTGGTATCAGAAAATACCTTGAATAAAAGCCTTGACCTCTCAGGTGGTGGGGCACCGGTTCCACCGCCTGTTCCTGCAGAAGACCTGCTAACTCCTGAAGGAGCAACTCCCTGTGCAGAGGGGGGCGCGAAGGTTCTCCCGGAAAATAGGAGGGAGGGACCTGATGGAAGTGGAGAAGGTAGCCTTCTCGCACGACCTGAAGTACCCAGGCATCTGCGGTGATGCTGGACCACCTGTGGCCGAAGTGAACCAGCCGGCCTCCGGTGCTGGGAGGAACCAGCGGGGGGGGAGAGGCTATGCTGAGCGAGTCAAAAACCCCCACCCTGCTGAGCAGGGGCTGGTGGTGCAGGCTTGGGGGCTTGCTGCCTACGGGACCCGTTTACTCCCCGTCCCTTGGCCTGCTGGCCCTGTTGGGGAGCTGCAGGGGCCTGATAATGGGGGTACTGATTGTAGGAAGCCGCCTTCCTAGGGAAAAAGGCCTTTTTGCCAGAGCCCTTCTATTTCCTGGATGGGGCGGAGGTCTTCCTAGAAAGCCTGGTCCTGGTGAGAGTCTCAGTCTCCATTTGTGCAGCCTTTTCCCGCCATGGGCTTGCCAAAGAGGTTTTTCGCCTCGGCAGGGGACATCGACCAACTTGTCCTGTACCCAGGGCTCAAGATCCGACGACTGAAGCCAAGCCTGTCGGCGGGCACCGATGCCGGCTGCGGCCACTCTAGCCGAGGCCTCAAAGCCATCATAGGCTGCTCGGGACATGAACTTTGAGCATTCCCGAATGCCCGTGGACAAGGCTAGGAACCTCCGCAAGGGCTCCTCGGAGAGACCAGCAGAGAATCCGGCTAGCTCTTTAGCCAGATCCCGGAGATACATGCCCATGTAGAGCTGGTAAGTCTGGACACGACATGCGAGCATAGAGCCCTGGAAGCACTTCTTGCCAAGGCCATCCAGGTTACGGGCCTCCCTTCCAGGAGGCACCGAGGAGTGCATCTTCTGGCTCTTAAGACGATGCATGGCCGATTCCACTACCATGGAATGGTGTGGCAGCTGTGCCCTCTGAAAGCCAGGGCTCTTGCGGACCCGATCCGATAGATAGAATCGACCCGCTTGCTCAGGACCGGCGAGGAGGCCGGACTCTCCCACATGCGGAAGAGTAGTCGTTCCAGCATAGGAGGAACCGGCACAGTAAAGTGCTCCCTCGCGGGAGAGTCATACTGGAGGGCGTCGAGCTCTTCGGCTCGAGGCTCCTCCTCGGGATCCGCAGGGAAGGCCAAAGCCTTGGCCATATCCCTAACGAAGTCCGAGAACCGGGCATCCTCCGGGGGGGACTGCTTCCGAGGCTCGGACCCCGGTGAGTCCGATGGTACACACCGAGTCCGGAAAGAATCAGGTGACTCTTCCTCCTCAGACTCCCAGACCGACTCCGACGAGGACTCGGTGGGGTCGGCCCGGGCAGGGTGCGGCGCCAGCCGCCCCGACGTCGAGGGAGTCGGCGTCGGCGACCTCGGTCCCCGAACGGGAGGGCCGAGGGTGACCTCGACCGAGGATCGACTCGAGTTCTCATTGACTCGAGGATCGGCTCGGTCTCCGGGGTCGACTTGGACGTCGACGTCCCGGCGGTCGGGGCAGCGGCGCCAGCGAGGCCAGCGAGCAGTGCCCGCTGCTGGTCCATGAAGGCAGACAGTCTGCTCTCCAAGGCCGTCAACCTGAGCCCGAGCTCAGGTGACCCAGCAGCCCCCGACTCGGGCCCCGACGGCGTCGGGCCCGACGTCGGCTGTCGCGGAGGCGAGTCCAGAAGGACTACAGGACTTACCCGGGCAGGCATCTCCGACTCCAGGCGAGGTCGCTTCGGGAGATGTTCCTTCTCCAAGGACCCGGGGCGGCTGTCGGGGCTATGCGACCTGGCCCTCGCGGAGCCAGGAGCGTCCACCGACGCCGCCCTCGCGGGTTTTTTCCTTCCGACGATGGTCCCCGGAGGGAGAACCCCAGTCGGAGGAGCTCCGGCGACGGTCCGAGCTGGAGCCCTTTGACACGGAGGCCTCCGACGAGGTCCAGGTACGGCTGGGGTCAGCGAAGATTCTCTCGCGCTGATGCCGCCGACTTCTCAACGCCTTCGAGGACAGTTTGCTGCAGGGCCCACAGATCAGTTCCTCATGATCCGGGCCCAAGCAGCGGAGGCAAAAGTCGTGTGTGTCGGTTAGTGACATATTTCGGTCACACCGACCACACCGCTTAAAGCCACTGGCAGCCATCGGGGGAAAAAGGGCCCCTGCGAGGTCAAAGGACCGGGCTGCCAGGGAAAACGAAAATGAAAGCTGACTAAGTCAGAAAAACCGAAAAAACGCTAGAGGACTCGAGACCGGCGTCGCGAGTCCGGGCGGGAAAACGATCGGCGTCGAACCGAAAGAAAAAAGTATAAAATAAAGAGGAAAATCAACTTTTTCGCGGGGACAAGACGGGGACGTCTGCAGGGCTCCGCGGAAAAAAGAAGACTGGCTAAGATGGCACCCTCGGGCGGGAAGACGACCGCGCATGCGCGCTGCAATTCCCAAAGGCTTTCTTTGAAAGCTGGGGAAAATTGCTCCGCGAGGGCTCCGTCGGCGCCGACGTCACCCATAAGTGAGGACTGACTTCCTGCTTGGTCCTGGAGAAATTAATTTCCTCTTGTACTAAACAAAATGCAGACGTTAAAAACACACATTTCCCAGAGCTGACATATTCCAGTTAATAAATTCAAAATAAAAAAGTATTTTTCTACCTTTTGTTTGGGCATTTTATTTTTCAGTTGCAATTGCTCCAGTCACCTTCTTCTGGTTTCTTCTTGTCTTCTGATAGTTCTCCATTGTCTGCTGTCCATTTGTCCTTTCTTCTCTCTTCTAGTTTTTTTCCATTCTGTCTCTACATTTACTTAACATACTGATCTTTCTCCTTTTGCTCTTTCCTCCATCTCTTTCTTTATTCCTTTTTCATCCACTCAAATTTTACCCCTCCATCCTCAATCCCCACTTACTCTCCCGATACCTGGCCAATCGTAGATTTTTCTTCCCTCCCACACAAAATATTTTTCCCCTCTCCATTTCACTCTCCAAGCCCCATCTCATTTTCCTCCCCCAACATCAGCTCCCTTCTAGTCCCCGCATCAGCCCATTTCCACTCCTAGCTCCCCATCAGCCCTTTCCAGTCCTATCCTAGCCCCCCATCAGTCCATTTCCAATCCAAGCCCCCTCCATCAGTCCATTTCCAATCCTAGTCTCCCATCAGCCCATTTCAATCCTAGCCCCCCCATCAGCCCATTTTCAGTCCTATCTTAGCCCCTCCATCAGCCCATTTCCTTTCCTATCCTAGCCCCTCCATTAGCCCATTTCCAGTCCTACCTCCCCCACACTCAGCCCATTTCCAATCCAAGCCCCCCCATCCATTTCCAGTCCTATCCTAGCCCTTCCATCAGTCAATTTCCAATCCTAGCCCCCCCCCACTCAGCCCATTTCCAATCCAAGCCCCCCCATAAGCCTATTTCCAGGTCTAGCTTCCCCATCCATTTCCAGTCCTATCCTAGCCCCTCCATCAAGCCATTTCCAACCCTAGCCTCCCATCAGCCCATTTCCAATCCTAGCCTCCCATCAGCCCATTTCCAACCCTAGCCTCCCATCAGCCCAACCCTAGCCTCCCATCAGCCCATTTCCAATCCTAGCCCCCCATCAGCCCATTTCCAGTCCTATCCTAGCCCCTCCATCAGCCCATTTCCAGTCCTCGCTCCCCTCCACTCAGCCCATTTCCAGTCCTTTCCTAGCCCCACCATCAGCCCATTTCCAGTCCTAGCTCCCCTCCACTCAGCCCAGCTCCCCCCCCAATTTCCAGTCCAAGCCCCCCCACTCAGCCCATTTACAGTCTAAGCCCCCTCCCCATCTACTATTTCCAGTCCTAGCTCCCCCCAATCAGCCAATTTCCAGTCCAAGTCCCCCCACTCAGCCCATTTCCAATCCATGCCCCCCCATGAGCCCATTTCCAGTTCTAGTCTTTCCATCAGTCCATTTCCAATCCAAGCCTCCCCCAACAGGCCATTTCCAATTCTAGCCCCTCCAACAGCCCATTTTCAATCCTAGCTCCTCCATCCATTTCCAGTCCTCTTAGCCCCTCCATCAGTCCATTTCCAATCCAAGCCCCCCTCCACAATCAACCCATTTCCAACCCAAGCTCCCCCATGAGCCCATTTCCAGTTCTAGCTCCCCCCATAGCCCATTTCCAGTCCAAGCCCCCTCCCCATAAGCTATTTCCAGTCCTAGCTCCTCCCCACTCAGCCCATTTCCAGACTTAGCTCCCCCCACTCAGCCCATTTCCAATCCAAGCCCCCCAAACAGCCTATTTCCAATCCTAGCCCATCAGACAATTTCCAGTCCAAGCTCCCCTACCCATTTCCAGTCCAAACCCCCCCTTCACTCAGCCCATTTTCAATCCTAGCTCACCCCACTCAGCTTATTTCCAGTCCAAGCTCCCCCCACTCAACCCATTTCCAGTCCAAGCCCCCTCCTCATCAGCCCATTTCCAGTCCTATCTCCTCCCCACAATTTCCAGTCTAAGCCCCCCACTCTGCCTATTTCTAGTCCAAGCACCCCTCCACTCAAGTCCATTTCCAGTCCAAGCACCCCCATGAGCCTATTTCCAGTTCTAGCTTCCCCATCCATTTCCAGTCCTATCCTAGCCCCTCCATCAATCCATTTCCAACCCTAGCCTCCCATCAGCCCATTTCCAACCCTAGCCTCCCATCAGCCCATTTCCAGTCCTTTCCTAGACCCACCATCAGCCCATTTCCAGTCCTAGCTCCCCTCCACTCAGCCCAGCTCCCCCCAATTTCCAGTCCAAGCACCCCCCCAACTCAGCCCATTTACAATCTAAGCCCCCCTCCTCATCTACTATTTCCAGTCCTAACTCCCCCCAATCAGCCAATTTCCAGTCCAAGTTCCCCCCACTCAGCCCATTTCCAATCCAAGCCCCCCTATGAGCCCATTTCCAGTTCTAGCCCTTCCATCAGTCCATTTGCAATCCAAGCCCCCCCCCCCCCACAGGCCATTTCCAATTCTAGTCCCTCCAACAGCCCAATCCTAGCTCCTCCATCCATTTCCAGTCCTATCCTAGCCCCTCCATCAGTCCATTTCCAATCCTAGTCCCCCTCCACAATCAGCTCATTTCCAATCCAAGCTCCCCCATGAGCCCATTTCCAGTTCTAGCTTCCCCCATAGCCCATTTCCAGTACAAGCCCCTCCCCATAAGCTATTTCCAGTCCTAGCTCCTCCCCACTCAGCCCATTTCCAATCCAAGCCCCCCAAGAGCCCATTTCCAGTCCTAACCCCTCCATTAGTCCATTTGCAATCCAAGTCCCCCCAAACAGCTTATTTCCAATCCTAGCCCCCCATCAGCCCATTTCCAGTCCGTCCCCCTCCCCATCAGCTATTTCCAGTCCAAGCCCCCCTTCACTCAGCCCATTTCCAGTCTTAGCTCCCTGCCACTCAGCCTATTTCCAGTCCACGCTCCCCCCCCCACTCAACCCATTTCCAGTCCAAGCCCCCCTCCCCAACTGCCCTTTTCCCGTACTTGGTCCTTCCCACAATTTCCAGTATAAGCCCACCACTCAGCCTATTTCTTGTCCAAGCCCCCACCACTCAGTCCATTTCCAGTCCTAGCCCCCCCCCCCCCCCCAAATAGATTGGCCACTGTTGGAAACAGGATACTGGGCTTGATGGACCTTGATCTGACCCAGTATGGCATATCTTATGTTCTTATGTATGTTCAATTTCCAGTCCAAGCCCCACCCCCCACCCAGCCCACTTTCAATTAGTCCCCCCACTCAATCCATTTCCAGTCCAAGCCCCCCTCCCTTCCCGAAGAGCCCCACGGCTGTCTAAAATGCTTTAGAGAGATCCAGAGAGGTCCCAGCTCACCTCTAACAGTTGCCGAAGTGAAGAGTGTCTTTTTCCTTTGCTTCAGCAGCTGTACTGTAATTTACAATGCTGCCGCGCTGAGGTCAAAGGGGACTTCCTGTTTTCCGGCACTCAGCGCAGCAGCATTCTAAACTATAGTACAGCTGCCGAACTGAAGGAAAAAGATGCTCTTCACTTCGGCAGCTGTTAGAGGTGAGCCAAGGCCTCTTCGGCTCCCTCTAAAGCCGCCCTGCCTGCTGGCGTTCAATGCGGGATGTTGTTGAATTGGGGCCCTGTGCGAACAACATTCTTGCACAATGGACGGGCCGGTCGTGGGTGAGATACCCCATCATGTTTCTCGTTATGCTGACGACACCTTGGTCTTTATGGAGAATCCCATACTCTCGCTGCCTGGTCTGTTCTGGGTGCTTCAGGACTTTGCCCGTATTTCTGGTTTTAAAGTTAATCTTGATAAGATGGAGGTACTGCCTTTAGGGACAGCGGGTGGGTCTCTCCCACAAGGGTATCCTTTCAGAATGGCAGCCTCCTCTATTAAATATCTGGGGGTTAAGGTATCCTCCAATACTGCAAATCTGTTCAAACTCAATTGCACTCCACTGGTATCTACTATTGCTGAAGATCTGGCATGGTGGGATGGCCTTACTCTGGGTTGGATGAGTCGGGTTACCGCTCTGAAGATGACCATGGTCCCCAAATTGCTTTATCTCGTCTCTCAGCTGCCCATTCATGTTCCTACATGATTTTTTAGGAAGTTGGAAGAGAGGTTTAGCCAGTTTATTTGGAGGAAGCCTAAAGCTTGAATTGGGTGGAAGCGCTTGGTACCCTCTGTAGAGGATAGTGGCATAGGCTGCCTATACTTGTCTCTGTATTACAAGAGAGCAATACTGCGAGGTTTGCACTATCACTATGTGCGGTTGCCAGATGCGCACTGGGTTGCTATGGAGCAAGCATGGCTAGCGCCCTATTCTGTCTTTGAGGAAATAAGGCAAGGGCCAGAAAGAGTGGCCAGTCATGCACTCCTGGCCCAGGTCTATTGGAGGGAGGGGTTGAGTGTTTCTGAAGGCTCAGTTGGCAGACCTCTCCCCTTCTGACGGCCCAGCCGTTGCAGGACTGCATCGGGTCTGGCATTCTAATGGGATTTGTTGTTTTGCAGACCTGACTGAGACAGGCTCCTGTTTGAGTCTTGCGCAATTGAACTGTAAAGAGGGAATGCAAATGCCTTTTTCCCAATACGTTCAGCTGCACCACTTCATTATGAGTGCAGAACACTGGGCTCAACTGACCCGGACGTCTGCGGTACTAGAGAGGGTGCTCTTCTATAAAGTTACTCACTCGAATGATTATGCACACTTCCCGCACTGATCACATTACTCTGCTTCTCATTGTACTTCTTTGGCTCCCCTTTAGATTTCGGATTCAGTACAAACTCCTCACCATAGTTCATAAGGTCCTGCAAACCAGTAGGCCCGTATATTTTTCTGAACTCCAGCATCTTCAGTCTCAACACTGTTCTTCGCTCTATCCACTCCAACCGCTCGCACATGCCCTCTGCTCCCCAAGCCCATCTCGAATCTATCCGCCACTCTGCATTTTTCTTCATTGGAACCACATTCTGGAACACCCTTCCCTCTGATCTCAAATTCAAAGTCATGCTCAAAACTCATTTATTTCAAATAGCCTTCAATATACCTCTCCCCGGCTTCTCATTTCCTTGCTGCCCTCTCTCCCTCCCTCTCCTCTGCCCTCTCTGTCTATCCTGTCAGTTCACGGAGTTCTTTACTTATTTCTTTCTGCAGCTACTTTTTTGATTATTTGAACCGCCCTGATACTCCTGCAAAAATGCAGTATATCAAGTATAGCAGCAAAGATAAAGAGCTGCCGCCTCCCCCCCCCCCGTCCCACTAGAGCAAAAAAATGTCTTTTTAACGGGCGGTTTTAGCTCTCTGCTGGAAACCAGCCTGACTATTTAAAAACCGGCCAGTTGGCAACCCTATGTGAATGTTTCAAGCATTAAAATGGAACCACAGGCAAAAACATTTTGTGAAGCACTGCTATAGGGCAAAGAATTAGCATATCATGGAAAGGATGTGGAATACTTACCCCTGGGACACATGTTCCTACTGCTCTGGATCAAGATTCCCCCTTGTACAGTAAGAGGCTTTAATGTATGGCTCAGAAGAACTGGAGAGAGGCCTGTAGATAGGAGAAGAGTCTCCACACTTATTTCCTGTAACGCAAATAAAGGTCTAGGTGTTATTTCTATAGGACAGACAGACAGAATCGTCCCCATTAAATACCGTTTCTGCAGTGGATACCTCCCCTACCTCTTTCTCAGTAAAGACTAAAGCAAATTCAGTTAGTCTCTCAGCTATGGTCTCATCCTTCCTGAGGGCCCCTTTTACCTCTTGATAATCTAATGTTTCAAATGACTTCTTCAGAGGCTTTTTACTTCAAATACACCTGAAAGTTTTTTCATTCCATGGCAAGTTTACTTCCCAGTTCTTAATGCATACTTCATCAGTGCTTTGCATTTAACTTGCCAGTGCTTATGCTTAGGGGCACTAAGAGGGGACAAGGCCATAACGGAGAGACGGAACAAATTCTTTGCTTCGGTCTTTACTGAAGAAGATGTAGGGAAGTTATCCATGAATGAAATGATATTTAAAGCTAAATACGTCAGCTAAACCCACCTCCCCCACTAAGAGATCACATAAAAAACAAACTGAAAAATGATACACCAAAGATCTCTACATCCTCAAGAAAACTCTACGCAAGCTAGAAAAAAATGGAGATCCCATAAAACCTCTGAAAACAGAGAACTCTACAACACAACTTTAAACACCTATAAGGATGCAATATGTGACACCCCTCCCTCGTCTACCCCAGTATGGTGGCAGTAAAGAGAGGGAGCACAGCATAAGTTACTCTGTTATCGCTGTTACCTGGATGTGCTTGTGTAGTTGTAGCCCAGTGATCACAGCCAAAGTAGGTTAAGGGTAAACAATATGTTTATTGTTCGCACCAGGTTTTCTTCCCCCCAAAACAGAGGTCAAAGGATATCAAAACATAACAGATAAAGTCCGGTATAACAGCCTTCCTGATACTTCTCAGGGTATAATAGGTAAATCAAAGATCAGCTTCTCTTAGTGCATTCCACTTTCCCAAAACATCTGTATTCTTCTTAACAGCGATACTTTTTCTCACTTAAGACATTCAATAAAGAACTTCCAAAGTTGTGGTTTTTCCTCTGGTCCACATCTATATAAGAAATTCTCTTCTAGCCTCCTAGTAAAACTGAAGCTTCTTCCATGAGCTTAATCCTTTCTTCTGTATAACTTCTCCCAGAAGAAATCTAGGTTTCCTGAAGCTATCTCTTGGAATTAGGCAATTAAATAGGATTGGCAGTGAGACAAGCTTCCTGTCTGTAATTAAACTCCAATCTCTAAAATACTTTTATAACAGCCTTAAAATATTGCATATATTTAAGCTGTACATTAAAAGTCTCTTTGGCAGATACCACATTCCATTTCAGAGCCACTACTATAGGATAATGGAATATCAGTTTGCATTGGTTCCTCTTCACTAACTTGAGCTTCTTGAATATAAGGCTTACTCGAGTCTAGTGCTCTTAGGTGTTTGAGGAGACTTTGTAACTGCTTCTCTCCCTTCTCTCTAACTGTCCTGCGCTCTTGCAGGAATATCTGTTTATTAACCTTCTTAAAGAGCTGAGCATAAGGATTTCTTTCTTCCTTGACTTGCCCGGGTCTTATTCTCTGGTGAGGAGGTACGTATCTCTTCTGACTAGGCTTTACAGGCACTCTTAATATCTCCTGTTCATCAGAATCTGTATCTAGGCTTGTGTCACGCTGCTGCCAATTAAGAGCATGCTGAGGTGCACCTGTGCTAGCCTCTAGCTTGCAGGTTCTGACATGTTCTCTGCTGTGAGGCAACGTTTGTCTTTCATACACTGGGATTTCCCTTCCACCCAGTTTCTCTCTTGTCTGTCTATTCCCAGGGAAACTATCAGCAGAAATGCTCCTATCCCTTTCAGACAAAGACTCTATACTTTGTTTAAAAGACTTATAGGCTTTTCTGACCTGCTTTGGCTTTGCTTGAGGGCTATTCCTTCCTGGGAGGACTTTCAGCTGTTTTCCCCGAGACGTGGCTTCCTCTGTGCAAGGTGGCTGGCAACCGTCCAAGTAATTGGTTCCCACCTGGTCCCTCTTGCTACGAGCTCTGCCTCTTTGGGAAATCACGGCTCTCTCTGTCTCTCTGAGAAGAATGCCTGACTCCAAGGCTGTATCTGCTCCTTTGGAGTCCCTTTCTCCTGGCTGTGCCAAAGGTGAGTGTCTGCTTTGCTTTCTCCGTTCCTGCAGCTTCTGTTGCCTGTGTAGCTCCTCGTTCTCCTCCTCTCTTTTCTTTTTCTCTATCTGTTCCTCTTCCTGTTCTTCCTTTGAAACTACCACTTCCTGGTTATGAGGACTGGTTTGTCCAATCAGGCGAGAGTCCACCCCTTTCCCTGATAGGCTAGCTCTCCCTGTCAGCCTAGAGCTAGGGTGTGGCTCCCTTTCACGTCTCTCCTGCCCTGCATCTTTGTGTGCTGAGGTTTTAACCCTCTCTTGCCCTGTATCTATGGCAGGTTCAGAGTAAAAAGTGTGTTTAAAACCCTTTTTCTTGCGCTCTGACAGCTCTGCCTTGTCACAAATAGCATGATCGCCTTTGATTTAATTAGTGGAGGAGGGATCGTAAGGAAATCCACAGTACTACCTTTTAACTTTTGAAAGGGAGACTATGATAAAATGAGGAAAATAGTTAAGAAAAAACTAAAAGGAGCAGTTGCAAAGGTTAAAGACTTACATCAAGCTTGGGTGTTGTTGAAAAATACAATCTTGGAAGCCCAGACCAGCTGTATTCCACGCTTTAGGAAAAGTGGAAGGAAGTCCAAAAAACTGCCAGCATGGTTTAAAGGAGAGGTCAGAGAGGTGGTTGTTGACAAAAAAGCATCTTTCAGGAAATGGAAAAAAGAGCCAAACGAGGAAACCTGGAAACAACACAAGCACTGGCAAGTCAAATGCAAGGCATTGATAAGGCAGGCAAAGGGAGAATTTGAGAAGAAGCTTTCTGCGGAAGCAAAAACGCGAAATAAAGACTTTCAAGTACATTTGTAGCAAACAACCTGTGAAAGAGTCAGTTGGTCCATTAGATGATAGAGGGTTTAAAGGGGCACTCAGAGGCGACAAGGAGATAGCGGAGAGAATGAATGAATTCTTTGCTTCGGTCTTTACTGAGGAAGATGTAGGCATGTTACCCATGACTGAAGTGGAATTTAAAGGTGCGGAAGAATTGAAGGAAATATTGATACGTCGGGAAGATGTATTACAACTATTAGATAATCTGAAGAGTAGCAAATCACCTGAGCCGGATGGTATACATCCAAGGGTGTTGAAAGAACTGAAATATGAGATTGCAGACCTGCTATTAGTAATCTGTGAGCTATCATTAAAATCATCTCTAATACCTGAAGATTGGAGGATCGCCAGTGTAACACCAATTTTTAAAAAGGGTTCCAGGGGTGATCCGGGAAACTACAGACCGGTAAGCCTGACGTCAGTACCAGGAAAAATGGTAGAAACCATCATAAAGAATAAAATTACTCAGCATGTAGATAGTCAAGGCCTAATGGGAGACAGCCAACATGGCTTTAGATAAGGAAGATCTTGTCTTACTAATCTGTTATGTTTTTTTGAAGGTGTGAATAAACAGGTGGACAAAGGTTGAGTCGGTTGATATAGTGTATCTGGACTTTCAGAAAGCCTTTGACAAAGTCCCTCATCAGAGACTTTTGGCAAAACTAAAGAGTCATGGGATAGGAGGCAGTGGACTACTGTGGATCAGGAACTGGTTAAAAGATAGAAAGCAGAGGGTAGGGCTAAATGGCCAATTTTCCCAATAGAGAAAGGTGAATAGTGGAGTACCCCAAGGATCTGTGCTAGGTCCGTTACTTTTTGACATATTCATAAATGACCTGGAAAAGGGAATAATGAGTAAAGTTATCAAATTTGCAGATGACACAAAACTATTTAAAGTTGTTAAAACCCATGAGGATTGTGGAAAAATGCAAGAGGATCTTGATAAATTGGAATACTGGGCATTGAAATGGCAGATGAAATTTAATGTGGACAAGTGCAAAGTTATGCACCTAGGAAAGAACAACCCAAACTATGGTTACACGATGCAAGGTTCCACATTAGGAACCACCGCCCAGGAAAAAGGCGTCATTGTGGATAACATGTTAAAACCCTCTGTCCAATGTGCAGCAGTGGCCAAGAGAGCAAATAGAACTCTAGGTATCATAAGGAAAGGAATGGAAAATAAAACAAAAGATATTATAATGCCTCTGTATCATTCCATGGTGCGACTGCACCTTGAATATTGTGTGCAGTTCTGGTCGCCATATCTTAAAAAGGATATAGCGTTATTAGAAAAAGTACAGAGAAGAGCCACCAAAATGGTAAAGGGGATGGAAGGATAACCCTATGAAGAGGAGCTAAAAAGGTTAGGGCTCTTCAACCTGGAAAAGAGACGGCTGAGGGGAGATATGATAGAGGTCTATAAATTAATGAATGGAGTGGAATGGGTAAACACAGATTGATTTGTTTATGTTATCAGAATATAGCAAGACTAGGGGACATGCAATGAAGCTACAGGGTAAACTATTTAAGACTAATAAAAGAAAATATTTTTTCACTCAACGTGTAATCAAACTCTGGAATGTGGTAAAGGCTGTTAGTCTTGCTGGGTTTAAAAAAGGTTTGGACATGTTCCTGGAAGAAAGGTCCATAAACTATTATTAAGAAGGGTCCCAGGATATCAATGCTTGACCCAGTACAAGCATTGTGGAACCTGTGTCTTTTGGGGAAACTGCTATATACGTATGACCTAGATTGGCCACTGTTGGAAACAGGATTCTGGGCTTGATGGACCTTGGTCTGACCCAGTATGGCATATCTTATGTTCTTATGTTCTTAAAGCAAAGAAAGATCACCACACTAACATACTCAACAAGGCTATCAATCGCCCCAGAGAACTTTTTGATATAGTAAAATCCCAAACCAAAATACACACAGACATTAGCGCCCAATCCAAAGCAGACCACTTGGCATTAAAGCTAAAGAAAAAAGCACCCCAACTATACTCCCTAGTAATGACCCCCAGAAAACACCAAACATCCTGCACAACCTCTACCCAATTGGAGAAAAACAGCTTCTTGAAACCATCAACAAAATCAACACCACCACCTCATACTTAGACCCTTGTCCAGTATCCTGGATTAAGGCAGTAAAAGTTGAACTAGCTCCGGTGATAATGAACATAGTTAACCAATCGCTCCTCCATGGTATAATGCGTGATGCTCTTAAACTAACCATCATTCGCCCTATACTAAAAAACAAAACACTCATTAAAAATGATCCTTCCTCATATAGGCCTATAGCGAAGATTATTGAAAAAGTGATCCAACTCTTACTTCAGGACTACATCAACACCTACGCACCACTAGATCCACAACAGTATGGTTTCCGCCCCTAGCTTTATTTGACACTCTCATATGCGGATTAGACAACCCTAACCAAGTTTATATCATGGTATTTTTGGACATCTCATCCACATTAGATAATGCTGACCAAGCTATACTATTGTCTAGAATGGCTCACATAGGCATCTCAGGAACTGCTCTAAAATGGTTCCAGTCCTATATTTCTAATCGTTCCCAATATGTAAGAATTAACTAAGATACTTCTACCATCTTCCCCCAGAAACAAGGAATACCCCAAGGTTCAGCCCTTTCTGCCCTTCTATTTAATTTATATCTGCAACCAATATGTGACATATTCACTGAACACAAAATCAATTTCCACATATATGCAGATGATATAATGATTTATGCTCCGGTTGACACAAAAAATACACAATTCAACAATATTACCTACTGTATATATGAAGCTGAATCATGGCTCAGCAAAAACAACTTACAAATCAACTTTAAAAAAAATAGAAATCTTATTCACCACAAGAAATAAAAAATTCACCCCCCACTACATTCAAATTACACAATTTAAATATGCCAGTCAAACAAGAAGTCATATACCTAGGGGTCATTATTGATAGGGCCCTAAACATAACATCACAGATGAAACTTACTGCTAGAACAATACTCTATAAACTAAAAACTATTCAACACCTGAGACCAATTCTAGACTCACATGACTTTCGGACAATAGTCCAGGCACTAGTAAACCCTCATCTGGACTATTGTAATAGTATTTTACAAGGTCTCCCAAAGACGTCTATTCACACTCTCCAACTTGTACAAAATATATCTGCCAGGATAATAACCAATAAATACGTTCTGTGGCCATTGATGAAATCTGCAAAGCAGCTACCTGGTCTTCGGTACATTCTTTTGCTGCTCATTACTGTTTCAATGAGGACTTCCGCCGGGATGTCATGTTTGGTCAGGTTGTACTACAACACTTGCCCCAACCACGGAGTGGAGGAGTGGCCTAGTGGTTGGGGCAAGGTACTTCAGGCTGGAAGGTCGGGGGTTCAAATCCCACTAGAGGACAGCAACCTTGGGCCGGAAGGACTGGGGTTTCTAGTCCCACAGGTGCTCCTTGTGGTCTTGGGCAAGCCACTTAACCCTCCATAGCCCATGTTCCCTGTAAAATAGTTATCTCCAAGTTATAATGCCCTGTTCAATGTAATTTCAGTTTGTTCAATGTAAACCGCACTGATGCAGAATAGCGCGGTATATAAGAGAATGTAAATAAAATAAAATAAATAAAAAACCTCCACATCTCAAATGACTACAAAATCATACTAGAACAAAAAAGTCATTGAAAGACCACCAATGGATTCTTCCAAAACTTTCAATGTGCTTGTCTGAATACTTTTTTGTTGGGACCAACCGACATGAGAGGGGAGAATGAAAACTCCCGCCTCAGCGTCGGGAGGGCCCTTTTATTCAACAAGATGAAAAAACAGTGATGCTTAGAAATAGTGTAACCAACACTTATCTGAAGGGATAGGCGATGTAAGCTCCGCAGTGAGTTGGCACGACATGCATGTTTCGGGCTTGGGAAAAGCTCTGTATCAAGTGTTCCCCTCGATTGAACTGGAAAATTGCCTCTGTGTAGACCATAATCCAACGGTTATTTATGTGTAGAAAAAATGGCAGCGGATTGGTTGCTCAAATCACATGATGAAAGGAGGGATTGGACAAAAAAGTTGTTAATGAAGTTGTTAATGAATGACGTGGCTCAGCTCAATAATTGTCAGAATTGCAAATATTGCTCTACCACTGTAGAGGGCATACATTGGTCTCATTCGACCACGGGTAAATCGTTTGCCTTCCTCGGGAGTTCCACTTGTCAGTCCTCCTTCGTGGTCTACATGTTAACTTGCCCATGTGGTTTGACCTATATTAGTAGGACGATTCGTCTGGTGCGGGTTCGCTTGGGGGAACATGCTTCTAGACTACAGAACAGGATCATTTCTGCACCCATAGTTGACCATTGCATTCAAAAGTGTCATTCTTTTACTGATTTGCGATGGCGGGTTATCGACTGGATCCCTGCAAACTTGCGAGGAGGCGACTGGGAACATAAACTTCAACTGTGTGAACAACATTGGATTTTCCATTTGAATACAGTGGAACCTTTGGGACTCAATATGGAGTGTGACAGATGGAGTGTGATTTAAATGTTTTTTTATTGAGCTGAGCCACGTCATTCATTAACAACTTCATTAACAACTTTTCTGTCCAATCCCTCCTTTCATCATGTGATTTGAGCAACCAATCCGCTGCCATTTTTTCTACACATAAATAACCGTTGGATCATGGTCTACAAAGAGGCGATTTTCCGGTTCGATCGAGGGGAACACTTGATACAGTGTTTTTCCCAAGCCCGAAACATGCATGTTGTGCCAACTCACTGCGGAGCTTACATCGCCTATCCCTTCAGATAAGTGTTGGTTACACTATTTCTAAGCATCACAGTTTTTTCATCTTGTTGAATAAAAGGGCCCTCCCGACGCTGAGGCGGGAGTTTTCATTCTCCCCTCTCATGTCGGTTGGTCCCGACAAAAAAAGTATTCAGACAAGCACATTGAAAGTTTTGGAAGAATCCATTGGTGGTCTTTCAATGACTTTTTTGTTCTAGTAGGATAATAACCAAGGCTAACCTATTTGACCACATCACCCCTATACTATCTAACCTCCAGAATAAAATATAAGCAAATCATCACTGCTTTTAAATTGCACAACAATATCTCCCCCTTCTACCTTTCCTCCATAATAAAATCTCAAACTGACACCAGACACAGGCGAAAGAGCACACAAAATCTCCTGAAAATACCATCCCTAATACGCAAAACCAAACAGTATACAAGCAATAGAGCGTTCAGATACACAGTCCCTATACTCTGGAACGCTCTCCCTGACCAAATCAGGGCAGTCAAAGACCTCCTAACATTACACAAGGAATTAAAAACACACCTTTTCTCAGAATATTATAATGTTCACCTCTCCAACAGCACATCCAATAATTCTACCCTTCCACCTACCCCCTAAACAGCCTAACATTTCCTATCCCCCAACCTTAACTCATTGTAAATAGCGAAGAGAATCCAGCCATCACTATGCCTTTGTAATAGCGTGTACTGGTATGTAAATAGTTCTTGTTTTAAGTAATGTGTTCAAAATATGTAGCGGTTAAAAACATGTTCCATGTACCTTTTGAGTTATAGTTCCATGTAAACCGCCCCTGATCACTGGAAGGGGTGGTATTAAAAAAAAAAAACAGTTCAAATAAATAAATAAAAGCTGATGCAGCAGAACTGAAAGAAATATCGATAAACCGGGAAGATGTATTATAACTATTTGATAAACTGAAGAGTAGCAAATCACCTGGACCGGATGGTATACATCCAAGGGCGTTGAAAGAACTGAAATATGAGATTGCAGACCTACAATTACTAATCTGTGAACTATCATTAAAATCATCAGTAATACCTGAAGATTGGATGGCCAATGTAACTCCAATTTTTAAAAAGGTTTCCAGGGGTAATCCAGGAAACAACAGACTGGTAAGCCCAACATCAGTACCAGGAAAAATGGTAGAAACTATTAAGAACAAAATTTCTGAACATGTAGATAGGAATAGGAAGTATTGAGGCTATACTTTGATGGGCTTATACCCGTTTTATTTTATGATAGTTGATACTTTGGAATTCCTCAATCTCCCTGAGGTGTGGACTTTTGATGTTTTTTTATATATTAATTTAATTTTTCTCAAATGTTTCTTTGTATTAACCTCTGCTTGTATGGCTTATTTGGAATGTAATTCTAAAATTTGTAAATAAAAAAAATAAGTGCTATGACTTTACAAAGCCCAGTGTCACACATATACAAGGAGTAGGGAGAAGCCCTACTCCTCTTCACAGTCCCCCGATACCCAGCATGCTTGCCACATCTATCTGCTCTTACCTGCTGGCTGTTGAAATTCAGTAGAATAAACATTTGCAGAGTGGAGACATGGAGTGTGATGTCTCTATACTCAACTTCTGCATGTCCAAGCCAGGTCCACTGCAATCTCCGAGGCTCTGAATGCTCCAGCCCACGTACACCGTGATCTGCAAGAGGAATCCACCCAGATAGCGTAGTTACTCACCTGTAACAGGTGTTCTCCAGGAGCAGCAGGAATCAGTCCTCACTTATGGGGTGACGTCGGCGCCGACGGAGCCCTCGCGGAGCAATTTTCCCCAGCTTTCAAAGAAAGCCTTTGGGAATTGCAGCGCGCATGCGCGGTCGTCTTCCCGCCCGAGGGTGCCATCTTAGCCAGTCAGATGACATAGCTAAAAAAGACAGCATAAAAATTTGCAAAAAAGAACATAAGCAGACGATTGCAACTCCAAGGGGAGGAGGGAGGATAGTGAGGACTGATTCCTGCTGCTCCTGGAGAACACCTGTTACAGGTGAGTAACTACGCTTTCTCCAGGACCAAGCAGGAAGTCAGTCCTCACTTATGGGACTCCCAAGCTCAAGGCTACCGGAGACCCTAAGCACAAAAATGAGCTCCCTCTAGCTCAGCAGCACAGAAGGATAGAATCTTCGCTGAATTATCACCCACCGGTAGCCCACATCCGGGATGGAGGGTAGGAGTTGCTCAGACCTCAAAGAGATTACGGAGGACTGCCTGTCCGAAAGCACTGTCCCTACGGGACTCCCTCTCGAGACAGTAATGGACCGCAAAAGTCTGGCTCGAAGACCAAGTAGCGGCCCGGCAGATGTCTGCCAGCGGAACAGAGCGGAGGTAAGCCACTGACGTGGCCTTTGCCCGAACGCAAGAGCCGTGACTCGACTTTCTAAGGAGAGTCCGGCTGCCCCATAAGCCCAAGAGATACAGTCCGCAACCCAGATGGACAGAGTACGCTTGGAGACCGGGAGCCCCAATTTATTGGGGTCAAAAGACACAAAAAGCTGAGCAGCTTTACGGTGCTCCCGCGTACGGTCAAGGTAGAAGTTCAATGCCCTTCTACAGTCCAGGGTATGGAGGACCGTTTCAGCTCGGCTGGAGTGTGGTCTGGGAAAGAAGGTTGGAAGTACCACCTCCTGATTGATGTGAAAAGGGGAGACCACTTTAGGCAGAAATTTTGGGTGAGTCCGTAGGACTACCCTATTCTTGTAGAACCTAGTGTAAGGGGGATCAGACACGAGGGCCTGCAATTCACTTACGCGCCTAGCGGAAGTGAGGGCTATCAAGAACAGTGTTTTCCAAGACAGAAAACGGAGAGAACAGGTAGCCATAGGTTCAAAAGGCGGACAGGTGATCCGCTGCAAAACCACATTCAGGTCCCAGTCAGGCGCTGGCGGGCGCAGAGGTGGTTTAAGTAGAAGGAGACCTCGGAGAAACCTCGTTACGAGAGGGTCATTGGAGAGAGGTCTGCCGTCCACTGGCACATGATGTGCTGAAAGAGCACTGAGGTGAACTTTGACGGAGTTGGACTTAAGTCCCAGATTAGAGAGGTGCAGCAAGTACTGCAAGATCACCGACACCGGGCAGGAGAAGGGATCCTGAGACTGTTGGGTACACCAGACTGCAAAGCGACGCCATTTAAGGGCGTAGCATTTGCGGGTAGAAGGACGTCGCGAAGCTAAGACGACCTCCTCCACCTCCGCCGGCAGGAGAAGGGGAGCAAGGACTACCCTCTCAGCAGCCAGGCCATGAGGTTGAGAGACCTGAGGTTGGGGTGCAGAAGGGACCCCTGATCCTGAGTGAGGAGATCCGGTTGTACCCCCAGAGGGATTGGATCCTCCACCGCCAGTTGCAGCAGGAGCGGAAACCACGGCTGCCTGGGCCAGCGAGGGGCCACCAGGATCATGAAGGCTTTGTCTCGGAGGACCTTGAAAAGAGTCCGAGAGATCAGCGGGATGGGAGGGAAAGCGTACAGAAGGCTCCCCGACCACGAGATCAGAAAGGCGTCCGCCGCAACCCGAAGGGGGTGTGGCTGACGAGAGCAGAAGCGAGGAAGCTGCCGGTTGTGAGGACTGGCAAAGAGATCCACCGTGGGGAGACCCCACTTGAGGAAGAGCTTCTGAACTACCAAGGGATCCAGACGCCACTCGTGCGGCTGGAGGACCCTGCTGAGTTTGTCTGCAAGGCAATTTTCTTGGCCCGGGAGATAAACTGCCTTGAGGAGAATGCCGTGACTGACGGCCCAAGAGCAGAGCTTCGGTGCCTCCCGGCAGAGGAGGAAGGAGCCCGTGCCCCCCTGCTTGTTCACGTAGAACATGGCAACTTGATTGTCCGTCTGGACAAGGACGGACTGTTGGGAAGTCAGGTGGGAGAAGGCCTTGAGAGCTAGGCGGATCGCCCTGAGCTCCAGGAAGTTGATCTGCTGAGCAGACTCCCACGTGGTCCAGAGGCCCTGAGTACGTGCCTCTTGGCAATGTGCTCCCCAGCCCAGGAGGGATGCATCGGTGGTCAGCACCCGGGTCGGCTGAGGTGACTGGAAAGGCATTCCGAATATCAGGTTCAGCTGCCGGAGCCACCACCGGAGAGACGAGAGCAGCGGCTCGGAGACGCGCACTAGGTCTGCCAGGCCGCCTGTGGCTTGTCGCCACTGCTGGCGGAGACACCATTGAGCAGACCGCATGTTCAGGCGGGCATTGGGGGTCACATGGACGGTGGAAGCCATATGGCCGAGCAGTCTCAGGAAGCGCCTGGCGGAGACCAGGGGCTGGCTGCGAAAGCGGTCGGCTAGGTCCATGAGCCGTTGAGCCCTGTCGAGCGGTAGGTACGCTCGTGCCCGAGGAGTGTGCAGCCTTGCGCCGATGAACTCGAGATCCTGTGAGGGGAGCAAAGTGGACTTTGCGAAGTTTATGACAAAGCCCAAGTGCTGCAGCAGAGTCACCGTGCGGCACGTGGCGTTGGTGACCTCCTGAGCGGACGCTGCTCTGATGAGCCAGTCGTCGAGGTACGGAAAGACATAGAGGCCGTGAAGCCGGAGATGGGCCGCCACGACCGCGAGACATTTTGTGAAGACTCGCGGTGCGGAGGATAGGCCAAAGGGCAGTACTCTGTACTGGTAATGATTTCCTGCCACCACAAACCTTAGGTATTGGCGGTGGCTTGGGTGGATGAGGATGTGCGTGTAGGCATCCTTTAGATCCAAGGAGCATAGCCAATCTCCCTGCTGGAGGTAGGGCAGAAGGATTCCAAGGGTAAGCATTTTGAACTTCTCCCGCACAAGGAACTTGTTGAGGTTGCGCAAGTCCAGGATGGGTCTGAGGCCCCCTGTTCTCTTTGGTATCAGAAAATACCTTGAATAAAAGCCTTGACCTCTCAGGTGGTGGGGCACCGGTTCCACCGCCTGTTCCTGCAGAAGACCTGCTAACTCCTGAAGGAGCAACTCCCTGTGCAGAGGGGGGCGCGAAGGTTCTCCCGGAAAATAGGAGGGAGGGACCTGATGGAAGTGGAGAAGGTAGCCTTCTCGCACGACCTGAAGTACCCAGGCATCTGCGGTGATGCTGGACCACCTGTGGCCGAAGTGAACCAGCCGGCCTCCGGTGCTGGGAGGAACCAGCGGGGGGGGAGAGGCTATGCTGAGCGAGTCAAAAACCCCCACCCTGCTGAGCAGGGGCTGGTGGTGCAGGCTTGGGGGCTTGCTGCCTACGGGACCCGTTACCCCGTCCCTTGGCCTGCTGGCCCTGTTGGGGAGCTGCAGGGGCCTGATAATGGGGGTACTGTTTGTAGGCAGCCGCCTTCCTCGGGTAAAAGGACTTTTTTCCCGAGCCCTTCTTTTTCTGGGAAGGGGCGGAGGTCTTCCTAGAAAGCTTGGTCCTGGTGAGAGTCTCAGTCTCAATTTGTGCAGCCTTTTCCGCCATGGGCTTGCCAAAGAGGTTTTCGCCTCGGCAGGGGACATCGACCAACTTGTCCTGTACCCAGGGCTCAAGATCCGACGACTGAAGCCAAGCCTGTCGGCGGGCACCGATGCCGGCTGCGGCCACTCTAGCCGAGGCCTCAAAGCCATCATAGGCTGCTCGGGACATGAACTTTGAGCATTCCCGAATGCCCGTGGACAAGGCTAGGAACCTCCGCAAGGGCTCCTCGGAGAGACCAGCGGAGAATCCGGCTAGCTCTTTAGCCAGATCCCGGAGATACATGCCCATGTAGAGCTGGTAAGTCTGGACACGACATGCGAGCATAGAGCCCTGGAAGCACTTCTTGCCAAGGCCATCCAGGTTACGGGCCTCCCTTCCAGGAGGCACCGAGGAGTGCATCTTCTGGCTCTTAAGACGATGCATGGCCGATTCCACTACCATGGAATGGTGTGGCAGCTGTGCCTTCTGAAAGCCAGGGCTCTTGCGGACCCGATAGATAGAATCGACCCGCTTGCTCAGGACCGGCGAGGAGGCCGGACTCTCCCACATGCGGAAGAGTAGTCGTTCCAGCATAGGAGGAACCGGCACAGTAAAGTGCTCCCTCGCGGGAGAGTCATACTGGAGGGCGTCGAGCTCTTCGGCTCGAGGCTCCTCCTCGGGATCCGCAGGGAAGGCCAAAGCCTTGGCCATATCCCTAACGAAGTCCGAGAACCGGGCATCCTCCGGGGGGGACTGCTTCCGAGGCTCGGACCCCGGTGAGTCCGATGGGACACACCGAGTCCGGAAAGAATCAGGTGACTCTTCCTCTTCAGACTCCCAGACCGACTCCGACGAGGACTCGGTGGGGTCGGCCCGGGCAGGGTGCGGCGCCAGCCGCCCCGACGTCGAGGGAGTCGGCGTCGGCGACCTCGGTCCCGAACGGGAGGCCGAGGGTGACCTCGACCGAGGATCGACTCGAGTTCTCATTGACTCGAGGATCGGCTCGGTCTCCGGGGTCGACTTGGACGTCGACGTCCCGGCGGTCGGGGCAGCGGCGCCAGCGAGGCCAGCGAGCAGTGCCCGCTGCTGGTCCATGAAGGCAGACAGTCTGCTCTCCAAGGCCGTCAACCTGAGTCCGAGCTCAGGTGACCCAGCAGCCCCCGACTCGGGCCCCGACGGCGTCGGGCCCGACGTCGGCTGTCGCGGAGGCGAGTCCAGAAGGACTACAGGACTTACCCGGGCAGGCATCTCCGACTCCAGGCGAGGTCGCTTCGGGAGATGTTCCTTCTCCAAGGACCCGGGGCGGCTGTCGGGGCTATGCGACCTGGCCCTCGCGGAGCCAGGAGCGTCCACCGACGCCGCCCTCGCGGGTTTTTCCTTCCGACGATGGTCCCCGGAGGGAGAACCCCGGTCGGAGGAGCTCCGGCGACGGTCCGAGCTGGAGCCCTTTGACACGGAGGCCTCCGACGAGGTCCGGGTACGGCTGGGGTCAGCGAAGATTCTCTCGCGCTGATGCCGCCGACTTCTCAACGCCTTCGAGGACAGTTTGCTGCAGGGCCCACAGATCAGTTCCTCATGATCCGGGCCCAAGCAGCGGAGGCAAAAGTCGTGTGTGTCGGTTAGTGACATATTTCGGTCACACCGACCACACCGCTTAAAGCCACTGGCAGCCATCGGGGGAAAAAGGGCCCCTGCGAGGTCAAAGGACCGGGCTGCCAGGGAAAACGAAAATGAAAGCTGACTAAGTCAGAAAAACCGAAAAAACGCTAGAGGACTCGAGACCGGCGTCGCGAGTCCGGGCGGGAAAACGATCGGCGTCGAACCGAAAGAAAAAAGTATAAAATAAAGAGGAAAATCAACTTTTTCGCGGGGACAAGACGGGGACGTCTGCAGGGCTCCGCGGAAAAAAGAAGACTGGCTAAGATGGCACCCTCGGGCGGGAAGACGACCGCGCATGCGCGCTGCAATTCCCAAAGGCTTTCTTTGAAAGCTGGGGAAAATTGCTCCGCGAGGGCTCCGTCGGCGCCGACGTCACCCCATAAGTGAGGACTGACTTCCTGCTTGGTCCTGGAGAAATATATATACCTGTGTCTTTTGGGGAAACTGCTAGGTACGTATGACCTAGATTGGCCACTGTTGGAATTGGAAACAGGATATTGGGCTTGATGGACCTTGGTCTGACCCAGTATGGCATATCTTATGTTCTTATTTGTCAGCCACTCATCACAAGGATCCTTGAAACCTTCTTATCCAATAAGAAACCGTCCATCCCAGAGTTCCTGAGGTACACTCCTCATTAGAGAGAGGATTTCTATCTACATAGTAGCTTGAAGCGACTATCTGTGCACTCAGCTTTAAAGACCGATTGTGGAAATTATCATCCAACTTCTAATTTCTCTTTCTTTCAGTAAATTAATTGAGCAGGTAATTAGGCAACAATTAGATAATTATGTTGATGCTCAGTGTATCCTTGATGAAGATCAGTTAGGATTTCATAAAACGTACGTTTCTGGGATGCTGCTGTTAATATTGTCAGACAAAGTCCTGGGCAGGATAGACATGGGGCTGCCAATCTATTCATTTTTGTGGACTTAACAGCGGCATTTGATGTGCTTTTACCTGAAAATCTGTTGCAGTGTTGAATCTGGATATTCAGCGTTAATCATTAGCTGGATATTAGCGCTGCATATCCAGATTTCATTTAAACACTGTGGCCAGCATTTAAGAAAAATGCCAACCTGAGTTTAAATATAACCCCTTCTGTTTTTTTTGTGAGTGCCAAGAGGCTAATGCAATAAAGTCTGGGAGGCTTTGTGCAGAGTTTAGTGCAGCTTCTGCACAGTGATCTGTGCTACTGCCGCTGCCCAGTACAAAAAGCAGTGTTGCACGCAAGCTAGCCATGCACAAGCACTTGTGCTGACATCAGCACACAGCTCATTTAAATACCATAATAAAGCACAGCTGCTCACCTGTAACAGGTGTTCTCTGGGACAGCAGGAATCAGTCCTCACATATAGGTGACATTGGCGCTGATGGAGCCCCAACGGAAGCTTCTCCCCAGCTTTCAAAGAAAGCCTTTGGGAGATGCACCATGAATGCGAGGTCCCCTTCTTGCCCAAGGGTGCCATCTTGCCTCAGCAAACGACACAGCTAAAGACGGCAAAACAATGACAAAGAACTCCTCCACGGGCAGAAGGGAGGGTTGAGAGGACTGATTTCTTCTGTTCCCAGAGAACACCTGTTACAGGTGAGTAACTACACTTTCTCCGGGAATAAGCAGGAAGTCAGTCCTCACATATGGGACTCCCTAGCTACAGGTTACCGAAAACCTGTAAAACGCCAAAGGTGACCAGAAAAAGGTGAGCCGAGAGCAGCAGCAATGGATTCTCAAGCAACCCAAGTGTCCAGTGAGGAACCAGCACTCTGGTAGCCTGAACACAGAAGGGTCGGAGGGCAGGAGTTGCCTACATCCCGAACTGATGACGGAGTACGGCCTGGCTGAAGGCGGTGTCCTGTCGAGACTCCCTCTCCAGGCAGTAATGAGCTGCAAAGATATGGACCGAGGACCAGGTGACGGCCCGGCAGATTTCCATCACATGGACAGAGTGCAGGTTTGCCATTGAGGCCACCATGGCTCTGACCTAGCACTCCAGCAAGAGCCCAGTCTGCTCAGAGGTGAGGGCAATGCAGTCCACCACCTAAGTGGACAGAGTATGCTTGGTCACTTCCTCCCCCAGCCTGCTGGGATCATAGGAGATGAAAAGCTGTGAGGCTTTGTGGTGGTCCTGGGTACATTGGAGGTATAAGGACAGGGCCCTCTTACAGTCCAGGGTATGGAGGGCAGTCTCCGCCCTGCTCACATGAGACTGCAAAAAGAAGGTGGGGAGCACCACCTCTTGATTGAGGTGGAATGGGGACACCACCTTGGGAAAGAACGTGGGAAAGAACTTGAGGTGCCTGCGGAGCACACCCCTTTTCTATAGAACCTCATGTAAGGCAGATCCGCCACCAAAGCCTGAAGCACGCTGACCTTGTGGGCGGATGTGAGCGCCACCAGGAAGACAACCTTCCATGAAAGGTAACACAGGTGGTAGATAGCCAGGGGCTTGAATGGTTGGGACGGTGAGCTGTGAGAGCACCACGAGGTCAAACTCAGCCGCTGGTGGGCGAACAGGGGGTTTGGATAACAGGAGGCCCTCCAATTCTGTGTCGAATGCCAATGCCTTTGCCATGTCCCACACGAAGTCGGGGAAGGCCATATCCTCAGGCGGGGACTGGGGCCAGATCTCAGATGGAGATAGATCGAAGGTACACTGTGTGGCGTCAGGTGTCCAGGGACTCCTCGTCCTCATTCTCCCAGTCCGACTCATAGTTGGTGGAGGTGTCGCGGGTGATCCCGGACCCAAGGGCCTGTGTCCCTCAGAGGTCCTGCGGGCACTCATCAGGGAGGATCTCGGCTCCAAGGATTGGGATCGGGACTGGAATTGGAACAGAGGAACATTCCAAGGCTGGTAGTGCTCGAGGACCAGCTCTACCATCAGGGAGGTCCTCTAGGACGAAAGCCCGGTGGTTGGGGCCGATGAGCCAGAGGAACCGGACATCAGTACCCACTGCTGGGCCATGAAGGCAGACAAGCTGTGCTCCAAGGCAGCCATTCTGGTCTATAGTCCAGCTTTCAGCACATGCACCAAGGAATTTGAGCCCAGCTCCAGCTCCGACAAGGGAGAGTCCTCAAGTAGGATGGCCTCGGGGATCTAAGGCCGATTACCGGAAGCCAATGATTCCTTTCAAGCCACCTTGGTCGGCCACTCCTGCTCCATCCCCTCAAATTCACGTGTGGACTTACTCACCTTCCCCGACCCATCTGCCAAAGTGGTCTTTGAGGGTTTCTTCTTAAGTTACACCTCCGGGGTGTTCCAGAGGACCTGCAGCCTTGGGGTCCCAAGGCTTCGAGGTCACCCCGGGGATCTGGAGGGGGCCTTGGAGTACAGTGTCACTAGCGACTCTGGGACAGAGTCGGACCTCTGGAAAATTTTTTCCTGCTTCTGCTGACTATTCTTGATGGCCTTGGAGGACATTTTCTTACAGAAACCACAATCCAAGGCGTTCTGGTTTGGCATGAGGCAATGGAGGCAGCAGCCATGGGAATCAGTGAGACATGGTATGAATGCACCAATAATGCCATTTAAACCACTGGCAGAGGCCATGGGAAAGAGGGTCCTGCCAAGATTGAAGACCTTAGGCCCAGCCAGAGAAAAAAGGGCATGAACCGCGCCGGTTAAGATGACTCGAAAAAAGTAAAATAAAAGGACCAGAGGCACAGCGCTGAGGCAGGTGGGCTCGGGGGCAGGAAAGGAAACTGGTACGCAACCGGAGAAATAAAAATTTAAGAGAAAACTAACTCTTTTTCCGGAGAAAGTAGACGTCCAATGGGCTCCACGGAAAAAAGGAGACTAAGGCAAGATGGCACCCTTGGGCGGAAAGGGGACCATGCATACGTGATGCATCTCCCAAAGGCTTTCTCTGAAAGTTGAAGAGAAGCTTCTGCACAAGCTCCATCAGTGCCGACATCACCTATATGTGATGACTGACTTCCTGCTTATTCCTGGAGAATGACAGGACTAGCTAATAAACCCAGGTGCAAAGAAGTGTGCAGAAGACCTGGAGGCTGAGTGTAAAATTTCTTTTTAACACTGGGATTTTAATGCCAGGTCTGAAGACGAGTAAAAGGTTAGTTCATTCTTCTATAGTCAGCGTTCGTGAGGATTTCATTCCTGTTTCTTCTCTTTATTGTGAGCATGAAGTACCTGCAACTTTTTTCTGGCTTTGAGAAAGAGGAAGGGTCAAAAAAATGCAGGGGGTGAGGAGCTGAAGGGGAGGTGAGCTGGAACAGACAATAAATTGCTGGACTGTACTATAACAGTACAGTGATATTTTTGCACAGAATAATGATGTTAATGTGTGAAATAGCATTCCAGGACATGCACATAAATTCTGCACCTTAAAACCCGGAGCAAAAGCGCACAGTTATTCACCTGTAACAGGTGATTTCCGGGAACAGCAGGAATTGAGTCTTCACATATGGGTGACGTTGGCACCGACAGAGCCCACGCTGGAACGCTCCCCAGCTTCCTATAGGAAAGCTTTTGGGAGCATCCCACTCTGCCTGCACTGCTGCCTTCCCGCCTTTCCAACTCTCCCTCTTCAGTTGGGTTTGTAGCTGAGATAAAAGGAGAAAAGGAGAGAGAGAAAGAGAGATACAACTCCTAGGGGAGGTGGGTGGGTTGTGAAGACTCAATTCCTGCTGTTCCCAGAATCACCTGTTACAGGTGAGTAACTATGCTATCTCCAGGAATAAGCAGGAATGTAGTCTTCACATATGGGACTCCCTAGCTTGGAGATGCCAGGGAGATCACCCCAGAGAGAGCAGTGAAACACAGGCTGAAGTGGGTCATGTTTCCTCCCAAGGATCTCTGGTACTGAAACCCGGGACGGGGGGTAGGAGTTGTTCTAAGTCTGAAAGAGATGCTGGAGAACAGCCTGGCCAAATGAGGCATCCTGACGGGAGTCCTTGTCCAAGCAATAATGGGCCGCAAAGGTGTTCACAGAGGTGTGGACCAGGTTGCATGCTTTGCAGATTTCATCAATTGCCCCCAAGCGTACATTTGCCATAGAGGCAGCTATTGCTCGCACATTGTGTGCTATGACATGATCTTCGAGAGAAAGTCCTTTACTCTCATAGGTAACAGTCTGCAAGTCCAGAGGATGAAAGGTGGAGGAGATACTCAAGTAATGCCTCTACTGGAACTGAAAAAGTATTAAGATCCTATTTTGCACACCAAATTGAGAACCTTCTCCATTTAAAGCGTAAGCATGCCTTGTGGAAGGTTTCCTAGAGACCAGAAGTATATCTTTAACCTGTTGAGAGAGGTTGACATCCTGGAGTTCTAAGCTCTCAGCAACCACGCCATCAGATGCAAAGACTGAGGATTCGGGTGCAGAAGCGTCCCAATCGCCTGGGATAGAAGATCTGGAGCACATCCCAACTCCAGAGGTTTGGCTTGAAAGAGACGTAGAAGCAGTGGATGCCACGTCTGTCATGGCCAGCGTGGGGCTATGAGGATCGTATGGCCCCTGTCTCTCTGAAGCTTGAACAGAATCTTGGGAATGAGGGGAATGGGTGCGTAGGCATATAAGAAGTCCTGACTCCAGTGGAGGTGGAAAGCATCCATCGCCTGACTGCTCTGAGCAGGAATTCTGGAACAGAAGCAGGGAAGTTTGCCATTCTGAGGACTTGCAAACAGTTCCCCAGACTTGAAAGATTCAAGCAATTTGCTCTGAATGGAGAGATCATTCGTGTAGCAGTAGTACTCGGCTGAATTTGTCTGCCAGGAGATTCTGCTTGCCAGGGAGATACACTGCTAGTAGGTGTATCTGAAGGCGTATGGCCAAGGACCATAGGTGTAGGGCTACGTTGCACTACGCCTGAGAAACTGTTCCACCCTATTTGTTCACAAAGAACATGGCAACCTGATTGTCCATCTGGACTAGAACTGTTTTGGAGCGGAGGCAGTCCTGGAACACAGAGCACTGAAGATGGCTCTGAGTTCTAGCAGGTTTATGTGAAGCTGAGGCTCCTGCTGAGTCCAAAGACCCTGAGTGGCGAGATTGTCCAGATGAGCTCCCCAACACAATTTGGACGCATCCGTCATCAGAGTGGACTGGTATGGTGGCTTCTCAAAAGGTGACCCTACGAGTAGGTTTTTTGGTGACTGCCACCATTGGAGGGACGAAATGAGGCATGCAGAGTTCCTGATTTTGTCCCCCAGGCAACCTGATGCCTGAGTCCACTGCGAAGCTAGGGTTTACTGAGCTGCACACATGTGTAGACGAGCATAGGGAACCACATGTATAGTGGAAGCCATAAGACCGAGCAACTGAAGCATCTCTCGAGCAATCAGGGAGGTTTTCATAGCTGCTTGAGAAGCCAGTTGAACTATTCGAGCGCAGCGTACCTGTGCCAGAAAAGCCCTTGACTGCTGCATGTCTAGAAGAGCCCCTATGAACTCTAAGGTTTGAGAAGGGGTGAGTTGGGATTTTGGAAGATTTATTACAAACCCCAAATGTTGCATTGTGCAGGAGAGAGCAGAGCTGGCCTCTGGAGCTGATGACGCTCGGATGAGCCAGTCATCTAAGTAGGGGAAGACAAATATCCCTAGAGTTCTTAGAAATGCTGCTACTATTGCCATGCATTTTGAGAAGACTCTTGGGGCAGAAGCCAGGCCAAAGGGTAGAACCCTGTACTGGTAATGTCTTCCCTGAAAGAGGAACCAAAGAAACCTCCTGTGTTCTTTGTGGATAAGGATGTGTGTATATGCATCCTTTAGGTCTAGAGAACATAGCCAATCCTGACTCTGGATGTAATGGAGAAGTGTTCCGAGAGAGATCATTTTGAATTTATCTCGGAGCAGATACTTGTTTAATTCTTGGAGATCTAGTATGGGCTTGTATCCTCCTGTTTTCTTTGGTATAAGGAAATAGGGAGAGTAGAAGCCCAGGCCTTGTTGGGAAAGTGGCACTTCCTCTATCGCAACCTGAGCGAGAAGGGTGGTGATCTGCTGGCACAAGAGAGTGGTAAGAGGGGGCAAGGAGCTGAACTCTCTTGGAGTGGAGGGAGGGGGCATACTTTGGAAGTGAAGTTTGTACCCCTCTAACACTATGGAGAGAGTCCAATGTTCTGATGTTATCTGGTGCCATCTTTTGGCAAAGTAACACAGTCTGGCTGGGATGTTGACTGGCTCTGGAATTTCCAGGGGTAGGATAGCTAAGTTCTCTAGCAGGAAGTCAAAGACCTTGTGGAGGCTGGGTCTGCTGAGCTGGTTGAGCTCTGGGGGCCTGAGCATTCCTTTGTTGCTTCGGTTGTTGCTGTCCCTTCTGGGACGCATGTACCGGACAGTGGACCACATGGGTTTAAGAAGAATAAAACTTCATCTTCTTGTAGAAAAAGGCTTCTTAACCGTCTTTTTCTTAGCTGGGTTGGCAGTGGTCCTAGAGAGCCTGTTGAGGGTGGTATTCTCGGACTCAAGCTGAGAAGCTTTGTCTTACCAATCCTTGCCAAAGAGGTTTTCTCCCATGCAAGGAATATTCCCCAGCTTATCTTGCACCCTTTGTTCTAAATCAGATGCTTATAACCAAGCAAACTGATGGAAATAGCAGAAGTCCTGCTAATACACTCGAAACAATCAAAGGTTTCCCTGTTCATGAACTTGGAAACATTTTGGGAATGTTTAACAAGTGTCAGGAAATCAGCCCTCTTGTCATCTGGGAGAAGAGGAGCCATTAATTCCAAATCTTTAGTCACCTCCCAAAGAAACATACCCATGTAGAGTATGTATGAACTTATTCTGGCTGACAGCATGGAGGCCTGGAAGCATCGACGGCCAAAGGTGTCGAGAGTTCTTGCCTCACGGCCCAGGGGATTAGATGAATGTGTCTTAGAACTTTTAATTTGATGCATTGCCGATTCCACAACCATGGAATGGTGTGGTAACTGTGTCTTCTGGAAACCGGGATGGAAACCGGGACACTGCGGTACCTGGTACATGGTATCGAGTCTTCGAGAATGTGGAGACACCATTAAAGGTGTTTCCCACATCCTAAGCATGAGGTCATGCAGTATACGATGAATGGGTAAGGTTGCGGCCTCCTTAGGGGCTGCTGGATACTGAAGAATTTCAAGATCTTCAGCTTTCGGTTCCTTCTCGGAGGTCACCGTAATCGAGAGGCCCTGAGCCACATCCCATATAAAGTCTTCAAAAGACATGTCCTCTGGTGGAGACATCCGGTGTTGTGGAGAAGGAGCAGGATCTTCCGGAAGAGCCTCTCCGGTACCGACTGATTCATCGGAAGAATCGGAATTGGACTCCTCGAAGTATCGATGGGCCGGGTGCTCCCACCCGGTTCGACGATGGTACTGATCGAAATTGGCATCGGAATGCCTCGGGGTACTGGACCCTCGATGCCGGAGACTGACTCCAGGGCTGGTATGGGTGGTAGTGTGGAGAACGGTGAAATGGTCGATGCCGGTACCGATGGCTGCGGAACCGATTGCAGAGGCTTTAGCGGTACCGAGGCCGTCAACAATGCCACAAGACCCCTCTCAATGGCTAGGATACGTTGATCCATGGAGCCAGCCAATGCCTGGGTATCGGTACCCGAACAGCGGGCCACGACCCCAGAACACGGCACAGCACAGTTACTTACCTGTAACAGGTGATCTCTGGGAACAGCAGGAATTAGTCCTCACATATGGGTACGTCGGAACCGACGGAGCCTGCGCGGGAAAGCTCCCCAGCTTCCCAGAAAGGAAGCTTTTGGGGCCTCCCACTGCACATGCGCGCTGCCCTCCCGCCTTCCTGACCAGCTCTCCTCAGTTCGAGTTTATAGCTGAGACAATAGAGAGAGGAAAGGAAGATAGATAGAAGATACAACTCCTAGGGGAGGTGGGTGGGTTGTGAGGACTAATTCCTGCTGTTCCCAGAGATCACCTGTTACAGGTAAGTAACTGTGCTATCTCCAGGAACAAGCAGGAATAAGTCCTCACATACGGGGACTCCCTAGCTAAGATGCCTGGGAGATCCCCTTCCGAGGGTTCGCCATCTTCATATGGATCTCAGGCATCCATCCTGGGAAGGTGGGCAGGAGTTGTTCAAGTATGGAACAGGTGTTTAAGGACAGCCTGACCAAACAAGGCATCCCGGCGGGAGTCCTTGTCCAAACAGTAATGGGCTGTGAAGGTATGAACCGAGGCCCAGGTGGCGGCTCGACAGATCCGATCTATGGATACAGAGTGAAGATGAGCCATAGAAGTGGCCATGGCTCTCACATTGTGAGCTGGGACATGGCCTTCCAGAGAAATGTGTTTACTCTGGTAAGCAAAGGAAATACACTGAGCAATCCAATTGGAAAGTGTACGTTTGGAGACTGGAAGTCCCAAATGAGAAGGATCAAAAGCCACAAAAAGTTGGGAAGACTTTCGATGTGGCTGAGTCCCGTTGAGGTAAAAGGTGAGAGCTCTTTTACAATCTACAGTATGAAGGTTCCTCTCTGCACTGGATGCATGAGGAGCCGGGAAAAAGACAGGTAGATATACCTCTTGATTAAGATGAAAAGGCGAGACCACTTTGGGCATAAAGTGGGGATTCGTCCTAATCATGATGAAACCTAGTATAAGGTGGATGAGCCACTAAGGCCTGTAGTTCACTGATGCGGCGAGCCGAAGTGACTGCAATAAGGAAAAGGACCTTCCAGGAAAGAAATTTCAAGGAGGTAGAAACCAACGGTTCAAAAGGTGGCTTCATAAGCTGACCTAGAACTAGGTTCAAATCCCATGCTACCGGAGGAGGTCGGATGGGAGGCTTAGTTAGAGTCAGGCCTCTCATGAATCTTGCAATAAGAGGATGAGAGGAGACAGGTTGTCCATTTAGAGGTTTTAAGGATGCTGCAATAGCGCTCAAATGGACTCTTACTGAATTTGTCTTAAGGCCTGCATTAGAAAGATGCAGGAGATAGTCTAGTAGAGAATTCAAAGGAAGTGCTAGAGGGTCAAGACCGTGTTGAGCACACCAAATGGAAAAGCGTTTCCATTTGAAAGCATAGGAACGCCTCGTGGAGGGTTTCCTAGAGGCATGAAGGATATCTTTCACTGGTTGAGAAAGATTGAAGTCATGAAGGCTTAGGCCTTCAGTAACCAAGCTCTGAGGTGTAGGGACTTGGGGTTTGGGTGCCACAAAGTCCCCTCCTCCTGAGACAGAAGGTCTGGCGCAGCTCCCAGGTCCAGGGAGGGTACCTGGGAGAGATGCAGAAGTAGAGGGAACCACACTTGGCGTGGCCAGCGTGGAGCTATGAGGATCATCGACCCGTGATCCCTCTGGAGTTTGAACAGAGTCTTGGGAATCAAAGGAATGGGTGGAAAGGCATATAGGAATTCCTGACCCCAATGCAGGAGAAAGGCGTCGCTGGCCTGAGCTCCCTGACACAGAGTCCTGGAACAGAACCGGGGAAGTTTGGCATTCCACGGACTTGCAAAGAGGTCTATGTCCGGGGTTCCCCATTCCTGAAAGATTTTGCGTATCTGGTCCAGATGTAGGGACCATTCGTGTGGAAGCAGAACTCGACTGAGTCTGTCTGCCCGAGAGTTTTGAACCCCTGGAAGATACACTGCCAGAAGATGAATTTGATGCTCTCTGGCGAAGGCCCATAATCTGAGAGCTTCGTTGCAAAGCGACAGAGAGCCTGTCCCTCCTTGTTTGTTTATGTAGAACATGGCCACCTGATTGTCTGTATGAACTAGGACGGTCAGGTTGACAAGGAGGGTATGGAAGACTTTGAGGGCAAAGAAGATTGCTCGCAGTTCCAGGAGGTTGATGTGAAGGGTGGTCTCCTGTGGAGATCAAGTACCCTGAGTGGAGAGGTGTTGAAGATGGGCTCCCCACCCTGTTTGGGAGGCATCTGTTGTGAGGATTGCTTGGGGCAACAAAGGTTGGAAGGGGGCCCCCAACGACAGATTCTTGGTGGATATCCACCATTGGAGGGACCAAAACAGACGTTTTGAGGTGAGTATTTGGTCGGAGAGCGCTCCTGATGCTTGAGTCCACTGGGTGGCCAAGGTCCATTGAGCTGCTCTCATATGAAGACGAGCGTAGGGCACCACTTGTACCGTGGAGGCCATGTGGCCCAGAAGTCGCAGCATTTCCCTGGCTGTCAAGTGAGTGCTGGACTGAGCTTGGGAGGCCAAGCACACCAGACGTTGGCCCTGGACCTGAGGAAGGTAGGCCCTTGCAGTGGTGGTGTCCAACTGGGCCCCTATGAATTCCAGAGACTGAGTAGGGATGAGTTGAGACTTGGGAAGGTTTACCACCAGTCTCAGATACTGCAGAATGTGCCTCGTGCGGTCCAGGGAAATCTGGGCCTCTGACTGAGATGGAGCTCGGATGAGCCAGTCGTCCAGATATGGGAATACAAAAATTCCCAGACCTCTTAGAAATACGGCTACAACTGCCATGCATTTGGTGAACACTCTTGGAGCAGAGGCTAGACCGAAGGGAAGTACTCTGTACTGGAAATGTTTTCCCTGGAACAGAAATCGTAGATATTTTCTGTGGGATGGGTGGATGAGTATATGTGTGTACGCATCCTTGAGATCTAGAGAACAAAGCCAATCCTGACTCTGAAGGTATGGAAGGAGAATGCCCAGAGAAAGCATTTTGAATTTCTCCTTGTATAGAAATTTGTTCAATTCTCTCAGATCTAGGATAGGTCTGAATCCCCCTGTCTTCTTTGGTATGAGAAAATAAGGGGAGTAGAAACCTGTCCCTTGTTGAAGAAGAGGAACCTCTTCTATTGCCCTTTGGGCAAGGAGGGAAGAGACTTCCTGACCCAATAGGGGCAGGAGAGTGGGGGAGAATTGAAGTGCCTCACCATGGTATGTGGAGGAAGGTTGGAAAAATGAAGTTTGTAGCCCTCTCTGATGATAGAGAGGGTCCAGTGCTCTGATGTAATTTGCTCCCATCTGGGAGCAAAGTGAGCTAACCTTCCGGGAATGGTGAGGGGCTCTGGTTGTTCTAGAGCCAGAAAGGTTAAGTTCTCTAGGGGCAAGTCAAAACCCCTGAGGGGGTTGAGCCTGCTGAGGAGTGGCAGACGCTGCAGGCTTTGACCTTGCCTGTTTAGGTTGCTGACGCTTAGCAGCAAAGCGAGGCTGAGAAGATTGTTGGCCAGTATTTGTGGAAAATCTGGCCTTCTTGTAGTAAGGCCTCTTGAAAGACTTTTTCTTGGCAGGAGTAGAGGTAGACTTAGAAAGTCTATCTAAGGTAGCATTTTCTGCATCCATTTGAGTGGCTTTAATTTGCCAGTCTTTACCAAATAAGTTCTCACCTGTACAGGGCAGATTCCGTAAGCCATCCAGGACCCAGGGTTCTAGGTCAGAGGCCTGGAGCCAAGCAAGTCGTCGGGCTGCAATAGCAATGCCCGAAGCTCTACCGGCACCCTCAAAGGAATCAAAGGCTGCTCTGTTGGAGAACTTAGAAACATCTAGAAGCTGTTTCACCAGAGAAATGAACTCCTCCTTTCTATCCTCAGGGATAAAGGGGGCAAAATGCCGTACCTTTAGGGCAAGTTCACTTAGAAACATGCCCATATACAGACTGTATGAATTAATCCTGGCTATAAGCATACTAGCCTGGAAGATTTTCCTATCAAAAGAGTCTAGGGTCTTACATTCTCGCCCTGGAGGGGTAGAAGAGTGCCTTTTGGTACTCTTAATCTTTTTCAGCGCAGACTTCACCACAATGGAATGGTGAGGCAGCTGAGTCTTTTGAAAACCAGGAGAAGGAGGGACCCGGTACATGGTGTCCAACCTACGGGAATGAGGAGACAACGTTAGAGGAGCCTCCCATAAGTCCATCAAGTGTTCTTGAAGGATTTCATGGATAGGCAGGGTGACTGCCTCTTTAGGAACCTTAGGGTATCCTAAAATATCCAATTTCTTTGATCTAGGTTCTTTTTCAGAGGATGTAGTAATAGAAAGTCCTTTAGCTACTTCTATAATGAAGTCTTGAAAGGACAAATCCTCTGGTGGAGAAATTCTCCTCTTTGGGGAAGAAGGCTCTTCAGGAAGAACAAGAGACAGCTCATCAGAGTCATCAGAGGAGTCAAAATCCTCAGAAGAATCAGAGTATCCTCTATTTGCTTCCAACGCACGATAAGCATACCGCTCGGTATCGACATCAGGTGTACCGGGTATGGGATCGGTATCGGGCGAAAACCCGGATCCAGCATGCGGAACCGATCTGCGTTTGGAAGACGATGGTCTCGGTTACGGTATGGGGGACGGTACCGGAACCGGACCCGGAACCGCTGGATGCGGTACCGAGGGCGTCGCAGCTTTAATAAAAGCCAGAATGGTCTGCTGCATGGTCTGAACAGTATTGTCCATAGACGCCACTGCTGCCTGGATGTCGGTACCGGCATGGGCCGGTACCCCAGAGCAGTCTAACAGGTGATCGTTCGAGGCCGTGCCATCGATGTCAACCTGCAACCCCATAGATGGAGCTTTGGAAGCCAGAGCTTCCCGCCGGGGTTGTTTGGCTGGGGCAGGGTCCTCCGACTCAAGATTGAGGGCCTCTCGATACTTTGAAGGAGATTTGCCTTTTGAGGACCTGCCCGAAGAAGGTTTGGTTACCTGAGATCCATCCGGAGAGGAAGACCTGGATGACTGTGATGCTGGATTATCTGAAGCAAACAGTACATGGAATTTGTTGGCCCGGTTCTGCAAACCACGTTTAGACCTCTGGGAGCAGGACGGGCAGTCCGGAATGGAGTGGTCAGGCCCCAAACATTTAAGACACCAGTCATGGGTGTCTGTAACAGAAATAACAGCACTACACTTGGTACACTTTTTGAAACCAGGGGCTGGTTTCTCCATGAGGAGAATTTGTGTAGGCCTGAGGCCTAACCGAAGTCACCAAGTTGTGCTAAAATAAAAGTTTTTTGTTTTTTTTTTGAAAGAAAAGAAAAGAGAGACCGGCGGTACCGGTTTCGGTATGGGGAAGGCAGGTACGCGGTCTAAAGAAACAAACTAAAATAAGAATTTCTTCAGCGGTGACAGGAACACGACCTGCTGGCTCCGCGGAAAAAGAGAAACTGAGGAGAGCTGGTCAGGAAGGCGGGAGGGCAGCGCGCATGTGCAGTGGGAGGCCCCAAAAGCTTCCTTTCTGGGAAGCTGGGGAGCTTTCCCGCGCAGGCTCCATCGGTTCCGAGGTACCCATATGTGAGGACTTATTCCTGCTTGTTCCTGGAGATCAAGAGCTCTCCAGAGGTGGATGCCTTGGGAACATCTTGGGACCCCGATAATGTTTTGAAGGCAAGTACCTCCTGCTGGGGCTGTTTGGCTGGTGTATTCTCCTCTAGGGCAATGCTTAAAGCATCTCGATGCTTTGAGGACCGACCAGTCTTCGAAGCAGCCCTGGACGACGTCGATGCCACAGACATTGCATCCGAGGCAAAGAGGATGCTGAGTTTCACAGCTCTATTCTGCAGGCCCCCCTTTCTCATCTTTCTTCAAAGGAGACATTCCGATGGTGAATGGTCTCGTCCTAAACATTTAAGACACCAGTCATGGGTGTTGGTAGCAGAAATGGTACTGGTACATTTGGAACATTTTTTCCATTCTGAGGAACAAAGGGACCTAAGGCCCAAAATGGTGCCTAAGCACCTAGAGGGCAAAGACCCTCCAAGAAACATCTTTCTTGGTTTTTTTGCAAAAATAATAGAAGAAGAAAATAACACTGAAGATACCGGTGCTGGCGTCGACGGGAAGGCAGACGCACCACAAAAAGAAAAGATTTTCTGCGGCTCCGCGGAAAATGAAAAACTGAGGAAGGAGAGTTGGAAAGGTGGGAAGGAAGCAGCGCAGGTGTAGTGGGATGCTCCCAAAAGCTTTCCTATAGGACGCTGGGGAGCGTTCCCATGCGGGCTCCGTCGGTGCCGAAGTCACCCATATGTGAAGACTACATTCCTGCTTGTTTCTGGAGATTACAATTTTCCTGATACCAACAAAATTTATGCACAGAATGATACTCCAGAATACACACAAGAGTGTCGATACAATTATTTTTGTGCACAAGATATGGTTGCTGCTAGCACAGACCCATATGCGCATGCTTCTGCATGCTGTCCCATGTCAGTGCAAATTGTTTATATACAACTCATTTGCATACTATTTAACTGATGCAATGGGGGACAAATTGTTTTATTTACGCTTGTGTTAGGAAACCGTGTGGTGAGCTTTAGTACATGACTCTAGCAGAGGGTTACTGCATCAACCCCGGGAAAGTTATTTCATGTTGGCTTGTCAGATGATGGTCACTCTAGTTTTGTACCTGATTGATCCTACTAATCAAAGGAAGCTCCAAATTAATTTTTATTTTAGTTTTCATGTCCAAAGTCAACCTCTTGACCTTCTTGTTCCCATTCACTAAATCATAGACCCTTCCCTACAGTCAAATCTCTATCATACTCTGAGCAACTATAGCTTTAAGTCCCCTACCCTTTGTAGGCCATAAAAGCCAGAACACATCAAAGGACTCTACCCCTATATATCCTCTGACCAATACAGCACCCATAAACTCCTCAGTGACTTCCCTTTAACACACACATCCAACCACCAAGTGTCACGCCTGTCATTACAGCAGGACTTGGTCCTAAATTAATAGTCCTTCAATATGACTCCCTTCTTCCTCAGTATCGTTTGCCTCCTATCACTGAAGCACAAGCTCCCTATCCTCTGTCATTTCCCTGCCTGCTGTTCTCACATGGACCTCTGTGCAAGATATTTCCTTCCTGAAATTATCCTCAAATTAATGTATCCCATTTCCACAGATCTTCACTATTTTTTTGTCAGTCCCTAACATTCACTGCCATACTCACTTTCAGTGTAAAATTCTGCAAACTTGACAAGGTAGCTGCTGAGTGAGCATGCAAAATATTTGCAGGGGTCATCCATGTGGCAGAGGGGAGAGATGGTCCAGCAATCAGGAGACAGAACCAGCACGTTCACTTCTGATTCTTTCTGCAACCCCAAGACCTGATCTTCTATTATCTAAAGGAGAGAAAAAGGACGCTTTTATGCACCCTACCCAGAAATCTGAAAAACAACAGTCCAGGCTTTAGGAAAAATTAGTACCCTCGCACCCTGAGTGAACCTAAAAGCTTGGCCAAGGGTCAGCAAAAAAAAAGAAGTTACTTATCTGTAGCAGGTGTTCTCCATAGACAGCAGGATTCAAGTCCTCACAAATCTGTGATGTCATCCAACAACGCCTGTCACAGGAAAAAAGCTTTAACAGTTCCAGCCAACTTCTAGAAGCTTTTAGAGTGCTGTAGTTACCATGCTCTGCCATCACAAGGAGGTCTCCTCAGTTGCTACCCAGCTTGATAGAATACAATTCCAGGGAGAGAGGGGAGATGGGACAGTATGTGAGGATATGAATCCTGCTGGCCATAGAAATCATCTGCTACAGGTAAGTTACCTGGTTTTCTCTGAAAATAAGCAGGATGTAAAGTCCTCACACATGGGACTTTCTAGCTACAGACTACCTTCAACAAAAAAGGGGACAAATAAAAGCACTGCCTACAGGTAAACACTAAAACTGGTTTTAGTGCAACAAGCTCTTTCTAATTTTTATTTTTTTTCAGCAAAGGCAACTTAGAAATCAAAGAAAGTGGGCTCTAGGGAGGACAGAGTTGGATTCTAAAGCTCAAAGAGATCCTGGAGGACAGAATGACAGAGCATTCTGTCACGTCGGGTCTTTCCAAACAATAACAAGATGTGAATGTATAGACCAAAGTCCATGTGGCAGCTCTGCGCATCTCCATAGCAGCGGATCTCCAGTGGGCTACTGATGAAGTCATGGCTTAGATATTATGGAAGCCATTTAATAAAATTTTCTCACGCATAAAAGCTCATGTATAAATATAGATCATGCCTAAAAGTATGTGCGGAAGATACTGGGAGTGTTAAGGAAAAGGGTCTCAGAATGAATGAGGAAGGGTCTTGTCAGACTACATTACATTGTGAGCCTGAAGACTCTCTGTCCCCTTCTTTACATCAAGGACCCATGTATTCCTTATGCTACAATAAAATATACTGATAAATGTAGACCCTATTTCACTCTGTAACGACACTTTTTGAAATGTCAACAGAACTAAGCTGAATGGAGAATCCCGACTCTATAACTTGATAATGAGAGTCAAAAAGACTTATCTGAAAAAATAGTGGAGGTCAGGATAAATCTCCCAGCTCCCGACGCAAATTCTAAGCGCTGTTGCGTTTCACCGCCAATGCGGCTTCTTCGGGGGAGTTCAGCGTGCAGCATGCAGCGATTGATCTGCTTTATTCATGCTGAAAATCAAGATGAAAATTTCAGTATCATATATGCTCACTCTCTAAATTTCAAACATTCTCTATACGCAAAGACCCACTCCAAATTTTCACCGCAGGAACATACCTTGAAGCACACCTTACTAAGCTCAACTGAAGCAAAAAAACGCCGCGCATGCGTGAAGAACCAAACAAAGTTCTTTCTTATAAGCTAACAATGTGACTCTACCTATGGCCATTCTACCAATCACTCACAAAAAACCGCCGAAAGGGTAAAGGCAAGCCCCACTTAATATAGCAACCCTTTCACACCAATTCTTTCTCTAATATTTTATTCTATACTGAAAATCAAAGACATTCAAATCTACAATTCAAAATAAAGGTTCAAAAGGCCTCAGTTCACGCTCTTGCCATTCATCGGTGAACCGGGTCACCATTGGACCGAGCTGAAGTTATTCCACATCATAGGGCCTATGATGTGGAATAACTTCAGCTCGGTCCAATGGTGACCCAGTTCACCGATGAATGGCAAGAGCGTGAACTGAGGCCTTTTGAACCTTTATTTTGAATTGTAGATTTGAATGTCTTTGATTTTCAGTATAGAATAAAATATTAGAGAAAGAATTGGTGTGAAAGGGTTGCTATATTAAGTGGGGCATTCTACCAATCAGCCATGCCGCAAGTGCTAGCAGTTAAAAAACTACCTAAATATGCAAATTAAAAACTAAATAGAGACGGCAGATTGTATTAACTTTATAGGATCTTCAGACACAAACCGCCCAGTCTATTTGGGAATTGAGACCACCTGGATAAATGGACTGTAATCGATAAATCCAGCGTTGTTCACATATTAAAAAACTTTGATCCCGTGTCTTGCCTGCAAAACTAGCTAATACTTGATCAATACAAAAACATCGAAGTTGGTCAAATTGATGATGAAAAGAAAGACAATGAGCCACCAGCGGCGCTTCCATGTTCTTACAACGTAAACCACTTCGATGTTCGTTGATTCTTATTCGTAAGGATCTAATAGTTTTACCTATGTAAAGCAGTTGACAAGGACATCAGATCGCATATACAACATATGTGGAGGCACAGTCTGTGTGCCTCTTTAAAATATATTTTAACCCCTGGTAAGAAAATTCTGTAATTTCTAAGGTCATGTTGCAAATATTACAGTCTCCACATTTCGTGTGGCCACACAGAGCAGCTCTCTCTACAATAGGCAATGGTCTGAGCTCTGTAGGACTCAAAAGCTCCTTTAAATTTTTGTTCCTCTGCCATACACAGCGAATGGATTTATCCTCCAATTCAGAAATATGATGGAGCACATTGCTGTGCCGATTCAAAATTTTTTTAAGGGAATGGCTAAGCGGTGAAAACCTCATAATAAAATTTACTTGATTGTCAGTTATTTCATTCTTACGCCTCTCCATCAGCAGTAAATCCCGATTATTAAACAGCGCCCGGGTGTATGCCTGTTTGACAACTGGAGTAGGGTAACCCCTATATTGAAAACCTTTTTGCAGCTGTTTGGACTGTAATTTGAAATCTGCTAATTCGGAGCAGTTCGGCCGAAAACGAAGGAACTGCGAAAAGGGGAGGCTATTTTTTAGCTGAATTGGATGGGCACTACGAAAGTGCAACAGGGCATTTTTGGCAACTTCCTTCCTGTAAACCGAAGTCACCCAGCTGCTCACTCCTTTCCGAACCTCCACATCTAGGTAGGTGATTCTCTGTGAATCACAAGTACTAGTGAAACGAATATGTGAATCCTGTTGATTTAGCCATTGACAGAAAGTATTTAAAAGATTTTCTGATGCTGTCCAAAGCATGAAAATATCGTCTATATAACGGCCCCAAAAGGGGATATACTGCCAAAACTGAGATGGATACAACCACTTTCGCTCAAATTCCCCCATGTAAAGATTAGCTATCGAAGGGGGCACATGTGGCCCCCATCGCAACACCTGCTATTTGCTGATAAAGCACTTTCTCAAAAATGAAAAAATTCTGAAAAAGAACCAACTCAGTGATGTTTTCCAAAAAGGTTAGCTGCAAATCAGACAAATCTCCTCTATTCCATAGAGACGTAAGTACACAAGAAAGCGCTTCAGTTTGAGGAATGCTCGTATACAGTGACACGACATCTAACGTGACTAGAAATACTGTTCGATCATCTGGGCGGTTTGTGTCTGAAGATCCTATAAAGTTAATACAATCTGCCGTCTCTATTTAGTTTTTAATTTGCATATTTAGGTAGTTTTTTTAACTGCTAGCACTTGCGGCATGGCTGATTGGTAGAATGGCCATAGGTAGAGTCACATTGTCAGCTTATAAGAAAGAACTTTGTTTGGTTCTTCACGCATGCGCGGCGTTTTTTTGCTTCAGTTGAGCTTAGTAAGGTGTGCTTCAAGGTATGTTCCTGCAGTGAAAATTTGGAGTGGGTCTTTGCGTATAGAGAATGTTTGAAATTTAGAAAGTGAGCATATATGATACTGAAATTTTCATCTTGATTTTCAGCATGAATAAAGCAGATCAATCGCTGCATGCTGCACGCTGAACTCCCCCAAAGAAGCCGCATTGGCGGTGAAACGCAACAGCGCTTAGAATTTGCGTCGGGAGCTGGGAGATTTATCCTGACCTCAAGTATTTTTTCAGATAAGTCTTTTTGACTCTCATTATCAAGTTATAGAGTCGGGATTCTCCATTCAGCTTAGTTCTGTTGACATTTAAAAAAGTGTCGTTGCAGAGTGAAATAGGGTCTGCATTTATTAGTATATTTTATTGTAGCATAAGGAATACATGGGTCCTTGATGTAAAGAAGGGGACAGAGAGTCTTCAAGCTCACAATGTAATGTAGTCTGACAAGACCCTTCCTCATTCATTCTGAGACCCTTTTCCTTAACACTCCCAGTATCTTCTGCATTTGAATTGGAGCAATTGTTTTTGCAATAGTTTCTATACTGCTCTATAAACCCCGTTTTGCTTTTTTTTTTTTTTTTTTTTAAAGTATGTGCGCCCTAAGTAGGTGTCTACTTGTAGGGAAGACATGCCAGAGGAGGAGTTTAGGAAGAGCACAGGCTGACATTTCCACTTGCTCCCGAGTAAGCATAAATGTCAGAACCCATAATCCAAGAGTTATTTCTGCAGGATTCGAGGTAGTATTTCATAAAGCTAAATGGATGCCAATGCATTTTTATAAAATAAGCTAAACTAGGCATCTTCTCCACCTCCAAACCTAGGCTCTTCTTATAAGATTACCTTCCGCAGGGTATAAAAGCCTCTTTTACACATACAAAACGGCTTTTATATAATTGCATGGCCACATATGCATGTAAGAAGTAGATGCATGGAAACAGAGTATGTAGGCATTCCTGGGGCAATGTGCAGTTTGGCCAGAACAGAATACATGAACACATTTCCACCTATTATTCTTTTTTTTTCCCATGTATTATTTATTGTTGATAAAGTTTGCAATACGAACATCTAAATCATATCACCTCTATCCCACCTTTCCTCTAAGGAGTACATATTAAGATCCTTAAGTCTGTACTCATATTCTTTTTAATGAAGACCACTAACCATTTTAGTAGCCACCCTCTCTACCAACTTCAGCCTGTTTATATCCTTTTGAAGGTGCGGTCTCCACAATTGCACACAATACTCCAAATGAGGTGACACCAGAGACTTATACAGAGGCACTATCACCTCCTTTCTTCTGCTGGCCATTCCTCTCCCTATGCACCCAAGCATCCTTCTAGCTTTTGCTGTCAACTTTTCTACCTGTTTAGCTACTTTAAGATAATCAGACACAATCACGCCTTGGTCCTGCCCTTCTTTAGTGGACAAAAGTACTTCACCCCCTATATTATATTGCTCCCTTGGATTGCTGTAGCCCAAATGCATGACCTTGCATTTTTTAACATTAAATCTCAGCTGCCAAATTCTAGACCATTCTTCAAGCTTAGCTAGATCCCGCCTCATGTTATCTACACCTTCCTAGGTGTCTACTCTATTGCAGATTTTGGTATCATCTGCAAAGAGGCAAACCTTACCAGACAGCCCTTCCACTATATCACTAACAAAGATGTTAAAAAGAATCGGACCAATGACAGATCCCTGAGGCACACCACTGGTAATTTCCTTCTCCTCAGAGTGAGCTCCATTTACCTGTACCCTTTGTTGCCTCCCACCCAACCAATTTCTAACCCAAGAAGTAACTTTAGGATCCATCCCTAGGGTTATCAGTTTGTTTATAAGTTGCCTGTGAGGAACGGTGTAAAAGGCTTTACTGAAATCTAAATACACCACATCTAAAGCTCTCCCTCGTTCCAACTCCCTGGTCACCAAGTCAAAGAAATCAATCAGATTTGTCTGACAAGACCTACCTCTGGTTAATCCATGCTGCCTCACATCCTGTAATCTGCTGGACTCCTCACTATTTTCTCTTTCAGCAGAGGTTAGGGTCTTGAACCTCTGTAGGGGTTCTCCATCGAGGCCTACCGAGAATCCCCCAAGCTCCATCAACAGTTCCTTCAGGTACATGGCGATTAAAACTGGTATGAGTGGATTCGGCATGCTAGCGTCGAGCCCTGAAAAGCCTTCAGGCCGAGGGCATCGAGGATTTGGGCCTCCCAATCGTGTGGTACCGACAAGTGTGTTTTTTGGCTCTTAAGTCAGCGCATGGCCGACTCCACAACTATTGAGTTGTGGGGCATTTGAACCTTTTAGAAGCCAGGGTTCCAGTGTACCTGGAACATGGCGTCAAGGTACCTGCTGACAATTGGTACCGATGCCAGTGTTTCCCACATCCAGAGGAGGCGGCATTCGAGGATCGGGAGCATTGGGACTGTAAGGGTTTCCTTTGGGGGACACCATGTATTGGAGTATCTCCAATTCTTCAATTCGCGGGTCCTCCTCAGCCTCGGTCTGGATCGTGAGAGCCTTGGCCATATCCCTTACAAAATCGAGGAAAGTAACGTCCATGGGTGGGGAGCAGTGTAGGGTCGCTTGGGGAGATGGATCCGAGGGCACGTCATGGTATTGCCTCGTGTCAGGGGAATCTTTGTTCTCAGTCTACGATTCGGACTCGAAGTCAGAGTAGGAGTCTGATGTCACATGATGCCTTCGGTCGAGAACTGCTCTTTGTGGCGCAGGACCTCCAGAGGTTCGTCGGTCTAAGTCATGGGCAATCACTGGGGAGGCCTGGTATCCCAAAGAACGGGACCGGGACTGGGACCTCGACCGGCGGCTCTCTCAAGACCAGTGGTGCTCGAGGACCAGCTCGATGTCAGGGGAATCCCTCGATGTTGATGGTCTCGACATCGGGGTGGATGAACCAGACGAGCTGGACATAAATGCCCACTGCATGGTCACTAGGGCAGATATACTGCTCTCTAGGGCTGCCATTCTGGTCTCTATGCCAGTTAGCTCTGCAGCCTTTGAAGCGAGTACAGAGGATTTTGGACCCAGTTTCAATACTGTTGAGTGCCAAATGCTGGATATCCTCTGGTACTGAATATTTGTTTCGCTGAAGATCTCCATGGCTATTAAGTCAGCAGCGATATTCAGCAGCTAAATGGTCAGTAAAACTACATAAAGTTAGGACAATCATTGACCTGTCCTAATCTTCTGCAGTTACCTATTTGATTCACGGCTGAAAATCGCTGCTGACCGAATAAGTGATGGGACCACTCCAGCACCACCGACAAACTGCTCCAACACTATATGGATTGTGCCAAGGCAGTCTGTGGAGATATTCAATGGTACTGGCTGGTTAGTGCCCCTGAATATAGAGCTCGGGAGATGCTGCAAACCGCATAAACCCTTTTGAATATCAGGCCCATTGACTCTTCATCCTATTTGAGTTTTAGGAAAGTCTTTACTATGAGCGGATTCAGAGGATGCATATACAGACGGTGCTCCCCCTAACCTAGCAGGAAGGCACCCAAGGCTAGTCTGCTGTGAATCTCTATCCTGGGATAGAAATGAGAGACTTTCTTGTTTTGAGGAGACAAAGATATCTATTAATTATGTGCTTCACTAATGGATAATCATGCTTTAGTTTAAAAAGAAAAAATATTTTCTTTAGTGTGGTAGGTTTAAAACTCTGCTTTAGTATCTTTCTCAGCTCTTTGAAGCTACTGACACACTGATTACCTTGTGAAAGAACTGAGAGCAGCTGAGGCCTGCATAAAAGGCTTCAGAGCCCTGCACTGTTGAGGCATTCCTAACAGGGACTATACATTTCAAGCAAAGGTAAGAGTTTGTGGCTTTTTAAATTACTAGCTCTCTGCCTGGGAGCTCTTAAAAGGGTTTTAGTCCATTTTTATGTCAATTTTCTTTTATTAGGCAGACTCCGTATACAAATAACATTGTCAGTATATTATATCAGAATGTACATGGTAAACCATTCATCAAAAACATATACAGACCATTCTTTTGGTCTGTAACAAAGTTACATTCTTTTTGGTGTTTTAGTTTAAAAGGAGAAATATTTTCTTTAGTGGGGTAGGTTTAAAACTCTGCTTTAGTATCTTTATCAGCTCTTTGAAGCTGACACCCAATCAGGTGTTAGTTCCCTCCCTACCTCCCCCCCAACCCCCACTCACCCCTAGTGAGCTGTCTTGCTTTATAGGGCACCTCTCCAATTAACTACACACAGAGACTTGGAACAGCACATTTTGAATATACTTAAGAGATTTACCTGCTTTTTCTCTGAAAGGGCAACTGGGAAACCGGCTGGTACTTCGGTACTTTGTTTGTTTTAACAGATAACTAAGCTCTACAAGCTGAACAATGGCTGGGAAAAATCATAACGCTAAAGCTGTTGCTCCCTTTACAACTTCTGCCTCTGTCCAGACAGAGGTCCCAATGCCAGTTCAAGGACCAGTTCAATGTGCAGGGTGCTTGCGTGCTGAAGCTCTCAGGAAACAAGTGGAGGAACTCAGAGAGGAGGTGGCGAGGCTGAAGAGCATTCAAGACAGTGAGAAGTACATTGATGAGATGCTTCTTGCAACATCCAAGCTCTCCAGCAGAGGAGAAGATGGGTGTTTACAGAATGACGAATGTTGGACCCAAGTCATCAAGGCCTGCAGAATCACCAATCCAACTTCTCCAGCCCTTGAATTGAAGAACCATTCCTAATCGTCTCTCCGGGCCAGTCCAGAACAGATGGGTAGTCAATCTCCCTCCTCTAGCAGCTGAGGACTGAATACTGATTTTTGTTGCTAGGATACCACGCTCTCCCCTGGTGATAGAAGGCAGTCTTATTGTCCTCAGCAGCTGAGCTGGATGTGTGGGGCTTTAGCTCCCCACAAGAAGTCTGAGACTTTTATTTGTCTTTATTTTCCTTTTTATTTGAGTGGAAGTGTTCACAGAAGTGTTTGTGCTATGCCCTAGCAGGGTATTTCTGCACATGTGCTGTCTTTTATGCTATTAATTTACTTACCAATCAGCGCTGGTGTCAGTTCGCCGAAAAACCGGCTCAGAGAATGAGGCAGGGCCTGTCTCCCCTTCTCTGCTAGTTGGTGCAGGTAGGGAACAGCCTGGGAGCCCCAGCAGCTGTTTTTCCTCTGGCCGTCGTTTCTCTCCCGTTACCGCTAGCAGCAGTGTTTCTCTGTCGGGCCCTTGCGATTTGGCGGCACGGTGTCAGTGTTTTCCTCAGCGCGGGGGACTGCCGCGTGCGTTCCTTCCCCTCCCCCCCTCCCTCCTTGTGTGGTCGGGGCAGTTCTTCTCGGGTGCTCGCGTTCTTGTGCGTTCGGGGGTGCGTTGTTTGTGTTGGGCACTTCATAGGAAGGATCAGACGGGCCGCGGTATGCAGGATCAGCAAGGCCATCAGGGAGAGCAGTTAAACGGCCTTCAGCCTGCTGGGGAAAGCGCGGGAAAGGCGGCCATGTTAGGGGGGCAAGCCGGATCGTCGGCTCCTATCCCTAAGGCAGGCAAACGCAAGGCAAAGTCTAGGCATAGTGTTGCAGAGCAAGAGCAGCCCTTGTTAACAGCGGTGCCTGAGCCTCTGGATCCTCTCCTTTCCGAAGAGTTTATTTTAGCATTTCATAGAGCCTATTTGCTTAAGAAAGCGCAGCCTCCTGCTTCTGTTGTGACAGACACTGTGCAGGTTTCTCAGACAGGGGTCTCTGGCCTTTCGGATCCCGGTGAGGGGGTCTCCTCGATGCAAGCGCTTAGGGATTCCAGGGTAGAAACTGCTTCTCTGGCTGCAGAGGCTCTGGGGCCGGAGGAGGGAGAGCTTCTATCAGACCCGGGTTTGGAGTCCTGGCCCGCGGACCTAGAGGAAGGTGAGTTGGGCCCCGGAGATGATCCTAATATATTTCGAGTATTTAGGAGGGAGGAACTGGCAGCCCTAATTGCGCAGTCTCTGGCGGCGCTTAATATCGTGCCTCCGGTGGTTCCGCAGGAGCCTTTAGAGGATCCCTTGTTGCAGGGTTTCAAGGCCGAGCAGAAATGTTTCCCTATATACAGGGTGATTAAACAAATGATTGAGTCCGAGTGGGAATGTCCTGAGGCGTCCTTGAGGGGGGCTCGGGCTATGGCGCGTTTGTATTCCGTGCCCCAGGAGGAGAGAGAGTTGCTCCGTATGTCTAAGGTGGATGCGCTGGTTTCTGCGGTCACTAAGAAGACTACCATTCCGGTGGAGGGGGCTACAGCCCTTAAGGATATTCAAGATCGCAGATTGGAGGCTCTGTTGAAGCAGGCCTTTGATTCCAGTGCGTTGGCTTTGCAAGCGTCCGTGTGTGGGGCGTACGTGTCCAGAGCTTCTATTCGGTGGAGTCAGCTGGCTTCGGGACAGGACCGAGACGCGGTTCTTTCTGGTGAAGGGGCTAAGCTGGAATCGGCGGCGGCGTATTTAGAGGACACTTTTTATGATTTGATTCGCATTTCTTCGAAGGCTATGGCTTCCGTGATTGCCACACGGCAGTTTTTGTGGTTGCGAAATTGGGCGGCGGATGCTTCGTCCAAGGCACGTCTCAGCAAACTTCCGTACAAAGGTAAGCTACTTTTTGGGGAAGCGCTGGAGAAGATTGTTAAGGATTTGGGTGACTCCAAAGGAGGACGTCTTCCCGAGGACCGTCCTAAAGCGGCTAAGCAGGGCTCCTTCCCTAGGGGTCAGGGGCGAGATTTTCGCCGTTTTCGGGGAGCTCGCTTCACTCCTTATCAGCGCGGTCAGTTTCCCTCTCGGGGGCAGTCCTTTCGGAGAGCTAGAGGTTCTGGTAGAGGCTATTTTGGGTCTCCTCCCGCCTCGGTTAAGAAGCCGCAATGAAGTGAGGCGGGTCCAGGCGGAGATTCCGGTAGGAGGTCGGTTGCAGGAATTTGTCTCCGCTTGGGCCGCAATTACTACCGACAACTGGGTGCTCCAGATCGTCAGAGAAGGCTATGCTCTCGAATTCGCTTGTCCTCTGGCGGACGCCTTCGTTTTCTCTCCGTGCGGTCCTCTCATCAAACGGAGGGCAATCCACGACACGTTGCAGCGTCTGTTACATCTTCAGGCCGTGGTTCCCGTGCCGTCCGACCAGTGCGGTTTCGGTTGATACTCGATTTATTTTGTGGTGCCCAAGAAGGAGGGGTCGTTTCGGCCCATCTTGGATTTAAAGCACGTGAACCGGTGTTTGCGCGTTTCTCATTTCAGGATGGAAACTTTGAGATTGGTGATTCGCTCGGTGCGCCCGGGGGAGTTTCTCTCCTCCATAGATTTTGACGGAAGCCTATCTGCACATTCCTATCAGACCAGAACATCAACGGTTTCTTCGCTTTGCGGTTCCCATGGGTCATTTTCAGTTTTGCGCCTTGCCGTTCGGTCTGGCGACGGCGCCGCGCACTTTCACCAAGGTGATGGTGGTGGTGGCGGCGGCTCTGCGCAAAGATGGAATTCAGGTGCATCCGTATCTAGACGACTGGTTGATTCGAGCGGAGTCGCGGGAGGAGTCCGTCAGGGCGACCGCTTGGGTAGTTTCCTGTCTCGAGAGTCTCGGATGGATTGTAAACCAGGCGAAGAGTCATCTGGAGCCGGTGCAGCGGCTGCCATATCTCGGGGCTTTTTTCGCCACCGACAGAGGGGTCGTCTTTTTGCCTCCGGAGCGGGTTCAAAAGATTCTTTCTCAGGTGACCAGCTTTTTGCGGGTTCGGGCTCCGACGGCTTGGAGGTACTTGCAATTGCTGGGGTCCATGGCGGCAGCCTTGGATCTGGTGCCCTGGGCCAGGGCGCACATGCGGCCACTCCAACAGGCGCTACTTTCGCGGTGGTCTCCGCAGCATCATCCGCTCTCTTGTTGATTGGGTTGTCCCGATCACGTTCGGGTCAGTCTTCAGTGGTGGTTGGTCCCGGATCATCTGCAAGCGGGGGTTCCGCTGGTGCTCCCGGATTGGATTTTGGTGACTACGGATGCCAGTCTGAGCGGTTGGGGGGCGCATTGTTTGACGCACATAGTGCAAGGGTCCTGGTCAACGGAAGAGAGTCTATGGTCCATAAATCGTCTGGAATTACGGAGGGTGCGTCTGGCTCTGGTGGCATTTACCAGTCTTCTCGAGGGGAGGCCGGTGCGCGTTTTCTCTGACAACCTAGTGACGGTCGCCTACATAAATCGCCAAGGCGGCATGGGCAGTGTCCTTCTCCTGGAAGAGAGTCAACAGTTGTTTTAATGGGCGGAATTGCATCTCACGGCGCTTTCAGCGGCTCATGTGGCGGGGAAGGACAATGTTCAGGCCGACTATCTCAGCCGACATATGTTAGATCCCGCCGAATGGGAACTCAATGCAGAGGTCTTCCACGAAATCACTTTGCGTTGGGGTCAGCCGGTCATGGACCTTATGGCGACATTGAGCAATGCCAAAGCGACACGTTTTTTCAGCAGGCGCAGGGAGCATATGTCAGAGGGGCTCGACGGTCTCGTTCAACCCTGGCCGTTGGGACAACTCCTGTATGTGTTTCCTCCGTGGCCGTTAGTGGGTCGAGTAATTCAGAGAGTCGCGATTCACGCAGGGCTGGTGATCCTCATTGCTCCAGATTGGCCTCGGCGTCCTTGGTATGCCGATCTAATGCGGCTTCTGGTGGAGCCACCTTGGAGGTTACCCGCTCGAGTCGACTTGCTGCATCAGGGACCCATTCCGATGCCCCAGGCGGATCGATTCTTGCTTACGGCATGGCTCTTGAGAGGGCGCGATTGCGCCGTAAAGGTTATTTCGCGGAGGTGATAGCCACGCTGTTACAGTCACGGCGGCGGTCCACGTCGTTGGCATACGTTTGTGTGTGGCACGTTTTTGAGGCATGGTGTGCAGATAGGACCTTGCGGTCCAGTCGGTCTTCCATTCCGGATGTTCTGGCATTTCTTCAGTGCGGGCTAAAAAAGGGGCTCGCTCTTGCTACTTTGCGAGTACAGTTAGCGGCACTGGCAGTATTTCGCGGGCCGGTGCACGGGGCTCCTCTTTCCGCACATCCGGATGTTCTGTGGTTTCTGAGAGCGGCCAAGCAACTTCGGCCTCCGATTCGGCAGGTTATTCCTCCTTGGGATTTGAATCTGGTGTTGGAGGCCTTGACAGAGTCTCCCTTTGAGCCCCGTGCGTCCTGTGGTATCCGAGAATTATCCTGGAAAACAGCCTTCTTGGTGGCCTTATGTTCAGCTAGACGGATTTCAGATTTGCAGGCTCTTTCGTGTAGACCACCGTTTCTCCAGTTTTCAGCGGAAAAGGTGGTCTTGCGTCCGGTTCCGTCTTTTCTGCCTAAAGTGGTATCCGTGTTTCATCTTAATCAGCCGGTCTCGCTGCCCACCTTCGCGGTGTCGGGGGCAGGTTCTTTGGATCGCTCTCTACGGAAGTTGGATATGGGTCGTGTGCTCCGTAGATATCTTAGGGAGACCGAGTCTTTTCGTAAGTCTGACAGGTTGTTCATCCTGTTTGGGGGTCCGTCCAAGGGGCAAGCGGCCTCCAAGGCCTCCATTGCTCGATGGGTGAAACATGCGATTCGGGTCGCATACGAAACCAGAGGCAGGTCCGTTCCACTTGGTCTTCGTGCTCATTCTACCCGAGGTCAGGCTGCTTCGTGGGCGGAATCAGCGTTGGTGCCGCCGGTAGATATTTGCCAAGCGGCGTCCTGGTCTTCTCTTCATTCGTTTGCGCGGCATTATCGGTTGGATGTGCAGGCCAGGCAGGATGCGTGTGTGGGGGCTTCGGCCGTCGTTGCGGGGCTCACAGGTCCCTCCCAGGGTTAGATACTGCTTTGGTACTACCCATCTGTTCTGGACTGGCCCGGAGAGACGATTAGGAAGAAGAAATTAGACCTTACCTGCTAATTGTCTTTCCTTGAGTTCTCTCCGGGCCAGTCCAGAACCCACCCTCTTTGTATCTCCTGTGCTTATTTTTAGAGTCTGGTATTTGATCGCAAATGAAAAAATTTTTCTGTCGGAATTCTCTTATATGAAAAAAAAAAAAATGAATATGAGAATGCGCTCAGTTCTTTAAACTAAACCGTTAAATTGAGAGTTTTTCTCTTACTTCTGACACACTCCTTGGTTTCAGGAGACAGCGCACGGTCAGCTACCTTCTGTGTTACTCTTCCAGTTCTTTGTTGTTTTTTATCTGCTTGCTACCTAAAGACTGCCTTCTATCACCAGGGGAGAGCGTGGTATCCTAGCAACAAGAATCAGTATTCAGTCCTCAGCTGCTAGAGGAGGGAGATTGACTACCCATCTGTTCTGGACTGGCCTGGAGAGAACTCAAGGAAAGACAATTAGCAGGTAAGGTCTAATTTCTTCTTATGCAGCCCTGGAAGTGGAGGAGGTGAAAGCATCCCTGGAAATGGAAGAACCAGAGTTCAGGAACCCCAAAGTTGCAGAATCAGTGACCACAAGGAAGCGAAGGGTAATGGTGGTTGGTGACTCTCTTCTGAGGGGTACTGAGGCGTCTATCTGCCGACCAGACTTGATGTCCAGAGAGATATGCTGTCTGCCAGGTGTCAAAATCCGAGATGTTACAGAGAGTTTGCCAAGACTTATCAAGCCCACTGACTATTACCCAATGTTGCTAATCCATGTCGGCACATATGATATGCCAGGTATCCCTCTGAGCATATCAAAAGTAACTTCATGACTCTGGGACAGAGGGTGAAGCAGTTAGGTGAACAGATGGTGTTCTCTTCAATTCTCCCTGTTGAGGGTAAAGGTCAAGGCAGAGAAGCTCGCATCCTGGAGATGAATGCATGGCTGCGTAGATGATGTCATCAAGAGCGTTTTGGTTTCCTGGATCATGGGATGCTGTTCCAAGGGTTGCAGAGCAGAGATGGTGTCCATCTGTCCAAGAAAGGTCAACGTGTCTTCAGTAGCAGACTGGCTAATCTACCGAAGAGGGCTTTTAACTAGATTAGTTGGGGAAGGGTGAAGAAAGCCCTCAGGTAAGTGAAACATTAAATACCTTTATGGAAATGGGTTAAAGGGGCAACATATGGAAAGCAGTATGTATAAATGGCCATAGAATGGGAAATAAGATCCCAGATGCTAAAGCTTTAATGGGAGTGGCTGACTTGGATTTAGTGGCAGTTACAGAAACATGGTTCACAAAAAAACATGACTGGGATGTAACTATAACAGGCTATATTTTATTCAGAAAGGACAGGGTAGGAAGATGGAGAGGAGGAGTGGCGCTATATGTAAAAAATAATATTAAAGCTTTGGAATTACAGAGCTTAAAAGGGAGAGAGGAGGCACTGTGGGTTAAACTAAAAAGAGGGAAAGAGAAATCTATTTGCATTGGCATGATATGCAGACCTTCCTCACACGAGGAAGAGGTGGATGGAGAGTTAATTGAAGACATATGCAGCATTGCTAGGAATGGGGAAGTGCTACTGATAGGCGATTTCAATATGCCAGATGTTGATTGGCACATTCCTGCTGCAGTATCATCTAGAAGTAAGGAGATCCTGGATTCTCTACAGGGAGAACTATTCAGGCAATTGGTAACAGACCCCACACGTGAAGGGGCCATACTGTACTTGGTACTTAACAATGGTGAAAGTGTTTCTGATGTTATATTGGGAGATCATTTTGCATCCAGTGATCACCAGATGGTGTGGTTCAGTATTAGGACTAGGGCTGATAGAATCCATTCAAAAGTAAGGGTCTTAGACTTAAGGAAACTAACTTTGCCAAGATGGGCAAATACCTCAGGGAGTCGTTAGCGGGATGGGAACAGCTGGGGGATATATAAAAACAGTGGGCAAAACTGAAAGGGGATATATTAAAGGCAACCAACCTTTTTGTTAAAATGATAAATAAAGGTAAAAGGAAAAAGAGACCACTAAGGTTTTCGAAAGAAGTAGCTGAAAAGGTGAAGAAAAAGAGGGAGGCCTTCATGAAATACAAGAGATCACAGAGAGAGGAAGACAGGCATCTATATTTCGAAAAGAGAAGCTAGCAAAGAAGTCAGGAAAGCAAAGATTGAAAAAGAGGAGGAAATATCCAATGCGATAAAATTGGGGGGGGGGTAAGACATTTTTCAGATATGTTAGTGAGAAGAGGAAGGGCAAAAGTGGTATTGTCAGACTCAAGGGTGAAGGGGAGGAATATGTAGAAGCTGATGAGGATAAAGCATAATTTCTGTTCTGTGTTCACAGATGAAGAACCAGGAACAGGACCTCAGAAAACACCCACAAACAGGAACAGAAGCAAGGGGCATCTTGAAGAATTTTCAGAAGACTGTGTTCGTGAGAAACTAGCTAAACTTAAAGTAGACAAAGCGATGAGACCGGATTGGATACACTCTAGAATACTGAGGGAACTTGGGGACATTCTTGCAGTTCCACTGACTGACCTTTTTAATGCCTCGTTGGAGTCGGGAATGGTGTCAAAGGACTGGAGAGAGGCTCATGTGGTGCCTTTACACAAAAGCTGAAGTAAGGATGTGGTTGAAAATGACAGGCCGGTAAGTTTAACTTCGGTGGTGAGTAAATTATTGGAAACGCTGCTGAAAGAGAAAATAGTGAGGTTTCTGGAGTCCAGGGGGTTACAGGATCCAACGCAGCATTCACCAAAGGCAGGTCTTGTCAGACAAATCTGATTGATTTCTTTGACTAAGTGACCAGGGAGTTGGACCGAGGAAGAGCCCTAGATGTGGTGTATTTAGATTTCAGTAAAGCCTTTGACTCCGTTCCTCACAGGCGACTTATAAACAAACTGAGCACCCTAGGGATGGACCCTAAAGTTACTGCTTGGGTTAGAAATTGGTTGAGTGGGAGGCGACAAAGGGTACAGGTAAATGGAGTTCACTCTGAGGAGAAGGAAGTTACCAGTGGTGTGCGCCCCAGGGAATCTGTTGGGCCGATTCTTTTTAACATCTTTGTTAGTGATACAGCGAAAGGACTGTCAGATAAGGTTTGCCTCTTTGCGGAAGATACCAAAATCTGCAATAGAGTAGACACCCAGAAAGGCATAGATAACATGAGGAGGGATCTAGCTAAGCTTGAAGAATGGTCTAGAATTTGGCAGCTGGGATTTAATGTTAAAAAATGCAAGGTCACACATTTGGGCTGCAGCAATTCAAGGGAGCGATATAGTATAGGGGGTGAAGTACTTTTGTCCACTAAAGAAGAACGGGATCTCGGCGTGGTTGTGTCTTATGAATCTAAGGTAGCTAAACAGGTAGAAAAGGCGACAGCAAAAGCTAGAAGGATGCTTGGGTGCATAGGGAGAGGAATGGCTAGCAGAAAAAAGGATGTGATAGTGCCTCTGTTTAAGTCTTTGGTGTGACCTCATTTGGAGCATTGTGTGCAATTCTGGAGACCGCACCTTCAAAAGGATATAAACAGGATGGAGTCAGTACAGAGGGTGGCTACTAAAATGGTTACTGGTCTTCATTATAAAGCATATAAGGACAGACTTAAGGATCTTAATATGTACACCTTAGAGGAAAGGCGGGATAGAGGTGATATGATTGAGATGTTTAAATACCTCCGTGACATAAATGCACATGGGGAGAGCCTCTCTCGATTGAAAGAAAGTTCTGCTATGAGGGGGACATGGGATGAGGGTGAAAGGGGACAGATCAGGAGTAATATGCGGAAATATTTCTTTATGGAAAGAGTGGCAGATGCGTGGAATGGTCTCCCAGTGGAGATGATAGAGGGCAGTATCTGAATTCAAAAAAGCATGGGACAAACACAGAGGATTTCTAAAGGAAAAAAGGGGACTACTGTAGTTGACATGGAAGGGCAGACTAGAAGGGCCATGTGGTCTTTTTCTGCTGTCTTGTTTCTAATACAAGAAAATGTCCCAGGTGGGTCCTGGACTGGACTGGAGGGACTCCAAGAAAGACACTTAGCTGGTAAGGTCTAATTTCATCTTCCTATCCATCCCTTCAGTCCAGTCCAGATGAGTGGGGCGTAGCAAAACAGCACTAATGATGGGTGGAAACTGAAACACTGGCCTGCAACACCTGTGCCCCAAAGGCTGTGTCCTGCTGGACCTGTATATCCAGGTGATAATGTCACACAAAGGAATGAAGAGACGACCATGTTGCCGCCTTACAGATATCCCGGGGAGGAACCAGACCAACCTCTGCACAGAACGATGCCTGAGCCTGTGTAGAGAGAGCATGCAAGCCAGAGGACACTAGGGAGTCCAACGACCCCACCAAGCCTAGTCCACATCCTGATTGATTTCTTTGACTGGGTGACCAGGGAGTTGGACCGAGGGAGAGCTCTAGATGTGGTGTATTTAGATTTCAGTAAAGCCTTTGACGCTGTTCCTCACAGGCGACTTATAAACAAACTGAGCACCCTAGGGATGGACCCTAAAGTTACTGCTTGGGTTAGAAATTGGTTGGGTGGGAGGCGACAAAGAGTACAAGTAAATGGAGCTCACTCTGAGGAGAAGGATGTTACCAGTGGTGTGCCCCAGGGATCTGTCCTTGGTCCGATTCTTTTTAACATCTTTGTTAGTGATATAGCGGAAGGGCTGTCTGGTAAGGTTTGCCTCTTTGCGGATGATACCAAAATCTGCAATAAAGTAGACACCCAGGAAGGTGTAGATAACATGAGGAGGGATCTAGCTAAGCTTGAAGAATGGTCTAGAATTTGGCAGCTGGGATTTAATGTGGCAGCTGGGATTTAATGTGGCATAAATGTTCAGGGAGAGAGCCTCTTTCAATTGAAAGCAAGTTCTGCGACGAGGGGACATGGGATGAGGGTGAAGGGAGATAGATTCAGGAGTGATATGCGGAAATATTTCTTTACGGAAAGAGTAGTGGATCCGTGGAATAGTCTCCCAGTGGAGGTGGTAGAGATGAGGACAGTAACTGAATTCAAGAAAGCATGGGACCAACACAGAGGATCTCTAAAGGTAAAAAGTGGACTGTTGTAGTTGTTGTTATGGAAGGACAGACTAGATGGGCCTTGTGGTCTTTTTCTGTCATCATGTTTCTATGTTTCTATCCTCCTCCAGCTGCTTCCAATGCAGGCACTTGGTCACCGCGGAAGATCCCTGTTCTGTACCCAAGGGAGACTTGGAAATAGAGGACCTTTCACCCAAGCTCTGCTTCAAAACAAAGGTCTGGTGAAGCAGAAGGATGAACTCGGGAGTAAAGGGAGCGCCTCCACCTCCCACACTCCCCCCCCCCCCCCCCCGGCAACTCAGTCAAAGTCCTGAGCAAAACATCCGCCATAGGGCACAGCATTGGGGGCTCAGTTCCCTCCAGAACTCGCAACATTGAAAATGACAGCGGTACCCACCAAAAGCGCGGGACTGCCATCATCTTCAGAAGCGCGATCCTGCTCCTGGGCACCTTCCCTACAAATCTCCAGCCCTCCTGGGCTTCCTCCAAGGCAAGCAACGGTGGTCACATTTTCCCTAACGCAGTCCTAGCACAGCCCTATGTTGGAGAGCTGTGCTCTGAGGCTGCCACAAGCAGCATATCAACTGCGATTTATGGCCCTGCAGCCCCACTAGCTCTCCCTGCACTCCCTGGCGTTGATACCCAGACTTACCTGGAGGCTGCTCCCCTGAACCCCACCACCTTGTTCCCATAGCTGGTCTTCCGCATTGTCTGTTCCTGTTTTTTTTTTTTTTAAACTAAGATCCTTAAAGGCACAGAAACCTGTTCAACCCCTGGCCCCCTACCAAAGACTGGAAGGAGGAAAAAGAGAGCCTACTGGATGGGGGCAACTGGTGGAAATGGGGGAGGGACCTGGCACTACCAGGTTCTGCACCCCGGGCCTGCAACCAACATAGCACCAGACTGCACAAGCTATGCTCACCAACTGCTGGAGACTGAGAAGTACTGGCTGTTGTCAGTTGGCACCAGGTACTTATAGCATACTTCAAATTTGTGTTCTCAGTCTCCACCTATTGCTTGATGAGCATAACCCCACTCATCTAAACTGGACTGGAATGGAGGGACAAATAGGAAGGCAGTTTTACAAGAGGCTGCCTAGTTGGGGAGGTCAAGTATGGGATGTATATACTCAGGTATGTATTTTACAGCCTACACACATACTTTGCAATTCCACCCAGGCTCTGCCCAAACTCATCCATCAATCATGCCTACACCTGGATCACATAAAAGTGCAAGCCCTCTTATCAACCTGCAAACTTTTTCATGCAGGGTAATTTTATGAAGGATTGTATACACACATACAGGCATATATGCATGAAAAAAAACTTTAGAAAATTGTCCTTTGAAGGTCATTTTATAACATAGCGGCAAATAAAGACCACATGGCCTATTCAGTCTTCTCTTTCATAGCATCTACTAAGCTCTACTATCCCTTTTAAAACCTGCACATTAGCAGTTAAAATGCAGCACATACATTGACAGCTGTGCGGGAGCAGGTGGAAATGGTGCTTTGGTGAAATACACACAATTGCATATTTTATAGATTATACACATATTTCATGACTCCGCCCATCTCTGCCCAAACTATAACCTGAACATGTCAATGCATGTGATTTTATAAGAGGACATTTATGTGTGAAAAATCCCTTATGAAAGATGCATAAAGTTGATGTTAGACCAAATGGCAGGGCCCCTTACTAGCAGTTGTGTTTTTGATTACAAGTCTGAGATACGTCTAGTGGCTGAGATGTATCTCTTTGTCGGTAGGTGCTTCCCTTAGGTCCACATAACATAACCAGTCTCCCTTTTGACAAAAAGGCCAAACCAGGCCACAAAGCACCCAAAAAGGGCTGACAGAGATGGACAACAAAAAAAGAAGAAAACCTTATTAAGAATATTTTAAAAAAATGGAGACCCTTGTGCATGACAATGAAATATCAAAAAGGAGGCACAGATTTCATCTGAAGTACCAGGAACAGAAATATGTCCCCTTGATTATGCAGAAAAATAAGATGCAAGAAGGCTCCCACATGACAATGCAGCAGAGGAAATCTGGCACATGAGTGGTTGTCACTCCGAAAGCTTCTAGAAGATGTCAAACAGTAGAGGACTTTCCTGTGCTGGACTCTGTCAGATGACACCACCCACTTGAGAGGACTTGACATCCTATTTGTCCTCAGAGAAAGGCATTTACTGTTTCACCAGAGTAAACTGATTCCAACTCCAGTTCTCATTTTCTTTAAAATCTCCTATCATTTTGCTTCCACAAACCCTCTACCATGTCCCACTTCTCCTATTTACTTCCCATCTACTTTATGTCTTCAGCCCTTCGTCCTTTTAACACCTCCATTATGTTTCCTAACACCAGTGTTATTTGAACGGTCCAGACCCAAGCTTATGGACTCTGCAAGATTACCATCGCCCTTCCTTACCTTGCTGCTGCTGCTGCCCAGGAATAAAATGGCTGATTACTTTGGTGTATATTCCCTGCCACTGCTCAGAGAGTATGAGCCATGACGTTCTGGCAAACCGATCAGCTGTCCTTCTAAGCCCAACCCCAACAGCAAAGTGAGGATAGAGATGATAGTCTGAGGATCACTTTCAGGGTGGGGGGAATGGCAAAGCATTGTTGGGGGGGGGGGGAATGAGGGGCTGTGGGATAAACAGGGATCATTGTGGATGGAGTGTTTTTGTGAGGAGTGTCTGAAGAAGATGAGTGATGGATGAGGACGGGCTTCGGGAATGAGAATGGAGGAGGGGCTCCCATCATTTGCAAAACGCTTTGTCTATAAACAACTTCCTTGATTTTCTCAAGAATTATTAGCTTTAAAGAAAGAATGTAGATCTTTGGAAAGGAATGGAGAAAATCTCATAGAACAGCTGAGAGACAAAGCTGGCAAATTAAGTAGAAAAGATACAAAGTGGCCATTCGTCAGGTGCGCAAAGAGTTTTACACAAATATAATCGCAACTGCTTCTTCACAGCCTCGTTCCCTGTTTAAAATAACTTTCTTTTCAATAAGGGACAAAATTAACTTAAAACCAGCTCCAACTTTATCGCCTCAGCAATTCGCGGATTATTTTAAACAAAAAATAGAAAACATATGAAATGGTTGTGATAAAGGGCAGATAAATTTAGAAGTTTTCTGTAACTTTTTAAATGATAGGACTCTGGATAACTGTTTTGTAGACATTGTGTGGTCTGAATTTACCATCCCATCTTATGGAATGGTAAATACACTTTTCAACAAACACACTAGAAAACTTTCACTTGCAGACCACTGTCCTACTTATGTTTTTTTATGTTTATGTTTATGCAATTTTTTGATATACTGCCCAGGCTGAAGGGCATCAGAGGGGTTTACAATCACTATAAGCAGGTACTGGAAACATTCCCTCGTCCCCAAAGGCCTCACAATCTATGTGTACCTGAGGCAATGGAGGGTTACGTGGCTTACCCAAGGCCACAAGGAGTGCCCATAGGACTAGAAACCCCAGTCCCTCCGGCCTGAGATTGCTGTCCCCAGTGCTGTAAGATTTTAGGACATGGTTTTATTTATTTAACAGGTTATTTATACCGCTTTATCATTTCAGTCAAAGCGGTTTCCATTGTAATTTAAACTTGGTAAAGTACATTAAATAGGGACACTGATAACTGGATTTTTCTGAGGCAATGGAGAGTTAAGTGACTTGCCCAAGGCCACAAGGAGGGCTAGTGGGAAGTGAATGCTGGTCTCTCAGTTCCCAAACCAGTGCTCTAACCATTAGGCTAGTCTAGGAGACATTATTCTGATACTATTCCTAAAGATAAGAAACTGAGTTTAGCTGAAATTACTAACTTTCGCTCTATAGTTAACAAACATTTATTAAGGTTACAGAATTAATTGTGTCTAATCGGCTAATCTCCTATTTGGACAAATTTGATATTTTGAAGGAATATCATTTTGGGTTTAGGAAAGCCTATAGTACTGAAATTGTTATTAGGGGTGTCATCTGGCAGTAGTTCTGCAGTTTGATTTCAGTTCAGCATTTGATCTAGTAGACCATGATGTGCTAATGCTCCCATTAGATCATATTGGGATAAATGGTGTAGTCTGTGGTTGATTTCATGGTTTCTTAAAGTACTGAAAATATTGGTTGCAGTTAGGTCAAGATTGTTCTTCTGAGTGGACTGCTTGCTGTGGGGTCCCGCAGGTTCCTCCCTGTCACCCATTCTATTTAATTTGATTATGACTACCTTAGGATCTGCATTTGAGTAAGTGAATTTAAAACTTTATACTTATGCAGATGATATCTCACTGCTGTTGACTTTTTCTCCTTCTTCTAAAGATTTTTATAACACTATTAATGCTGCTATTGTAAATTTGGGAATTTGGGCAAAATCGTTATGTTTACAAGTCAATATCTCAAAGCAAAGGTTATGTGCTTTAACAATAATAAGCCTGTACCAGATTCTTTAATGTGTGCTTTGGCACAATTAGATATGAAGTTAGGTCTGCTTTTAAAAGTTCTTGGGGTTTTAACATTTGAGACTTATGTAAGTTTGATTGTCTCTAAAACCTTTTACAAGCTATGCTAATTGCGTAGATTAAGGGGCTATTTTTCTATAGAAAGTTTTCAAATTGTGGTGCAAAGCGCTATCTTGTCATATTTGGATTATGTAAATTTATTATTTCTGAACTGTTCTCAATTTCAGATTAGACGATTACAGATGTGGCAATCCATGGTTGCTCACTTCGTTTCTGGCGTCTCCCTCAGCTACATAAATGACATTGGTTAAGGATCACTAACCGGATTAGTTTTAAGTTTTATATATTTTCATAAATTCTTTAACAATTTTGTTCTGGAATATCTGTCAATTTTATTACTACAGCTAATGACTTGTACATCTAAGCGCTTACAATCTATTAGCACCTTACTGTATCCATCTTGTAGGGGTGCTTATTTAAAATGATGTTTTGGGCACACGATTCCTTATTTGGCGGTATAGTATTGGTCTGAATTACCCAAATATTTTAAATGTATCTCTTTTCCTCAATTTCATAAAAGGTTGAAAACATGGTTGGTTAATCAAAATTAATGTTTTTTGATATATAGATGTTTTTTTCTTTGCTGTAAACTGCGCAGAACCAGTATGGGGTCATTGTGGTATATAATATTGTGTTAGATTAGATTAGATAGATTAGGGGCTGAGAAGGATAAGTGAGTGAGGGATCAACTGTGTGGCATATTTCGATGTATGGAGGAGGAAAAGGTGGAACCGCCCCTCTCTGCCTCCTGCCTCCCTCCACAAATAGCGTAGTTACTCACCTGTAACAGGTGTTCTCCAGGAGCAGCAGGAATCAGTCCTCACTTATGGGTGACGTCGGCGCCGACGGAGCCCTCGCGGAGCAATTTTCCCCAGCTTTCAAAGAAAGCCTTTGGGAATTGCAGCGCGCATGCGCGGTCGTCTTCCCGCCCGAGGGTGCCATCTTAGCCAGTCAGATGACATAGCTAAAAAAGACAGCATAAAAATTTGCAAAAAGAACATAAGCAGACGATTGCAACTCCAAGGGGAGGAGGGAGGGTAGTGAGGACTGATTCCTGCTGCTCCTGGAGAACACCTGTTACAGGTGAGTAACTACGCTTTCTCCAGGACCAAGCAGGAAGTCAGTCCTCACTTATGGGACTCCCAAGCTCAAGGCTACCGGAGACCCTAAGCACAAAAATGAGCTCCCTCTAGCTCAGCAGCACAGAAGGATAGAATCTTCGCTGAATTATCACCCACCGGTAGCCCACATCCGGGATGGAGGGTAGGAGTTGCTCAGACCTCAAAGAGATTACGGAGGACTGCCTGTCCGAAAGCACTGTCCCTACGGGACTCCCTCTCGAGACAGTAATGGACCGCAAAAGTCTGGCTCGAAGACCAAGTAGCGGCCCGGCAGATGTCTGCCAGCGGAACAGAGCGGAGGTAAGCCACTGACGTAGCCTTTGCCCGAACGCAATGAGCCGTGACTCGACTTTCTAAGGAGAGTCCGGCTGCCCCATAAGCCCAAGAGATACAGTCCGCAACCCAGATGGACAGAGTACGCTTGGAGACCGGGAGCCCCAATTTATTGGGGTCAAAAGACACAAAAAGCTGAGCAGCTTTACGGTGCTCCCGCGTACGGTCAAGGTAGAAGTTCAATGCCCTTCTACAGTCCAGGGTATGGAGGACCGTTTCAGCTCGGCTGGAGTGTGGTCTGGGAAAGAAGGTTGGAAGTACCACCTCCTGATTGATGTGAAAAGGGGAGACCACTTTAGGCAGAAATTTTGGGTGAGTCCGTAGGACTACCCTATTCTTGTAGAACCTAGTGTAAGGGGGATCAGACACGAGGGCCTGCAATTCACTTACGCGTCTAGCGGAAGTGAGGGCTATCAAGAACAGTGTTTTCCAAGACAGAAAACGGAGAGAACAGGTAGCCATAGGTTCAAAAGGCGGACAGGTGATCCGCTGCAAAACCACATTCAGGTCCCAGTCAGGCGCTGGCGGGCGCAGAGGTGGTTTAAGTAGAAGAAGACCTCGGAGAAACCTCGCTACAAGAGGGTCGCTGGAAAGAGGTCTGCCGTCCACCGGCACATGATGTGCTGAAAGAGCACTGAGGTGAACTTTGACGGAGTTGGACTTAAGTCCCAGATTAGAGAGGTGTAGCAAGTACTGCAAGATCACCGACACCGGGCAGGAGAAGGGATCCTGAGACTGTTGGGTACACCAGACTGCAAAGCGACGCCATTTAAGGGCGTAGCATTTGCGGGTAGAAGGCCGTCGCGAAGCCAAGACGACCTCCTCCACCTCCGCCGGCAGGAGAAGGGGAGCAAGGACTACCCTCTCAGCAGCCAGGCCATGAGGTTGAGAGACCTGAGGTTGGGGTGCAGTAGGGACCCCTGATCCTGAGTGAGGAGATCCGGTTGTACCCCCAGAGGGAACGGATCCTCCACCGCCAGTTGCAGCAGGAGCGGAAACCACGGCTGCCTGGGCCAGCGAGGGGCCACCAGGATCATGAAGGCTTTGTCTCGGAGAACCTTGAAGAGAGTTCGAGAGACTAGCGGGATGGGAGGGAAAGCGTACAGGAGGCTCCCCGACCATGAGATCAGAAAAGCGTCCGCCGCAACCCGGAGTGGGTGTGGCTGACGAGAGCAGAAGCGAGGAAGTTGCCGGTTGTGAGGACTGGCAAAGAGATCCACCGTGGGGAGGCCCCACTTGAGGAAGAGCTTCTGAACTACCAAGGGATCCAGACGCCACTCGTGCGGCTGGAGGACCCTGCTGAGTTTGTCCGCCAGGCAGTTTTCTTGGCCTGGGAGATAAACCGCCTTGAGGAGAATGCCGTGACTGACGGCCCAAGAGCAGAGCTTCTGTGCCTCCCGGCAGAGGAGGAAGGAGCCCGTGCCCCCCTGCTTGTTCACGTAGAACATGGCAACTTGATTGTCCGTCTGGACAAGGACGGACTGGTGGGAAGTCAGGTGGGAGAAGGCCTTGAGAGCCAGGCGAATCGCCCTGAGCTCCAGGAAGTTGATCTGCTGAGCAGACTCCCACGTGGTCCAGAGGCCCTGAGTACGAGCCTCTTGGCAATGTGCTCCCCAGCCCAGAAGGGATGCATCGGTGGTCAGCACCCGGGTCGGCTGAGGTGACTGGAAAGGCATTCCGAATAGGAGGTTCGGCTGCCGGAGCCACCACTGGAGAGACGAGATCAGCGGCTCGGAGACGCGCACTAGGTCTGCTAGGCCGCCTGTGGCTTGACGCCACTGCTGGCGGAGACACCATTGAGCAGACCGCATATTCAGGCGGGCATTGGGGGTCACATGGACGGTGGAAGCCATATGGCCGAGCAGTCTCAGGAAGCGCCTGGCGGAGACCAGGGGCTGGCTGCGAAAGCGGTCGGCTAGGTCCATGAGCCGCTGAGCCCTGTCGAGCGGTAGGTATGCTCGCGCCTGAGGAGTGTGCAGCCTTGCGCCGATGAACTCGAGATCCTGTGAGGGGAGCAAAGTGGACTTTGCGAAGTTTATAACAAAGCCCAAGTGCTGCAGAAGAGTCACCGTGCGGCGTGTGGCGTTGGTGACCTCCCGAGCGGACGCTGCTCTGATGAGCCAGTCGTCGAGGTACGGAAAGACATAGAGGCCGTGAAGCCGGAGATGGGCCGCCACGACCGCGAGACATTTTGTGAAGACTCGCGGTGCGGAGGACAGGCCAAAGGGCAGTACTCTGTACTGGTAATGATTTCCCGCCACCACAAACCTTAGGTATTGGCGGTGGCTTGGGTGGATGAGGATGTGCGTGTAGGCATCCTTTAGATCCAAGGAGCATAGCCAATCTCCCTGCTGGAGGTAGGGCAGAAGGATTCCAAGGGTAAGCATTTTGAACTTCTCCCGCACAAGGAACTTGTTGAGGTTGCGCAGGTCCAGGATGGGTCTGAGGCCCCCTGTTCTCTTTGGTATCAGAAAATACCTTGAATAAAAGCCTTGACCTCTCAGGTGGTGTGGCACCGGTTCCACCGCCTGATCCTGCAGAAGACCTGCTAACTCCTGAAGGAGTAATTCCCTGTGCAGAGGGGGTCGAGGAGGTTCTCCCGGAAAATAGGAGGGAGGGACCTGGTGGAAGTGGAGAAGATAGCCTTCTCGCACGACTTGAAGCACCCAGGCATCTGAGGTGATGCTGGACCACCTGTGGGCGAAGTGAACCAGCCGGCCTCCGGTGCTGGGAGGAACCAGCGGGGGGGGAGAGGCTATGCTTTGCGAGTCAAAAACCCCCACCCTGCTGAGCAGGGGCTGGTGGTGCAGGCTTGGGAGCTTGCTGCCTACGGGACCCGTTACCCCGTCCCTTGGCCTGCTGGCCCTGTTGGGGAGCTGCAGGGGCCTGATAATGGGGGTATTGTTTGTAGGCAGCCGCCTTCCTCGGGTAAAAGGACTTCTTCCCCGAGCCCTTCTTTTTCTGGGAAGGGGCGGAGGTCTTCCTAGAAAGCCTGGTCCTGGTGAGAGTCTCAGTCTCAATTTGTGCAGCCTTTTCCGCCATGGGCTTGCCAAAGAGGTTCTCGCCTCGGCAGGGGACATCGACCAACTTGTCCTGCACCCAGGGCTCAAGGTCTGACGACTGAAGCCAAGCCTGTCAGCGGGCACCGATGCCGGCTGCGGCCACTCGAGCCGATGCTTCAAAGCCATCATAGGCTGCCCGGGACATGAACTTTGAGCATTCCCGAATGCCAGTGGACAAGGCCAGGAACCTCCGCAAGGGTTCCTCGGACAGACCAGCGGAGAATCCGGCTAGCTCTTTAGCCAGATCCCGGAGATACATGCCCATGTACAGCTGGTAAGTCTGGACACGACATGCGAGCATAGAGCCCTGGAAACACTTCTTACCAAGGCCATCCAGGTTACGGGCCTCCCTGCCAGGGGGCACCGAGGAGTGCATCTTCTGGCTCTTAAGACGATGCATGGCCGATTCCACTACCATGGAATGGTGTGGTAGCTGTGCCTTTTGGAAGCCAGGGCTCTTGCGGACCCGATAGATAGAATCGACCCGCTTGCTCAGGACTGGCGAGGAGGCCGGACTCTCCCACATGCGGAAGAGTAGTCGTTCCAGCATAGGAGGAACCGGTACAGTAAAGTGTTCCCTCGCGGGAGAGAGTCATACTGGAGGGCGTCGAGCTCTTCGGCTCGAGGCTCCTCCTCGGGATCCGCAGGGAAGGCCAAAGCCTTGGCCATATCCCTAACGAAGTCCGAGAACCGGGCATCCTCCGGGGGGGACTGCTTCCGAGGTTCGGACTCAGGTGAGTCCGAGGGGACACACCGAGTCCGAAAAGAATCAGGTGACTCTTCCTCTTCAGACTCCCAGACCGACTCCGACGAGGAATCGGTGGGGTCGGCCCGGGCAGGGCGCGGCGCCTGCCGCCCCGACGCCGAGGGAGTCGGCGTCGGCGACCTCGGTCCCGAACGGGAGGCCGAGGGTGACCTCGACCGAGGATCGACTCGAGTTCTCATCGACTCGAGGATCGGCTCGGTCTCCGGGGTCGACTTGGACGTCGACGTCCCGGCGGTCGGGGCAGCGGCGCCAGCGAGGCCAGCGAGCAGTGCCCGCTGCTGGTCCATGAAGGCAGACAGTCTGCTCTCCAAGGCCGTCAACCTGAGTCCGAGCTCAGGTGACCCAGCAGCCCCCGACTCGGGCCCCGACAGCGTCGGGCCCGACGTCGGCTGTCGCGGAGGCGAGTCCAGAAGGACCACAGGCTGGCTAAGATGGCACCCTCGGGCGGGAAGACGACCGCGCATGCGCGCTGCAATTCCCAAAGGCTTTCTTTGAAAGCTGGGGAAAATTGCTCCGCGAGGGCTCCGTCGGCGCCGACGTCACCCATAAGTGAGGACTGACTTCCTGTTTGGTCCTGGAGAACCTGTAATACCCCTCCAATCCAATCCCAGATCCACAATCCTACTCCCCGATTCCCTCCAGAGAGTTCAGCCAGTCATTGGGCACTTGGATTTGGTAGGGAGGGTAGTAAGAGGGAGGAGATCCAGCTGACCACTGGACCCTTGGTCTTTGCTTAGGAGGAGGGAGCCCAGTTGGCGATCAGATCTTTGGTCTTTATTGGGGAAGAGGATGGAATCCATTTGACCCTTAGTATATTTTTTGAAGAGGGGGCAATTGGGTCATGAAATCCTCAGTTCAGTGATGAAGAGGTAATGGGGGAAAAGGCAAGGCCTTTCAGGCCCTTCATCTTTGTTTGGTGGTGGGCTAGGGAAATTCCCAATGCCTGGTCCTTTGACTAGAAATTCTATTCCTCCATCTGATTGCTGCCAGTTTGAATGAGGTGGATTTGTACATACCCCTTCCCACCCAAACTGTTCAATGCCAATATGAACTAGGGAGGTAAAAGAGAAGAAACTTAGCATGTGCACCCTTTTCCCCATTCATCTCAGTTTCCCCTGCTACTTGATTTTGTGGTTATTGGAGAGGAACTCACAACTTTATATCTTATTGGTACAGAAGGGCCCCCCCCTTCAAATCTTAATGCTCGAGGGCCTCAAGACAGGCTAAAATGGCACCGATTCCCTTTTCCTACTTCGTCCCCTAATTTCCACTCATCTTGCTTTAATTTTCCACTTCTTCACCTCATCGTCCATCTGATCACTGGTCATCTCCTCTTTCGTCATGTTAAGCAGCCTCTTGTCCAGCTGCTGCAGTTGGAAGAGGTGAAATTCCTGCTGCAGTTGTCCTGACTCACTCAAATTCTTCAGCATCTGCTGTGGGAAACAGTTGGGAAAGCAAAGGCCGATCTGATCAAGGATGGCACTCTCCAGCCAGACCTTTCCCTGGGTCAAGAGGCGGTCTCCCAAATAATGCCTGAAACATAAAGTATCATGGGAAAGACAAGCTCTAAGTAACAAAAGCCCCTCAGGATCAGAAGACATTACACACTATGAACAATTCCAGCACTCTCTATGCTGCAAGAGAAATAGCCACAGTTAAGTTGAGGTCAGGTCACAAATAAGTCCATTTTTGAAAAGGTCTAGGTACTTGAAGGTGGGGGGTGTTCAGTGGTGGTGGCTAATGCTGTTACTGCTGAAAACTGAACCCAGATGTTCATATCCAACCACCGGCACTGAATGTCTCAACTGGCCAGATAGCAAGTTAGCTAACCAGTCAGTGGTGAAGTTCAGCTAACTTGCTATCTGGCCAAGCTGGTTAAAGCGACTAAAAGGCCATTTATGTGACTAACTTTAGCCACTTTTGAATAACCAGCTAGTGGCTAAATATCGTTGCTAGCTGGTTATTCCTGGGTGGGGCCTGTATTAGGAAATAAGCTCCCTCAAGAAATCAGATCCATGACAGATTTTTTCAATTTTGCAAACATTTCAAATCAATTTTGTTTGCTTCTGTTATTTGTTCTTGGGATATTTAATTGTTATTTTTTATTATATGTTTAATTTGCTGTTAGGTTTAGTTTAGTTTATTTCTTGATATACCGTCTCTCGGGCTTTTAATGGCCTAGCGAATCTGTCTACAAAGGTACACCACATAGTGAAAAAAATAAATTACAATGATCAGTAAAAGTAGTAAGTTACAGTGATTGTATCCCTAGGAAAGTGGACTTTAGTCCAATGGAAGGACAGACTAGATAGGCCATGTGGTCTTTTTCTGTCATCATATTTCTATGTTTCTATGTTAATCTTACAGCAGAAAAAGTTACTTATGAGATAGAGCCGGAGAGCAGTCTCCTAGTAAGGAAGCAGTAAGGGGAAGAGAAAATGAGTGCAGAAAAAGCAGAGGGGTGAGTAAGTTGGAGAAGATGCCAGAATTTTCTAACCTGATGAGTTATTATTCGTCTAGGCATACCCCTGCACAAAGAAATGTCTTTAAATTCCTTTTTAAACGAGTATGGTTTTTTTCTCCCCTTCAGTCTAGAGGAAAGGTAAAGTTTTAATTTACCAATAATTTCCTTTCCTAGAGTTCTGCTAACCCTGTCCCGACAAGTGGGATGTGCTCCCCTGCCAGCAGATGATGGAGACAGAGAAAGACCAGAAAATTCCAGTGATGACATCACTGGTGACATCATGGCTGGTGCAGCTAGGAGCACACTGTGTCTCTGGATTTGGAATGATACCTAGCATTCTATTTGCTCTCTTGGCCGATGCTGCACACTGGGCCAAGGGTTTCAACATGTTATCCGCAATCATACCTAAATCTTTTTCCTGGGTGGTAGTTCCTAATGTGGAACCTTGCATCGTGTAACCATAGTTTGGGTTGTTCTTCCCTAGGTGCATAACTTTGCACATGTACATATTAAATTTCATCTGCCATTTGGATGCCCAGTCTTCCAGTTTATCAAGATCCTCTTGCAATTTTTCACAATCCTCATGGGTTTTAACAACTTTGAATAATTTTGTATCATCTGCAAATTTGATAACCTCACTCGTTATTCCACTTTCCAGGTCATTTACAAATATGTTAAAAAGCAGCAGATCCAGCACAGATCCCTGGGGTACTCCACTATTCACCTTTCTACATTCGAAAAATTGCCCATTTAGCCCTACCCTCTGCTTTCTATCTTTTAACCAGTTCTTGATCCACAATAATACACTGCCTCCAATCCCATGACTTTTTAATTTCACCAAGAGTCTCTCATGAGGGACCTCATCAAAGGTTTTCTGAAAATCCAGATATACTATATCAATCGACTAACCTTTGTCTACCTGTTTATTCACACTTTCAAAAAAACATAACAGATTAGTAAGACAAGACCTTCCTTGGCTAAAGCCATGTTGGACGTCTCCCATTAAGCCATGACTATCTACATGTTCAGTAGTTTTGTTCTTTATAATGGTTTCTACCATTTTTCCTGGTACTGACGTCAGCCTCATCGGTCTGCAGTTTTCCAGATCACCCTTTTTAAAAATTGGCGTTACATTGGCCATCCTCTGATCTTCAGGTATTACAGATGATTTTAATGATAGTTCACAGATTACTAATGGTAGGTCTTCAGTTTCATATTTCAGTTCTTTCAACCCCCTTGTATGTATACCATATGGTCCAGGTGATTTGCTACTCTTCAGTTTATCAAATAGTTGTAATACATCTTCCCGTGTAACGATATTTTTTTCAATTCTTCTGCAGCATCAACTTTAAATACCATTTCTGTCATAGGTAACATCCCTACATCTTCCTCAGTAAGACTGAAGCAAATAATTCATTCAGTCTCTTAGCTATGGCCTTGTCCCCTCTTAGTGCCCCTTTTACCCCTCTATCATCTAATGGTCCAACTGACTCTGTCATAGGTATTTTGCTACGAATGTACTTGAAAAAGTCTTTATTAACCCGGTCTATGATTTTTATTTATTTATTTTATTTATTTACATTCTCTTATATACCGCACTATTCTGCATCAACGATAACCAGGTTAATATGCCAGAGAGGGTATTGAGTCACAAGGATACACGTTTTTCAGGAAACAAAATTCGCTGTAGAATCTCTATGGATTGAAGTTCCATGTAAAAAGGGGAAGGTGATGGCAGTGGGATTGTACTATCGACCGCCTGGCCAGAATGAACAAATGGATGATGAAATGCTCAAAGAAATCAGAGAAGCTAACAAAAGTTAGAGAACAGTAATAATAATGGATGATTTCAATTACCCCAGTATTGACAGGAGAAACACAAAGGGCAGGAGACGTCGGATGAGATAAAACTTCTTTATTGTAAAGGGACCCCAACGCGTTTCGGCAACGCCTTCCTCAGGGGGAGTATCTCCAATTATCTCTTAATTGGCAAACAGAATAAATAAATAATTAGAATGATAATAAGAAATAATATATGATTAGAATAATAATAATTCAAAAGTATAAAACAGTAAAACAATAAAACACCTGGCATGTTATATAGTGCAAATAGACATACAAACATATAGCATGGGAAATATTGAAATAAATACCACTAGAACATACATATACCATATGATAAACGTATAAATAAATAATTAATTACATAAAAATTATTATTGTATAAAAGAACTTATGAGACACAACAAAACAAACGCAACCATGGATAAAAACCGACAATGGGTATCTTAGAAATGACAAGGTAGAGCTAAAAAAGGCCAATTTGAGGACATACAGTGAGAAACTTCACAATGCAAGGAAAAACATCAGGGGACATGAATAATTGTATCAAAAAATCAATATTAAAGACGAATGATAAAAGTCATAATATGATAATAGTAAAAACACAACAAAAGTAAGAACATTAGGGACATAAATGATAATTAATCATGACAATAAATAAACATTAGAAACAATAAAGGTCATAATATGAAGCTTAAATGGATATTCAAAACAATAGATAATGAAAGTCATATTGTGATTGTAATAAACAATAAAAAATGACCAGCTATATTAATAACAAATAAAAACCCATTTAAGGATTCATAAGCATGTGTGTGAATTCAAGAGAAGACAAGTGCCTTGTATTATGAACATTAAAAACAATAAATAATAAAAGTCATAATATGAAGCTTAAATAAATATTCAAAGCAATAAATAATGAAAGTCATATTATGATTGTGATGAACAATAAAAATGAACAGCTCTATTAATAACAGATAAAAACTCATTTGGGGATTCCTAAATATGTGTCTAACTCAAGGAGAGACAAATACATTGTATTATAGATTTAACCTAAAAAAGGGGGGGAAAGTCTCTTGGGCATGAGTGGACATCTGCTGAGCTGAAAAAATTGTTTGATAAACTTTAAATAATCAATAGATGCATGTAATATAAAAAGGCTTTAAAATATGTCCCATAAGAGATAAATAACGGTGAATAAGAGTGCAAAACAGCTGTGTAAGAGTAGATAAAAACAATGTCTCAAAACAAGGCGGAACGGCACTAAAAAATGAACTGATTTGGAAAGGAAGCACACTAGTGAGCCTGTAAAAAAGATTAAAAAAAACAAACAAACAAAAAAAAACCGCTTTAAGTATAAATAATGGTAAAACAAAACCATTGTTAAAAAATGCATAATTAAAAAAATGCATTAAGAAAAATGTATAATAATAAAATTGTTGCAATGTGGACCGTAAAAGACCAGTGCTAGTTTAGATTATGTATAGCCTGACTGAATGACGAGAACACGAGCAGTTCAAGTACTTCATCAGAATAAATACATTAAAAAGCCAAACTTCAAGGCTCGAAAGATTGACACCTAAACAAACATTGTATATGTAACGGCTACAGTGTGAAAATAAAGGAGAATGTTACAATTCGCGAAGATGACAAAAAATAGTGGACATTGGGGATATAAGATGTGTAAAAGTGGATAAAAACAATATCTCAAAACAAGGTAAACCGGTACTAAAAAACAGGTTTGTAAAGGAAAAAACTAGTGAGCCTGTGAAGGTGATAAAAATCGCTTGGGGTAAAAGTAAAACAAAACCGTTGTTAAAAATGCATGATTAAAAGAGTGCATTAAGAAAAATGTGTAATGATAAAAATATTCCAATATGGATCATAAAAAGACGGTCAAAGCAGCAGCACTAGGTGAGAATATGTATAGCCTGACTGAATAGCGTGAACACGGGCAGTTCTAGTACTTCTTCAGAATGAAAACGTTTAAAACCAGGCTTCAAGGCTAGGAGAAGTGACACCTGAACAAACATTGTGTGTGTAACAGTTAAGATATGAAGTAAAGAAGAATGTTTTAGTTAATGCAGATCACAGGAAATGGTGGACATTGAGTATGTCGGAGATCAAATTGTGTGTGCATTATACCATCTCACAACGTATCAAAAGATATTGGGTACCCCGCAAAGCGAGCGGTTGTGAAACAGAGAAATTATTATTGAGCCTAGAACTGCGCACTGATACGCTCATAAAACATATCACACTTACCTAGATATTCGTATTGGGTATTCGTGTAGGGAGGAACGTTGTTGTAACTCAATTAGGAATGTTTGGGCACTGCAACGAAACCCGAAAAAATCAGATGGATGAAACAAATAACTGAATGCAACAAGGGGCCTCACTATGTGTAATACAGAAGGAGAGCTTTGTACATTGTAAAATGCAAATGTGAGAAAGGAATAAACGCTATTTGAAAAATATACGTTGGACAATAACAGAATAAAGGAAAAACAACTGAAGCTATCATGATCCGCTAAGATGGGTTGTGGATGAAAGAGATTTTAGACAGACAACCAACCTGAAAGTACAGCTCCGTCGATGAGACTAATGCACAACCAGCACTGTACACAAATGGAAAGGGGATAAGCCAGATCATTTATAAGACGCCGGTTTTCACGCCAAACAGAAGTAACCCGATACCGTGGGAGGGGTTGAGAGTAACCAGCTATAATACCATAGCCTGATGTTTCTTATGAAAGGAGCAGCGCTGCAGAAATCTAAACGGCTTGTGATTGCAAATGATGACATATATATAAATCTGGCCATAAGAGCTAAAAGGCTAAAATCGTGTATACAAAGTGCATACTAGATCTGACTAATTAAAAGTATAGTAACCAAGAACATAAAATATAAAACTAATGGCAATGACTAATAGAATCCATACAAAACACTCTTAAGTAACTCCAAATGGAACCGTGTGTGTAGAGACATATTGTAACTGGCCTTTAGACACATCTAAAAAATTTTTTTTAAAAATTTTTTTTGCAAAACAGGGGGGGGGGAGGGGGGGAGGGGGGGAAGGAAGTTACCCACAAAAAACTGTTAGATCTGCCTCTTGATTTAAACCATGTGGTTCTAGGGTGTTGAACTCGTAAATAAAACGTTGTTCAAACTTAAGCAGAGTTTGATCAATATTCCCGCCTCTCCAATGTGGAATAACTGTTTTAATAACAACAAATTTAATGTCACTTATAGTGTGCTTCTGTTCTAACCAGTGTGTAACTAATGGTTTATCTGTCTGTTTTCTCTGAATATTGCTCCTGTGCTCTATTATACATGTTCGGATCTGTCTCAAAGTTTTGCCAATATAAAGTTTATTGCAAGGACATTGAATAAGGTAAACAGCGTTAGTGGTTTTACAGTTTGAATAGTGTTGTAAAAAAAGTTTCCGGCCAGTCAATGTATATGTGAAGAAATTCTTAACAGTAATGACGTGCACGCAAACTGAACAGTTCCCACAGCTGTAATGTCCCTTTACTGTAGGAGATGGTCTTGGGACTGTAAGGGCAGATGGAACCAAAAAATTAGTCAAATTAGGGGCACGTTTGTAGGCAACCATTAATCGCTTGGTAGCAAAAGAAGGTATGGTAGTGAGAAGGTGCCACTCTTGTTTAAGAATGTCGACAATGGACTTAGAATGTCCGGAGAAGGTCAGAGCACAAACAATTCTATCTGTGTGTGTACGTGACGTCTTGCTCATAAGAGTGGAACGATCAGTTGTACATGCTCTGTGGTAGGCCTTCTGAATGCAAGATTTGGGATACCCACGTTGCTGGAACCTGTTCATCATGTCGATGGCATGTGCTTCAAAATCAACATTATCCGTACATAGGCGTTTAATTCTTAAAAACTGGCTGATAGGAAGGTTCTTCTTGAGGGACGGATTATGATGACTATCATACTTAAGTAATGTGTTACGGTCAGTAGGTTTTCGATACAGAGTGGTTGAAAAACCTGTGTTAGTTTTTTTGATCAAGATGTCTAGATACGGAATTTCTGCCATACTGTAATTGCCCTCAAACTGTAAGTTGGGATCTAATGAGTTGAGCCAAGTATGGAAAGTATAAAGTGCATCAACTGTGCCATTCCAAACTACAAGAACATCATCGATGTAACGCTTCCAAAGACAAACATTCGATTGGTAGGGATGAAAAGTTAGAAATTTAGCTTCAAATTCGGTAACGTACAAATTTGTATGTGGTTTGTATGGTCAACGTTGTGGTGACCTTGGGGACAAATTTCTTTTTCCTTTTTCCCATAGTTTGTCCATGTGAAAATCCCGTCTAGGGACCTGATTATTGACCTTGGGAGAGCGTCGTTCGGTTGAAAATAAAGAAGCTGATGGATTAATGTCTTCACGGGAATGGTGCCGTATTAATCATTTATGTCCCCTAATGTTCTTACTTTTGTTGTATTTTTACTATTATCATATTATGACTTTTATCATTCATCTTTAATATTGATTTTTTGATACAGCTATTCATGTCCCCTGATGTTTTTCCTTGCATTGTGAAGTTTCTCACTGTATGTCCTCAAATTGGCCTTTTTTAGCTCTACCTTGTCATTTCTAAGATACCCATTGTCGGTTTTTATCCATGGTTGCTCAGTCCTGCGTTTGTTTTGTTGTGTCTTATAAGTTCTTTTATACAATAATAATTTTTATGTAATTAATTATTTATTTATACGTTTATCATATGGTATATGTATGTTCTAGTGGTATTTATTTCAATATTTCCCATGCTATATGTTTGTATGTCTATTTGCACTATATAACATGCCAGGTGTTTTATTGTTTTACTGTTTTATACTTTTTTAATTATTATTATTCTAATCATATATTATTTCTTATTATCATTCTAATTATTTATTTATTCTGTTTGCCAATTAAGAGATAATTGGAGATACTCCCCCTGAGGAAGGCGTTGCCGAAACGCGTTGGGGTCCCTTTACAATAAAGAAGTTTTATCTCATCCGACGTCTCCTGCCCTTTGTGTTTCTCTGGATTACCTGCAGGAGGACCTGCTCCCCTTTGTGTGCCCGATTTCCTCAGAGCCATGTTCTCTCCATGGAAAGAGGTCCTCAGTTTCAAAGAGGATGACTTGCGTTCAATGCTTCCTGAGGACCCTTTCTACACAGAAGATGAGAATATACCTGATTTAGAGGAAGAATGGAGAGACTGTGTCTGGAAGACACAACGACATATCAGAGAAGAGTTGCATGCAGCATCCCTTTTGGAGTACTGTAGAAGGAAAATTATACCTAGAGGACTACGAGTTCAGAAGGCACCTGGCATGTTTAAAGATGATGTTACATTTATGTCTAATTGGATTAAGATACTAAACAAATGTTCATTAGACTTGATGATTCTTTTAATTAATACTTCCAAACGCAGGGCTGAGGTTTTAAAACCTCAAATAGACCAAAAGATTGAAACCCTCAAAAAGAAAGATGCTCAGTTTGATATAGAAAAGAGAAAATTTGACCAAAACACAGCAGAATATAGACAAGGTATTAGAGAAAAAAAGATCAAGAAACTGAAGAGGGACGAAGAACATTATAAAATGAATACAGTTTATTACTGGACTTATAATAAATCTGATTTTAGAGATAGAAAGAGAAGCATCTCATACAAAAGAACTCATTCACCCAAACAAATACAAAAACATTATCCTAGAGACAAGGCAAGGCATAGATCCCCATCTATGACTCCAGAAATAGAAAGGAGCACTAAGAGAATACGGCACCATTCCCGTGAAGACATTAATCCATCAGCTTCTTTATTTTCAACCGAACGACGCTCTCCCAAGGTCAATAATCAGGTCCCTAGATGGGATTTTCACATGGACAAACTATGGGAAAAAGGAAAAAGAAATTTGTCCCCAAGGTCACCACAACGTCGACCATACAAATCACGGTACTCACCAAACAAACAATACCCGCAAAGAGTAAGAACACACAGCCAGGGATTAATGGCCAAAAGACATCTGGACTGGGACCTTTGAATGTAGTAATCAATCTCTCCAAATACCAACTAACGGAAGTAGAATTAGAGGTCCTAAACAAAGGCCTTTCGTTCGTTCCCACTAAATCCCATGATAGGTTTGCCACACACATTGAACTCTATAAGTTTTTTCGAAAATTAAAAATCATTGATTATTTTGATCACCATCAGACCGATACGATTGATCCATCCATTGTTAAAAAACCCTCTACATGGATTCCGCCTGCCAAGTCCAATGTCATGATATCGGCGTATGAGAATATTGTTTTGAATCAAATAGATACTCTATACAGAACAACCAAAAAGCATTCCTTTCATAATCTTACAGGTTCACAAAAATTGGCCTTACAGGGTCTTAAATCCAATCAGAACATCATTATTAAACCGGCTGACAAGGGAGGGGCCATAGTTGTACAGGATAAGGATTCGTATGTTACAGAGGTTCTGCGTCAACTTAATGACACGGAATATTATTTAAAAATTTATGATGACCCTACTGAGTGCTTGCGCCAGAAAGTAGATACATTATTGTACATAGGTAAGGAAGCTGGCTATCTTACAACTAAAGAGATTTCTTTTCTCACTGTACCACATCCCATTATACCCACTATATATATGCTCCCTAAGATTCACAAATCTCTACAAACCCTCCAGGACGACCCATTGTGTCCTCTATTGGATCACTTTTTGAACCTCTGTCTAAACTTTTGGATGCATATTTGAGGCCTTCTGTCACACAGGCACCTTCGTACGTTAGAGATTCCACCCATATTATACAAATTCTACAGGACTTCCAAGGGTTTCATCACCAGTTGATCTTGATCACATTCGACATTAGATCATTATACACCAATATTCCTCAGTGTGCTGCGCTGGAGGTGTTAGCCAATACGTTAATCAAGAGATCTAAACCGACACGTACACCGAATTTCTTTCTAACTCAGCTTGCATCCCTAGTGATGACAGAAAATTATTTCTGTTTTAAAGGGTTTTTTTATAAGCAGATAAAAGGGGTTGCTATGGGGTCGCCTATGGCACCCGATGTGGCCAATTTGTACGTTACCGAATTTGAAGCTAAATTTCTAACTTTTCATCCCTACCAATCGAATGTTTGTCTTTGGAAGCGTTACATCGATGATGTTCTTGTAGTTTGGAATGGCACAGTTGATGCACTTTATACTTTCCATACTTGGCTCAACTCATTAGATCCCAACTTACAGTTTGAGGGCAATTACAGTATGGCAGAAATTCCGTATCTAGACATCTTGATCAAAAAAACTAACACAGGTTTTTCAACCACTCTGTATCGAAAACCTACTGACCGCAACACATTACTTAAGTATGATAGTCATCATAATCCGTCCCTCAAGAAGAACCTTCCTATCAGCCAGTTTTTAAGAATTAAACGCCTATGTACGGATAATGTTGATTTTGAAGCACATGCCAACGACATGATGAACAGGTTCCAGCAACGTGGGTATCCCAAATCTTGCATTCAGAAGGCCTACCACAGGGCATGTACAACTGATCGTTCCACTCTTATGAGCAAGACGTCACGTACACACACAGATAGAATTGTTTGTGCTCTGACCTTCTCCGGACATTCTAAGTCCATTGTCGACATTCTTAAACAAGAGTGGCACCTTCTCACTACCATACCTTCTTTTGCTACCAAGCGATTAATGGTTGCCTACAAACGTGCCCCTAATTTGACTAATTTTTTGGTTCCATCTGCCCTTACAGTCCCAAGACCATCTCCTACAGTAAAGGGACATTACAGCTGTGGGAACTGTTCAGTTTGCGTGCACGTCATTACGGTTAAGAATTTCTTCACATATACATTGACTGGCCGGAAACTTTTTTTACAACACTATTCAAACTGTAAAACCACTAACGCTGTTTACCTTATTCAATGTCCTTGCAATAAACTTTATATTGTCAAAACTTTGAGACAGATCCGAACACGTATAATAGAGCACAGGAGCAATATTCAGAGAAAACAGACAGATAAACCATTAGTTACACACTGGTTAGAACAGAAGCACACTATAAGTGACATTAAATTTGTTGTTATTAAAACAGTTATTCCACATTGGAGAGGCGGGAATATTGATCAAACTCTGCTTAAGTTTGAACAACGTTTTATTTACGAGTTCAACACCCTAGAACCACATGGTTTAAATCAAGAGGCAGATCTAACAGTTTTTTTGGGGTAATTTCCTCCCCCCCCCCCTGTTTTGCAAAAAAATTTAAAAAAATTTTTTTTTAGATGTGTCTAAAGGCCAGTTACAATATGTCTCTACACACACGGTTCCATTTGGAGTTACTTAACTATTTATTTATTTTTTTTTTATTTAACTATTTCTTTTATACCGCCCCTTCCAGAGATCAAGGGCGGTTTACATATAACAAGTTAACAGTCATGTACACAGTTTGTATACATTTTACATAGAACATAGAACAATAGAAATCAACTATTTACATTAAACAGTAAATATAACATTTATAGGTATTAAAGCAAACACAGATTATTTTGTATGGATTCTATTAGTCATTGCCATTAGTTTTATATTTTATGTTCTTGGTTACTGCACTTTTAATTAGTCAGATCTAGTATGCACTTTGTATACACGATTTTAGCCTTTTAGCTCTTATGGCCAGATTTCTATATATGTCATCATTTGCAATCACAAGCCGTTTAGTTTTCTACAGCGCTGCTCCTTTCATAAGAAACATCAGGCTATGGTATTATAGCTGGTTACTCTCAACCCCTCCCACGGTATCGGGTTACTTCTGTTTGGCGTGAAAACCGGCGTCTTATAAATGATCTGGCTTATCCCCTTTCCATTTGTGTACAGTGCTGGTTGTGCATTAGTCTCATCGACGGAGCTGTACTTTCAGGTTGGTTGTCTGTCTAAAATCTCTTTCATCCACAACCCATCTTAGCGGATCATGATAGCTTCAGTTGTTTTTCCTTTATTCTGTTATTGTCCAACGTATATTTTTCAAATAGCGTTTATTCCTTTCTCACATTTGCATTTTACAATGTACAAAGCTCTCCTTCTGTATTACACATAGTGAGGCCCCTTGTTGCATTCAGTTATTTGTTTCATCCATCTGATTTTTTCGGGTTTCGTTGCAGTGCCCAAACATTCCTAATTGAGTTACAACAACGTTCCTCCCTACACGAATACCCAATACGAATATCTAGGTAAGTGTGATATGTTTTATGAGCGTATCAGTGCGCAGTTCTAGGCTCAATAATAATTTCTCTGTTTCACAACCGCTCGCTTTGCGGGGTACCCAATATCTTTTGATACGTTGTGAGATGGTATAATGCACACACAATTTGATCTCCGACATACTCAATGTCCACCATTTCCTGTGATCTGCATTAACTAAAACATTCTTCTTTACTTCATATCTTAACTGTTACACACACAATGTTTGTTCAGGTGTCACTTCTCCTAGCCTTGAAGCCTGGTTTTAAACGTTTTCATTCTGAAGAAGTACTAGAACTGCCCGTGTTCACGCTATTCAGTCAGGCTATACATATTCTCACCTAGTGCTGCTGCTTTGACCGTCTTTTTATGATCCATATTGGAATATTTTTATCATTACACATTTTTCTTAATGCACTCTTTTAATCATGCATTTTTAACAACGGTTTTGTTTTACTTTTACCCCAAGCGATTTTTATCACCTTCACAGGCTCACTAGTTTTTTCCTTTACAAACCTGTTTTTTAGTACCGGTTTACCTTGTTTTGAGATATTGTTTTTATCCACTTTTACACATCTTATATCCCCAATGTCCACTATTTTTTGTCATCTTCGCGAATTGTAACATTCTCCTTTATTTTCACACTGTAGCCGTTACATATACAATGTTTGTTTAGGTGTCAATCTTTCGAGCCTTGAAGTTTGGCTTTTTAATGTATTTATTCTGATGAAGTACTTGAACTGCTCGTGTTCTCGTCATTCAGTCAGGCTATACATAATCTAAACTAGCACTGGTCTTTTACGGTCCACATTGCAACAATTTTATTATTATACATTTTTCTTAATGCATTTTTTTAATTATGCATTTTTTAACAACGGTTTTGTTTTACCATTATTTATACTTAAAGCGTTTTTTTTTTTGTTTGTTTGTTTTTTTTAATCTTTTTTACAGGCTCACTAGTGTGCTTCCTTTCCAAATCAGTTCATTTTTTAGTGCCGTTCCGCCTTGTTTTGAGACATTGTTTTTATCTACTCTTACACAGCTGTTTTGCACTCTTATTCACCGTTATTTATCTCTTATGGGACATATTTTTAAAGCCTTTTTATATTACATGCATCTATTGATTATTTAAAGTTTATCAAACAATTTTTTCAGCTCAGCAGATGTCCACTCATGCCCAAGAGACTTTTCCCCCCTTTTTTAGGTTAAATCTATAATACAATGTATTTGTCTCTCCTTGAGTTAGACACATATTTAGGAATCCCCAAATGAGTTTTTATCTGTTATTAATAGAGCTGTTCATTTTTATTGTTCATCACAATCATAATATGACTTTCATTATTTATTGCTTTGAATATTTATTTAAGCTTCATATTATGACTTTTATTATTTATTGTTTTTAATGTTCATAATACAAGGCACTTGTCTTCTCTTGAGTTCACACACATGGTTATGAATCCTTAAATGGGTTTTTATTTGTTATTAATATAGCTGGTCATTTTTTATTGTTTATTACAATCACAATATGACTTTCATTATCTATTGTTTTGAATATCCATTTAAGCTTCATATTATGACCTTTATTGTTTCTAATGTTTATTTATTGTCATGATTAATTATCATTTATGTCCCCTAATGTTCTTACTTTTGTTGTGTTTTTACTATTATCATATTATGACTTTTATCATTCGTCTTTAATATTGATTTTTTGATACAATTATTCATGTCCCCTGATGTTTTTCCTTGCATTGTGAAGTTTCTCACTGTATGTCCTCAAATTGGCCTTTTTTAGCTCTACTTTGTCATTTCTAAGATACCCATTGTCGGTTTTTATCCATGGTTGCGTTTGTTTTGTTGTGTCTCATAAGTTCTTTTATACAATAATAATTTTTATGTAATTAATTATTTATTTATACGTTTATCATATGGTATATGTATGTTCTAGTGGTATTTATTTCAATATTTCCCATGCTATATGTTTGTATGTCTATTTGCACTATATAACATGCCAGGTGTTTTATTGTTTTACTGTTTTATACTTTTTAATTATTATTATTCTAATCATATATTATTTCTTATTATCATTCTAATTATTTATTTATTCTGTTTGCCAATTAAGAGATAATTGGAGATACTCCCCCTGAGGAAGGCTATGCCGAAACGCATTGGGGTCCCTTTACAATAAAGACGTTTTATCTCATCCGACGTCTCCTGCCCTTTGTGTTTCTCTGGATTACCTGCAGGAGGACCTGCTCCCCTTTGTGTGCCCAGTATTGACTGGGTCAGTGTCATGGCAGGACATGCTAGGGAGATAAAGTTTCTAGATGAAATAAATGACTGCTTCTTGGAGCAGCTGGTTCATGAACAGACCAGAGAGGACCAGGGAGTTGGACCGAGGGAGAGCCCTAGTTGTGGTGTATTTAGATTTCAGTAAAGCCTTTGACACTGCTCCTCACAGGCGACTTATAAACAAACTGAGCACCCTAGGTAAGGACCCTAAAGTTACTGCTTGGGTTAGAAATTGGTTGGGTGGGAGGCGACAAAGAGTACAGGTAAATGGAGAGGGATGTTACCAGTGGTGTGCCCCAGGGATCGGTCCGATTCTTTTTAACATCTTTGTTAGTGATATAGCGGAGGTTTGCATACAGGAGCTCAAAAACGGAGCACAAAAGTGTGGCTAAGATGGCGACGGAGAAAGGAGGAGACAGTGAGGAGGAGGCTAAAGCGTGGTGTCCAAACTGGGGAAAGAAAGCAGAGCACTGGTACAAATAACAAAAGACGAACTGCGCTCTTGGTTTGCTGACTTCCATATAGAAATGGCCAAAATCCGCTCCGATATGGAGGGAGTGCCGGCAGAAATGCGTTCAGAAATAGCGGACGTCGGCAGGAGAGTTGAGGACATGAAATTGAAGGCCTGCAAAATGCTATGGAGGCTGTGAAGGACTCAGTAAAGGCCATAATGGAAACTAAAACAGCTCTCGAGTTGAAAGCTGAGGACCTGGAAAACAGGTCCAGACAAAATAATTTACGACTGAAGGGGATCCCAGAAGAGGGGGAGTACTGAGACTGTATGCAGGTTGCCCAGGAAGTATGTAAAGTGATCCTCCAAGAGAAAGAAGAGCAGGGAAATATAATCTCAATTAAGTTGGATAGAGCACACAGGGTGTTGTGTCCTCAAAAAAGTGAAAAAATGAGGGACACTGTTATATGTATGCTTGACTTTGGTGTAAAAGAAAAGATTCTGGCTCGAATAAGAGAGAAAGGGAGCCTGCTGTAGAAAGGACATAAAATAGAAATAAATGCAGACTTGGCATTAGCAACTCTGCAATGAAGGAGAGCATAGCAGTGCTTCACACAGAAACTGAGGGAAGAAAACCTGCAGTATAGGTGGCTATATCCGGTCGGGCTTGCTTTTACAGGTAATGGAGTGACCCGGCAGGCAACAGCGCTCAAGCAACTAGCAGCAGCCATAAGCGAAGCAGGAATAACAGAGATACCAACGATAGCAGACCATCAGGAGATGAATGAAGAAGCACATGGTAGACAAAGAAAGAAAAGATAAAAGGAGCAAAAAGGAGATAGGAAAGAAAGCATCTGCCGTCTGAGGCTAGTAATAAGGATGGGCGCTGCTTGAGGACTTGTAAGAACTTAAGTAACAAAAGTGGATGTATGTGCAGTGCTGGTGGGTAAGGGGTTGAAACGGCAAAAAGACAATATATAAGGTAAATTGGGAGAAAATGATAAAAGGGATGAAGTAAGGTAAAGAAGAATACCAAAGTAATAGGGGACGGGGGGTTGGAAAGGGTGAAATCACTATAGGATGGCAGAGGGAACATGGAGGGGAGGGGGTGGGGTGAGAAGTGCAAAATGATAAAAGGGAGGAAAGAGGGAATATAATGGGAGGGAAGGTAGAGGGGTTCCAGGTCTCATAAATAGGGGGAAGCTATGTGATTAGCAAGATAGCACAGTTACTTACCTGTAACAGGTGATCTCTGGGAACAGCAGGAATAAGTCTTCACATATGGGTACATCGGTACCGATGGAGTCTGCGCGGGAACGCTTCCCAGCGTCCAATCAGAAAGCTTTTGGAAGCATCCCATCATGCCTGCGTGCTGCCTTTCCGCCTTCCCAACTGTCTCTCCTCAGTTAAGTTTGAAAGCTGAGACAAAGAGAGAGAGAGAGAGCAAGGAAGGGAAAGATAGAGATAGAGAAAAAGCAACTCCTAGGGGAGGTGGGTGGGTTGTGAAGACTTATTCCTGCTGTTCCCAGAGATCACCTGTTACAGGTAAGTAACTGTGCTATCTCCAGGAACAAGCAGGAATGAGTCTTCACATATGGGGACTCCCAAGCTCAGATGCCCAGAGGGAGTCCTAGCATGTTGCAAGTCTAGAACGAGCCATGCTATTGCTTAAGACCTCAGGCATCCTGGGGATGGAGGGTAGGAGTTGAATACAGAAGAGGAGCTGTGGAACAGCTGGCTAGAACAGGGTTTCTAAAGGGGAAGACCCTGTATGGAGGGTATTTTGTAGTAAAATATTGTAATCTGGGCCTCCCTTGTAGACCTTGCACAATTCCACTGAGGTACATATGGATCTATTAGAAGAGCCAGTGAATGTGCTCAAGGGGTACCTCACTGAGAAGCAGAGGTAACAAAAGTAGAGAAAAACAAGTGGAGGTCAGAACCCTTCAGGATGAGAAATGGCCCCAGGTGGAAAGACTGGGGTAGTATAAGAGGTAGAGCTTCAGCAGAGACGCAGAAGGCAGTATTAAAGAAAGCTTAAGCTGTTTAGGTCCAAAAACAGTATAAATTTAGGACCCAAAGAAAAAATGAGTCTGACCTAACTGGACTGGGGATGGAATCAGTCCATGTAGGGGAGAAAGGGTATGGAGACCCTTGTATCTGATAAGAAAGTAAGGACAGACTCAGGAGCGCTAAGCGTTAGGTTAACTGAAGCTCCGCAATGTCTTTCCTAAATGGGGTCAATTAGGAAAGAAGAAAGGTGCATGGAGAGCTTCAGGAGTACCCAACCTATATGGTAAGGAAAATTTTGTTAATTACCACAGGAAGTGGTTATAAGTGTCGCCCCCTAAGTATGCTGGCATAGCATTGATAGGGGTAGTGCCCATCTGTCAGGATCATATAGGAATATAAGGATATCTGAACCTAACAGAACAGATAGATGAGTATATGGATACATATCTATCTAAAAATATATCTCAGTAGATCTATAAATATATCTATGTATATATACATATATATATTGAATATATACACATATAGGAGATATGTAGGGGCAGAAGACACACAGATAGATATAGATGAATATATATATATATATATATGTGTGTGTGTGTGTGTGTGTGTATATATATGTGTGTGTGTGTGTGTGTATATGAATATGTAGACCTATAGACACATATCTCCAGGTATGTGGAAGGAGAGAGGTCTATAGAAGCTGATCCCCCCTAGGGATATAGGGGGAGAGGAAGATTCATCTAAGAGCAAGAAGGTTAATACCTGCTTGAATAGATATACAGAGAAATCTCTTTTCCTGGTTATGATTGGCAGAGTCAGAGGAGAGGTCTCCCTGACAAGAAGAAGTCTGGATTCTTTTCAGAATTTGAGCTCTTGAATAACCAGGATGGCCTACGTGAAAAAGGCAGAGGATAACTTCAGACTGTAGGCAGGAAGTCCAGATTTCTCCAGAATTGCCATATGGAGAATGGATAGAGGACGCCACTGGAGGAAGATACCCTAGTGACTTGCCTATGAGGGCAAGAGGGGTATTGGGCGTCCTCTAGCTGCCATTAAAGAAAATTATCTCTGATGAGAAGACCAAAGGAGATATGGGCCAAGCCAGGGAATTGGCCCTTCTTTAGGTTTTCACGTAATGAAAAGCCTGAGACTGATGTCTCAAAAGAGATTTAAGATGAGATGGTAAGGGTAGGAAATACCTACCAGTCATGGAAACATGACTGGGTGAATCCCTCCTAGCCATCTGGGGTTATCTGCTAGGCCAGATACTGATGCTCTCTAGCAAGGGTCCATAGTACAAAGCTACTCTGTAGAGCTGCAGAGAGCATGCTGCAGGTTGGTTAGAAGAAAAACTGGCTGTGGAAAGCCAGTGGGTAACAAACTATTCTGCCAAGGACAAGGGGGCGAAGAATAGAAGTTAACCAACCAATGTGATAAGAGGGTTTCCCAAACGAGGTTGATAACCAGTTTGGGACTTAGCACTGAGGCTAGAAGGATTGCTAGTGAAGGAGAATCCCTGGTTGTGTGGTGAACAGAACCAGTGGCTTAACCACTAGGAATTGCTGTATCTGCAGCAACGTACCAGGGCAGTGGAGAAAATTTCTTTTCCCTCTCCCTCTTTTAGATTGGGAAAAAGAAACAACAGACCTGGTAGGATTTCCTACTGTCTGATGTGCTGCCCTAAGGTAACAAGGGGGGGGGGGGGGAGACAACTCCGGAAGGGAGAATCCCCCGGTAGAACAGGTAGAGGACCATAGGGGCTTACCAGTGTAAAACGGTCCCTCTTACAAACCAAATGTTATAGTAAGAGGGAGGTAAGACAGAGTTAAAAGAGACTGACTATGGAGGAAGTCTCTGACAGGTAAGATGATACATGCCAGTACAGGGAAAACAACTGTCTATTAATAGTTGTTAGTTCTCTTTCCTCCAAGAGGAAGAGGAAAACCCTGTTAAGTATGGGCATGATCATCATAAGGACTCTTAAAGTTAAAGAAAAGATGTCTCATGAAGAGATATCTAGGAAGGTTAGAATAAATTTAGTGTAGATACTGCAAATGAAAAGAAGCAGACTGCTACTCTAACCACCAACCAAGAGGGGCAATGATGATCTATTTGAAACCCTGCGACTGCTGGGTTTGTTGACCCTGCTGAGGTTGTGGATTCTTCAGACCAGGGTGATGTTTCCCCTGTTTGGGAACATCTGTATGATGGGCAGAAGATGGATAAAATCTTCTTCCCCTAGGGGAAGAAATTTTGGCAGGACATTTCCTACCAACTGGGAAAGAAGAAGGCGTAGAACAGCCTCTGGAAACAGGACAGTCAGTTGTTAACTGAGCAACCTGGAGTAAAGACTCCTTGTTAAAGAGATTTTCTCCAGTGCAAGGAGTATTTCCAAGTCTAACTTGTGCCCATTTGTCCAAGTCTGAAGCTTGGAGCCAGGCTTTACGTCGTGCTCCTATAGCTATAGCAGAGGTCCTGCTAACAGACTCAAAGGAGTCTAGGGAAGCACGAGTAAGAAATCTAGAGATATTTTGAGCATGACTAACCAGTGAGGAATAGTCTGCACTCTTGGGCTCTTGAAAAAAAGGAGTCAAAAGATGTAATTTCTTTGTGACTTCCTCAAGAGATAAGCCCATATAAAAAATGCATGAGAGAATTCTTGCTGAAAGCATGGATGCCTGGAAAGTTTGGCGTCCAAAGGCATCTAAAGTCTTAGACTCACGACCTGGAAGATAAGAAGAGTATTTTTTAGTACTCTTCACCCGCCTCATTGCTGATTCTACAACAATGGAATGATGAGGAAGTTGAAAATCCTTTTGAAATCCTGGAGAAGGGGGCACCTGATATAGAAGATCAGTTGCTCTGGAAAGTGGGGGTACCTTTAAAGGAGCTTCCCACATTCGTAGAAGGAGATCCTGCAAGGAATGATGCAAAGGTAGCATGATGTTTTCCTTTGCTCTCTCAGGAATACAGAGGGATCCTGTATTGCCTTGTGTAGGACCTTGTCCAGGAATAGAAATGGCAAGGGATTTTGCCATATCTAGGAGGAAAACCTGAAAAGAAGGATCCCCAGAGGGAATTTCCTTTGGATAGGCTAGATCTGATAAAGAACTAGCATTGGCACCGAGGGATCTATCCAAGCTTTTGGAATAGAAGATCCTGGATGGTGCAGTATGGAATCTTTATAGGATGGTCGCTGGTACTGCGGGAGGTCGGGACCAGCGCCAGTCGGTAGCACATCGTCCATGCTAGGGATCGATTCCAAACTCGGTATCGAGGGAAGCGAGCCTGACGAGAGAAGCATGGAAGGCACTGACAGCAATGGTAATGTGGATAACGGTACCGACCTCGGTACCGTATCCGATACCGGTGGATGAAGGCCAGCCGGTGGCAACTCTAACGGTATCAAAGAAACCGAGAATTGCGGATCCAAATTATCAGAACCGAGCCTTCGGTACCGTCTGGTGTCGGTACCAAGGCGAGTCGGTACCCAGTCCTCCAGACTAGAGATCGATTCCAGACTCGGCATCGAAGGAAGCGAGTCTATCGATGCACGTCTGGAGGGTACCGACGTTGGTACTAGTATCGGTACCGGTACCGATACTGGAAGGTCGGTCTGGAGCGTATCCAACGGCCCCGTAGGTACCGAGGATGCCAGACGATGATCCTTGGTGAGGAATGCTTCATTCAACACCATTGCCGATGCCGGGGTATCGGTACCGCTCGAAGCGGATGCCACCACCGGGCATGGCTCAGGTATGTTCTGTGAGGGGTGAACCTCAGGAACAACCTGAAACCCCACACAGGCTTTGGAGGCCGAAGACTCCCACCGGGGTTTTGAAGCCAGTGGTTTCTCGAGGGCAAGGCCGTAGGCATCTCTATGCTGTGCATGAGAACTGCTGCTCGAGGACTGGCTAGTCTTAACTGACTGTTTTTGGGTTAGCTGATCCTGTGTAGAAAAAGATATGGTCGGTGCCCTGAAGTTGGATGGGGACCACGTGTCGAGGGGAACTCGATGTTGAAAACTTCTTCCCACAATACTATTGCCAGAGGGCTCTGGAGGAAAATGGTCAGGACCCAAGCAGGTTAGACACCAATTGTGAGTGTCTAAATATAAGTTTGTACCGCCACAGTTTGTACATTTCTTGGGGATAGTGGCTGGCGGTTCCATGAAGGAAAAAGGAGAGGTCTAACAGGCCTGAGAAACCGTGAGACACTGAGGACGAAAAATATTCCTTAAAAAGGAAAAGTTTTACAAGAACAGAAAAAAGAAACACCGGTGGTACCGGTGGCGTCGGGGAAGGCAGTCACGACCACAAGAAAACTAAAAAATAAAAGAAGAATTTTCTGCGGTGACAGGAGGACGTCCTGCCGGCTCCGCGGAAAAACGAAAACTGAGGAGAGACAGTTGGGAAGGCGGGAAGGCAGCACGCAGGCGTGTTGGGATGCTTCCAAAGGCTTTCTGATTGGACGCTGGGAAGCGTTCCTGCGCAGACTCCGTCGGTACCGACGTACCCATATGTGAAGACTCATTCCTGCTTGTTCCTGGAGATAATAACTGATGGTAGCCACCGGTAAGGAACAAGTGCTGAAACTTCTAACATTAAATGTCAAAGAACTAAATTTGTGGCAAAAACGGAAAGCATTAATCCGGGAGGGTACTAGATTAAAAGCAGATATTCTGATGTTCAAGAAACACATTTGAAGAAAGACCAAGAGGGGTGGTTGAAACTAGGGAAATATGATAAGGTCCTATTAGTAACCCAGAAAGGAAAAACAAAAAAGCAGGAGCGGGGATCATATTTGCCAAGGGGCTAAGGCTGAAGGAGAGAGAAGTGATAAGAGACCCTAGAGGTCGTTAAATAATATTGAATGGCCACTGTTGGAAACAGGATACTGGGCTTGATGGACCTTAGTCTGACCCAGTATGGCATATTTTATGATCTTATGTTCTTATGGATGGCTCAACAACAGAGTAATACCCTAATAGCTGTAGATACAGAAAAGGCCTTCAATCAAGTAGAGTGGACATTTATGTTCAAGGTCTTAAAAAGTTTAGGAATAGAGGAGAGGTATCGGAGGTGTGTACGGGCTCTATATACAAAACCCACAGCACGTATATGAGTAAACAGGATGTACTCGGGGGAATTTCCATTAGAGAGGAGAACCAGGGAAGGCAGCACAGCTTAAAGCTATTACGCGGTGGAGGATGGAAGGGAATGGGCCTCAATGGATACAACTTGAAACAATGGGATTGGAAAAAGGGAAATTGACAGATTTGTTATGGAATACCTCAGGGATTAGTAGTAAGGCAATAATAGGGAATCCATATGTGAATCTCATATTACAAATTTGGAGAAAAGACCATGCCATATTGGTGGGGAGAGGAGGGGCTATATGCCTACAACGTATAGCACTTTGTGAAGGGTTTACCGAGGGTGGGAAAACGAAGACCTTCTGTGGGTGGGAAAACCAAGGTCTGGCTCATATGGGACAGATATTAACTGTGCAAGGAAATGTAAGGCCTTTTAGGGAACTTAAGGAAGAATTGGTATGGGTATTTCCAAATAGCACATTTCTTGGGTGAAGAAATCATAGTTACTCACCTGTAACAGGTGTTCTCCGGGGACAGCAGGAATCAGTCCTCACTTATGGGTGACGTCGATACCGACGGAGCCCGTGCAGAGAAATTCCCCAGCTTTTGAAAGGAAACCTTTGGGATTGCTACCACGCATGCGTGGTCCTCTTCCTGCCCAAAGGTGCCATCTTGCTCAATCAGGTCCCTTAGCTTGAGTCCTACCAAGCAGATGGCAAGGGGCCTGCCAGCTTTCCCGCTCGGGGTTCTCCAGCCCAATTGGAGCTGTGGGAGACGGAGGAGGAGCCAGCTGGCATTGAAAATCAGCTGCCGTCGGCGGGACAGCCTCTTCACCAGCAGTCATCTTCTGCTCCCCCGATCGGGGTCAAGCAACCCGAGCAGGCCTGCCAGCTTTCCCGCTCAGGGTTCTCCAGCCCAATTGGAGCTGTGGGAGACGGAGGAGGAGCCAGCCGGCATTGAAAATCAGCCGCCGTCGGCGGGACAGCCTCTTCACCAGCAGCCATCTTCTGCTCCCCCGATCGGGGTCGAGCAACCCGAGCAGGCCTGTCAGCTTTCCCGCTTGGGGTTCTCCAGCCCAATCGGGGCTGTGGGAGACAGAGGAGGAGCCAGCCGGCATTAAAAATCAGCCGCCGTCAGGCGGTCCCGCGCCTGGCGGGCCCGCACCTGAAGGCCTCGCCAGAGGGCCCTTTGGCGTGGCCCTTAGGCGGGGCGTGAAAGGCCACTATCCAGGGCGATCTCTTGAACAGTCTGCTGTGCCCTGTTAGCTGCACAAACTCAACATCTCTTAACTCTCTGCTTGAGGTACTCTCAGTAACTTTGTTTCTGCAGTGTCTGTCTGTTCAGGAGGTCATTTCTAACAATATTGCTACACGATAATTGCTACATGAGGTTACAGAGTAATCTGATCCATACACTACAGTGTTATCCCTCCCTGTGTTAAACCTCACAAGTGTTTAGTCAGTTGTCTCTGCTGCCTTTGTTGTCCTTAAGTTCATCTCTAAGCAACATTGTTACATGATAATTACCACTTTGTGATACTAGGTAATCATCTCCATATACTGCAGAGCTGTTCCTACAACCATCTGTAAGGCCCTTATTGTGTCTCCCTCAAACGCTGTCTCCACTGTAATTTGTCCCAAGTGGCGACACGTCCTCTTACACACTATCTAGCATCAGCATAAAAAAGTTGCACCTCTACTCTCACACTTCAAGGCCACACAGCAGCCACCAAGCCACCATGGCCCTCCCACTACTTACCATCTCCACCATAATCCTCCTAGTAAACACCTTTCAACACTCAGTAGCCCTCTCTGCCGGACAGTATCACATCACTACCCTACCCTACCTGGGCAAGAGGAATCATTCTAACCCCTTCCACCCTGATACCAGCCCCCCACACCACTCTCGACACTCACACCTACTGTACGTGGCCCTCAATCATCCTGACAATCCCAAATAGAAACCAGAAACGCAACGTTTCCTGAAATGTGCCCTTGTAAACTCACGCTCAGTACGCAAGAAATGGCCGGTCATCCATGACCTGATAGCTGTCCATGGCCTCGATCTCCTCATGGTGACAGAATCATGGCTCAAGGACAATGATACAGCCCTCATAAACCAACTAATCCCCCCCAACTTCTCCATTCATACCTGCCACAGGGCCAACCGGAAAGGTGGTGGAGTTTTTATCCTTGCAAAAACCGAACTCGGATTTCAACTACTCACAGCCAAAAGCACCATACACACGGACATAATCACCATTGCCAATAAAGAGATCACCATAAACCTCATTTATAGATCCCCCTCTTCTCCACCTGAGGTCATCTCTACCTTTATTGACCTAGCCTGCAACCCAGCTAACCCTCGCAACCCCAACTGGCTGCTCGGAGACTTCAACTTACCCTCCCTGCAGTCCATCCAAGCAGACGCCTTCCTAGAAGCTATGCAAACACTTGGGTTTGAGCAAATGGTGAACACCTCCACCCATCTTAAAGGAAATCCGCTGGACCTAATTTTCGCTCCCCACTCTGCTGCCAGCCAGAAGGCCAAACTAAACATGAATATCACCCCCATCCCTTGGTTGGATCTCAAGCTAATCACATTCCAGATACCCATCCATCTTACTCATTTCTCCTCCAATGACTCCAGTACAGAATCCAGAACTACTTCTCACTTCAGACCACTTGATAAAGAAGAGTTCATTAAACTCGCCTTACCTAAGCTCAATCCAATGCCTCCTAACCTTGAGGAAGCAATCACCAACTAGAACGTCACGCTGAAAACATTTGCTCAACTACCAACCATAGACAAATCATTAGCCCCCAAGAGATCTAAAAGAAGGAGACATCCAGCCCCGTGGTTTACAGCAGATCTTCGGTCATCTCTCCTCTCCCTTAGGAAACTTGAAAGGAAATGGAGAAGATCCCGCTCCGAAATTGACAAAGCAACATACCTAACCAGCCTTAAACTCCACCGCGAAACCATATACCTCAGAATGAGCGAATGCCATGCCAAACTCCTTCTCCGCTCTCTAAACAAACCTAGAGACCTTTTCAGCTTAGCAAAATCCCTAACTAAGGAACCTTCACCTACCCAACTCAATCCTATTTCCCCCCAGTCATATGCTAACTACCTCCAATCTAAAACTTCCATAACTGACACAGTTTCAGTTACCACTCCCTGCTACGCGCACACCTCACTTCCACCTATCACAATGTTCACAACTCCAACAGAGAAAAACATCCAGGATCTCATCGCCATCAACAACACCTCTACAGTTCCAAGTGACCCCTGCCCAGCATACTGGGTCAGAACTCTGCGAGTTGAACTTAGTCCAATTCTAATCAACATCATTGGACTTTCCTTTGCAACAGGCTCTTTCCCCGCATTCCTCAAACAAACATCAATAAGACCACTTCTGAAGAATAACAGACTTGACCCACTAAAGATTGACTCCTACCGCCCAATCTCAAATATACCTCTATTATCCAAGATAATAGAGAAGGTTGTCCAGCGGCAGCTTCAACACCACATTGATGAGGTGTCACCTCTTGACCCCTGTCAACACGGATTCAGGGAGTCTCACGGCATAGAAACTCTCCTCACCACCCTAACCAACACTTTGAATAGAGGACTGGACAAGGTTGAAAATGGCTTCGCTCTCATTTTCCTAGATATCTCCGCTGCCTTTAACTCCGTTAATCACAATCAACTTCTCACTCGTCTCCAGGAGAAGGGCATCTGTGGCCTCGCCTGGGAATGGTGTAGGTCTTATCTATCGGATCGTTGGCAGCATGTCAGAGTTGGTTCCACCACATCCGCACCTTTCCACCAACACCAAGGTGTTCCGCAGGGCTCCTCTTTATCCGCGCTGCTGTTCAATGTCTACATGCAGCCGATATGTGACATCATATGCTCCTTCAATATCTCCACTCTAATCTATGCAGATGACGTCCTGCTGTTTACACCATTCAAAATCAAACAACCAGACTTCTCCAGCCTTATCAACTGTTTCAACGCCATCACCGACTGGTTATTATCTCAAAATCTCCGCATAAACTTCAAGAAGACGGAAGTTCTGTTCATATCAAGGAACAAAGACTTCTCCCCTCCATCCTCCCTAAGAGTAAGAGATGCGGAACTCCCTAGTAAACCTTCCATTCGCTACCTAGGGATTACTCTGGACCAGCATTTCGACTTTAAGGAGCACATACGAAACACCACCAGATCTGTCTACAATAACATTAGAACGCTAAGGCACCTCAGGCCCATGTTACCTCATAATGACTTCAGGACCATTTTCCAGGCCCTTATTCTACCACACTTTGATTACGCAAATGTTGCCCTGTATGGACTCCCCAAGAACACCCTTAATCTGCTGCAACTCGCCATGAATGCGGCTGCACGTGTTCTCTGTGGTTTAGCAAGATCAGACCATATCACCCCGATACTTAAGGAACTCCACTGGCTACCAATTCATTGCAGGTTAACATACAAAATCCTTCTCATCATCTTCAAGATCATCAATAACCTAGCCCCCACGACACTCAGTGACCTTATCACCCTCACCCCGAAAAACAGAAGCAGAAGGTCAGTAAAGAGTAGTTACTCACCTGTAACAGGTGTTCTTCAGGAGCAGCAGTCCTCGCATATGGGTGACGCTGGCGCCGACGGAGCCCTCGTGCGGAGAATTTCCCCAGCTTTCAAAGAAAGCCTTTGGGAATTGCAGCGCGCATGCGCGGTCCCCTTCCCGCCCAAGGGTACCATCTTGCTCAGTCTGATGACATAGCTAAAAAACAGCAAAAAATTAGCAAAATAAATCATATGACTGCAACTCCAAGGGGAGGAGGGAGGGTTGTGAGGACTGATTCCTGCTGCTCCTGGAGAACACCTGTGACAGGTGAGTAACTACTCTTTCTCCAGGACCAAGCAGGAAGTCAGTCCTCACATATGGGACTCCCCAGCTTAAGGCTACTGGAGACCTCAAGCCGAAAAAATGAGCTCCCTCTAGCTCGGCAGTACGTAAGGAAGGAATCTTCTCTGAGAACGCCCCCGACCGGTAGCCCAACACCAGGGCCGGAGGGTAGGAGTTGCCTAAACCCCAAAGAGATTATGGAGTACTGCCTGTCCGAAAGCACTGTCCCTGCGGGACTCCCTCTCAAGGCAGTAATGGGCCGCAAAGGTCTGGCTTGAAGACCAAGTAGCGGCCCGGCAGATGTCTGCCAACGGAACAGAGTGGAGATGAGCCACTGACGCAGCCTTCGCCCTGACACAATGAGCTGTGACTCGACCCTCCAACGAGAGGCCGGCTGCCCCATAAGCCCAGGCGATACAGTCAGCGACCCAGATGGACAAAGTATGCTTGGAGACAGGTAACCCCAACTTATTGGGGTCAAAAGAAACGAAGAGCTGAACAGCCCTCAGATGCTCCTGCGTACGGTCAAGGTAGAAGGATAACGCCATCCTACAGTCCAGGGTATGCAGGACCATCTCAGCCCGGTTGGCATGCAGCCTGGGAAAGAAGGTCGGAAGAACCACCTCCTGATTGAGGTGAAAAGGGGAGACAACTTTAGGGAGAAACTTCGGGTGAGTCCGTAAGACTACCCTATTCCTGTAGAACCTAGTGTAAGGAGGATCAGACACTAGCACCTGAAGTTCACTCACTCGCCTAGCAGAGGTAAGAGCTACCAGAAACAAGGTTTTCCAGGAGAGAAAACGGAGAGGGCAGGTAGCCATAGGTTCAAAGGGCGGACAAGTAATCCGCTGTAAGACCACATTCAGATCCCACTCAGGGGCTGGTGGACGCAAAGGAGGCTTAAGCAGAAGGAGAAAATGAGCCACCAAAGGGTGGTTGGAAAGAGGCCGTCCGTCCACTGGCAAGTGGTGCGCTGAGAGAGCACTGAGGTGAACCCGGACAGAGTTGGACTTAAGGCCTAGATTGGAGAGGTAAAGCAAATATTGCAATACTACCGCTACCAAGCAGGAGAAGGGATTCTCGCTGTGCTGAGCACACCATGCGGAGAATCTACGCCACTTAAGAGCATAGGATTTCCTGGTGGATTGACGCCGAGAGGCCAAGACTACATCTTCCACCTCACGAGGTAGCAGTAAGGGAGCTAGGACTACCCTTTCAGCAGCCAGGCCATCAGATGAAGGGACTGGAGGTTGGGGTGCAAGAGAGACCCCTGATCCTGAGACAGGAGATCGTGCTGAAACCCGAGAGGAAGAGGGGTGGCCACCGCCAGTTGCAGCAGAAGTGGGAACCACGGTTGCCTCGGCCACCTGGGGGCTATCAGGATCATTGAGGCCCCGTCCTGGAGGACTTTGAACAGTATTCGGGACACTAGTGGCGTGGGAGGAAACGCATACAGCAGGCCTGTGGACCATGAGATCAGAAACGCATCCGCTGCTACTCTGAGAGGATGCGGTTGTCTGGAGCAGAATCTCGGGAGCTGCTGGTTCAGAGGACTGGCAAAAAGATCCATGGTGGGGAGGCCCCACCTGAGAAAGATCTGCTGAACTACCAACAGGTTCAATCTCCACTCGTGTGGTTGCAGGATCCTGCTCAGTCTGTCCGCCAGGTAATTTTCTTGACCTGGGAGGTAGACAGCCTTGAGAAGGATTCCGTGATTGACGGCCCAAGAGCACAGCCGTTGTGCCTCCTGACATAGAAGGAAGGAGCCTGTGCCTCCTTGTTTGTTCACGTAGAACATGGCAACTTGATTGTCCGTCTGGACTAGTACAGACTGGTGAGAGACGAGATGGGAGAAGGCTCTCAGAGCTAGGCATATCGCCCGTAGCTCCAGGAAGTTTATCTGTTGAGCAGCCTCCCAGGGGGTCCAGAGACCCTGAGTACAAGCCCCTTGGCAATGTGCTCCCCAACCTAGAAGAGAAGCATCTGTCGTCAGCACTTGAGAATGAGGAGGGGATTGAAAAACCACTCCGAGTACCAGATTCGGAAGATGAAGCCACCATTGCAGAGAGGAGACCAGCAGGTCGGATATTCTTGCGGAGTCCGCTAGGCTCCCTATGGCCTGATGCCACTGAGTGCGAAGGCTCCACTGAGCAGGCCGCATGTGCAGGCGGGCATTGGGGGTGACATGAACCGTGGAAGCCATATGGCCGAGTAGTCTCAGGAATTACCTGGCAGAGACCAGGGAATTGCTGTGAAACTGCCTGGCCAGATCCATCAGCCTGTGGGCCCTGTCCACTGGCAGAAAAGCCTTCGCTTGAAGAGTGTCCAGCCTTGCTCCTATGAATTCTAAGTTCTGGGACGGGAGCAAAGTGGACCTTTCGAAGTTTATGACAAACCCCAATTGCTGAAGCAGAGCCACAGTGCGAAGGGTGGCTTGATTGGCCTCCTGGGAAGAATGGCCCCTTATGAGCCAGTCGTCCAGGTACGGAAACACAAAAAGACCTTGAAGCCTTAGGTAGGCCGCCACCACTGCCAGGCACTTGGTGAACACCCTGGGAGCGGAGGTCAGGCCAAAGGGTAGTACTCTGTACTGATAGTGGTTTCCTCCCACAACAAATCTGAGATATTGTCTGTGGTCTGGATGAATAAGGATGTGAGTATAAGCATCCTTTAGATCCAAGGAGCATAGCCAATCTCCCTGCTGGAGGTAGGGCAGCAGGATTCCAAGGGTAAGCATCTTGAACTTTTCCCTCTCCAGGAACTTGTTCAGTTTGCGTAAGTCTAGGATGGGTCTGAGGCCTCCTGTTCTTTTTGGTACCAGAAAGTACCTGGAATAAAAGCCGTGACCTCTCAGGTGGTGGGGCACCGGTTCCACAGCCTGTTCCTTTAGTAGACTTGCCAACTCCTGAAGGAGTAGGTCCCTGTGCAGAGGGAGTCTCAGAGGCTCCCCTGGAAAATAGGAGGGAGGCACCTGGTGAAAATGGAGAAGATAGCCCTTTTGGACTATATGAAGTACCCAGGTATCTGATGTGACGGCTGACCACCTGTGGGCAAAGTGGGCCAGCCGGCCTCCTGTGCTGAGAGAAGCCAGCTGAGGAGAAGAGGCTATGCTTTGTGAGTCAAAAACCCCCATCCTGCTGAGCAGGGGCCGGTGTTGGTGGCTTGGGGGCCTTCTGCCTACGGGGCCCATGACCCTGCCCCTTGGCCTGCTGACCCTGCTGGGGAGCTGCAGAGGCCTGATAATGAGGGTATTGTTTATAGGCATGAACCGACCAGAGGGGAAGCAATATTAGACCTAGTCCTTAGTGGAACACCAGATGTAGTGCAAGAGATAAGGGTGTTGGGGCCACTTGGCAATAGTGATCATAGCATGATCGCCTTTGATTTAATTAGTGGAGGAGGGATAGTAAGGAAATCCACAGTACTACCCTTTAACTTTCGAAAGGGAGACTATGATAGAATGAGGAAAACAGTTAAGAAAAAACTAAAAGGAGCAGTTGCAAAGGTTAAAGACGTACATCAAGCTTGGGTGTTGTTGAAAAATACTATCTTGGAAGCCCAGACCAGCTGTATTCCACGCTTTAAGAAAAGTGGAAGGAAGTCCAAAAAATTGCCAGCATGGTTTAAAGCTGAGGTCAGAGAGGCTGTTGTTGCCAAAAAAGCATCTTTCAAGAAATGGAAAAAAGAGCCAAATGATGAAACCTGGAAACAGCACAAGCACTGGCAAGTCAAATGCAAGGCATTGATAAGGCAGGCAAAGAGAGAATTTGAGAAGAAGCTTGCTGCGGAAGCAAAAACGCGAAATAAAGACCTTTTCAAGTACATTCGTAGCAAAAAACCCGTGAGAGAGTCAGTTGGTCCATTAGATGATAAAGGGGTTAAAGGAGCACTAAGAGGCGACAAGGCGATAGCGGAGAGACTGAATGAATTCTTTGCTTCGATCTTTACTGAGGAAGATGTAGGGATGTTACCCACGACTGAAGTGGTATTTAAAGGTGTGGAAGAATTGAAGGAAATATCGATACATCGGGAAGATGTCCTACAACTATTAGATAAACTGAAGAGTAGCAAATCACCTGGGCCGGATGGTATACATCCAAGGGTGTTGAAAGAACTGAAATTTGAGATTGCAGACCTGCTATCAGTAATCTGTGAACTATCATTAAAATCATCTCTAATACCTGAGGATTGGAGGATCGCCAATGTAACACCAATTTTTAAAAAGGGTTCGAGGGGTGATCCGGGAAACTACAGACCGGTGAGCCTGACATCAGTACCGGGAAAAATGGTAGAAACCATCATAAAGAATAAAATTACTCAGCATATAGATAGTCATGACCTAATGGGAGACAGCCAACATGGCTTTAGACAAGGAAGATCTTGTCTTACTAATCTGTTATGTTTTTTTGAAGGAGTGAATAAACAGGTGGACAAAGGTGAGTCGGTTGATATTGTGTATCTGGACTTTCAGAAAGCCTTTGACAAGGTCCCTCATGAGAGACTTTTGGCAAAACTAAAGAGTCATGGGATAGGAGGCAGTGTACTACTGTGGATCAGGAACTGGTTAAAAGATAGAAAGCAGAGGGTAGGGCTAAATGGCCAATTTTCCCAATGGAGAAAGGTGAATAGTGGTGTACCCCAGGGATCTGTGCTGGGTCCGCTGCTTTTTGACATATTCATAAATGACCTGGAAAGTGTAATAACGAGTGAGGTTATCAAATTTGCTGATGACACAAAACTATTTAAAGTTGTTAAAACCCAGGAGGATTGTGGAAAATTGCAAGAGGATCTTGATAAATTGGAAGACTGGGCATCAAAATGGCAGATGAAATTTAATGTGGAGAAGTGCAAGGTTATGCACCTAGGGAAGAACAACCCAAACTATGGTTACACGATGCAAGGTTCCACATTAGGAACCACCACCCAAGAAAAAGATTTAGGCGTCCTTGTGGATACCATGTTAAAACCCTCGGCCCAGTGTGCAGCGGCGGCCAAGAAAGCAAATAGAATGCTAGGTATGATAAGGAAAGGAATGGAAAATAAAACAAAAGATATTATAATGCCTCTATATCGTTCCATGGTGAGACCGCACCTTGAATATTGTGTGCAATTCTGGTCGCCATATCTTAAAAAGGATATAGCAATTTTAGAAAAGGTTCAGAGAAGAGCCACCAAAATGGTAAAGGGGATGGAAGGCTACTCCTATGAAGAAAGGCTAAAAAGGTTGGGGCTCTTTAACCTGGAAAAGAGACGGCTGAGGGGAGATATGATAGAAGTCTATAAATTAATGAACGGAGTGGAACGGGTAAACGTAGATCGATTGTTTACCTTATCAGAATATAGAAAGACTAGGGGACATGCAATGAAGCTACAGGGTAAACTATTTAAGACTAATAAAAGAAAATATTTTTTCACTCAACGTGTAATCAAACTCTGGAATTTGTTACCGGAGGATGTAGTAAAGGCTGTTAGTGTAGCTGGGTTTAAAAAAGGTTTGGACAAGTTCCTGGAGGAAAGGTCCATAAACCATTATTAAGAAGGGACCCAGGATATCAATGCTTGAACCAATACAAGCATTGTGGAACCTGTGTCCCTTGGGGAAACTGCTAGGTACGTATGACCTAGATTGGCCACTGTTGGAAACAGAATACTGGGCTTGATGGACCTTGGTCTGACCCAGTATGGCATATCTTATGTTCTTATGTTCTTATGTTCTAACTTCCTCGGGTAAAAGGACTTTTTTCCCGAGCCCTTCTTCTTCTGAGAAGGTGCAGGGGTCTTTCTAGACAACCTAGTCCTGGTCAGTCTCGGTCTCGAGTTCTGCAGCCTTTTCAGCCATGGGCTTGCCAAAGAGGTTTTCACCTCGGCAGGGGACATCGACCAACTTGTCCTGTACCCATGGCTCGAGGTCTGAGGACTGTAGCCAAGCCTGTCGGCGGGCACTGATGCCGGCCCCGGCTACTCGGGCCGAAGCCTCGAAGCCATCGTAGGCTGCTCGAGAGATAAACTTCGAGCACTCTCGAATACCGGTGGACAAGGCCTGGAACCTCTGCAAAGGTTCCTCGGAGAGACCAGCAGAGAACCCGGCAATCTCCTTGGCCAGGTCTCGGAGATACATGCCCATGTAAAGCTGGTATGTCTCGACACGGCAAGCAAGCATAGAGCCCTGGAAGCACTTCTTACCGAGGGCATCCAGGTTCTGGGCCTCCCGGCCGGGAGGCACCGAGGAGTGCATCTTCTGACTTTTCAGTCGATGCATGGCCGATTCCATAACCATGGAGTGGTGCAGTAATTGTGCCTTTTGGAACCCGGGGCTCTTGCGGACTTGATAGATGGAATTGACCCGCTTGCTTAACACCGGCGTCGAGGCCGGGCTCTCCCACATGCAGAAGAGCAGCCGCTCCAGCATCGGAGGAACCGGTACAGTAAAGGCCTCCTTCGGGGGAGAGTCATACTGGAGGGCCTTGAGCTCCTCGGCTCGAGGCTCGTCCTTGGGATCCGCGGGGAAGGCCAAGGCCTTGGCCATATCCCGCATGAAGTCCGAGAACCGGGTATCCTCCGGTGGGGATCGTCTCTGAGGCTCGGACTCCGGCGAGTCCGACGGGACACACCGATAGGTGTCGGGTGACTCTTCGTCCTCCGTCTCCCAGCCCGACTCCTCGGAGGAGGTGTCGAGCGGCTCCGGTCCGGCGGGCACCGATGCCTTCCGCCCCGACGCCGAGGGTACCGGCGTCGATGACCTCAGTCCCAAACGGGAGGCCAAGGGAGACTGTGGCCGAGGATCGACTCGAGCCCGCATGGACTCGAGGATCGGCTCGGCCTCCGGGGTCTACTTGGACGTCGATGTCCTGGTGGTCGAGGCAGATGCACCGGTGAGACCAGCGATCAATGCCCGCTGCTGTTCCATGAAGGCAGCGAGGCTGCTCTCCAAAGCCGTCAACCTGAGTCCGAGCTCAGGAGACCCAGCAGCCCCCGACTCAGGCCCCGACGGCGTCAGGCCCGACGTCGGCTCCCTTGGAGGAGAGTCCACGAGGACTACAGCACTCACGTGTCCAGGAGACCCCATCTCGAGACTAGGTTGCTTGGCAGGCCTCTCCGACTCCGAAGACTCGGGACGGCTCTCGGGGCTATGCGACCTGGCTCTCGAGGAACCAGGAGCATCCACCAACGCCGCCCTCGTGGGTTTCTTCTTCCTGTGCTGTTCCCACGAAGGAGACCCCCGCTCAGAGGAACCTCAACGCTGCTCGGGGCAGGAGTCCCGAGACGTCGAAGCCTCTGACGAGGTCCGGGCTCGTCCGGACGCGGAGTCAGAGAAGATCCTATCCTTCTGGTGCTGCCGACTCTTCAATGCCTTCGAGGACATTTTGCCACACGGACCACAAATCATCGGGTCATGATCGGGTCCGAGGCAGCAGAGGCAGCAGTCGTGTGTGTCGGTAAGAGATAAGTTTCTTACACCAATCACACTTTTTAAACCCGCTGGCAGGTTACCACAAAAAATTGACATGAAATACCTCATTGAAAAATTTCTTAAGGAAAAAAGGGAGTATCACAGGAATATTATGTAGTTTTCTTGAACAAATTGTGTCATGTACTATTCTTGCAAGTGTCATTATTCTGTACAAGTTTTTTTGCTTGGTTTATTGTTAAAAAATGCATAAATAAATAAATAAAAAAAAAAAAACCCGCTGGCAGCCATCGGGGGAAAAAGGGCTGCCAGTGAAAAAATAAAAAATGGCACGAACGCTAGTCACGAAGGACAAAAACCGAAAAAGGTGAGAGTGGGCTCGATACCGGCGTATCGGGCCCAGGCGGGAAAAGGATCCGGCGTCGAACCGAAGGAGAAGTACAAAAAATAGGGAAATCAACTTTTTCCTCGGCGAAAAACTAACTACGTCCATCGGGCTCCGCGGAAAAAAGAAGACTGAGCAAGATGGCACCCTTGGGCGGGAAGGGGACCGCGCATGCGCACTGCAATTCCCAAAGGCTTTCATTGAAAGCTGGGGAAATGCTCCGCACGAGGGCTCCATCGGCGCCGACGTCACCCATATGTGAGGACTGACTTCCTGCTTGGTCCTGGAGAACCGACAACACCTTGATCATCCCCAAAGAGTCCATCAAGTGCACCCAGACGACCAAGAAAAGAACCTTTGCCTTCTACGCACCAAAATGCTGGAACAAACTTCCACCAGAAATTAGATCCATCAAAAACCTTATTCAGTTCCGTAAGGCAATCAAACACCACATTTTCCTACTTCACTTTGCTCAAGCATCCACACCACCTCTGCTCACCCATTCACCAATGTCCACAAACCTTACCCTGTCACAAGCATTTTGAGCTTGCCTTAGCCCTCCTTGTATATACAAACCTAATCTAATTGTATTTTGTACATATGTTTATAGTTACCCTGTTGTTCCAAGTTTAAGCTCCTGTTACAATGTAAGCACAGAACAGTCCTCTGACTGTGCACCCTTGTTATATGTGAACCGCACTGATAACAAATAGCACGGTATATAAAAGTTGTTAAATAAATAAAGGGAAGGATAAAAGTCCAGCAACTCATCAGGGGAGGTGGGAGGGTAGTGAGGACTGATTCCTACTGTCCCCTGGAGAACAGCTGTTACAGGTGAGTGAGTATGCTTTCTCCAGGAACACGCAGGAAGTCAGTCCTCACTTATGGGACTCCCCAGCTACAGGCTACTGAACCTGTAACCAAAAAACGCCTCCGCGAGGTCATGAGCAGAAACCGATGCCCGAAGGAGCCCGAGTCCTCGGGTCCTCAGGGCGAAGCCCTCAATAGCCGTGAAGAAGGGTCAGAGGGCAGGAGTTGCTTATACCCCGAATAGATTATGGAGTACAGTCTGGCCGATAAGCACTGTCCCGATTGGACTCCCTCTCCAGGCAGTAGTGAGCAGCAAAGGTGTTCTCTGAAGACCAAGTTGCTGCCTGCCAAATGTCCATCAGGGGCACGGAGCGCAGCGAGGCCACCGAAGCTGCTTTGGCCCAGACCCCATGCGCGTTGACCCAACGATCTAACGGGGCACTTGCCTTCATGTGGGCAAAGGCGATAAAGTCTGCCACCCAAATGGAGAGAGTGCGTTTAGTGACTGCCTGCTCCAGTTGATTGGGATCGTAGGTCATAAAGACTTGACCAGACTTGCGATGGGCCTGGATGCACTGCAGATAGAAAGCAAGAGCCATTTTGCAGTCGAGTGTATGGAGAGCCGCCGATGCCTGGATGGCATGGGGTCTCGGAAAGAAAGTCGGTAAGACCATCTCCTGATTGAGATGGAAGTCCAAAACAATCTTCAGCAGGAACTTGGGGTGGGTACAGAGGAGCACCCTATTCCTATAGAATCTAGTGTAAAGGGCATCAGCCATGAGAGCCTGGAGCTCACTGACTCGGTGGGTTGAGGTCAAAGCCACCAGGAAGACGACCTTCCAGGATAGGTGCCGAAGCGAGCACGTCGCCATCGGCTTGAAGGGTGAATGCATAAGCTGCATGAGCACTACGTTCAGGTCCTATTCCGCCGGGGGAGGTCGGATGGGCGGCTTGGACAGCAAGAGACCCCGCATAAAGTGTGATTTGCCGAGATGGCGCTCAAATGCACCCTGATGGAGTTAGACTTCAGGCCTTCCTTCGATAGATGAAGGAGGTACTGAAGGACCCACCGAGTGGGGCAAGAGAATGGGTTGATCTGGAGCCCGGAGCACAAGACCGAGAAGCATCGCCACTTGAAGGCGTAAGCTCGTCTAGTCAAGGTCTTCCTTGATGCAAGGAGAACCTCCTTCAGGAGATCCAGCAGAGCTAGGGAGACCCGTTCAGCCGCCAGGCTGTGAGAGATAACAAGGCCAGGTTCCGGTGCAGTACCCGTCCCTCCTCTTGCATTAGTAAGCCTGGGGCACAGCCCAGGGAAACTGGAGGCTCCATCAATAGCCGGAGCAGGCGCGGGAACCAGGACTGTTGAGGCCATGAGGGAGTTACGAGGATCATCGATGCCCAGTCCCACTGAGCTTTGTGGAGGGTCCTCGCAATGAGAGGAGTGGAGGGTCCTCGCAATGAGAGGAGTGGGAGGGAATGCATAGAGCAGGCCGGAGGACCAGCTCAGAAGGAACGTGTCCGGGCCCTCCGTGCTCGGGTGCGGCATCAAGCCGCAGAAGCGCATCCGTTACCCCTCCTTGTTAATGTAGAACATCGCCATGTGGTTGTCATTATGCATGAGCACCGACCTCCCCCTGAGGTGATCCTCAAAGGCTCTCAGGGCCCACCAAACCGCCTGGAGCTCAAACAAGTTTATTTGTTGCTGAGACTCCTCGGGCGACCATTGCCCCTGAATGCACAAGCACTGCAGTGGGCATCCCACCCCAGCAAGGAGGCATCTGTCTTCAGCACTATCTTGTGCTGCGGGGTCTGGAAGGGCAAACCCCAGAGGAGGTTGCGGGGGTTTTGTCACCAGCCCAGGGACAGGCGGAGGCTGTGGGAGACCTTTACGGGGTACCTGAGGTGGCTGATGGACGGGATCCACTGGGCGCTGAGGCACCACTGAGCTGTCTGCATGTGCAGGCGGGCATGAGGAACCACATGGACAGTAGAGGCCATGTGGCCCAGGAGGCGCAGCATAGTTTGGCTGTGACCTGAGGGGTGCTCTGGACTTGCGCTGCCAGGGCTTGGAGGCAATCGGTGCGATCTGCTGGCAGACAAGCTGTCACCCGCTGAGTATCGAGGTGCACGCCAATGAATTCTAAGGCCTGCACTGGTTCAAGGTGGGACTTGGGATAGTTGACCAAGAAACCCAGGCACTCGAGCAGAAGGATCATGCGCAACGCCGCCAGATGGATTTCCTCGACCGAGGATCTCGTGACGAGCCAGTCGTCAAGGTAGGGGAACACTGGTATGCCCTAACGCCTGAGGGAGGTGGCAACCGTGGAAAGGTACCTTGTGAAGACCTGCAGGGTGGACGCAAGCCCGAAGGGGAGCACCCCGTATTGGAAGCGCTCTCCTTGCACCCTGAAGCGCAGGTACTGCCTGTGCTGGGGGTGAATCAAAATGTGGGCATAAGCGTCTTTTAGATCCAAGGAGCATAGCCAGTTGCCCTGCTGGAGGAAGGGTAGCAGAATGCCAAGGAATAACATCTTGAACTTCTTCCGCACCAAGAACTTGTTTAGCTTCCGGAAGTCAAGGATGGGCTGCACACCCCCCCCCCCCCCATCTTGTTTGGGACGAGGAAGAAATGGGAATAGAATCCCTGACCTCGGAGGTGTGACGACACCCTCTCGACCGCCCACTGGGAGAGAAGGTTGACTAATTCCCACTGCAGGACGACCTGATGCGCGGGGAGTCAAGGAGGCTCCGCCGGGGAGAAGTGAGGGGGAAGCCTGTCTAGGCGGAGGCGATAGCTGTCCTGGATTACCCGGAGGATCCAGATGTCCGAAGTGATGGAAGCCCACTGAGAGGCAAAGGAGGACAGGCATCCCCCCACTGGATGCTGAGTCGCCGGGGGGTGAGAGGCTATGAGGCTGGTGTCAAAACCCCTGTGGGGGTTGAGGCGGTGCCATGGTTTGGGCCTTGGGCCCTTTTGGCCTGCGGTGACTCTGGCCGGACTTCCCTTGTGCCGCAGAGGTCAGCGTGGGAGTAGGTGGGTGGCCACGATAGGGAAGATCCTTCCTCGGAAAGAAAGGCTTTTTGATTTGTTGTTTATTTTGAGGAAGGGTGGAGGTCTTGTGCAAGAGACGGGTTTGGGTGATGAACTCCGTCTCTATCTCTGCAACCTTGTCCTCCATCAGTTTGCCAAAAAGCTGCTCACCGAGGCAGGGGACGTCCAGGAGCTTCTCTTATACCCACTGCTACAAATCAGAGGATTGGAGCCATGCCTGGCGATGGGCCCCAATGCCAGCAGCCGCCACTCAAACTGTGGACTCAAAACCTCGTAGGTGGCACGAGAGAGGTACTTTGAGCAGTCCGCGACAGACTTTTAGCAGGGTACTGAACCCATTGAGGGGTTCACCCTCGAGGCCTGTGGATAAACCTCCTTGGCCAAGTCGCGCAAGAACATGCCCATGTATAACTGGTATGCCTAAATAAGGCAGGAGAGCATGGAACCCTGGTAGGCCTTGCAGCCTAGGGAATCGAGAGCTCTCGATTCCTGGCCCGGGGGGACCGAAGAGTGTGACTTCGGGCTCTTCTGATTTCTCATGGCTGACTCCATCACCATGGAAGTGTGGGGGAGTTGGGTTTTCCTGAACCCAGGGCTGCGCTGGACCTTGTACATGGTGTTGAGGCACTTACTCACGATTGGAACTAAGGCAGGCACCTCCCACATGCAGAGTAGCAGCCTGGACAGGATGGGAGGAACCGGGACAGTAAGAAATTTCCAAGGTGGGGACTCGTACTGGAGGATGTCAAGCTCTTCAGCTCGAGGGTCCTCTTTAGCCTGGGTGGCAGGTTGAGAGCCCGTGCCATATCCCAAACAAACACCAGGAAGGAGGTGTCCTCGGGTGGCGAGCGCCGCTGAAATGCAGGCGGGAAGATCCGGATGGCCGGACCAGGCATGGCTCCAATCCTCTTTTTCCTGCAGCGACCCTGATCTAACCCCTGTTTTTGCCTATTGTAAACTGCCCTGGTACCCATGGTGGGGCAGTATATAAAGAAACAAATAAAGATAAAGATAAAGATCACCAGAGGCCTCCGTATCTCTACAAGGTACCTTGCGGGGCCGCTCCTTGTCCAACTCTTGGGAATGCCGAAGGGGGCTAAGCGACTGAGTGCGGGAGCACTTGCGCTTGTCAGGAGCCCCCGACAGCGACTTCGAGGCCTTCTTCTTCTTGCGTCGCTCCACTTCAGGGGATCCCTGGTTGGAGTGCCGCCGAGAGCACGGGGCCGAGATGGAGGATCCCACTGGAGGAGAGATGATCGAGGGCGCCACCGGGGACTCCGAAGCATCCTTTCTGAAAATGTCTTCGGACTTCTGCTTACGACTGAGCAGGGCTTTGGAGGACATTTTCTTACAAAGCGAACAGAGCTCTGGATCATGGTCAGCCCCGAGACACCGCAGGAAACAGTCATGGGTGTCCGTAAGCGACATGTTCTTAGAGCATCTATCACATTTTTTGAATCCGGTGGCCATAGGGGCAAAAATGGCCCCCGCGAGGTCGAAGACCCATGCGGCCAGCTTTGGAGGAAAAAAGGGCGCGAAGCCCGTTAAAAGCAAAAAAGCTTAGAAAAACGATCCCTAATGGCTCTAAAAAGATAGAGCAGGGAAAAGACGGGTAGAGGACTGGTGCAACCGGAAAAGAGGTAGGCCTATAGGCCGAAAAACTAAACACTTTTTTTGAGGGACGAGGACATGCATCCAAAGGGCTCCGCGGAAAAAGGGAGACTGAGCAAGATGGCACTTTTGGGCAGGAAAAGGACCACGCATGCGTGGTAGCAATCCCAAAGTATTTCTTTGAAAGCTGGGGAATTGCTCCCCGCAGGCTCCGTCTGTGCTGACGTCACCCATAAGTGAGGACGGACTTCCTGCTTGTTCCTGGAGAAAGAGAGAAGGCAGTGTTGGGGGAAGAATGATGAATATTGGAACACATTTACAGAACAGGCCCTCAAGGCAGAAGGTTGATATCTAAGATATATAGAAGTTTTGGGAGTACAGAAGAGAAAACCCCATATATGCAGGCTTGGAAAAAAGATTTGGTAGGACAGTGGGACAAGAAACGATTGGAAAATATCTTTCAAGCAACGCGAGTGAGCTCAGTATCAGCAGCCATTCAGGAACACTCGTATAAGATGCTATACTGCACTTATTTAACCCCAATAAAAATAAGCAAAATGAATAAACATAGTGATGATTGGTGATGGTGGAAATGTGGGGGAAAAGGAGATTATTTACATGGGCATGTCCACAATTACAGGAGTTCTGGACATGGGTTCAAAAAATAATAAAAGATATCTTGGGATGGAGTGAAAGAATGGGGCCGAGAGAAGTATTACAGAATGAATGGGGAGGAGGAACAAACTCTGATATGGGATATATGTTACATAGAAACATGATGACAGAAAAAGACCACATGGCCTATCTAGTCTGTCCTTTCATATCAACAACTACAACAGTCCACTTTTTACCTTTAGAGATCCTCTGTTTGTCCCATGCTTTTTTGAATTCAGTTACTGTCCTCATCTCTACCACCTCCACTGGGAAACTATTCCATGGATCCACTACTCTTTCCGTAAAGAAATATTTCCGCATATTACTCCTGATTCTATCTCCCTTCACCCTCATCCCATGTCCCCTCGTAGCAGAACTTGCTTTCAATTGAAAGAGGCTCTCTCCCTGAACATTTATGCCACGGATGTATTTAAACATCTCAATCATATCACCTCTATCCTGCCTTTCCTCTAAGGTGTACATATTAAGATCCTTAAGTCTGTCCTCATATGCTTTATAATGAAGACCACTAATCATTTTAGTAGCCACCCTCTGCACCGACTCCATCCTGTTCACATCCTCTTGAAGGTGCCGTCTCCAGAACTGCACACTATACTCCAAATGAGGTCGCACCAAAGACTTATACAGAGGCATTATCACCTCCTTTTTTCTGCTAGCCATTCCTCTCCGTATGCACCCAAGCATCCTTCTAGCTTTTGCTGTCGCCTTTTCTACCTGTTTAGCTTCTTTAAGATCATCAGACACAACCATGCCTAGGTCCCGCTCTTCTTTAGTGGACAAAAGTACTTCACCTCCTATACTGTATTGCTCCCTTGGATTGCTGCAGCCCAAATGCATGACCTTACATTTTTAAACATTAAATCCCAGCTGCCAAATTCTAGACCATTCTTCAAGCTTAGCTAGATCCCTCCTCATGTTATCTACACCTTCCTGGGTGTCTACTCTATTGCAGATTTTGGTATCATCCGCAAAGAGGCAAACCTTACCCGACAGCCCTTCCGCTATATCACTAACAAAGATGTTAAAAAGAATCGGACCAAGGACAGATCCCTGGGGCACACCACTGGTAACATCCTTCTCCTCAGAGTGAGCTCCATTTACTTGTACTCTTTGTTGCCTCCCACCCAACCAATTTCTAACCCAAGCAGTAACTTTAGGGTCCATTCCTAGGGTGCTCAGTTTGTTTATAAGTCGCATGTGAGGAACAGTGCCAAAGACTTTACTGAAATCTAAATACACCACATCTAGAGCTCTCCCTCGGTCCAACTCCCTGGTCACCCAGTCAAAGAAATCAATCAGATTTGTCTGACAAGACCTGCCTCTGGTGTTAAAACCCTCGGCCCAGTGTGCAGCGGCGGCCAAGAGAGCAAATAGAATGCTAGGTATCGTAAGGAAAGGAATGGAAAATAAAACAAAGGATATTATAATGCCTCTATATCGTTCCATGGTGAGACCGCACCTTGAATATTGTGTGCAATTCTGGTCGCCGTATCTTAAAAAGGATATAGAGTTATTAGAAAAGGTTCAGAGAAGAGCCACCAAAATGGTAAAGGGGATGGAAGGATACTCCTATGAAGAAAGGCTAAAAAGGTTAGGGCTCTTTAACCTGGAAAAGAGACGGCTGAGGGGAGATATGATAGAAGTCTATAAATTAATGAGCGGAGTGGAACGGGTAAACATAGATCGATTGTTTACCTTATCAGAATATAGAAAGACTAGGGGACATGCAATGAAGCTACAGGGTAAACTATTTAAGACTAATAAAAGAAAATATTTTTTCACTCAACGTGTAATCAAACTCTGGAATTTGTTACCGGAGGATGTAGTAAAGGCTGTTAGTGTAGCTGGGTTTAAAAAAGGTTTGGACAAGTTCCTGGAGGAAAGGTCCATAAGCCATTATTAAGAAGGGACCCAGGATATCAATGCTTGAACCAATACAAGCATTGTGGAACCTGTGTCCCTTGGGGAAACTGCTAGGTACATATGACCTAGATTGGCCACTGTTGGAAACAGAATACTGGGCTTGATGGACCTTGGTCTGACCCAGTATGGCATATCTTATGTTCTTATGTTCTTATGAATCCATGCTGCCTCGGATCCTGTAATCCGCTGGACTCCAGAAACCTCACTATTTTCTCTTTCAGCAGCGTTTCCAATAACTTACTCACCACCGAAGTTAAACTAACCGGCCTGTAGTTTTCAATCATATCCTTACTTCCGCTTTTGTGTAAAGGCACCACATGAGCCTCTCTCCAGTCCTTTGGCACCACTCCCGACTCCAACGAGGCATTGAAAAGGTCAGTCAGTGGAGCTGCTAGAACGTCCCCAAGTTCCCTCAGTATTCTAGGGTGTATCCCATCCGGTCCCATCGCTTTGTCTACTTTAAGTTGAGCTAGTTTCTCATGAACACAGTCTTCTGAAAATTGTTCAAGATGTCCCTCGCTTCTGTTCCTATTTGTGGGTGTTTTCTGAGGTCCTGCTCCTGGTTCTTCATCTGTGAACACAGAACACAAATATTTGTTAAGCAATTCCGCTTTATCCTTATCAGCTTCTACATATTCCCCCCCTGCACCCTTGAGTCTGACAATACCACTTTTGCCCTTCCTCTTCTCACTAATATATCTGAAAAATGTCTTATCCCCCCATTTGTATTGCATTGGCTATTTCCTCCTCCTTTTGAATCTTTGCCTTCTTGACTACTTTGCTAGCTTCTCTAAGTTTTTCCAAATACAGATACCTGTCTTCCTCGCTCTGTGATCTCTTGTATTTCATGAAGGCCTCCCTCTTTTTCTTCACTTTTTCAGCTACTTCCTTCGAAAACCATAGTGGTCTCCTTTTCCTTTTGCCTTTATTTACGAATGATTGTGGTGAGTGCAAGGATGGAAATCGCGAAAGGCTGGAGAGGGAATGTACCACCTGAGTAAATTGCGGTTCTGCTTCATGTGGAGTATGCATACAGGATGAGTGAAAGCACAGCATATAAGAAGCAGTCTGTTGAGCGCTTCAATAAAAGATGGTAGCCATAATTACAGTGGAAGGCACAAGGTAATGAATAGCTAATAAAGCAGGAATCAAAAGGAAGAAGTAAGAAGGAATTTGTGAGACCTGGAAGGGAGGGAGGGGAGGGTGAGGGAACAAATAAGTATAAAAGAAGGGGAGGGATAAAGAGGAAAGAAGAGAAAATGATAGGAAAGGGAGCAAACTGGTGTGTAACTGGAGATGAGGGTTATACACTAAGATAACTGTATAGAGATAAAAGATATCCAGTAATTACAATACACAGTTCATAAGAGGGTCGTACAAAAACAAAATGGATATCAGGTGTAAAGGGTAAAAGTAAATAAGAAGCTAAGAAAAGCAAAATGGTATAAGGGGAAGGATAAGGTGAGGAGGCCTGGTGAAAAAGAGGAGGTGTAAGACTAAAAGTTAAGCAAACTAAGATAACAAAGTAATATGGAGGACACAGAGTAAAAAGGATAATAACTTTATTGCAACAATAATATAAGACTGTGACTATTATGATCTAATGAGAGAATACTGTACAACTAAAGGCACAGATTAAGTTTTCTTAGGTCCCACTGTTTAAGATGACACCAGTTAAATTGTATATCTATATTTGTATGCATAATACATGTAAAAGTGTGAGTTGTAAAACTTGGTTTGACAATAAAAAATTGTAAATAAAAAACAAATGGAGGACAGATGGCAAGGAGATCCACATTACTGCCTTTTAACTTTCAAAAAGGAGACTATAATAAAATGAGGAAAACAGTTAAGAAAAAAACTAAAAGGAACAGCTGTAAAAGTTAAAGATTTACAACAAGCAGGGGCATTGTCTAAAATTACAATCTTGGAAGCCCAGACCAGCTGTATTCCACGCTTTAATAAAAGTGGAAGGCCAAAAAACTGTCAGCATGGTTTAAAGATGAGGTCAGAGAGACTACTGTAGCCAAAAAAAGCATCTTTCAGGAAATGGAAAAAGGAGCCAAGTGATAAAAACTGGAAACATAAGCACTGACAAGGCCATAGTGGATAAAATGAATGAATTCATTGCTTCAGTCTTTACTGAAGATGATTTAGGGAAGTTATCCATGACTGAAATGTTATTTAAATGTAATGCACCAGAAGAATTGAAAGAAATATCAATAAACTGGGAAGAGGTATTACAACTATTTGATAAACTAAAGAGTAGCAAATCATCTGGACCGGATGACTGGATGTTCAAATGGCAAATGAAATTTAATGTGGACAAGGGCAAAAAATTGGAAGACTGGACGTTCAAATGGCAAATGAAATTTAATGTAGACAAGTGCAAAATTATGCACCTAGGAAAGAACAACCCAAACTATGGTTACACGAAGCAAGGTTCCACATTAGGAACCACCACCCAGAAAAAATATTTAGGCAGTGGCCAAGAAGGCAAACAGAATGCTAGGAATCATAAAGAAAGGAATGGAGAATAAAACAAAGGATATTATAATGCCTCTGTATCATTCCATGGTTTCTGTGTTTTAACCTCAGTGGTAAAGGAATGTTCAAAGTTCCTGTCCCGAGCAGCCTATGATGGCTTCGAATCATCAGCTAGGGTGGCCACTGCAGGCATCAGAGCATGACATTAAGCATGGCTGCAGTCGTCAACCTGGAGCAATGGGTACAGGACAAACTGATCAATGTCCCCTGCCCAGGTGAGAACCTGTTTGGGAAACCCATGGCGGATAAAGCAGCAGAGATAGAGACCAAGAATGTGATGAGAACCAGGCTCTCGAAAAAGACCTTGCTGCAACCCTGAAAGAAAATCTTGGGGAAAAAGCCCTTCTTCCCAAGGAAGAAAAGGGGCTTCAGCACTACTCCACACTTCCAAGCCTTCTCGGGCCCTCAGCAGGCCCAGCAACAAAAAGGCCAGGGATATAGTCCCAGAAAGCAAAAAGCCCCAAAGCCCCAGGCACCGGCTCAGGTCCAGCCCGTGGAAAGCTTTTGACTACCTGAGTGTGACCCCCATCCCCCAGGGGGTCCTTTGCTGCCCATAGGGGGGCGCCTAGCCCTGTTTGCCCACAGGTAGACAACCATCATCACCGATACCTGGGTGTTATAGGTGGTCAAGGAGGGTTACCTCCTCCAACCACATCAGGTACCCCCCCTGTTCTTCCCAGAAAAGCCCACCAGGCTTCTCCTTCACCAGACCCTGCTCCTCACTGAGCTAACAGGACTACTCTGGGACAAAGCAGTGGAGCCAGTCCCAAAACATCTCTGGGGCACCGGATTCTACTCCAGGTACTTCCCCGTCCCTAAGAGGACTGGGGGGTCTCAGGCCCATCCTGGACCTGCGAGAGCTCAATAGGTTTCTGGTCAGAGAGAAGTTCAAGATGCTCTCCTTTGGAACACTGCTGCCATTCCTCCAGCAGAGAGATTGGCATTGCTCCTTGGACCTAAAGAATGACTACACTCATATCCTAATCCACCCCAGCCACGGAAAGTACCTCTGGTTCGTGGTGGGGGGACAGCACTACCTTCAGGATGGCCTCTTCTCTAGGGGTCTTCACAAACTGCTAGATACAGTGAAGACAAAGTGACTTGTGGTGATCGCAGACCACCTCAGGCTTCAAGGGGCCTTCGTCTTCCCCTACCTGGACGACTGGCTCATAAAGAGGGGCACAGCTGCAGAAGCACAATGCGCCACTGGATGCACCATAAACGCTTTGAAGCACCTGGAGTTCGTTATTTTATTTATTTACATTCTCTTATATACCGCGCTATTCTGCATCAGTGCGGTTTACATTGAACAAACTGAAATTACATTGAACAGGGCATTATAACTTGGAGATAACTATTTTACAGGGAACATGGGCTATGGAGGGTTAAGTGGCTTGCCCAAGACCACAAGGAGCACCTGTGGGACTAGAAACCCCAGTCCTTCCGGCCCAAGGTTGCTGTCCTCTAGTGGGATTTGAACCCCCGACCTTCCGGCCTGAAGTACCTTGCCCCAACCACTAGGCTACTCCTGCACTCCAAACTATAAACTACTCCACTATAAACTACCCCAAGTCCTACCTCACTCCCCTCAGAGCCTATAGGGGTGCAGCTGGACACTCTTCGGGCAAAAGCCTTCCTCCCTCAGGAGAGGTTAGTATTTCTGAGGGAACTAGCCGCAGAAGTGCAACGGCGAAGAACAATACCTACCCGGCTTCTCCTCTGCCTGCTGGGATGCATAGCCTCCACGGTACACATGAACCCAAATGCCCACCTACACATGAGAGCAGCCCAGTGGTGCCTCCGCTCTCAGTGGACCCAAGCTACAGGCAGGCTCAGGGACAGAGTGTATTTTATTTATTTATTAAACATTTTTATAACGCAAATTCCAGGGATCAATTGCGGTTTACAATTAACAACCATTTGAGTAGTGTAGGAACAAGTACATACATGCGTGGTACATAAGAACATAAGATATGCCATACTGGGTTAGACCAAGGTCCATCAAGCCCAGTATCCTGTTTCCAACAGTGGCCAATCTAGGTCAAAAGTACCTAGCAGTTTCCCCCAAAAGACACAGGTTCCACAGTGTTTGTACTGGGGCAAGCAGTGGATATCCCAGTCCCCAATGGTTTATGGACCTTTCCTCCAAGAACTTGCCAAAACTTTTTAAAATGCCCGCTACACTAACAGCTTTTACTACATTCTCCGGTAATGAATTCCAGAGTTTGACTATGCATTGAGTGAAAAAATATTTTCTCTTATTAGTCTTAAATGGGTTACACTGTAGCTTCATTGTCTGTCCCCTAGTCTTTATACTTTTTGATGGCATAAAAAATCAATCTACGTTTACCCATTCCACTCCATTCATTAATTTATAGACTTCTGTCATATGTCCCCTCAGCCGTCTCTTTTCCAGGTTGAAGAGCCTTCCTCATAGGGGTATCCTTCCATCCCCTTTGCCATTTCTAATTCTGCTATATTTATTTAGCTGCATTTATATCCCGCTTTTCACTGGGTTAAAGCAGTTGGGGAATACATTTAACATGAGGGGATATGAGACACATACACTAATACTTACAGGGAACATGGGCAATGGAAGGTTAAGTGGCAGAAAAAGACCACATGGCCTACCTAGTCTGCCCTTCCATATCAACCACTACAATAGTAACCTTTTTTCCTTTAAAGATACTCTGTTTGTTCCAAGCTTCTTTGAATTCAGATACTGTTCTCTTCTCCACCTACACTAGGATACCATTCCATAGATCCACCACTCTTTCTGTAAATAAATATTTCTGCATATCACTTCTGAATCTATCCCCTTTCACCTTCATCCCATGTCCCCTCGTAGCAGAGCTTGGCTTTCAATCGAAACAGGCTCTCCTCCTGTGCATTTATGCCATGGAGGTTTTTAAACATCTAAATCATATCACCTCTATCCCGCCTTTCCTCTAAGATGTACATATTAAGATCCTTAAGTCTGTCCTCATATGCTTATAATGAAGACCACTAATCATTTTAGTAGCCACCCTCTGTACTGGCTCTATCCTGTTTATATCCTTTTGAAGGTGCGGTCTCCAGAATTGCACACAATACCCAAATGAGGTCGCACCAAAGACTTATACAGAGGCATTATCACCTCCTTTCTTCTGCTGGCCATTCCTCTCCGTATGCACCCAAGCATCCTTCTAGCTTTCACTGTCGCCTTTTCTGCCTGTTTAGCTACTTTAAGATCATGAAATACAATCTTGCCTAGGTCCCGCTCTTTTTAGTGGACAAAAGTACTTCACCCCTTATACTATATTGCTCCCTTAGACTGCTGCAACCCAATTGCATGACCTTGCATTTTTTAACATTAAATCTCAGCTGCCAAATTCTAGACCAATCTCAAACTTAGCTAGATCCCTCCTCATATTATCTACACCCAGGGGCGGCCCAAGGGGGGTGCGGGGCCATGTGCGGAGACTCGGTGCGGGGCCTCATTTGCATAAGTGGCCTTATTTGCATAAATATTTGCATAATGTTACCATACACTAACTTTTAGTAAACATGTCTCTTAATGAGGGTATGGATAAAGAAAGACTAAAAGATTTCTACATTACTATAATCCAGTGCCAACCGCCAGGCACATTAGGAACTACTACAAACGCTGCCCATTTAGAACCCATAGCAAAACCGCCATATCCTGACAGCATTACCAGGACTCACAAAGCACCAGACCCTACCTATCAAAAGGCAACACTGCAAATATTAAACCAATACATTTCAGAGAATACTGGGGAAAGAGAACAAGTGGCAATGTCAAATAGGAATTACATAAACAGAATACCTCAGCTCAGTTACACATGCAGAACATAGACCATCATCAAACAAGGAATCACAATTTAGAAACAGGAAGGCAATAATTAAATTGGGAACCCCAAAAGCCAAACTTGGAATGTACAACAACACTGTAGAAATAAAACTATAAATTAATTTCCTCTTGTACCAAACAAAGCGCAGACGTTAATGATGCACATTTCCCAGAGCTTTCATATTCCAGTTAATAAATTCAAAATAAAGAGATATCTTTCTACCTTTTGTGCATTTTTTTTCAGTTGCAATTGCTCCAGCCACTTTCTTCTGGTTTCTTCATGTTTTCTGCTAACTCTCCATCGTCTGCTGTCCATTTGTTCTTTCTTCTCTCTTCTAGTTTTTTTTTCCATTCTCTCTCTCTACATCTGCTTTAACATACTAATCTTTCTCCTTTTGCTCTTTCCTCATTCCTATTTCATCCACACAAATTTTACCCCTCCATCCTCAATCCCCACTTACTCTCCCAATAACCGGCCAATTGTAGATTTTTCATCCCTCCCACACAAAATATTTTTCCCCTCTCCATTTTACTCTCCCAGCCCCATCCCATTCTAATCCTCCCCCAACATCAGCTCCCTTCTAGTTCCAGTCTCACCCAGCATCCATTCCCTTCTAGTCCCTGCATCAGCCCATTTCCAGTCCTACCCCCCATCAACCCATTTCCGGTCCTAGCTCCCCCATCCATTTTCAGTCTGAGTCCCTCCATCAGCTCATTTCCAATCCTAGCCCATCAGCCCATTTCTAGTCATTTCCTAGCCCCACCATCAGCCCATGTCAAATCCTAGCTCCCCTCCACTCAGCCCAATTCCAGTCCAAGCCCCCCCATGAGCCTACTTTCAGTTCTAGCCCCTCCATGAGTCCATTTCAATTCAAGCCCCCACCACAGCCCATTTCCAATCTTAGCTCCCCCCAACAGCCCATTTCCAGTACCAGTCCTAGCCCCCCATCAACCCACTTCCAGTCCTAACCCATCACCCCATTTTCAGTTTAAGCCCCCCCTATAACCCATTACCAGTCCTAACCCATCAGCCCACTTCCAGTCTTAACCCCATCAGCCCATTTCCAGTCAGCCCCCCATAGCCCACTGCCAGTCCTAACCCCCCCCCATCAGCCCACAGCCCATTACCAGTCCTAACCACATCAGCCCACCTCAAGTCCTAACCCCTCCCCATCAGCCCATGTCCTGTCCTAGCCCCCCCCATAGCCCATTATCAGTCCTAATCCCCCATAGCCCATTACCAGTCCTAACCCCCCATCACCCCATTTCCAGACAGCCCCCATCAGCCCACAGCCCATTACCAGTCTTAACCCCCCCAGCCCATTACCAGCCCTAACCCCCCATCACCCCATTTCCAGACAGCCCCCATCACCCCACAGCCCATTACCAGTCTTAACCCCCCCCGCAACCCATTACCAGTCTTAACCCCCCCCCCCCGCAGCCCATTACCAGTCTTAACCCCCCCCGCAGCCCATTACCAATCTTAACACCCCCCCAGCCCAGCCCAGCCTAGCCCATTACCAGTCTTAACACCCCCCCCAGCCCAGCCCAGCCCAGCCCAGCACGTCTTAACACCCCCCCAGCCCAGCCCAGCCCAGCACCAGTCTTAACACCCCCCAACCCAGCACCAGTCTTAACAGCCCCCCCCAGCCCAGCCCAGCCCAGCACCAGTCAACACCCCCCAGCCCATAGCCCAGCCCAGCACCAGTCAACACCCCCCCAGCCCAGCCCAGCCCAGCACCAGTCTTAACACCCCCCCCCCCCAGCCCAGCCCAGCACCAGTCTTAACACCCCCCCAGCCCAGCCCAGCCCAGCACCAGTCTTAACACCCCCCCAGCCCAGCCAGCCCAGCACCAGTCTTAACACCCCCCCCAGCCCAGCCCAGCCAGCACCAGTCTTAACACCCCCCCAGCCCAGCCCAGCCCAGCACCAGTCTTAACACCCCCCCAGCCCAGCCCAGCCCAGCCCAGCACCAGTCTTAACACCCCCCCCAGCCCATCCCAGCCCAGCCCAGCACCAGTCTTAACACCCCCCCAGCCCAGCCCAGCCCCGCCCAGCCCCCGTCTTAACACCCCCCCTAGCCCAGCCCAGCCCAGAACCCGTCTTATCACCCCCCCCAGCCCAGCCAAGCTCCAGTATTAACACCCCCCCCAGCCCAGCACCAGTCTTAACAGCCCCCCCCCTCCTCCCTCCATATAGGCTTATGGCAAATTTAAAAAAAAAAAAAAAAACCTGGCTCTGGCTGCTGCTGCTGCCCCCGCGGCAGCGGCAGAATGGAGTGTCCCGCGGGGCCCCCTCTCCTCGCTGAGCCTCTCTGCAAGGGCTTTCAGATTCGCGAAGGGAGAGTGTCTCCCTCACGTCTCTGTTAAGCCCGCAGGGGCTAATGGGAAATTTCCCATCAGCCCCTCGCGTCTAAAGGGGCAGATGGGAAATTTCCCATTAGCCCCTGCGGGCTTAACAGAGACGCGAGGGAGACACACTCCCTTTGCGAATCTGAAAGCCCTTGCAGAGAGGCTCAGCGAGGAGAGGGGGCCCCGCGGGACACTCCATTTTGCTGCGGAGGCCGCGGCAGCAGCCAGAGCCAGCTTTTTTTTAAAAATATAATTTAAAAAAAAAATGCAGAATGTTCTTTGCGCGGGGCCCCCTGAAACGCGGGGCCCTGTGCAAAGAACATTCTTGCTCAATGGACGGGCCGGCCCTGTCTACACCTTCCTGGGTGTCTACTCTATTGCAGATTTTGGTATCATCTGCAAAGAGGCAAATCTTACCCAACAGCCCTTTCGCTATATCACTAACAAAGATGTTAAAAAAAATCGGACCAAGGACAGATTCCTGGGGCACACCACTGGTAACCTCCTTCTCCTCAGAGTGAGCTCCATTTAACTGTACCCTTTGTCGTCTCCCATTCAACCAATATCTAACCCAAGCAATAACTTTAGGGTGCATCCCTATGGTGCTCAGTTTGCTTATAAGTCACCAGTGAGGAAAGGTGTCAAAGGCTTTACTGAAATCTAAATACACCACATCTAATGTTCTCCCTCGGTGCAACTCCCTGGTGACCCAGTCAAACAAATCAATCAGATTTGTCTAACAAGACCTGCCTCTGGTGAATCTATACTGCCTCATATCCTGTAATCCGTTGGACTCTAGAAACCTCACTATTTTCTTTTTCAGCAGAGGTTATGGTCTTGAACCTCTGTAGGGGTTCTATATCGAGGTCTCCCGAGAATCCCCCGAGCTCCATCGACAGTTCTTTCAGGTACATGGCGATGTAGAGCTGGTATGAGTGGATTCGGCATGCTAGCATTGAGCCCTGAAAAGTCTTCAGGCCATGGGCATCGAGTATTCGGGCCTACCTGCCAGGTGGTACCGACAATTGTGTTTTTTGGCTCTTAAGCCAGTGCATGGCCTACTCCACAACTATTGAGTTGTGGGGCAGCTAAGCCTTTTAGAAGCCGGGGCTCCAGCGTACCTGGTACATGGCGTCAAGGCGCCTACTGACAATTGGAACCGATGCGGTGTTTTCCATATCCAGAGAAGGAGGCAGTCGAGGACTCTGGGGCAATGGGACCGTAAGGGTTTCCTTTGGGGGCGTCTTGTATTGGAGTATCTCCAATTCCTCAATTCGCGGGTCCTCTTCGGCCTCGATCATGAGAGCCTTGGCCATATCCCTTACAAAATCGAGGAACGCAACGTCCAAGGGTGGGGAGTGGCATAGGGTCGCTTATGGAGATGGGTCCAAGGGCACGTCATGGTGTTGCCTCATGTCAAGGGACTCTTTGCCCTCAGTCTCTCATTTGGACTCGAAGTCAGGGTATGAGTCCGACGCCTCATGATGCCCTCGGTCGAAAACCGCTTTTTGCGGTGCAGAACCACCAGAGGTTCATCGGTCTAAGTCGCGGGCACTCGCTGGGGAGGACCGGTATCCCAAAGAACAGGACCAGGACCGGGACCTTGACTGGTGGTACTCTCGAGACCAGTCGCACTCGAGGACCGGCTCGACGACCAGGGAAGCCCTCAATGTTGAGGGTCCCGTCATCGGGACTGATGAACCGGATGAGCTGGACATAAATGCCCACTGCATGGTCACTAGGACAGATATACTGCTCTCTAGGGCTGCCAATCTGGTCTCTATGCCAGTTGGCTCTGCAGCCTTTGACACGGGCACTGAGGATTTTGGGCCCGATGTCAGTACTGTTGAGGGTGAGTCCTCAATGAGGATGTTCTCCGAGGCCCAAGGCCAGTCGGCAAGAGGAACTACAGCTGCAGGACTCCGAGGAGGTTCTGGCTTCGCGGGGCACCAAGGTATCGGAGGGGGCCCTGGAGCGTGGTATTACCAGAGATTCCAGGGCAGAATCACACTTATGAAAAAAAATTTCCTGCTGCTGATAGCGACTCTTTAAGGCCTTTGGGGTCATTGTTCTGCAAAGCTCGCAGTTGGAGTCATTGTGCTCCAGGCCAAGGCATCAGAGGCAACAGTTGTGTGGATCAGTAAGTGACAATTTTTCCACACAGATCACACTTTTTGAAGCCACTTGAGGTCATTACAAAAATGGATAATGAACCCGAAGAGCGATGCCAAGGCGAGCTGGCTCGGGGCGGGAAGGAAACAGAATGCAAACCGGACAGAATTTAACTATAAAAAATAATCTGACTTTTTCTGGGGAAAAAAAGAACAACGTCTGAAGGACTCCACAGAAAAAAGGAGACTGAGGCAAGATGGCATCCTTGGCCGGGAAGTAGACTACGCACGTGTGGTGCATCTCCCAAAGGCTTTCTTTGAAAGCTGGGGAGATGCTTTTGCACGGGCTCCGTCGGCACCGATGTCACCCATATGTGCGGACTGACTTCCTGCTTGTTCCTGGAGAACTGCTGCTGTAAAAACTGAGGACACAAAGGCAGATCTCACCCTCGATTTAAGATTAATGGAGCAAAAACCTCAAAGTTTGAGAAAGACAACTAAGTCGTTGCTTGCCAGCTATCATTATGGAAAGCCCCAGAGGATTCCACCCAGGAAAAACCATACCCTGGTGGAAGAGCCTGAAATTCCTACAGGACAGCCCTACTGCTTAATAAATATGGAAAGGCCATAGCCTCACCTATACAGCATGCCACCTTAGAAGGAGTGACCATGTCAATCCTCTTTTACTCCGTCTCCATTGGTTGCCTCTCCATTATAGATTTAAGTATAAATTCTTAATTCTGACCCATAGAGCAATCCATACTTCGACTCCGCTGTATCTTGCTAATCTCATCTCTCTGCATACTCCACACTGGCAACTTTGTTCCATTCATGCAAATCATCTTGCCCTCCCTTCTCCTTCACAAGCCCATTTGGAACAGACCTGTCGTGCCACTTTTTACTTTCTCAGCCCTGCACGCTGGAACATTTTACTATCCTCTCTCCGTTTAGAACCATCATATCAGAATTTCAAGACATTGCTCAAAACCCACCTATTCCAACAGGCATTTGAGCTTCCTGACTGTTAGCACCACTTAAGTATTTTTCCATTTGTACTTTCTGTCTTTGTTTGACCTATACTGTTTTCTCTGCCTCTTTCCTATTATACGATGGCGTTCTTTTCCTCTTTTCTGCAGCATTTTGCTTTTATTGTAAACTGCCCTAATGTCTTAACGTGTGCGGTATATCAAGTGTATCAATAAAGATAAAGATAAGGGGAAGCTGCCCACTTCCATGCAGATTACTATGCAGGTAAATAGCCATTTGGAAGCCAAAGCAGAACACTGCAAAAGGTCCACAAGACAAAGATTCTTCCTCATCGGCACAAGCCCTATCAAAAAGGATGGAAACAAAAGTGCCTATCTAACGGGAAAGGCTGATAGCACCAGAGAACCCTTTCAGGAGAAATGGTGAAGTGCCTTTCCGGCACAAAAAATCCTGCAACGTTGAAATGCTGCATAGTGAAAAGAACCGATAGAAAAAAACCATAAGAACATAAGATATGCCATACTGGGTCAGACCAAGGTCCATCAAGCACAGTATCCTGTTTCCAACAGTGGCCAATCTAGGTCATACAAACCTAGCAGTTTCCCCAAAAGACACAGGTTCCACAATGCTTGTACTGGGTCAAGCATTGATATCCTGGGTCCCTTCTTAATAATGGTTTATGGACCTTTCCTCCAGGAACTTGTCCAAACCTTATTTAAACCCAGCTACACTAACAGCCTTTACTACATCCTCCGGTAACAAATTCCAGAGTATGATTACACGTTGAGTGAAAAAATATTTCACTCAAAAAAAACAACACTCCTAGATCTGGTCCTTGAGCAAGGCTCACTTGAGAGATCCAACAGGCGTTTGTATGAGATCCTGAAAGACAAGACTAAGAGCTGAAGGCGACACCCTCAGTAGACTAGCACAAATATTGCCCTGTGAAGAAGACGAGAAGAGCTACATGGAGGACGGGCAGTAATTATGTTATGCCCGCTACTCCCTCCCATGGTGGCAAGTAACACTGATGGCACCACTGTACACCCCCAGATCAGACATGGACATACTGTAAAAATTTTGAAGATGCCTGGTGAAACCACCCTTGCGGAGTAACCATTCTGCTCTGAGCACCCCAAAGGGCCAAGCAGTATAGTTACTCACCTGTAACAGGTGTGCTCCAGGGACAGCAGGAATCAGTCCTCACATATGGGTGACGGCACTGACTTTAGCCCACATGGAGCATTTCCCCAGCTTTCAAAGAAAGCCTTTGGGAATGCTACCACACATGTGTGGTCCCCTTCCTGCCCAAGGGTGCCATCTTGACTCATAAAGCTTTTCACACTAGCACTCCCCAATACTTGACTGATCTCTTCTTTCATTCTCCTAGACACACTCCCCGCTCTTTTCACCTTAACCGCCTTACCCTCCCTTCCCCTTCTCGCGCTCACTTATAATCTACCCGCTCCTCTGCCTTTTTTTTTGCTGCTCCTGCCCTCTGGAATGCCCTTCCCCCCTCCCTCCGCCTAGAACCTCAGTATGCCACCTTCAAACAACAGCTAAAAACTCACTTGTTCTCCCTAGCCTTCAATGTTCCCTCCCCCTTCATATGATTACTTCTCTTCCCTACCTTTTGTTTCTTGCCTAGGCCCACCCCATGTTATGTTTGTCCTGTTTCTTTGTTTGCTCTGCTGTCCTATCAAATATTGCACACTTCTTTTCCTTTTCGTTGGCTTCGGCCTTCTTTTATTGAATTTTAATTGTACACCGCTTTGGTTTTGTGAAAGGCGGTTTTTATCAAATACAATAAACATAAACAAACATCTTGCTCAGTCAGATGACATAGCTTAGGCAAAAGAAAAGAAGGTAAAGGAGGCAACTCCAAGGGGAGGAGGGAGGATTGTGAGGAATGATTCCTGCTGTCCCTGGAGAACACCTGTTACAGGTGAGTAACTACGCTTTCTTCAGGAACAAGCAGGAAGTCAGTCTTCACATATGGGACTCCCTAGCTCCAGGCTGCCAGGGCCCGAACCATGACAGCAGCAACAGCGACCCAAGGAAGGTCGTGAGTTGCAGAAGGTGAGTTCCTACCAAGAGACTCCGCAGACCCCAGCGTCCATTGTCACCATAACTCCGGTAGCCTGAACATAGAAGGGTTGGAGGGCAGGAGTTGACTATACACCGAGAATGCTTCTGATCACTGCCTGGCCAAAGGCACTGTCCCTGTGGGACTCACTCTCAAGGCAGTAGTTAGCTGCGAACGTATGGAATGAAGACAAGGCGGCCTTACAGATTTCTTGCACCGGCACTGCGCATAGGTTAGCCACCGACGTGGCCATAGCCCTCATGCGATGAGCAGTGATCTGGTGTTCCAGAGAGAGGCCAGCTTGCTCATAAGCGAGGGCAATGCGGTCCGCCACCCAGATGGACAGGGGTTGCTTGGTCACAGGTAGCCCCAGTCTGCTGGGGTCAGAGGAGATAAAAAGCTGAGGAGTTTTCGACGGGCCTTGGCCTTCTGTAGATAAAAGGACAGGGCCTTCTTGCAATCCAGGGTATGCAAGGCTACCTCCTCCCTGCTGGCGTGCGGCTGTGGGAAGGTGGTGGGGAGAATTACCTCCTGATTGAGGTGAAAAGTGGATACCACCTTTGGGAGGAATTTGTGGTACGTCCAATGCACCATCCTGTTCGTATAGGATCTGGTATAGGGCGGGTCCACCACCAAGGCCTGCACCTTGCTTACTCTGCGAGCAGACGTCAACGCCACCAAGAAGGCCACCTTCCAGGAAAGATGTCTCAGATGGCAGGTGGCCAAAGGCTCAAACGGCAGCCTAGTGAGCTGGGAGAGCACCACATTGAGGTCCCATTTTGCTACTTAGAGGGCAGAGAGGAGGCTTGGATAGCAAGAAGCCCCTAAGGAATCTGGAGACCAAAGGCTGGCCTGAGAGGGGTTTCCCCTCTATTGGGTGATGGTTAGTCACTATGGCGCTGAGATGCACCCTCACCAAGTTAGATTTCAAGCCCGAGTGTGAGAAGTGCAGTAAGTGCTGCAGCACGAGCTTCACCTGACTGGAGAATGGATTCTCATTCCTTTCTGCACACCAGACAGAGAAGCTCCTCCACTTGAAGGCGTAAGCCCTTCTGGTGGATGGTTTCTGGGAGGCCAGGAGGATCTTCTCAAACCTCACCTGGGAGGTTGAAAGGGGCCAGTGCTACCCTTTCAGCATCCATGCTTTCAGCGTTAGGGACCCCAGATTGGGGTGCAACAGGGAGCCCCTCCTCCTGTGACAGGAGGTCCGGGTACCAGCCCAGTGGTACTGGGGTTGCCACCGACAGAGAAAGCAGCAGGGGGAACAAGGGCTGCATGGGCCACCTGGGAGCAATCAGGATTACTGAAGCATGCTTGCTCTGGATTTTGAAAAGACACTTGGCTATCAGAAAGGTCGGTGGGAATGCATAAAGCAGGCCCTGTGACCTGGAGATCTGGAGATCAGGAATGCATCCGCCACCACCATCCTGTGATGTGTCTGAGGAGAGCAAAATTTGTGCAGCTGTGAGTTGTCCAGGGAAGCGAACAGGTCCAGCCAGGGTCTTCCCCAGAGGTGAAAAAACCTCTGGGTCACCCTTGGGTCCAGGTGCCACTTATGAGGCCGAAGGACCCTGCTGAGGTTGTCTGCCAGGTGGTAGTCCTGGCCTGGTAAGTACACTGCCCTCAGAAGTATATGGTTACACACTGCAAAGGAGTGCAAAGACACTACTTCCTGACAGAGGGAGTATGAGCCCGTGCCCCCCTGCTTGTACACATAGAACATGGCAACCTGATTGTCTGTCTGTATGAGGACTGGGAGGCCGCTCAGGAGGTGGTGGAAGGCCTGAAGGGCCAGGAAGATGGTCCAGAACTCAAGGAGATTGATTAGCAAGAGTGATTCCTCTGGGGACCAGGTGCCCTGGGTGTACAGGCCCTCGCAATGTGTGCCCCAGCCCACAAGGGAGGTGTCTGTCGTCAGGACCCTCTGAGGAGTCAGTGCCTGGAAGGGCATCCCTGCCCTGAGGTGACGCGGGGACTGCCACCAGGTGAGGGAGGCCACCAGCTGGTGGGTGACCTTCATCCTGTCCCTCAGTCTGCCTGTGGCTTGCATCCACTGTGAACGGAGGCAACACTGGGCTGCCCGCATGTATAGGTGAGACAGAGGTGTAACATGAACTGTCGAAGCCATGTGGCCTAACAGGCGGAGGAATAGGTGAGCTGGCACCGAACTGCACCTCTGCACCTCCCTTGCCAGCTGCATCAGGCGGTGGGCTCTTTCCACATGGAGAAAAGCCTTGACCTGCAGAGTGTCCAGCTGGGCCCCTGTGAATTCCAGGTCTTGGACAGGGGAGAGACTGGACTTGGGGTAGTTGATGATGAACCCCAAATGCTGCAGGGTGCGGTTAGTGCGCCTTGTGGCCTGCTGGCCTCAAGAGGTGTACTGCCTCTGATGAGCCAATTGTCTAGGTAAGGGAAGACGTGGGCCCCTTGGAGGTGCACATGGGCGGCCACGACCGCCAGGCATTTTATAAAGACTATTGGAGAGGAGGCAAGGCCGAATGGTAGCACCCTGAACTGGTAGTGCTGCTCTCCTACCACAAAACTCAGGTAATGCCTGTGGGAAAGGTGGATCAGGATGTGGGTGTAAGCATCCTTGAGATATAAAGAGCAGAGCCTGGTGGAGGTAGGGCAGCAGTGTTCCAAGGGAGAGCACTTGAACTTCTCCCGCACCAGGAACTTGTTCAAGCTGTGCAGGTCCAGAATGGGGAGACCTCCTGTTCTTTTTGGTACAAGGAAATACCTCAAGTAGAACCCTTTTTCCAGAGGTGTTGGAGTACAGGTTCCACCACCCTGTCCCTGAGCAAGCCTGTGAGTTCTGTGGCAAGCAAGGTCTGGTGGAGAGGCTGTGGTGGCTCTCCTAGGAAGAAGTCTGGAGGGTTCTGCTATAGATGGAGGAAGTACCCCTCCTGCACCAACCTGCAGAACCCACTAGTCTGTGGTGATGCTGGCCCATCTGTGGGCGAAAGAGGCCAGTCGACCCCCTGTGGGCTGAGATGAGACTCCCAGGGGAGGGGAGGCCCAGTGCAGGAAATCAAAAGCATCCCCCCAGTTGGACAGGAGCTGGTGCCTGGGGCTTAGGAGCCTTGAGTTTCCCTGGCTTTTTGGTTGTGAGGCCTGGTGAGGCTGCCCCGAGTAAGGCTGTAGTGGCCGGTCTGGGGCTAGTCCTTTTTCCTCAGGAAAAAGGGCTTTTTCCCTGAGGATTTTTTCCTGGGGAGGGTCGAGGTCTTTTTGGACAGCCTCTGCCGGATCACTACCTCAGCCTCAATTTCCGCAGCCTTATCAGACATCGGTTTCCCGAATATGTTCTCACCATTGCAGGGGACATCCAGCAGCTTTTCCTGTACCCACTACTCCAGGTGCCGGGCTGAAGACTCGAACCTGTCATAGGCGGCACGGGAGAGGAATCTGGAACAGCCACGGATGCCTGCTGCTAGGGACTGGAACCGTTGCAGAGGTTCCCCAGCGAGGCCTGCCGAGAACCCCGAGAACTCCTGTATCAGGCACTTAAGGTACATTCCTTTGTACAATTCGTATGCCTGTATTCCGCACCTGAGCATGGTGCCCTGGTAGCACTTGCGCTCCATGGGGTCAAAGGCCTGCGCTTCCCTGCCGAGGGGAACGGAGGAGTAGGTCTTTTGACTCTTCAGTTTTTGCATGGACGACTCCACCACCATCGAGTTGTGGAGGAGTTGTGGCTTATGGAATCTGGAGCCCTTCCAGAAGCGGTAGATGGTATCCAGGCGCCGAATGACCACAAGTACAGAGGCTGGAGACCCCCACATCTGGAAGAGCAGTCTTTTGAGGATGGGTGGAACTGGCACTGTGAGTCTCTCCTTGGGAGGGGACTCATATTGTAGGATCTCAAGCTCCTCAGTGCGCGGGTCCTCCTCTGACTCCATCTGGATCGAGAGAGCCCGAGTCATGTCATGAACGAAGTCATAAGAGGCCACATCCTCAGGAGGGGAGTGGCACCGAGGCTCCAGGGGAGACTGCTTGGAGGGAATGTCCCAGTGTTGTGAGGTCTCCAGCAAGGCTTCATCCTCGGTCTCCCAGTCGGAGCCTGAGGGCATCGAGGAGTCAGACATGGGGCCAGCTCCGAGAAACCAGGCCCCCCCCCCCAAGGACCTGGGTTCGGACACCTGGAAACTTGCTGGGGAGGACTGGATCCCCAAGGAGCATGATCGAGACCTCGATCAACGCCAAGGACTTACCCGAGACCGGTGGTGCTCAGTGTCAAGTTCGACACCTGGAGGTCCCCCAGAGGCTGGGGGCCCGGTGTCAGGGCCAATGATGCTGGGGGGTTGACATCAATGCCTGCTGTGAGGCAAAGATAGAGGACAGGCTCTGCTCCTTGGCCGCCATGTGGGACTCAAGGACCAATGGCTGTGCAGCTCTTGGCGTGGACACCAAGACCCTTGGGTCCGACACCAACACTCTGGAGAGTGTATCCTCAAGGAGGACTATAGGCTCATGGATCCTGGCACGGTCTTCGCCAACTGAGGATTCTTATCTCGAGACTTTCTGAGGGTGCTGCACAGAGTCGCCTGAGTCCTGGCGAGGGACCTTGCCAGATTTGTTCAGAGGCACCGCCTTCGGGACCTTCTTCTTCTTTTTAGGATGGTCCAGGGCCACACTGGAGGAGCCACTGCCATGGGACTCCGAGGATGCCTGGACCTCTTGCAAAGGGCCAGCTTTGGGGCTCGGCAATGGGGAAGCCAGGCCAGAGTCAGATCTTGGAAACAGCTTCCTCTGCAACTCAGACAGCCTCCTATTGGTTTTAGGGGTCATGGCCTGGCACCGGTTACAGGTGGAATTGTCATGGTCTGGGCCCAGGCAGTGGATTCAGCAGACATGAGTATCAGTGATGGAAATAGTCTGCAGCGGTCACATTTATTGAATCCACCAGAAGACATGGTGGGAGAACACCTGGCCGGGATTGAGAACCCCCAGGCGAAAAATGGCGTGAAAGCTGGTTGAGGGAAAACCTAGAGAAGAAAAGAAAAAATGGGGAGCTGAGACCAGTGCCACAGGCACCACCTTGAGGTGGGAAGGAGACTGGTGCAGCACTGGAGGAAGAAAGAGAAGTTTGGCGCTTTTTCCGGGGAAGTAGAGGACTATGTCCATTGGGCTCAGCGGAAAAAAGGAGACTGAGCAAGATGGCACCCTTGGGCGGGAAGGGGACCACTCATGCGTGGTAGCATTACCAAAGGCTTTCTTTGGAAGCTGTGGAAATGCTCTGTGCGGGCTCCGTTGTTGCCGACGTCATCCATTTGTGAGGACTAACTTCCTGCTTGTTCCTGGAGAACGTAAGTTAGAAAGGTAACCAGGCCATTCATCAGGAAAGGAACCTGGAGAAGCAGGCCTCTTCACATGGTATCAGGGACTTCAAATACTGAAGATCAGGTCTGACGCAGCCATTTCCAAATGCTCCCTGATTTGTTGAAGGATACGCCTGAACAGGGCCCATGGTGGCAACCCATACAAAAGAGTTGACCACGGCAACTCTAACCAGAGTATTGACACCCTAATCTTAGCCCTTGAACCCATCACTCTGAGATTTATGTGTGAGAAAAGACCCATAGAGGGGACAGTGGCTGAGAGGCTCACCTCTACCTTCTCTAGTCCAGCAATGTACTGGGCTTAACTCTGATGCAGATGATACTGTGCCAAATGCACTTGCAGCTGGCACTGTTCTGGAAAGCCCAGCAGAACTCCCACACTGATCATTCCGCCCTGAAGGATGACATAAGCCACAACTGTGGCATTGTAGGGAGCATCTGCACTAACTGGTGCAAGGAAAACACAGGAAGATGACCACTCTAATGAACGGGCAGCAGCTGAACGTGTTTTGGTGATCCTGTCTGACTCTGCCTTGGATCACTGACCTCAAGCTAGGGAACCCAGACAGTGGGACCCCAACCAAACCCAAAGGCATCAGTTGCCATTATGCTGCTTCATGACAGCTCCAGCCATGATGGACTGATGTTAAAGTCATGCAAGCAAAGAGACCACTGAGCCAGTAGAACCCGCAGGATTGGACATAACCAGGTCCAAAGAGGGGGCCATAAAGATCAGATGTTTGAAAAAAACCTCTGGTCCTTGGAGAGCAACAATGCTGATAGACTAATCTAAGCAAAACACTCTTCCAGCTTGGGTGTTGAACCTTGAACTCAGGAACTGAAATCAGACTGCTAATGTCGCAGACCATTACCCAACTGAGAACTTTGGGAAAATGAGCCTCTCAGACCAGCAGCCTGCCAGCTTCAGCCTGAGACTCCAGTTGCTCGAGTAGGGATATCCATGAATGTTCTCTTATCTGTGGGTGTATCACCACTATGGTCTCTGAAAATGAAAATGTTTGCCCAGAATGACTACCCACCTCTTCTGTACTGCCTAGGACCTCTCTTTCCTGGACCCATCTGTTTCCTTCTCTCCTTCCACTTAGGCTCTTTTTCTCTTTAGTCCTGAATGGGTGTGCACTTTTCTGTCTGGCATTGCAGTTCCTTTTTTGTTTCTGGCTTTTCTTATATATATTACTGTTATTGTAAACCACCCAGATGGCTCCCAATGGGTGGTCTATCAACTGTTTTAATAAAGATAAAGATATTGACGCCCCCTTACGGAAGCATGAAGGCGGCTCAGGGATGTCCTCAAACTGCTTGTATGACTGCTGATAGCCCTCCCCCCCAATAAGAAATGAGGCTACCTGTGACACCTCAAAGGGCAGGAGGAAGAAGGGTCTATGGACCTGCAAAGTCTGTGAAGGGCAAGGATGAGAGCAAACAGCCTGAAAGAAAGAGGAGGAAGGATGCCGGAAAGAATCCTGGGCCTATCTTCCAGCACACGCGTGGTCTCCTTCTTAAGACTCTGTCAACTTCAAGGACCTTCAAGAGAAGCTTGAACAACCCAGCTTCATAAGCAGCAACAATGGTCCAGTAGCAAGCCCAAGCCATCCTCGAATCACCATGAGCGCCAGGAGTCCTCGAGCTGCACAGTATATTGGTTCCATCTAGAAGGCCGCAACCAACCTAAGATGAACAAGAGCTAAATCTAGAACGCAAGCTGCCAAGACCCACAGACTGAAGGTGTTTTTTGTTTTTTTAAACAACCAGTGGCTGGCCTCAACCCAGTGACCTCAGGCAGAGACATCACAGCTCTATTGACCAAAGCCACCACATACAAGAAGCAACTGAGAAAGCCACTATCAAAAGCACCTCAATCAGTCTGTCCCTATGATCCCTGGGAGGTTGCGCTGTCTTCCACTAGAAAAACCAGTGTACCTCGTAAACATTGTTTTCCAAGGCAGCGGACCATGGGAACCAAAGTCACCTACCCAAGACCTCCTGGATGAGGTCTAAAGACCATCTCTCCTCAGGTCAGCATCCAATGACCCCCCCCCCCCTTTGCTTTGTGCAAACCACCTTCTGGGGACTCTGTTGGAAATGAGAAGGCTCGAGCAAGCACATCAATGCCCCCTCCCCCCTGCATAGGACCACCTGTGACCATGTTGTCTTCCCCAGTGAAAGACCAGTAAGTCAGAAAAGCAGGGACCTAGGAAACTAGGATGGGAAGAACAATAACCATTCAATGACTTGTCCCCCAGCTTTAAGAGGAGGACAAAGTTATCTCCACTCAAGGAAAAAAGCTGCCAGAACTGCCATGGAGGTCCGCCTCCTGAGTCTCCTGGGACTGCAAAACTATCTAGGCAGCTTCAGGCAGCAATCTGAAAACTCCCTGGAATGTTAGTGCTTTATGAAGTGTCTGCCTCCCCCAAGGACCCCTGTGATTCAGACCACACAGGCCATAAGTGATCATGAGACCTAAGGCGGACTAGTAAAGCATCCTGAGCAGGTCCCGCCATTAAAATGGTGCACGTTCCCACAGAACTGGGGGTACCGCAGGCTACACACAGGTAGGAAAAAAGGAACAAAGAATATGTAGAGGGAAGGGTACTGCCGGCTCCATACCACCTGAGAAGACAGCTGCCGCAGAAAACGTCTTGACAAAATCATGGCCATGCAGCCACAAGAAAAAAGGCAGGGAGCTCACAGAAAGACAAGCCTCGAACTCCCAATGTCAGGGAGGCTGAAAGCCCTTCAGACTGCTGATCCAACACTTTCCCATAGGAGTGCAGCACAGATTCACACATGTTCCTGATGTCAGAGGGAAGCTGCAGGAGCCTCGATCTAGGGACGTGTTCAAGTGTAGCTGCACTAGCTTCAGCAAGGGATGACAGCATCATGTCCACATCAACACAGGGCCATCGCTACTGTGAAGTCGGCTGCAAACGCACCTTGTTTTCTGCACTTCATGGGGCTGTGCCGGCATGGGAGTTGCACTAGCATGGGCCTGGCGGCTGCAAGCCCTACAGATCAAATGTGTTTTGCTCTTCTGCAGTTACTGCTAGGAAACCCCCCAACCACGGCAGGCAAGCATGCAGATGGCATGCCATGGGCTCCCTCCAATTGAAGTGATACAAAGAAGGTGATCCAGTTGCAAAGCAAGTACAGCTGCCTTCACATGCGCACCTAGTACCTCACAGGTTCTCTCTCGGTCTAGCGACAGTCTGAAGCACCTCAACTGATACCTCTTAGGCACAGGAGTGCTGTAGGTGGCATGCATACCTCTCTCAGAAACAGGTCAACTGACCTCTCTTAGGCCCAGGAGTGCTGTAAGCAGCATGAGTTCCTTTCACAGCAGCACCTCAACTGCCCTCTCTTAACCACAGGAATGCTGTAGGCCATGAGTAGGAAGGGGGGGGGGGGAGGAACTGAAACAAAACACTGCTCTAATGATGCCCTTATGCATTCTTTTTTTTAAATAAAAATAAAAGAAATAAATTAAGGAAAAATCCAAATGGATTCAGCCAAGGTGGTCACCTATACTCAACTGATCCAACTGACCAGGAGACCTCCCTCACAAGAAGCGGGAAACTCAAGTGGAGCAATCAAAAACACACCCTGGAGAACATCCACCAAAAGGCTCGACAGGAAGGTGCCTCTAAAGTCCAGGGGCCTAAAACTCCAGCTGCACCAGACAGCAACCACCATCTGCAGGAGACAGAGAAAATACTGGAAGGTGCCCCTAGCTGCACCAGCCTTTGTACCCTTCATAATGTCACTAGTGATATCACTGGCATTTTCTGATCTCTCTCTGTCTGTCATCTGCTGGTTGGGAAGCACAATCCACTTGTCTGTACTGGTCTAGCAGGATGATCTGGAACATAGTCCATAATAAGATAATGTAAATTGTCTTGCCTCGAGCTGTATTGTGGAGGGTGGGGGGTGGGGGGGTGGAGTGAAAGTCAGTTTATGTATTGATAGCAAATACTTCTGGATGCGGTTTGTGGAATTAATAGATCAGAAAGGTAAGTTGGTAGTTATGTATTAATGGGAACATTTTGCAACGAATCCTGAAAGTAATTAGTAGCCAGTGGAAAGGTTTTAGTGCCAGAGCAGCGTCCTGCAGCAGTGCTCTGAAGAAGATGGCATCAATGTATAGAGAATTGCTTTATCCCTTCGAAAAGGGAGTTACACTAATCTAACTGGATTAGTACTAGTGCATAAGTAAGGATCTTCTAATGGGGTTGTTCAAGTAGTGGTTTTATTAATTGTATTGGTCTATGGGCAAAATGAGAGGATTTGACATTCTGTAGATATTTGGTTGTCAAATGTTAAGAGTCTATTTTGAATCCCAAGATCATGAGGCAGTCACAGAAGGGCATGGGGGAATTATTGATATTAGGCGAAACTGTAGAGGTAGGAAGTCAGTGAGAGATCCACATTGCTTTGCACTTGGTGGAGTAGCCAGCCTACAACTTTTCAAAGTTACACTGTAGGTTGAGAGATTCAGGGAGAAGTAATCTGGAAATAGTCTGGAAAGTAAAATCCACCAAGTTCTAAGTTTTGTATAAAAGTGGTTAGTTGTGCTAACAGATTAAAGAGGGTTGGTACAAGTATAGTTCTGTGAGGGAGTCCAAGGGGAAGGTGTGAGTAATCCTGACCATGTAGGTGTAATTCTGAAGGTAGGAGGTAAATCATGCAAGAACAGTGTCCTTAAAACCTAACCTTGAGAGGTGTTCTAGGAGTAGAGTTGGATAGACTAAGTCAAAGACTGCATGCAAGTCAAGGGATATTATAAGAGCTGATTGATTTCTCTCAAGTGTCCATTGAGGGGTATTGTTTACTAAGGTGCATTAGGCTTTTGCAGCTAACGCCGGACGATAGATACATAAAGCTGGCAGTTAGCTGCAAAATTCCCGTGGTGTCTGCAGGGGCGCTCCCAATATTTTCCCTGCAGAAACCATGGGGAAAACACAGGGGATCACGGGGTGGCAGTTTTGCAGATACAGCTAACACACCCATTGAGGTGGCACTAGGTATACCAGCAATGTCGGGGTGGCAGTTTTGCAGATAGAGCTACACCACCCACTGAGGTGGCACTAGGTATGCCAGCAGTGTCGGGGTGGCAGTTTTGCAGATACAGCTACACCAGCCATTGAGGTGGCACTAGGTATACCAGCAGTGTCTGCAGCTTTAGTGATTGCTGGGATCACGGGGTGGCAGTTCTGCAGATACAGCTACACCAGCCATTGAGGTGGCACTAGGTATACCAGCAGTGTCTGCAGCTTTAGTGATTGCTGGGATCACGGGGTGGCAGTTCTGCAGATACAGCTACACCAGCCATTGAGGTGGCACTAGGTATACCAGCAGTGTCTGCAGCTTTAGTGATTGCTGGGATCACGGGGTGGCAGTTTTGCAGATACAGCTACACCAGCCATTGAGGTGGCACTAGGTATACCCAGCAGTGTCTGCAGCTTTAGTGATTGCTGGGATCACGGGGTGGCAGTTCTGCACATACAGCTACACCAGCCATTGAGGTGGCACTAGGTATACCAGCAGTGTCTGCAGCTTTAGTGATTGCTGGGATCACGGGGTGGCAGTTTTGCAGGTACAGCTACACCAGCCATTGAGGTGGCACTAGGTATACCCAGCAGTGTCTGCAGCTTTAGTGATTGCTGGGATCACGGGGTGGCAGTTTTGCAGGTACAACTACACCAGCCATTGAGGTGGCACTAGGTATACCCAGCAGTGTCTGCAGCTTTAGTGACTGCTGGGATCACGGGGTGGCAGTTTTGCAGGTACAGCTACACCAGCCATTGAGGTGGCACTAGGTATACCAGCAGTGTCTGCAGCTTTAGTGATTGCTGGGATCACGGGGTGGCAGTTTTGCACATACAGCTACACCAGCCATTGAGGTGGCACTAGGTATACCCAGCAGTGTCTGCAGCTTTAGTGATTGCTGGGATCACGGGGTGGCAGTTTTGCAGGTACAGCTACACCAGCCATTGAGGTGGCACTAGTTATACCCAGCAATGTCTGCAGCTTTAGTGACTGCTGGGATCACGGGGTGGCAGTTTTGCACATACAGCTACACCAGCCATTGAGGTGGCACTAGGTATACCAGCAGTGTCTGCAGCTTTAGTGATTGCTGGGATCACGGGGTGGCAGATCTGCACATACAGCTACACCAGCCATTGAGGTGGCACTAGGTATACCAGCAGTGTCTGCAGCTTTAGTGATTGCTGGGATCACGGGGTGGCAGTTTTGCAGATACAGCTACACCAGCCATTGAGGTGGCAATAGGTATACCAGCAGTGTCTGCAGCTTTAGTGATTGCTGGGATCACGGGGTGGCAGTTTTGCAGGTACAGCTACACCAGCCATTGAGGTGGCACTAGGTATACCAGCAGTGTCTGCAGCTTTAGTGATTGCTGGGATCACGGGGTGGCAGTTCTGCAGGTACAGCTACACCAGCCATTGAGGTGGCACTAGGTATACCAGCAGTGTCTGCAGCTTTAGTGACTGCTGGGATCATGGGGTGGCAGTTCTGCACATACAGCTACACCAGCCATTGAGTTGGCACTAGGTATACCAGCAGTGTCTGCAGCTTTAGTGACTGCTGGGATCACGGGGTGGCAGTTTTGCAGATACAGCTACACCAGCCATTGAGGTGGCACTAGGTATACCAGCAGTGTCTGCAGCTTTAGTGATTGCTGGGATCACGGGGTGGCTGTTCTGCACATACAGCTACACCAGCCATTGAGGTGGCACTAGGTATACCAGCAGTGTCTGCAGCTTTAGTGATTGCTGGGATCACGGGGTGGCAGTTCTGCACATACAGCTACACCAGCCATTGAGGTGGCACTAGGTATACCAGCAGTGTCTGCAGCTTTAGTGACTGCTGGGATCACGGGGTGGCAGTTTTGCAGATACAGCTACACCAGCCATTGAGGTGGCACTAGGTATACCAGCAGTGTCTGCAGCTTTAGTAATTGCTGGGATCACGGGGTGGCAGTTTTGCAGCTACAGCTACACCAGCCATTGAGGTGGCACTAGGTATACCAGCAGTGTCTGCAGCTTTAGTGATTGCTGGGATCACGGGGTGGCAGTTTTGCAGGTACAGCTACACGAGCCATTGAGGTGGCACTAGGTATACCAGCAGTGTCTGCAGCTTTAGTGATTGCTGGGATCACGGGGTGGCAGTTTTGCAGATACAGCTACACCAGCCATTGAGGTGGCACTAGGTATACCCAGCAGTGTCTGCAGCTTTAGTGATTGCTGGGATCACGGGGTGGCAGTTTTGCAGATACAGCTACACCAGCCATTGAGGTGGCACTAGGTATACCAGCAGTGTCTGCAGCTTTAGTGATTGCTGGGATCACGGGGTGGCAGTTCTGCACATACAGCTACACCAGCCATTGAGGTGGCACTAGGTATACCAGCAGTGTCTGCAGCTTTAGTGATTGCTGGGATCACGGGGTGGCTGTTCTGCACATGCAGCTACACCAGCCATTGAGGTGGCACTAGGTATACCAGCAGTGTCTGCAGCTTTAGTGATTGCTGGGATCACGGGGTGGCAGTTCTGCAGATACAGCTACACCAGCCATTGAGGTGGCACTAGGTATACCAGCAGTGTCTGCAGCTTTAGTGATTGCTGGGATCACGGGGTGGCAGTTCTGCACATACAGCTACACCAGCCATTGAGGTGGCACTAGGTATACCAGCAGTTTCTGCAGCTTTAGTGATTGCTGGGATCACGGGGTGGCAGTTTTGCAGATACAGCTACACCAGCCATTGAGGTGGCACTAAGTATACCAGCAGTGTCTGCAGCTTTAGTGATTGCTGGGATCACGGGGTGGCAGTTTTGCAGGTACAGCTACACCAGCCATTGAGGTGGCACTAAGTATACCAGCAGTGTCTGCAGCTTTAGTGATTGCTGGGATCACGGGGTGGCAGTTCTGCACATACAGCTACACCAGCCATTGAGGTGGCACTAGGTATACCAGCAGTGTCTGCAGCTTTAGTGATTGCTGGGATCACGGGGTGGCAGTTCTGCACATACAGCTACACCAGCCATTGAGGTGGCACTAGGTATACCCAGCAGTGTCTGCAGCTTTAGTGATTGCTGTGTTATGTTTACGTCTGCAGTAATTGTGTGTTGCAGGCATGCCCACTCTCTGCCCTAATCATGCCTACTTCCTGCCCAGGCCTGCAGCTACTGTGTGAAATACAGACATTGCAGAAAATTGCTGCAATGTCTTCTGCATTTGGCCAGTGTTAGCTGCTACTACTGCGTGATCATCCTGTGTAATCCCAACGTTAACAGTTAATGTGCTTTAGGAAACATAACCTTGAATCTCATCAAGTAGACAGATGAGTAATGCTTCAGTGGAGTGGCCAGGGCAAAAACCTGCCTGTCTAAGATGTGGGGCATTTGTCTGCTTGAGAAATGTGGAGGGCTGGTAGACAATCTTTTCAAGTACTTTTGATGGAAAAAGAAGATTAGAAACTGGACAAGTTTGCTTCAAGTGAAGGAGCCAAAGAATTTTGCTTGAAGACAGCCTGAATGGTGACATGTTTTCAATAAACTGTTCTTTATTATTGCCAGGAGTAAAGGGCATAGGCCTGCTGTTGGGCTTTTCGTAAGTGTTGGGGGGATATTATCTGCCTGAGTAAAGGGTCTCTTCACAGTGGCTGATGGAAGATTCTGAGGCTGCATTAAAAGATGATCATGTATGAGTGTGGATGGCAGGCCATGGATCAGTTTGGGAAACGCGTAGTTACATACCTGTAACAGGTGCTCTCCGGGAACAGCAGGAATTTAGTGTTAACATACAGGTGATGTTGGTACCGACAGAGCCTGCATGGGAACGCTCCCCAGCATCCAATAGGAAAGCCTTTAGGAGCATCCCACTGCGCCTGCGTAGCTGCCTTCCCACCTTTCCAGCTCTCCCTCATCAGTTGAGTTTGTAGCCGAGATAAAAGGAGAGAAAAAAAAATATCTACAACTCCTAGGGGAGGAGGATGTGTTGTGAAGACTAAATTCCTGTTGTTCCCGGACATCACCTGTTACAGGTGAGTAACTACGCTATCTCCAGGAACAAGCAGGAAGATAGTCTTAACATATGGGACTCCCTAGCAATAAGATGCCAGAGAAATGATTCAGGACCAGCGGAGGTCTGCCTCAGGGTAGGCCTAAAGAGGTCATGGATCCTCCATGGATGTCTGGTTATCGAATTCCAGGACAGAGGGTAGGAGTTGCTCTAAGTCTGAAAGAGATGCTAGAGAACAGTTTGGCCAAAAATGGCATCCCAGTGGGAGTCCTTGTGCAGACAGTAGTGAGCAGCAAAGATATGCACCGAAGATCAAGTTGCTGCTTTGCAAATTTCGTCAATAGCTACAGAATGTAAACTTTCCATCGAGGTAGCCATGGCTCGAACATTATGGGTTGTGAAATGACCCTCGAGGGAGAGTCCTGCTGCATCATAAGCAAAAGTGATACAATCTGCTATCCATTTGGAGAGAGTACGTTTGGAGACTGGTAACCTAGGAGACTAGGGTCAAAGGAGATGAATAGTTGAGAAGCCTTTCGGTGCTCCTGAGTCCTCTAAAGATAAAATGCTAAAGCACATTTACAATCAAGAGTGTGGAGGGTTGCCTCTGCCCTAGATGAATGTGGTCTAGGGAAAAACTGACTGGTTCAAATAGAAAGGCGAGACCACCTTTGGCATAAAGTGAGGCTGAGTCCTAAAGACTACCTTATCATGGTAGAACCGTGTGTATGGTGGATCAGCTACCAAGGTCTGAAGCTCACTAATGCTCCTTGCTGAAGTGAGGGCGATGAGGAAGATGACCTTCCATGTCAGAAACTTAAGTGACGTAGTGTCTAAATGTTCAAAGGGCGGCTTGAGAAGTTGCCCTAGAACAACATTCAGGTCCCATGCCACTGGTGGTGGTTTAATGGGAGGCTTGGTTAGAAAATGACCTCTCATGAAGCATGCTACGAGCTGCTGAGAGAAGATGGGTTGTCCATCTAAGGGCATGTGAGAGGCCACAATTGCACTTAGGTGTACTTTTACCGAAATGATTTGGAGTCCAGATGATGAAAGGTGGAGGAGATACTGAAGCAATGCCTCCACCAGAGCTGAGAAGGGATTAAGATTGTTCTGAGAATACCAGATAGAAAACCTACACCACTTAAAAGCATAGGATCATCTGGTTGATGGCTTTCTAGAAGTTAAGAGGATGTCCTTAACCTCTTGGGAAAGGTTAATACCTTGAAAGGCTATGCCTTCAGCAGCCATGCTGTGAGATGGAGAGACTGCAGATTGGGATGGAGCAGCATCCTCTCCTCTTGAGAGAGGAGATCTGGAGCAGATCCCAGATCTATGGGTTGAGTCTGAGACAGACATAGCAGGAGAGGGTACCATGGCTGACGTGGCCAGCGTGGGGCTAGGAGTATCATGAAGCCCCTGTTCGCCTGGAGTTTGAAGAGAGTCTGGGGAATCAGGGGAATGAGAGGGAAGGCATAAAGGAAGCCGTGTCCCCAGTGACGATGAAAAGCATCCACCTCTTGGTTGTCCGACGCAGTAGTCCTAGTACAGAAGTAAGGGAGTTTGGCATTCTGAGGAGTGGCAAAGAGGTCTATCTCTGGAGTCCCCCAGGTCTGAAAGATGTAGGACACTATCTCTACATGAAGAAACCATTCGTGGGGAAGGAGGTTCAACTTAATCTATCTGCTAAGACATTGTGTTTGCCCAAAAGATACATTGCTTGAAGGTGAATGTGATGATGTATGGCAAAAGACCAGAGATCTAGAGCCTCCTTGCAGAGGGACCAAGAACCTGTTCCGCCTTGCTTGTTCATTTAGAACATGGCGATTTGGTTTTCGGTTTGGACTAGAACTCTTTGGTGATGTAAGCGGTCCTGGAATACCTTGAGAACATTGAAGATGGCTCAGAGCTCCAGTAGATTTATCTGGAATTGAGACTCCTGCTGTGACCAGAGGCCCTGAGTAGAGAGAGATCCCAGATGGGCTCCCCAGCCCAGTTTGGATGCGTCCGTTGTCAGGGTGCATTGATGTGCAGGCATCTGAAAAGGTGACCCTACAAGGAGATTTTCTGGGGAACACCACCACTGGAGAGATGTAATCAGAGGGGTAGAGACTTATCTTATCCCCTAGGTGACCTGAGGCTTGAATCCACTAGGATGCCAGAGTCCATGTGAAGACGGGCATAGGGAATTACAAGCACCGCTGATGCCATATGACCCAGAAGTTGTAGCATTTCTCAAGCAGTGAGATAGTCCTTGAGACATGCCTGAGATGCCAATTCATTGAGACGAGTGCAGCGGAGTTGGGGCAGAAATGCCCTTGAGGCATTGATAGCATTCCCATAGAATACAGCAATCTGATGCAGCTGTTACCGTACTTACAAGGCTCTGCCAAGAAATATGGAAGACAACATCATCGCCAACTGACTGGAAAAGATCTGTGTGTTTATACCAATACTAAAGAAAGGTGATCCAACTGACTGTGGAAATTATCGCACAATCGTTCTGATCCCACATGCCAGCAAGATTCTACTGAAGATTATTCAAAAGAGACTACAACCATACCTGGAACAAGAACTACCTGAAGTGCAGGCAGGGTTCAGGAAAGGGCGAGGAACGAGAGACATCATTGCGGATGTGAGATGGATCCTTGAAAAGACTAAAGAATACCAAAAGGATATCTATTTGTGCTTTATCAACTATAGCAAAGCTTTTGACTGTGTAAACCATGAGAAACTCTGGGCCACATTAAGAAGCATGGGTATACCAGAACACCTGATCGTACTCTTGCACAATCTGTACATTGATCAAGAAGCAACAGTTCGAATGGAACAAGGAGAAACAGAATGGTTTAAAATAAGCAAAGGTGTAAGACAAGGCTGCATACTTTCCCCCTGTTTAATTTATATGCAGAACAAATCATCAGAGAAGCAGGATTGTATGAAGACAACAGAGGTGTGAAGATTGGTGGAAGACTCATCAACAACCTTCGCTATGCTGATGATACCACATTACTGGCTGAAAGTGAAGATGATCTGAAACATTTGCTTCTCACAATCAAAGAACATAATCTCAAAATGGGCCTGCACCTTAATGTAAAGAAGACAAAGATCATGACAACTGGCATAATCAACAGGTTCATCGTTGAAGGAGAAGAAATTGAAATCGTGAACAACTTTAACCTACTTGGATCAACTATCAATAAAGAAGCAACAAGCAGTCAAGAAATCAGACGACGCATTGCTCTTGGCAGAATGGCTATGAAAGACCTAGATAAGATTCTCAAGAGCAGAGATGTCTCTCTCCATACAAAGATTTGACTTGTTCAAGCCATGGTATTTTCAATAACATCATATGGATGTGAAAGCTGGATAGTGAAAAAGATAGACAGGAAGAAAATTGATGCCTTTGAATTATGGTGCTGGCAGCGAATACTGTGTATACCATGGACTGCCCAAAGAACAAACCAGTCGGTACTAGAGGAGATCAAACCTAAGCTTTCTTTAGAAGCTCAGATGACAAGACTTCGACTTTCATACTTTGGACACATCATGCAAAGAGAGAGATCATTAGAGAAAGACATCATGCTTGGCAAGATAGAAGGTCAATGCAAAAGAGGAAGGCCAGCAATGAGATGAATCGATACAATAACAGCAGCTAAGGGGACCAGTCTGTCAACAATGAGCCGCCTGACTGAAGACCGAACACAATTTAGGATAGCTATCCAGAGGGTCGCCATGAGTCGACTCCGACTCGACAGCACTTAACAACACATGCACTAGCTACTGGAACTAGACTTAACACCAGTGAATTCTTGCCTCAGTGCCATCGACCACTGGCTCTCTGCAAATCAATTAAAACTTAATCACACTGAGAAAGAACAGTTACTATCACTCCCATAACAGATGCTTAAACTACAACAGTAAACTCCATATAAAAATTCTGGAATATACCAATGATTCTAAACTTACTTTCTCAGCTCGCAGTCATGAGATAATCTTTTCTTACCTCCAGGTTTTGCGCCGAATAAAAGTGTTTCTCAGTCCTGCTACACTCAGGGTTGGTCTGTTCACTGGGCAAGCTACGCGGCCACCTAAGGTGGGCAGCTTTGTGCTGCTGCTTTGTTGCCTGCTGCAGGCCATATGCTTTGGCACACATGACCTGCTGTTTCTGATTCCTCTCCGACAACTAAATGGCAGAAGGGGTCAGAAGCAGCAGACCATGTGTGCTGAAGCACACGGGCTGCCGCAGGCAACAAAGTGGCAGCAAAAAGCTGCAGCTTTTAAAATACATCCCCTGCAAGACAGATTCGGCAACAGCAGGGGGCGGTGGGGGCTGGGGTTTCTGCCTGGGGCGGCAGAAACCCTTGGGCCGGCCCTGGCCACACTCCATACCTTCATCCTTATACTGATCATGTCATATCTCAACTATTGCAATATGATTTAGAACAGTATCACCAGCTCTAATCTTTCTAAACTTCAACTTCTTCAAAATGCAGCTAATAAACTTCTTTGTAATGTCACCAAATATGACCACGTCACATCTCTCTTAGGGGCATGCTTATTAAAGTGTGCTAAATTAATGCGTATTAGCGCAGAGGACCGCACTAGTTGTTGGGGGGCGTGTCCACATATCCCCCCTGCAGTTACCAAATTGGAGCTGCACTTTATGCGCTGTTCCTTGCCTCTTGTGGACACGACAGTTGCTTCGAGAGAGCATGCTTTTGAGGTGAGCACCTGGACAGCTCATCTCTGAAGAGGCCTTAAGTGCGCCCTCACTCATGGAACTAAATCCAGCGTCACTGCCTTGAAGCCTAAAAGCTGGAGGTAGTGCCACGCCAATGGGGCTTCCTGTGTAAGAACTGCTGAACCCGTCTCTGTACTTTCCTGGGTCTGTCCAGCAGCAGAGACATAATCCCTCTCTGTGTGTCAAAAAGAGTCCTTAAATACATAAGGCTTTGCGATGGCACTTACTTGCCTTGGAGAAAGCCTATCATGCGTTGCATCACTTCTTGACTCTCCTGCGCCAACTTTGCCCTGATCAACCAATCATCCAGGTACGGATGCACCAATACTCCTTCGTGCCACAGGGCAACCAACATTACCTTCACAAAAGTCCTTGGTGTGGTCGCCAGGCCAAACGGCAGAGTCTGGAACTAAAAGTGTCCCCCTGGCACTGTGAAGCGCAAGAACCATTGATGTTCTGGCCGAATGGGGATATGAAGAAATGCCTCCGTGAGATCCAGAGCTGTCAAAAACCCGTCCTCTCTCATGGCCACTATCACCAACTGCAAGGTTTCCATGTGAAAGCGAGGCACCCGTAAGGCCTCATTGACCCGCTTCAGGTCTAGGATTGGACAAAAGGACCCTTCCTTTTTGGATATGATGAAATAGATGGAGTATCGACCTGAACTGCACTGGCTTGGAGGTACGTTGACTACTACCTCTAACTGGATAAGTCTTGGCAAGGTGTCTGCCACTGCCTAGACCTTGGTTGGCGCCTTGCACAAAGACAACATAAAGGCATCGGGAATATGCCATGCAAACCCCATAGCTTATCCTTTCTTATCATCTCTAACACCCTCTGGTTGGAAATAATTTGGATCCAAGCGGAGTAAAACTGTTGTAGCTGACCTCCTACCAGAACCAACTCTCCCTGGGTCTACTTCACATCACTGCAGCTTCTTAGGGGCTGACCCAGCTCCTGAATAATAACTTCTGCCTGTGCCACTGCCCCCTCAAAAAGACTACTCCCCTTGAGGGGTAGCGAGTACGTTGAAATGGAGCAAACTGGACCACTTGGAATCTTTGGAAATCTCTAAACTGTCCTCTGATGGGAGCCAAGAACTTCCCACTCTTGGGCTTGTCCTCCAGCAACCTTGCCCATTTGGTTTCTCCTAGATCCTTCACCACCTTCTCCAATGCTTCTTCAAACAGCAACTTATCCTTGAAAGGCAGTTTACTGAGCCGAATCTTTGAGGATACATCCACTGACCAAGTCCACCCCCGGAGAAACTGCCTCGCTGCCATTACAGAGGCCAGACACCCTTATCAAATCATAAAAGGCATCTGCCAAATACAAGGACCCCGACTCCAACTTAGTCGCCTCCAATGGTGTATGGTACAGCGACTGCTCCACCTCAGGCACATTCTATGTCCATTGTAAACACGCCTGTACCACGTAAGCCCTGCAAAAGGAGGCCTGTAAGGTCAAGGCAATAATGTTGAAGACCTGCTTTAGCAGATTCTCTAGCTTCCTGTCCTGGGCATCCTTCAAGGCTGCTCTGCTCTTGACCAAGATGGTTGTCTTCTTGATAACCACCAAAACCAAGATATTACCTTTGGCAACTTTAGAAGCTCCCTCTCAGCAGGCGAAACAAGGTACAATTGAGTCATTGCTCTACCCCCCCCCCCTTCAAACCAGCCTCTGGCACCTCCCATTCCGTGTCAATCATCTCCTTGATCACTCTATGCACTGGAAAGGCATTTTGAGGTGTACAAATGCCCTGCAATAGGGGATCCTCCAGCACAACCTCATCCCCCAAGCCACCAAAGGGAATATTCAGAGCACTTAAGGAGTGAACAGTTAGGGAGGCTACCTCTTCCTGGTGGAACACCCACACAATGTTTGGGTTCTCTCCCAGAGGGATCTCTCCTTCCTTGAGGTCCTTTGGAGAGGAGCCTCCCTACAGACCTGAAAAGCCCTCTAGCAGGTCTTCAAAGCCTGGACCCCTGATCCTCCAGTGGTTTGTCCTCCAGCCACTGACATTTAGCTGCAGGCTCAGGGGTCTCCTTCTCCACTGCCATCCGCTCAGAAATCCTAGGAGATGCCCAGCTGCCAACTGAGGAGCTCCCCGGGCCCTGTCTCATACAATAGGCCTAGTGGAGTAGTAGTACAAAATCAGGTGAAAAAACCTGCATGGGAGCACACTGTTGAGATACAGTTTCCCCCTCTTTGAGTCTCCTCGCAGCCATGGAAAATTGCTGCTGTCCTCTGAGGAGGCCTCATCTGTGTGCTGACCTGCGTGCAAAATGGCCACCGTTCCCGCCATCAGCGAGAGCACCTGTGGCTGAGGGGAAGGGGCTGAGAGTCGACCTCCGAACCTGGCTGAGAATCCCCCCAGTGTGATCTGGCACTGCAAAAAAGATCCTCTGCGGCCCAGTCCTCAGCTATACACATGCGGCAAAAAACAACTTCTGACAGGGTCCCCCTCTGGCTGCGACATGAAATGCATAAGGGCTTGCAGACGGCATGACTCAGCGTGGCAAGAAGAGAACTGAAAGAAACCAATGAAACAAAGTAAAAAGGAACCCCTGCAAAGACTGCATTGCCGGATCCCCCAACGGAACCCAACTCACCTGCTCCCCAAATGTCGGGTTACCCGCAAAGACATGCCTTACCAAGCCGGCCGCTTTCCACTTACGTTTGTGCCTGGAATGCAGTTAGACTCTCTTTCTTCCTTTCTTCTTTTTTTTTTCAATTAAAGAGCCAGCCATTAAATATCAAACCTTCGCTTCAGCAGCAGCTAGCAGAGCAGGAATTCCTCGGCCCAATAGGCCCCAAGCAGGCAGTTTTCCCTTCAGCAGAACCTACCACTGATTTAACAAATCAGGTTTCTATGTGATGTGATACTCTCCTCTCAAATTAAGGCTAACCAGTCCAAATATTTGTCCTTAATATCTCTTTTGTTTTCTTTTTTCCCTTAAAGTCCTAACAGTGGCGTCCAGACTACACAGAAGCTCATCACCATCTGCTAAAGACTGAGAATACTGGCATGAGAGGAGGCGCTCAGACTCTATATACTGTGAAATCATAAAAGCCTGGCATTCTCAGTCTCCATCTGCTGGTAATGGGACATAACCCATGAGTCTCAACTGGACTGGAGGGATGATAAGGAAATTATTAATTCTAGCACACCTACTTGTCCTCCCCACAAAACATATGGCACATTCAGAATCCACCCCCATCAAGTCTTTCTACTGTCTGTCCATTCTGAAACTCTCTTTCTCTGTATCTTAGAAAGGAAACGTCCTTTAGGAAATTTACACACATGCTATTACCAAGTGGCTTTCAATATAGATGGCTAGCTTCACAACAGAGTGTTAGATACCCTGGACCCCTTTTTTTATTCCATCTCATTTTACCTTCCTCCTCCTCGATCTTTTCAGTTTTCTTTTTATTATTAGACAGTCATTTGTCAAATTGTATTTTATTGATGCCCTTCTTCCATTCATCTCCTTCTACCCTATACTAATTTTTAGATTATCGTTAACCTCTTTGATGGCCCAGATAAGATGCTACAGTATATCAAGACAAGTGATAAACAATAGAGGCTCTGAACCTTAGTGCCTAATTTAGGAGCCTCTAATGAGATGTTCAGCCCTCTTAGAATATCATTCTCAAAGTTCTTACCTGTAAAAGTGTTCAAAGGTGTTAGCTAGTTCCAGGCCAGAGAGGAACAGCACAGGCTCCAGAAACTGCTGCAGGTCTCTCAGTGTCTCCATATTGGAGGAGTCCTTCCAACTTTCCTGGATACGCCGATCAATGTAACGAGCAAACTGCTCACTGACCTATGAGAGAAGCATACACAATGACCCATAAAAACCTATGAGCTATGGAAAGCATCATACAGTTGCCGAGAGGCAACAGTTGGAAACTCAGTGACGCAGGGAAAACAGTTATAAAACAGTGGAATATGAAGAATTGTTGCTAGGGAAAGTAGCTGTAAACCTCTGGGATAAAAAGACCAGCTTACAGGGACTCAAGGAAAATAGCTACAAAGCAAACTTCATGAGGCTAAGAGGGGTTCATTGCACGATATAAAAAAGCCAGAAAAATTACCACATCATGTGATCTTCCTGATATCTTTAAAAAATGGATATTTCTGTTATATTTATATATTGCTGGGTGAGGGATTGGGTTATGTTTTGTTGCTTTTGTAGAAGGGTATTTTTATTTTTTATAATTTAAACTTTATTAAATTTTACATTAAACATCAGAAAATACTCTGACCAAGCATCAGAATTACATGAAACACAATAAAGCAACCTCACAGGAGGATAACAGGTAAATATACAACTTACTGGAACAGACCACAAAGAAAAACACCTCAATATGATCCAAGAAAAAAGCAATAACAATAATCTGGCATGTTACACCATCATACAGTAACGCCCTACGCCTTTTCTGGGTGTCTCTAGCCAAATCTGGAAAAATTAAAATTTTTGAGCCCATAAACTGAGATACCAACATTTTACGGAAATACAATTTAAGTACAGTGTTCCTATCCGATTCAAAGGCGAAACTAACCAACAAAGTAGCCCTACTGGTCACCACCTCTAAGGAACTCTCCAAAAAATCTGAAAGTTCCATCTGAGGCGGCACAGGCTCTAACAACCTGACCCTGTTGCCCAACAACATCCAACGAAGAGATTGTCACATATTGAGCCCTTACCACCGGAGGCAGTGAGTCAGCGGGCATCTGAAGAACATCAAGAAAATATTTCCGGATCAGGTCCAAAGGAGCCATCAGAGGAGACCGAGGAAAATTCAGGAATGTCAAGAGCACTGATCCTTAACATCTGATATCTCCTGTGTAACAGCCCCCACAAAAGGAAGAAGGGACTGCTGAAGGGCAGAGATAGCTTCCCACAAGCTATCTAATGTTACAAGCGCAGGTTTCATCACACACCCAGGAGGTCTAATCGCCGGAACGCCGGGGGAGCTACTCACAATCTGCTCCACTCCAGAGCTGCTATCAGAGGGAGGCATTCCCACTCGACCTCCAGCAACAGATACCACCAACTGGATCTTCGCGGGAGCACCCTTCACAGCCGCGATGACCTCCCGAACCGGAGACTCGACGCTCTGCTGCCCCTCCCCGAAGCGGCTTCCGGGCTAAGAGAAACCCCTTCCATGCTCAGATCCGCACTCCCACTTGACCTCCAGCAGCAGATACCACCATCTGGATCTTCGCGGGAGCACCCTCCACAGCCGCGATGACCTCCCGAACCGGAGACTCGACGCTCTGCTGCCCCTCCCCGAAGCAGCTTCCGGGCTAAGAGGAAACCCCTTCCATGCTCAGATCCGCACTCCCACTCTGCAGATCTCTCAAAGCCATACGATCCGAGGAGGTACAAAAATCGGCAATTGAAGACTGCACCAACTGATCTGCCGGAGATGAGGTACCGGAGGTTTTTGGGGCATTCTGTTTCCTCTTATTCCTCATTAGCGGTAAGTGCAGGAGCCAGCTCAGAACCAACTTCCCCAGCGTTCTACTCCGCCGCCATCTTGGTCCAATGAGAAGGGTATTTTTCTAAGGTGACATTTTACTTACCGATAATTTCCTTTCCTGGAAATTTTTTGCTCTGGCATTTTCTTTCCAGCTCAAACTGGAGGAAAGCTAATAATAGTCTTTGAAGTCACAGAACTCCTGAGATGTTAATTCCCTTCCTCCTCTTCCACTATGCCCCCATCTTCCAATCTTGCTATATATACCCTATATGGATAACCTTATGCTCAACTGCAGCTTTGTCCCCAAGCCATTCTGCAACTATCTGCATAGTGCCAAGGTGGTGAGACAGAATATTCAGAGACACTATCCATTTACTGCTGCTGAATAGTCCCCTCACCAGCTAACCAGACAAGTGCTTTAGAAAACTGACCTTACATTACGTCAACAGCAGGAGAGCAAACTAACCAGACTTCACACAAGGTATTAGAGCATGAAGGGTTAGATAGTGCAGAAAAAGAGGTCAGCTGAGGTAAAGGTAGGGACTTTGGTAGGTGTTTTTTATCTTTTTTTCAATTACCAGAACTATAAACAGCAGGATGATGGCTGAGAAACACAGTCACCACTGTCCAGAGGAATATCCTGATTGTGTGGAATCAATTCAACTGAAGATGTCTGCGGTCCAATCCCTTCAGGAAGCAGATATTAGAACTGAAGGGGGCTATGTCAAGGTAGAAAGGCAACCCTGACTATGAGAACTACATCAGTGAAATGCAGCTTGAGCCATCTAAGATCTCCAGCAAAGAGGAAGATGAATCTGAACCATGAGATAACAGTGGACTACAGATCACCAAAGTCAGTAAACTGTAGTTACTCACCTGTAACAGGTGATCTCCAGGAACAGCAGGAATTTAGTCTTCACATAAGGGTGACGTCAGTACAGACATCACCCGCGCAGGAAAGCATCCAATAGGATGTTTTTGGAAGCATCCCACTGCGCATGCACTGCTGCCTTCCTGCCTTTGTGACTGAAAAGGTGATGAAAAAGAGGGAGGCCATCATGAAATACAAGAAATGATAGAGAGAGGAAGACAGGCCTCTATATTTGGAAAAATTTAGAGAAGCTAGCAAAGTAGCTAGAAAAGCAAAGATTCAAAATGAGGAGGAAATAGCCAATGTAATAAAATGGGGGGATACGATTTTTCAGATATATTAGGGAGAAGAGGAAGGGCAAAAGTGGTATTGTCAGACAAGGGTGAGGGGAGGAATATGTAGAAGCTGATGAGGATAAAGCGGAATTGCTTAATAAGTATTAATGTTCTGTGTTCACAGATGAAGAACCAGGAAAAGGACCTCAAAAACATCCACAGACAGGAACAGAAGCGAGGGGCATCTTGAACAATTTTCAGAAGACTATGAGAAACTAGCTCAACTTAAAGTAGACAAAGCGATGGGACCGGATGAGATACACCCTAGAATACTGAGGGAACTTGGGGACGTTCTAGCAGCTCCACTGACTGACCTTTTCAATGCCTCGTTGGAGTCGGGAGTGGTGCCAAAGGACTGGAGTGAGGATCATGTGGTGCCTTTACACAAAAGCGGAAGTAAGGATGTGGTTGAATACTACAGGCCGGTTAGATTAACTTCGGTGGTGAGTAAATTATTGGAAACGCTGCAGAAAGAGAAAATAGTGAGGTTTCTGGAGTCCAGCGGATTACAGGATCTGAGGCAGCATGGATTCACCAGAGGCAGGTCTTGTCAGACAAATTTGATTGATTTCTTTGAATGGGTGACCAGGAAGTTGGACCGAGGGAGAGCCCTAGATGTGGTGTATTTAGATTTCAGTAAAGCATTTGACACTGTTCCTCACAGGCGACTTATAAACAAACTGAGCACCCTAGGGATGAACCCTAAAGTTACTGCTTGGGTTAGAAATTGGTTGGGTGAGAGGCGACAAAGAGTACAGGTAAATGGAGCTCACTCTGAGGAGAAGGATGTTACCAGTGGTGTGCCCCAGGGATCTGTCCTTGGTCCGATTCTTTTTAACATCTTTGTTAGTGATATAGCAGAAAGGCTGTCGGGTAAGGTTTGCCTCTTTGCGGATGATACCAAAATCTGCAATAGAGTAGACACCCAGGAAGGTGTACATAACATGAGGAGGGATCTAGCTAAGCTTGAAGAATGGTCTAGAATTTGGCAGCTGGGATTTAATGTTAAAAAATGTAAGGTCATGCATTTGGGCTGCAGCAATCCAAGGGAGCAATATAGTATAGGGGGTGAAGTACTTTTGTCCACTAAAGAAGAGCGGGACCTAGACGTGGTTGTGTCTGATGATCTTAAAGTAGCTAAACAGGTAGAAAAAGCAATGGCAAAAGCTAGAAGGATGCTTGGGTGCATACAGAGAGGAACGACAAGCAGAAAAAAGGAGGTGAAAATGCCTCTGTATAAGTCTTTGGTGCGACCTCATTTGGAGTATAGTGTGCAATTCTGGAGATCGCACCTTTAAAAGGATGTGAACAGGATGGAGTCGGTGCAGAGGGTGGCTACTAAAATGATTAGTGGTCTTCATTATAAAGCATATGAGGACAGACTGAAGGATCTTAATATGTACACCTTAGAGGAAAGGCGGGATAGAGGTGATATGATTGAGATGTTTAAATACCTCCATGGCATAAATGTTCAGGGAGAGAGCCTCTTTCAATTGAAAGCAAGTTCTGCTACGAGGGGACATGGAATGAGGGTGAAGGGAGATAGATTCAGGAGTGATATGCGGAAATATTTCTTTACGGAAAGAGTAGAGGATCCGTAGAATAGTCTCCCAGTGGAGGTGGTAGAGATGAGGACAGTAACTGAATTCAAAAAAGCATGGGACAATTACGGAGGATCTCTAAAGGTAAAAAGGGGACTGTTTTAGTTGTTGATATGGAAGGACAGACTAGATAGGCCATGTGGTCTTTTTCTGTCGTCATATTTCTATGTTTCTATATAGTCCTGAAGTCCCACCTCCAGTCTGGCAGAATCCCTGTTACCATGGAGGAGAGAGGTCACGTGACAGGAGAGCATTAACCTGGTGTGGCAAAAAGTAATCCTATAGTTAGGACCTGTCCTCTAGGTGATGTAAAACCCTCTCGCACCGAGGAAGTTTCTCCAGGGCCACATGAGGGAAGTGTTAGGACAACCGTTATATTTGGTGATTCAGTCATTAGGCATGTAGATAGCTGGGTGGCTGGTGGATGTGAGCATCGCTTGGTAACATGCCTGCCTGGTGTGAAGGTAGCGAACCTCACGCGCCACTTAGACAAAGTCTTAGATAGTGCTGGGGAGGAGTCTGCAGTCTTGGTATATGTCGGTACCAATGATATAGGAAAATGTGGTAGGGAGGTTCTGGAGGTTAAATTTAGGCTTTTAGGCAGGAAGTTGAAATCCAGAACTTCCAGGGTAGTGTTCTCTGAAATTCTTCCCGTTCCACGCAGGACCCAAAAGGCAGGCAGAGCTCCAGAGTCTCAATGCGTGGATGAGACAATGGTGCAAGGATGAGGGTTTTGGATTTGGTAGAGACTGGGGGACATTCTGGGGAAAGGAGGGGCTCTTCCGAAGGGATGGGCTTCACCTTAACCGGGATGGAACCAGGCTGCAGGCATTAATCTTTAAAAAGGAGATAGAGCAGCTTTTAAACTAGATAATGGGGGAAAGCTGACAGTCGCCCAAGAGCGCATGATTCGGAACAATGTATCCTTGAAGGATACTAACAAAAAAATGAAGATAGGGCACATCAGCAGAGAGGTTCCAATAAAGATAAAGGTAGCCCAAATGCCTTTGAGTACAGAGCAGAGCTTAAAGATTCCAAATTACCCCTGCTTACCGATAACCAGATTAATATTAATAAAATACAGTCTCTAAAATGTTTGTATGCAAATGCTAGAAGTCTAAAAAATAAGTTGGGAGAGTTAGAATATACAGCACTAAATGAGAAGTTAGATATGATTGGTATCTCAGAGACATGGTGGAAGGTGGACAACCAGTGGGACACTGTGATACTTGGGTACAAACTATATCGTAATGATAGAGCTGATCAAATTGGTGGAGGGGATGTGCTCTATGCTAGAGAGGGCATTGACTCAGAAAGGATTAAAGTTCTACAGGAAACAAAATTCGCTGTTGAATCTCTATGGATTGAAATTCCATGTAAAAAGGGGAAGGCGATGGCAGTGGGGGTTGTGACATAGTGGGTCCTTCCAGCCCGTTAGATGAGGCTAAAAAGCCAGGAACAGGAGTAGGGCTGAGTTGTAAACAAAAGCACATGGCTCCTGGTTACCTTAGAAACCAAGCACAGAGGCAAGAGAAACGCCGGTGCTACCATTCAGGGAATGAGTCACGAGCTAATGCAGGACACCTGCTAAGGGGTGGAGTTGAGCACTGCCCTAGAATTCACCCTGATAAAGAGAGTTCAGTTGAGCTTATGGAGTTAGAAGAGGAGTTAGAAGAAGGAGAAGTGGATGAGGCATGTGTTCTGGATAAGGAAGCTAATGAGAGCTACGGTGAAGACAGCAGTGCCAGGAAACAGCCAGAGTCTCGGTGGAAGTGTGAGACAGAGTCTTTCTTCAGGAAAAGAAAAGAAACCCCAAGGGAAAGATATAATAAGGGCAGAGTGGATTACCTGCAGTATCCAGGGGAACACAGAAGAGAAAGGAAGCTAGTAAGGCAAGTGAAATCTTCTGTGCAAGGCTTAGGTTGGGAACCTACAGCCAGTCCAAAGCCACAAAGAAAACCTCCACCAGCTAGGCTAAAAGGTAAGCCAAAAGGCTGGTATAAAAATAGCTACAGTGACTGTATTTACCCAGAGGGTTGGAGCTGGGAAGAGAATACCTGTGCTGATAACGTTTGTGAAAGCCAGTATTTAACTCAGGAATATCAGGTGAAACCTGAAGCAGTTAGAAAGGGCGTGGCATCAGGAGTGCCGTTACAAACATTTCCTTCTGGCCAGGAAGAGTTAATGGACTTTGAACCTGAGTGTGTGAATATTGATGAAGATATCATGGACTGTACGATATCGCTTGCTAATGAAATAATCTCATTACGCTGAAGGCATGTTTTGAAAGAAAAAATACAGCACTACTAGCATTGGGAAGCAGAGAGCTGTGAAGAAACAGCATTGTTACGTTGGAATGCTAGATATCAACCTGTTTATTGCTGAAGTAAGCCTTTTCTGTTAAAGAACCTTTGATTTGTCCTTATGCCAGTAAATACCTGGTTTGTGTTACTTTGTTCATGGTGAAATCCACCCCGGGAGGGGAAATAAAATCCTTTGGTTGCTTAAACCACTTTTCCACAACTGCTCCTCATTGATTCAGTGAAGGGACTACATTTCCCAAAAAGCCCAGCTTCAGGATTTGTAAAGTAGCTGCTTCAGTGGGGAAGACCCACTCACTTAACCTCTACTCACTTATATACGGGGGTTTAAGGAGAACTGGTGACAGGGTGTACTATCCACCACCTGGCCAGAATGAACAAATGGATGATGAAATGCTCAAAGAAATCAGGGAAGCTAACAAAAGTTACAGAACGGTAATAATAACGGGTGATTTCAATTACCCCGGTATTGACTGGGTCAGTGTCACGGTAGGACATGCTAGGGAGATAAAGTTCCTAGATGAAATAAATGACTGCTTCTTGGAGCAGCTGGTTCATGAACCGACCAGAGGGGAAGCCATTTTGGACTTAGTCTTTAGTGCAACACCATATCTGGTGCAAGAGATAAGGGTGTTGGGGCAACTTGGCAACAGAGATCATAGCATGATCGAGTTTGATTTAATTAATGGAGGAGGAATGGTAAGGAAATCCACATTACTACCTTTTAACTTTCGAAAGGGAGACTATGATAAAATGAGGAAAATAGTTAAGAAAAAACTAAAAGAAGCAGTTGCAAAGGTTAAAGACTTACATCAAGCTTGGTGTTGTTTAAAAATATTATCTTGGAAGCCCAGACCAGCTGTATTCCATGCTTTAAGAAAAGTGGAAGGAAGTCCAAAAAACCGCCAGCATGGTTTAAAAGTGAGGTCAGAGAGACTGTTGTTGCCAAAAAGGCATCTTTCAGGAAATGGAAAAAAGAGCCAAATGACGAAAACTGGAAACAGCACAAGCACTGGCACGTTAAATGCAAGGCATTGATAAAGCAGAGAATTTGAGAAGAAACTTGCTGTGGAAGCAAAAATGCATAATAAAGACTTTTTCAAGTACATTAGTAGCAAAAAACCTGTGAGAGAGTCAATTGGACCATTAGATGATAGAGGGGTAAAAGGGGCAGTAAGAGGGAACAAGGCTATAGCGGAGAGACTGAATGAATTTTTTGCTTTGGTCTTTACTGATGAAGATATAGAGATGTTACCCATGACTGAAGTGGTATTTAAAGGTGATGCTGCAGAAGAATTGAAAGAAATATCGCTACACCAGGAAGATGCATCACAACTGTTTGATAAACTGAAGAGTAGCAAATCACCTGGACCAGATGGTATACATCCAAGGGTGTTGAAAGAACTGAAATATGAGAATTATCTATAATACCTGAAGATTGGAGAATTGCCAATGTAACGACAATTTTTAAAAAGGGTTCCAGGGGTGATCCGGGAAACTACAGACCAGTGAGCCTGACATCAGTACCGGGAAAAATGGTAGAAACCATCATAAAGAACAAAATTACTCAGCATGTAGATAGTCATGGCTTAATGGGAGACAGCCAACATGACTTTAGACAAGGAAGATCTTGTCTTAATAATCAGCTTTTTTTTTTGAAGGTGTGAATAAACAGGTAGACAAAGGTAAGTCGGTTGATATAGTGTATCTGGACTTTCAGAAGCCTTTGACACGGTCCCTCAGAGACTTTTGGCAAATCTAATAAGTCATGGGATAGGAAGTGATATACTATTGTGGATCAGGGACTGGTTATAAGATAGAAAGCAGAGGGTGGAGCTAAATGGCCAATTTTCCCAATGGAAAAAGGTGAATAGTGGAGTTACTGTGCTGGGTCTGCTACATTTTAACATATTCATAAATGACCTGGAAAAGGGAATAACAAGTGAGCTTATCAAATTTGCAGATGACACAAAACTATTTAAAGTTGTTAAAACCCAAAAGGATTGTGGAAAATTGCAAGAGGATCTTGATAAATTGGAAGACTGGGCATCCAAATGGCAGATGCAATTTAATGTGGACAAGTGTAAGGTTATGCACATAGGAAAGAACAACCCAAACTATGGTTACACGATGCAAGGTTCCACATTGGGAACCACCACCCAGGAAAAAGATTTAGGTGTCATCGTGGATAACATGTTAAAACCCTCTGCCCAGTGCGCAGCGGCGGCCAAGAGAACAAATAGAATGCTAGATATCATAAGGAAAGGAATGGAAAATAAAACAAAGGATATTATAATACCTCTGTATTGTTCGATGGTGCGACCGCACCTTGAATATTGTATGCAATTCTGGTCACCATATCTTAAAAAAGATATAGCGTTATTAGAAAAGGTACAGAGAAGAGCCACCAAAATGGTAAAGGGGATGGAAGGATACTCCTATGAAGAGAGGCTGAAAAGGTTGGGGCTCTTCTACTTGGAAAAGAGACGGCTGAGGGGAAATGTGATAGAGGTCTATAAATTAATGAATGGAGTGGAATGGGTAAACGTAGATCAATTGTTTATGTCATCAGAATATAAAAAGACTAGGGGACATGAAAGAGTAGTTACTCACCTGTAACAGGTGTTCTCCAGGAGCAGCAGGAATCAGTCCTCACTTATGGGCGTCATCGGCGCCGATGAAGCCCCAGCGGAGCATTTCCCCAGCTTTCCATGAAAGCCTTTGGGAATGCAGGCACGCATACACGGTTCCCTTCCCGCCTAAAGGTGCCATCTTACTTCAGTCAAATGACATAGCTAAGAACAGCACACAAAAATGAAAAATAAACTATGTACAACTGCAACTCCCAGGGGAGGAGGGAGGGTTGTGAGGACTGATTCCTGCTGCTCCTGGAGAACACCTGTTACAGTTGAGTAACTACTCTTTCTCCAGGACCAAGCAGGAAGTCAGTCCTCACATATGGGTGACTCCCTAGCTCTGGGCTACCGAGGAACCCAGGCTGAACAAGAGAACTCCCTCTAGTCTCAGCAGCAAAGAAAAGCTTTTCAAGGACACAACCTCCACCGGTAGCCCAACAGAGGGCAGGAGGGCAGGAGTTGCCTAAACCTCAAAGAGATTCCGGAGTACTGCCTGGCCAAAAGCACTTTCCCTACGGGACTCCCTCTCCAGACAGTAATGGGCCGCAAACGTCTGGCTCGAAGACCAAGTTGCAGCCCTGCAGATGTCTACCAAGGGCACAGAGCGGAGATGAGCCACTGAGGCAGCCATTGACCTGACACAATAGGCCGTGACCCTACCCTGCAAAGGAAGGTCAGCTGCCTTGTAAGCCCAGGTGATACAGTCAGCCACCCAGATGGACAAGGTACGCTTGGACACAGCCAACCCCAACTTATTAGGGTCAAAGGATACGAAGAGCTGAGTAGCCCTTCTATGCCCCTGCGTACGGTCAAGGTAGAAGGATAAGGCCCTCCTACAGTCCAGGGTATGCAGGACTGCTTCAGCCTGGCTTGCATGAGGCCTAGGGAAGAATGTTGGAAGAACCACCTCCTGGTTGAGGTGGAAAGAGGAGACAACCTTAGGGAGGAACTTTGGATGAGTCTTAAGGACTACCCTGTTCCTATAAATCCTGGTGTAAGGCCTATCACAGACCAGGGCCTGAAGCTCACTCACTCGCCTAGCCGAGGTAAGGGCTATCAGGAAGAGTGTCTTCCAGGAGAGGAAGCGTAGTGGACAAGTAGCCATCGGCTCAAAAGGTGGGCGAGTCAGTTGCTGCAAGACCACATTCAGCTCCCACTCAGGGGTAGGAGGACGGATTGGAGGCTTGAGCAAAAGCAAGCCCCTGAGAAAGCGGGACACCAAGGGGCGGCCTGACAGAGAATGTCCCTCCACCAGTGAGTGGTGAGCTGCTAGAGCTGAGAGGTGGACCCGAACAGAATTGGACTTAAGTCCCTGATTGGATAAGTGCAGTAAGTACTGAAGCACTACTGGCACAGTACAAGAGAAAGGGTCCTCTGTACGTAGCTGACACCACACAGAAAACCTTTTCCATTTGAGAGCATAGATTTTCCTAGTGGACTGTTTCCTAGAGGCTAGGACAACCTCCTCAACTTTCTGAGGCAGGCCCCAAGGAGCCAAAACTACCCTTGCAGCCTCCAGGCCATCAAATTGAGAGCTTTGAGATTGGGGTGCAGAAGGGAACCCTGCTCCTGAGAGAGAAGGTTGGGTTGCAACCCCAGAGGCAGTGGGGGATCCACCGCCAGTTGAAGCAGAAGAGGAAACCAAGGCTGTCTCGGCCACCTGGGAGCCACCAGCAGGACCGAGGCCTTGTCCTGAAGAATTTTGAAAAGAGTTCGGGCCACCAAGGGCATGGGAGGAAACGCATACAGGAGGCCCTGAGACTATGGAATCAGAAAAGCATCTGCTGCTATTCTCAGAGAATGCGGTTGCCTGGAGCAGAACCTTGGCAGTTGATTGTTCATTGGACTGGCAAAGAGATCCACCAAAGGGAGACCCCATTTCAGGAAGATCCTCTGAACTACTGAAAGATGCAGCTGCCACTCGTGGGGCTGCAGAATTCTGCTTAACCTGTCGGCCAGGTAGTTGTCCTGGCTGGGGAGGTACACAGCCTTGAGAAGCATGTTGTGCTTTAGGGCAAATGAACAAAGGTCCTGAGCCTCCCGACAAAGGATTCTGGACCCAGTCCCGCCCTGTTTGTTCACATAAAACATGGCTACCTGGTTGTCTGTCTGAACCAGGACAGACTGATGAGCCAGGGTAGAAGAGAAAGCTTTGAGTGCTAATCCAATAGCTCTGAGCTCGAGGAGATTGATCTGCTGTGCAGCTTCCCAAGGAGACCACAGGCCCTGGGTGTACTTTCCTAGACAATGAGCTCCCCAGCCCTGCAGGGAGGCGTCTGTGGTATCACTGTATATCCAGGAATCTGAAAAGGTACCCCCTTTAGAAGATTGGGTGGGTGCAGCCACCAGTTGAGGGAGTTCAGAATGGTCTGGACACCCTTATCCTGTCTCTGAGGCTGCCTGTGGCTTGTGACCACTGAGTTCGAAGGCACCACTGAGCAGGCCTCATATGGAGCCTGGCATTGGGGGTCACATGTATTGTTGAAGCCATGTGGCCAAGTAGCCTCAGGCAGAGTCTGGCGGAGACCACTAACCCCCTGAGAAACTGATTTGCTAAGTCCATCAGTCTTTGGGCCCTGTCTGCTGGCAAGAATACCTTTGCTAGGACAGAGTCCAGCCTTGCCCCTATGAACTCCAAAGTTTGGGAGGGGAGCAAGTGGATTTTGCGAAGTTTATGACAAATCCCAGGCCTTGAAGAAGAGCAATAGTCCTGAGGGTGGCTTGTCTGGCCTCCTGACATGTCTGACCCCTGATGAGCCAGTCGTCCAGATAGGGGAAGACAATGATTCCCTGATTTCTCAGGTAGGCCGCTACCACTGCTAGGCATTTGTTAAAGACCCTGGGAGCTGAGGTGAGGCCGAAAGGCAGCACTCTGTACTGATAATGGTTTCCTCCCACCATGAACCTGAGGTACTTTCTGTGGTCTGGATGAATGAGGATGTGAGTGTACGCATCCTTTAGATCTAAGGAGCATAGCCAATCTCCCTGCTGGAGGTAGGGCAGAAGGGTTCCAAGAGTAAGCATCTTGGACTTTTCTTTCTCTAGGAACTTGTTGAGGTTCCTGAGGTCCAGAATGGGTCGAAGGCCACCGGTTCTTTTGGGTACCAGGATATACCTGGAGTACAATCCGTGACCTTGCAAGTGGGAAGGCACAGGCTCCACCGCCCTGTCCACCAGCAGACCTTGAAGCTCTTGAAGGAGAAGGTCTGTGTGCAGGGGAGGCCTTGGAGGCTCCCCTGGAAAGTAAGGCGGAGGCGGAGGTGAAAATGCAGTGCATAGCCCCTGCGGACTATGTCCAACACCCAACTGTCCCCGGTGATAAGGGGCCACTGGTGGGCAAAGAGGGCGAGGCGACCTCCTGTGCAGGATTGGGAGAGCAGTGGAGGAGAGGCTATGCTCAAGGAGTCAAAAACCCCCACCCTGCTGAGTGGCAGCAGGGGCCGGAGGCTTGGGGGTCCTCTGCCTACGGGGCCCATTACCCTGCCCCTTGGCTTGCTGACCCTGGGGGGAAGCTTGGGAAGCCTGATATTGCGGGTACTGTTTGTAGGCAGTGCCCTTCCTCGGGTAAAAGGGCTTTTTACCCAAGCCCTTCTTCTTATGAGAAGGGGCAGAGGTCTTCCTAGACAGCCTTGTCCGTGTAAGGTGCTCATTTTCGAGCTGGGCGGCCTTCTCGGTCATGGGCTTGCCAAAAAGGTTTTCACCTCGGCAAGGGACATCGACCAACTTGTCCTGAACCCATGGCTCCAGGTCCGATGACTGCAGCCATGCCTGGCGTCGAGCCGCGAGCCATTGTAGGCGGCGCGGGACATGAACTTCGAGCAGTCCTGAATCCCCGAGGACAAGGACTTAAATCTCTGCAAGGGTTCCCTGGAGAGTCCAGCAGAGAACCCGGCCAACTCCTTGGCCAGATCCCGCAAGTACATGCCCATGTACAGCTGGTATGACTGGACACGGCAAGCAAGCATCGAGCCCTGGAAGCACTTTCTACCGACACCATTGAGGTTTCGGGCCTCCCTGCCAGGGGGCACCGCGGAGTGCATCTTCTGGCTCTTCAGACGATGCATGGCCGATTCCACAACCATAGAATGGTGTGGTAGCTGTGCCTTTTGAAAGCCAGGGCTCTTTCTGAGTCAATAGATCGAGTCGACTCGCTTGCTGAGAACCGGCGCCGAGGCCGGTGCCTCCCACATCCGGAAGAGGAGCCGTTCCAGCATCGGAGGAACCGGGACAGTAAAGGCCTCTTTCGGAGGATAGTCATACTGTAGAGCCTCAAGCTCTTCAGCTCGAGGCTCCTCCTCGGGATCTGCCAGAATAGCCAAGGCGGTGGCCATATCCCAGACAAACTCCGAGAACCGAGTATCCTCCAGGGGGGATCTACTCCGGGGCTCAGACTGCGGTGAGTCCGATGGGACGCACTGAGTCTTGAAGGTATCAGGAGACTCCTCATCCTCCGTCTCCCAAGCAGACTCATCCGAGGAGGAGTCAGAGTCCGACCCCGCGGGGCCCTGAAGCACCCGCCCTGACGCCAGAGGCACCGGCGTCGACGCCCTCGGTCCCGAATGGGAGGTCGAGGGAGACCGCGACCGAGGTCGACTCTGAGCCACGATGGACTCGAGTATCGGCTCGGTCTCCGGGGTCGACTTAGAAGTCGATGTCCCGGTGGTCGGGGAAGATGCGCCAGACAGGCTGGCCATCAGTGCCCGCTGCTGCTTCATGAAGGCAGACAGTCTGCTCTCCAAGGCTGTCATCCTGAGACTCAGCTCGGGAGACACAGCAGCCACGGACTCGGGCCCCGGCGGCGCCGGGCCTGACGTCCGCTCCCTGGGAGGAGAGTCCTTGAGGACTACGGGGCTTACATGTCCAGAAGATTCCAGCTCCACGCGAGGAACTTTTGCAGGCTTCTCGTGTTCCACGGGTCCGGGGCGACGGTCGGGGGTCTTAGACCTGGCCCTCAAGGAGCCAGGGACCTCCTCCGACGACACCCTCGCGAGCTGCTTCTTCCTCTTGCGTCCCCGGTCGGGGGACCCTCTGTCCAAGGAGCTTCGACGGCGCTTGGGATCGGAATCCTGAGATGTCGAGGCCTCAGACGAGGTCTGGGCCTGGCCGGAGGCTGAGTCCGAGAAAAGCCTTTCTTTTTGTTGCTGTCGACTTCAGAGTGCCTTGGAAGACATCTTCCCACAGGGCCCGCACGACTTAGGGTCGTGATCCAGGCCGAGGCACCGAAGGCAGCAGTCGAGTGTGTCGGTGAGAGACATTAATTTCTTACACCGTTCACACTTTTTAAAACCACTGGAAGCCATCAGGGAAAGAACAGTCCCCGCGAGGTCAAAAGACCAGCCTTCCAGGGAAAAAGTGAAAAAAGGGCGCGAACGTCAGCCACGAAGGGCAAAAACCGAAAAAGAAGAATCGGGCTCGATACCGGTGTACCAAACCCGGCGGGAGGGGAACCAGTGTCGAACTGGAAGAAAAAATAGCGATAATCGCCGAAAAAAAATCTACTTTTAACCGGGAGGACAAGACACATGTCCGGTGGGCTTCACGGAAAAAAAGAGACTGAGGTAAGATGGCACCTTTAGGCGGGAAAGGAACCGCGCATGCATGCCTGCATTCCCAAAGGCTTTCATGGAAAGCTGGGGAAATGCTCCGCTGGGGCTTCATCGGCGCCGATGACACCCATATGTGAGGACTGACTTCCTGCTTGGTCCTGGAGAAATAAAGCTACAGGATAATCTATTTAAGACTAATAAGAGAAAATATTTTTTCACTCAACGTGTAATCAAACTCTGGAATTTGTTACCGGAGGATGTAGTAAAAGCTGTTAGTATAGCTGGGTTTAAAAAACGTTTGAACAAGTTCCTGGAGGAAAGGTGCATAAACCATTATTAAAAGGGACACAGGTTATCACTGCTTGACCCAATACAAGCATTGAAGAGCCTGTGTCTTTTGGGGAAACTGCTAGGTACATATGACCTAGATTGGCCACTGTTGGAAACAGGATACTGGGCTTGATAGACCTTGGTCTGACCCAGTATGGCATATCTTATGTTCTTATGTTAAGCTTGAACCCATTTCATACTATGGTTAGTGTCCACTGCTCTAAGGTGATAAGATGCCACCTGTGGGTATAATGGCAAAGTCTGCCTGCTATGTGGAGGGGGTGGGGGCTCTCCAGAGGCAGGATGGCTATGTTCTCTAGGATGAAATAGAAAACCAGGCGCAGATTGGGTCTGCGCAGCTGTTTGGGGTTTAGGAGTCTGTGGCTTCCTCTGTTGTTTAGGAGGCTGTTGCTTCCTCTGGGTACCCTGTGGTTGGTATTGAGAAGCTGGGGGGGGGGGGGTAAGAAGGGTAAAATTTCTTCTTCTTACTACAGAAAGGCTTCTTTGCAGCTGCTTTCTTCTTGGCAGGGTTGGCGGTAGCTTTGGAAAGCCTATTGAGGGTAGCATTGTCAGACTCTAACTGAGACGCCTTATCTTGCCAATCCTTTCCAAACAGGTTCTCACCAGTACAGGGAATATTACCCAGCTTATCTTGTACCCACTGTTCAAGATCTGATGCTTGGAGCCAAGCAATCCTATGTGCACCTATAAAGATAGTAGTTGCTCTGCTAGTGAATTCAAAACGATCAAAAGTTGCCTTGTTAATGAATTTGGAAACATTTTAGGCATGTTTGACGAATGGTCTGCCCTCTTATCATCTGGGAGAAGAGGAGACATTGATTTCAGATCCCTAGTTACTTCCCTAAAGAACATACCCCATGTAGATTATGTATGAACTGATCTGTACAGAGAGCATGGAGGCCTGAAAACGTTGATGTCCAAAGGCATTGAGGGTTTGCGATTCCCTGCCCAGGGGATTGGAGGAGTGCGCCTTAGAACTTTTAAGTTGACGCATAGCCGATTCCATTACCATTGAGTGGTGTGGAAGCTCAGTTTTCTGGAATCTGGTTCATTGAGTATGGGGAGAAATGGTGAGGGGCATTTCCCACATCCAGAGTATAAGATTCTGTAGTTTACAGTGAATAGGCAGAGTAGTCACCTCTTTAGGTGCTGTAAGATATTGAAGAATGTCCAACTCTTCTGCTCTGGGTTCTTTCTTCGATGTAGCCCCTTGCCATATTTTTGATAAACTCTTGGAAAGACATATCTTCGGGAGGGGACATGTGCCATTGCAGTGATGGTGAGGGTTCCTCCGAAAGACTCCGCATCTCTTGGGTACCGATCGATTCATCATCCGAAGAATCGGAATCAGTCAAATCAAAGTATCACCGGGAGCAATGCTCCAGTTCTTGCAAGGTCTGGTACTGATTGAGATCGGTATCAGCTTGAGAGACTTGCCATACTGGTACCTTGGAACCGGGAATGGACTTGAGAGACAGTATGGGTGGAAGCGTGCCAACTGGCATGAAACCCGATGGAGACTGCATAGGCATTGTGGATGGTACTGGTATAGACGATACCACTTGTAATGACTTAACTGGTACCGATGCCACTAACAGAGCAGCTAGACTCCACTCATACTCTGATCCATAGAGCTTGCTGATGCCTGGGTATCGGTACCGGAAGCATGGGCTACCGTTCCAGAGCATATGTACACTTTAGGGGAAAGGCGGGATAGAGGTGATATGACTGAGACGTTTAAATACCTCCATGGCATAAATGCACAGGAGGAGAGCCTCTTTCGACTGAAAGCAAGCTCTGCTACGAGGGGACATGGGATAAAGGTGAAAGGGGATAGATTCAAGAGTGATATGCGGAAATATTTCTTTAAGGAAAGAGTGGTGGATACGTGGAATAGTCTCCCAGTGGAGGTGGTAGAGATGATGACAGTATCTGAATTCAAAAAAGCATGGGACAAACAGAGGATCTCTAAAGGAAAAAAAGGGACAGTCGTCTCTTTTCCAGGTTGAAGAGCCCTAACCTTTTTAGCCTCTCTTCATGGGGGTATCCTTCCATCCCTTTTACCATTTTGGTGGCTCTTCTCTGAACCTTTTCTAATAATGCTATAACCTTTTTAAGATACGGTCACCAGAATTCCACACAATATTCAAGGTGCGGTCACATCATGGAACGATACAGAGGCATTATAATATACTTTGTTTTATTTTCCATTCCTTTCCTTATAATATCTAGCATTCTATTTGTTCTCTTGGCCGCCGCTGCACACTGGGCCGAGGGTTTTAACATGTTATCCACAATGACGCCTAAATCTTTTTCCTGGGCGGTGGTTCCTAATGTGGAACATTGCATCATGTAATCAGAGTTTGGGTTGTTCTTCCCTAGATGCATAACTTTGCACTTGTCCGCATTAAATTTCCTCTGCCATTTGGATGCCCAGTCTTCCAATTTATCAAGATCCTTTTGCAATTTTCCACTATTCTGATCGGTTTTAACAACTTTAAATAGTTTTGTTTCATCTGCAAATTTGATAACCTCACTCGTTATTCCCTTTTCCAGGTCATTTATGAATATCTCAAAAAGCAGCGGACCCAGCACAGATCCCTGGGGTACTGTACTATTTACCTTTCTCCACTGGGAAAATTGGCCATTTAGCCCTACCCTCTGCTTTCTATCTTTAACCAGTTCCTGATCCACAATAGTACACTGTCCCCTATCCCATGACTTTTTAGTTTTGCCAAAAGTTTCTGATGAGGGATTTTGTCAAAGGCTTTCTGAAAGTCCAGATACAATATATCAGCCGACTCACCTTTGTCTACCTGTTTATTCACACCTTCAAAAAAACATAACAGATTAGTAAGACAAGATCTTCCTTGTCTAAAGCCATGTTGGGTGTCTCCCATTAAGCCATGACTAAATACATGTTCAGTAATTTTGTTCTTTATAATGGTTTCTACCATTTTTCCCGGTACTGACGTCAGGCTCACCGGTCTGTAGTTTCCTGGATAACCACTGGAACCCTTTTTAAAAATTGGCGTTACATTGACCATCCTCTAATCTTCAGGTATTACAGATGATTTTAGTGATAGTTCACAGTACTAATAGCAGGTCTGCAATCTCATATTTCAGTTCTTTCAACACCCTTGGATGTATACTATCCAGTCCAGGTGATTGACTACTCTTCAATTTAGCAAATAGTTGTAATTCATCTTCCCGGTATATCAATATTTCTTTCAATTCTTCTGCAGTATCACCTTTAAATACCACTTCAGTTATGGGTAATATCCCTACATCTTACTCAGTAAAGACCGAAGCAAAGAATTCATTCAGTCTCTCCGCTATGGCCTTGTCCCCTTTTAGTGCCCCTTTTACCCCTCTACCATCTAATGGTCCAACTGACTCTCTCACAGGTTTTTTGCTACGAATGTACTTGAAAAAGTCTTTATTACGCGTTTTTATTCCACAGTAAGCTTCTTCTCAACTTCTCTCTTTGTCTGCCTTATCAATGCCTTGCATTTAACTTGCCAGTGCTTGTGCTGTTTCCAGTTTTCGTCATTTGGCTTTTTTCCATTTCCTGCAAGATGCTTTTTTGGCAACAGCCTCTCTGACGTCAATTTTAAACCATGCTGGTGGTTTTTTGGACTTCCTTTCACTTTTCTTAAAGCATGGAATATAGCTGGTCTGTGCTTCCAAGACAGTATTTTTAAACAACACCCAAGCTTGATGTAAGTCTTTAACCTGTGCAATTGCTCCTTTTAGGTTTTTTTTTAACTATTTTCCTCATTTTATCACAGTCTTCCTTTCGAAACTTAAAAGGTAGTACTTTTTATTTCCTTACCATCCGTCCTCCATTAATTAAATCAAATGAGATCATGCTATGATCACTATTGCCAAGTGGCCGAACACCCATATCTCTTGCATCAGATCTGGTGTTACACTAAGGACTAGGTCCAAAATGGCTTCCACTCTGGTCAGTTCATGAACCAGCTGTTCCAAGAAGCAGTCATTTATTCCATCTAGAAACTTTATCTCCCTAGCATGTCCTGCTGTGACTGATGAGACCAGCGCCTCAGAAGCAGCCTTTGCAGTGGTCTCATGTGAGCCCTGGCCCACGACACCACCTCTATCGTGGCTGCCATTGTTCCGAGCAATTGCAGATACTGCCAGGCTGTAGGAGCCTGCTGGGACAGGAACCTCCTCACCAGCTCCCTGAGGCCCTGCAAGCGTGCAACTGGGAGAAAAACCTTCCCCTGCGCTGTGTTGAACTGCACCCCCAGGTATTCCAGAGATTGGGATGGAACCAGCTTGCTCTTGGAGAAGTTGACCACCCAACCCAGGCTCTGCAACATCTGCACTACCCGGAAAGTGGCTTTTCTGCTCTCTTCCTTTGACTTCGCCCAGATCAGCCAGTCGTCCAGATATGGATGCATCAGCACCCCTTCCTTGTGGAGAGCCGCTGCCACCACCACCACCATAATTTTGATGAAGGTCTGCGGAGCCGTCACCAGGCCAAACGGCAAGGCTTGGAATTGAAAGTGCCCCATAGGCACCACAAACCAGAGAAACTGTTGATGTTCCCGGTGAATGGGAATATGCAGATATTCCTCGGTCAGATCCAATGATGTAAGGAATTCTCCCTTTCTTACTGCCAGAATCACCGACCTCAACGTCTCCATGCGGAAATGAGGCACCCAGAGATAATGATTTACTCCCTTTAAGTCTAGAATGGTGCGAAACGCGCCATCTTTCTTTGGCACTATGAAATAAATGGAGTACCGACCGTACCCGCACTGTCCCGGTGGCACGGGCACCACCGCCTGGAACTGTAACAGTTGCTGCAACGTCTCCTGCACCGCCCGGAACTTGAGCTGTGCCCTGCACGGAGACTGAACAAACAAGTCTACCACTGGCCGTTGAAGCTCCAAAGTGTAGCCCTCTCAAATAACCTCCAACACCCACTGATCCGACGTCAACTGGACCCAGGCCGGGTAAAGGTCCTGTAGGCGCCCCCCTACCAACACGCACACCACCTGAGTCCCCCTCATCTCATTGTGGCTTTTTGAGGCTCGAGGACGAGAAGGGCGCAAAACCTCTACCTGCCCCTCGAAATCCACGAAACCCCTGGCCTCGCACTGGAAACTTGCTGCGCTGAGACGTCCCAATGCGAGGTGCCCGAAACCTACGAAACTCCCTCTGTGACCCCTTGGGAGTCGGATTAGGCTGGCCCTGCTTTGGCTTATCCTCCGGGAGCCGGCCACCTTTGGACTCTCCGAGATCCTTGACCAACTTGTCCAAATCTTCACCGAACAACAACTTCCCCCTAAAAGGAAGCTTACTAAGGCGAGCCTTGGAAGAACTGTCCGCTGCCCAGTTCCGCAACCACAAATACCTCCGGGCTGCCACCACCGAAGCCATGCTCTTGGCCAGCCCCCGAATCAGGTCATAATAGGCAGAGCCGGATTCCAGGTGAGCCACCTCATCCACCTGCTCACCTGCCTGGTCAACCTGCAGTCGTTGAGACCAACGCAGACACGTTCTCGCGACCCACGCCCCCGCAATCGAGGCCTGCATGGACAGAGCGCTTATGTCGAACACCTGCTTCAGCAAAGTATCTAATTTCCTATCCTGTCCATCCTTAAGCACCGCTGATCCCTCCACCGGGATCGTCATCTTCTTGGTCACTGCCGACATCGCCGCGTCGACCTTTGGGGAACGGAACAGCTCCCTGTCCGAGTCCAACAATGGATACAGCCTAGCTAAAGCCCTAGATCCCTTAAGGGCCAACTCGGGCAAATCCCATTCTTCCTGAATCATGTTCCTGAATACCCTATGAATAGGAAATACCTGAGTGGAGGAGTAGCCTAGTGGTTAGAGCAACTGCCTCGTACCCAGAAGATCAAGGGTTCGATTCCCACTGGCACTCCTTGTGACTTTGGGCAAGTCACTTTACCCTCCATTGCCTCGGAAGAAAAGGCTGGCAATCTACTTCTGGTGATACATTGCCAAGAAAACCCAGAGGTAGCTGGGTCGCTATGAGTCAACACTGACTTGATGGCACTAAAAAAAAAAAAAAAGGAAATACCCACTGCGTCGTCCATACCGCCTGTAACAAGGGAACCTCTAAGGTCTCATCTGATGCTGGCGACATGGCCGGCATATTAAGTGCTTTGAGGGTCTCGTAAATCAGCACTGGCAACTCCTCCCGCCTAAACACCCTGACTACTCTGGCCTGCTGCTCCACATCCGGCAACTTTCCCTCTTCGAGCTCCTCCACCGAATCATCCTCGAGATCCCTGGCTGCTGTCTCAAAGTCCTCCAAAGGCGTATCCTCTACCGCATCTATCCACGCTGACCTACTTCTCTTAGCAGGGGTGCCAGCCGCCTCCGGACCCAGCGGGCTCGCCAGACGTTTCTCTCCCCGACCCCCGGCTGAGAGTGAGGCCATACCGGGCTGCAGGAGAGAAAAAGCCTGGTACATCAGTAAAAAGAAATCCGGAGGGACAATGGGCGGCCCCCCTGCTGGGCTCTGTCCCGGCTGACTAGATGGTGCCGTAGAAGGCCCGGCCACGGGCTCTGAGGAGGCCAGGGATGGCGGCAGAACGTCTTCCTGACTCTGGGACAGCACCGCCAGCCCCCCTGACCACCCCTCCAAGGCCTGCTCCCTCAGCGCTGCTTCCTGTGTACAGCCTCTACAAAATCCAGACTCTAGGAGCGCGCCGCGCATCGAACCGCACACTAGGCAGCGAGGCCTAGCCAGCATGCTACTCCTGAGCGAGGTAACCCCCAGAAATGGACCACGAGGAGCCTCCAGACCCTCCCCGAGTGGCCACACTCCTCTCTCAGGGACACAGTGTGCTGAAGAAAAGGTTTTTTTTTTTTTTTTGGTCAGCCTGTTCCCGAGCCCACAGGACCCCCAAAAACACACCAGAAGAATCAACTGCCCTGGTTCTACAAACCAAAAGAATAGGCCTCCTCCAATTCAATATGTCCGCTCCAGTGCCTCCCGCGTGAACGCCACGCGGTCGGGCCCGCCGAACACGATCGCCCTCCAAACCGCGCGATCCATGCACACCGGCCTCACTGCACGTGGCCGGCTTCCCCCAAACTAAATAACACGCTTACCACTTTCCTGCTGTTTAGGGAGGGGGAGGGGGGCCCTCGATCTGCCGCCGGAGCTCGGCCGAAACGGCGGCTTCGGCTCCGGGCGGAGAGGCGTGCTGCCGCTGATCCTGTCCCCCACGTCCAACGCTGCCGGATGCGCCTGCCACCTGCTCCTCACCCTTTCAAGCGGGTTCGGGAGCAGGGAGGCCCTTCCTGCCAGTTCCTCAGGGCTCTCACCACTTGCCAAACGGAGGAGAGGGAAGGAGGAGGAGGGTAGCAGGAGAACAGGAAGGAAAGCCGCAGAAGAGACCAACTAGCCTGTGCAGTCTGCTCCAATGCACTGTAATTCCTCCACTAAAAAAATCAATTTAAAATCAATTAAAAATCAACTTTAACTCAATAAGCGCTCTGCTTATTTGTCACTAGCCTGAGCCTGATCCAAGGTTCAGCACCTTCTCCAGCTGCTATGAAGACTGAAAACTGGCGGGGAGAGGTGGTCCTTGCCTACTTATACCAGTCATGTCAAAGCGATGACGTGTGTCAGTCTCCATAGCTGCTGGAAGAGATACAGAACTCTCAGGTTCCGGGACTGGACTAGAGGGCCGAAAAGGAACTGGAAAGTGCCCCTAGTTGCACCAGCTTTAATGCTAGTAATGATGTCACTGAAGCTTTCTTGTCTTTTCTCTGACTCCATCATCTGCTGGCAGGGGGACATAACCACTTGTCTAGACTGGTCTAGCAGGATACTCTGGAAGATATCAGGAAGGAGAAGGGAGCATTATGATATGGGGAAGGTTATTACTCACGTGCATAGCTCTCAAGAAGGAAAGCTGCAGAAGGCTGCCAGAAAAGCCATGACGGAGAGCCAAAACAAACGCCGTCTGCTGTCCAAAGAGCTCCTCCATTGCATTTTTCAGACGCAGGTAAACATTCTGAAAACGTTCCACAAAGTCTGAAGAATTCCATGACAATTCCAGGAACTTCTTCACCTGGTCCAAAGGATACGGGGTGTCAAAAAGTGAGAAGACTGGAAGAGCAGTAACTAGCAGCAGATTTACAAACACGGTCTGTCGGAGCCATCACAGGGTGAAAAGAGCCCTTGTAAGTGAGCAGAAAGTGCCTGTGAAGGGCTGCGGCTAAGTTACTGCTTTACCTGCTGTTGCACCACCTCCTGCCAGCAGCGTATGATCCCAGTCATGCTACTCGGCTTGCTCCCCTGCACTTTCATAGCTGCAGAGATGAGTACTTTCTCCTTCTCATTCTTGCCGTCTGTAAAAAAGTAAAACGCAGACAGCCAGAACATGAAAACACCACCAGGGGAACAGGAGAAAAGAAGTGTAATATTTCAACTGTGGCCAGTGGGTTTTTTTTTTAAATTGCTAGCCAATATGTTTGAATAAAATTTGGATATTCAGTGCCACTAGCTGGATAGTGACCCTCAGCTCAAAATATTTCATTTTATTTGATGGAAGCACTCCCCTAGGGTCTCAAGAAAGGTGCTAAATAGGCAAAGAGGTCTTGGAGGTTTGGGAATGTCTAATTTTAAAGCGTATTATTGGGCAGCACAGAGTCAACCCATTAAGAGGTATGTTCATATTGAACAATCATGTACTAAGGTGCCCACTTAGTATGTTACCATGCGTACCATCTTGGTGGCGTGTGCAGGACACTATATTAAATATGTAATTGGGATTTGGGGAACAACAATAGCCAAAGTTGAGAAGGAAGAATAATTTTTTTTGATGGATTCCCTTTGATAGAAAGGAGATTTCTCAATGGGTTCTCATGACAAGCTGTATACTAGATGGGATAATCAGGGGTTATGCCTTTTTTTTTGCATTTCTTTGAAGATGAGGAGTTGCTCTGGTTTGATGAACTTGTACAAAAGTATGGGTTAGAGGAGTCCAACGTTTTGCAATACATGCAGGTGGATCCATTATCTTAAACTTTTGGGAGGTGGACTAGCATAGAAGTCTTTATCTTTATTTAGGAACTTAATATACCGCTCATTGCAATAGTGTCTGAGCGGTTCACAATTTGCATAAAAAGCTGCTTAGAAAAAGAAAGGAACGCCAAATTAGTTATAGGACAGGCAGGAGAGGATGTAAGAACAAGAAAAAGAAACAGGAGACAATCAGATAGAAGGGGATTACCAGGGGAGTGGAGAGAGACGGGAGGGGGGCGGGGGAAGATCAAAAGCTGAGCAGGAAAGATGAGTCTTTAAGAGGGCTTTAAAGGTTTTGAAGGAGGGTTCCAGGCGGAGGTCCGGGGGGAGCAAATTCCAGAGACACGGACAGAGGAAGTGGAAGGCAGAGGAGCGTGTGGATTCGAGGTGGGCTTGAGAGGGGGAAGGCAGGATCAGGCGATTTGCATGGATTGAGAGGAGGGAGCGGTGGGGAGTGTGAAGGTGGATCAAATCGGCGAGGTAGAGGGGAGTGCCGGAATAAATGGATTTGTGGACGAACGTGAGAAACTTAAATTGTACACGAAACGGGATCGGAAGCCAATGTAGACGTATGAGAAGGGGGGTAATGTGGTCAAAACGGGAAGAGCAGGTAAGGATACAGGCTGCGGTGTGGTGGACTCTCTGTAGGCGTTGCAATTGGGATTGGGGAAGACCAGCCAGGGAAACATTACAATAGTCGAGGCGGATGACAACGAGAGAAAGGAGAAGGGTGGTCATAGATGAGAAAAAAAGAAAGGGACAGACAGAACGAAGCTGTCTTAGGGTGGAGAAACAACGTTGGACGACAGAGGAGATGTGAGCTTTGAAAAACAAGGATGAATCAAGGATCACACCGAGGTAACGCAAGGATGTTACGAGGGGAATAGGGAAAGAAGAAAGCATGGGGATGAGAGGGGGGGCAGGACTATCAGCGGTGAACCAAATGGCTGAGGTCTTAGAAAGGTTGATGTGCAAGAAATTGGAGGAAAGCCAGGAAGCCACGGAAGAAAGACAGTTGTTGAAAGGAGCAATGTCAGGGGAAGCTGAGTCAGTGTGGTAGAGAAGAAAGATGATATCAGCATAGTAGTGGGCAGATATACCGTGTTGCTGCATCAAGAGAGTGAGAGGAGCGAGAAAGATATTGAACAGGAGGGGTGCGAGGACAGACCCTTGGGGAACACCACACAGGAGGGGAGTGGAAGGAGACGATGAAGGGCCTGAGGTAACCGAGAAGGAGCGGCCCAAAAGGAAAGACCAAAACCAAAGGAGCACAGTGTCGGCGAGGCCGGCATCGTGTAAGCGTGAAAGAAGAGTGCGGTGGTCGACGAGATCGAATGCAGCAGAAAGATCAAGAGAAACGGCAAGGGTGAAAAATCCACGGTCGTGGGCAGTGTGAAGTTCGTCAAGGAGAGAGAGTAGGACAGATTCTGTGCTATAACCAGGACGGAAACCAGTCGGCTTTGGAATGGGGATAAAGATTCTAGCGGCCTTATTTCTGACCTCTATAAAGTAATAATAGGGAGCAATTATGAGAAGTTACAATATAAGATGCATGAGAAAGAGTTGGGAGAGAATTTGTTTCAGAAGGAGTGAAAAGACATGATCAAAGCTATTCATCAGTTTCCATCTCAGCATCTCTCAAGAAGAATAGTACAAAGTCCTCTTCCAGTAGTATCATACTCCAGAGAGGCTAAGCAAATTGCGTCCTCTACTTGCTGGAGAGACTGTAGAAGGCTGGGTTCTATGTATTATTTTTGGTAAGAGAGTGTCCAAAGGCTTGAGAATATTGGACAAAGATTTTACAAGATTTGCAGACTGCTGGAGGCTTCCCTTCAGGCATTGATCCTAAGCTAATGTTGCTGCATTTGTGGCTGAGAGTCACCCCTCCCCCCTCCCAATCATCATAAATTCATAAAAGCAGGAATTTTAGCTGCACATTGCGAACTAGCCCAGTGATGGAAGTCATCCATGCACTCAGGTTTGGAGCTGTAGATAAAGAGGCTTCAACATGTGCTTTTGATGGAAAAAGTTGTAATGAACAAGCTGCGAAATTTGAGAAGAACTGGGCCCTTCTGGTAACATATCTGAAGAAGGACTGATCTGAGGCCTTTGGAGGGAAGTTGGGGTGGTGGCAAGATAAGGGGAAGAGGGAGAGTTTGGGAAGCAGAGGGAGGGAAGGGGGCTCAGGGGACAATATTTTCTGGATTTCTGTACACTGTTTACAAATGGGTTTGATAGCTGTTATTTTGATATTAAAATTAATAAAAAGAAAAAAAAAGAAAAACAAGCAGGTTTATTAGTCATAATGAGTAAAAAATGCAGTAAGAGCTAAGAGTAGTCCTACACACCCAACAGTGAGCTCCAAGTTGAAAGGGAATTTGCTGGTGGTTTTAGCTCCTTGGTCTCAGGCCTGCTTGTGTGCACATGCACTAGAAAGTGGCTGAGTCTGCGCACACGGGAGTTAAAGATGATAGCTTGACCCTTTGTGCATTGTGGTGGCTCCAAATTTTCCAGGTACTTGGTGAGAAGCCAGCACAGAGGACTGAGGTTGCTGGCATCTGAAACACAAAACAAAATTAAACAAAGTTATTGAGATGGAAATCAGAAGGTTCAAAGCACCAGCTCCATGCCTCCTCCTGAACCTTCTTCTGCAATGACTGGAGGGGCTTTGACTTTAGGAAGAAATAATACAACAGCTCTATGGGGAGGGGTGGCCTGCACAGAGTGGCAGGTTGTGGTGGAGAAGCAGCCATTGAGGGCAGAAAAAAAAGGGAAAACTGCCTTTTTTTTCTTTTACCCATAAAACTGCAGGCACTGAAAGGGTTAACACCAACTCTAAAGGTAAAGATTTCTCACAGAGAAGTGCAGACCTAAGCACACGCCCTGTTCCCATGGAGATAGAGGGAGGAGAAGGGAGTGGTTTGGGGGCGGAGTCAAAGGGGATAGGACAGCCCCAAACATTTAGGAACGGAAGCTGCACTCATACAGGAGAACTGAGAGAGAAGGGGAGAGAGAAGGAGAGAGACCCGTATGAGAGAGAGAGGACACAGACACAGAGGACACAAGGGTTCCAGGAAGGAAGGACAAGAAACCCATGGAAATCCCTTGCACAGAAGCAATTGAGAACCAGGAGCAAAGAGCTGACAAGGCCAGTGGAAAGCTCAGGGGAGGAGTCCTCAGAGGAGGAAATATTCTCCAAGAGTTCATGGCTCAACTCTTCTCCTAGTAAGGAATCTATAAGGAGGAAAAGCAGCACTAATAAGGTGAGCCCTTTACAACGTTTGAAAGGCTTATTAGGCAAAGAGGGTTTTTCCTGCCCTTCCCCCACAAGCTCACACACTGTTAAGGGTACCTGGGAGAAGCTCCTAAGGGCTGTGCAAGCTAGTGAGGCTTCTCAGGAAGATACCAGGGGAAACAGTTACCAAGAAGAGTCTAGCGTGGAGGATATGGACTTGGGAGACACTGTGGATTTAGACAATGTCTCAGACATGGAAATAAGCTGTGCAATCTGTGCTAAAGAAGTATAAAGGAACCGAATAGGGCTTGAAAGCAGAAAGAAACCCAGCTGGTCTTGATTACTGAATGCATCTGTGTTACCTCGTGCTAAGTAAAAGAACCGGAGGAAGTTTGTTATCTGGAAGAAAACCAGAGGTTCTTTTACCAGGACATTTTAAAGCCCATTACTTTTTAGCTGTGCTTTTTAAAGTAGCTGTCCTGTTTAAAGCTGCTTGGGAAGAAGCTGTGCTGAAAGTTTGTGTTATAATTGGAAAAGAATTCTATTGCTTGTGAAAGTATCTAGGTGGGTCAGGAAGTCTTGCTACACCTACTGTGAAGTAACAGAGGGTGGTATAGCGCCTCCTGGAGACCAGGAAACAGAATACTGCTGAAAATAGAGTTTTACCAGAAAGCAAGTTTAAAAGTTGTATCAAGCCAAGGACTGTGTAAAAGGCTTGTGTGCTGTTATTTGGAGAAGTATCCTGAATTTTGTTTTGGTCAACTTCAATCAATTCATGTCAAAGAATTGAACCGGTTAGGAAATCCTTGTTTCTAAAAATAAAGAAATATTCCTGCGACCTTTGCACTTGGCTCTAATCCTTTCGGGGACACAACTACATGCTATTGGGCTAATTTCAACAAAGGACAATCGGCGCCTCCCCTGTAGCCCTAGGCAACCGCCTGGCCACACGGGGTTGCGCCGACAAGGTGCACCTACTCTTGCCATCTTACTGGGCAGACTAGATGGACCATACTGAGGAGTTTCTTGTAATGAAAAGCGCCTTTGCTTTACTGTAATTTACTGCTAGATTATCGTCGACAAGCAGGTGATCATGTCTTCCATGCATTTGGTTATGGGCATGAGATCAGTGTTATGGATGTCAATTGGGGTGAAAACAATGATGTCGTCGGGGAATAACCAGTATTGTATTTTATGGTGCTTGATGATATTGTAGATGGGTTGAATGTAGATGCTGAATAACATTGAAGAGAGAATGATCCTTGTGGTATACCCTGCGTGGTGCTGAAGGGAGTGGATATCAGTGTGCCACATTTTACTTGCTGTTGTCTGTTGTTGAAATATGATTGAAACCACTTTAGTGTAGTGCCAAACAAGCCCATTCCCTGGAGACGTTGCAACATAATGTTGTAGGATACTGTATTGAAGGCGGGTGATATGTCCATGAATATGAGCATGAATCCATCTTTGATGTTGTCAATGCCCCTAAGAATTGTGTCTAGAAGTGAAGTTATTAGTGTTTCTACATTATAGTTTGGTTTGAACCCATGTTGATAGGGGTCCAGAGGGGCGAGCTGGTTTATGTGGTCCTGTAATTGTCTTTGTAACATTTTTTTGATAATTTTTGCCATGAAAGGTAGGCTGGATATTGGGCGGTATGATGCTGGATCATTACTATTAATTGATGTGCTTTTGAGGATTGGCAGTATAATGTCATACTTAAGTGAATTTGCCATGTAGCCTAGAGTGAGAGCTGTTACTATGTTGTGTATGAAGTGTATAAGTTGTTCCTTAGCTGCCTTTATCCAGCTACTGGACATGGATCAGATGGAGAGGTGGTGGTGTTAAGAGAGGAAATAATTTGCTCTATTTGTTGGGTGGTTGGTTTTTGAAACTTGCCCCATATTGTTGTAGAGGTAAGTTCAAGGTTGCTGTTTGTAGTAACTAGAGGGTTGTTCTTTGTTGTTTGTGAGTGTTTGGTCATGAAATGGTTTGCTATATCCTGTGAGTGAATGTCTGGATTTGCTTGTTGCGCTGGGTCTCTGGTGAGAAAGCGAGCTATTTCAACACGTTCTCGAGGTTTGTTAACTGATTGCAGTATGTAGTTGGTATGGAATTGTTGCTTTGCGTTATAAGGTTGTATTCATGTTTGTATCTGTATTGTTGTCGGATGATTGTGGATTTCGTCTGTCTCCATTGCCTCTCAATTTTGCGTAGTTTTCGTTTAGCTTGCTTCATCTCGGAGGAGTACCATGGTTGGTTTTTTGTATTTTGTGTGGTTGTGTGGAGCTTGCTTAGAGTTGAAGCTGCTGTGAGGATTGTTTGGTTCCAGGTATCCATGGTGAGGAGTGGTCTAGTGGTTAGGACAAGGTACTTCAGGCTGGAGGGCCGGGGGTTCAAGTCCCACCTGGGGACAGCAATCTCAGGCCGGAGGGACTGGGATTTCTAGTCCTATAGGCACTCCTTGTGGTCCTGGGCAAGCCACTTAACCCTCAATTGCCCATGTTCCCTGTATGTATTAGTGTGTGTGTGTCTCATATCCCCTCGTGTTAAATGTATCCCCCAATTGACCGCTTTGACCCGGTGAAAAGCAGGATATAAATATAGCTAAATAAATGTCAAGGTCAGTTATTTCCTGATTCAGATTTGGGGATATTTCTTGCAAGAATTTTTCCTTATGGAATCTCTTGGATCTTCTTGCTGTGTACTGCTGGGGTTTCATGTTGGTGGTCTTTTGGATACACGTTTTGAAGGATTTATTTATTTACATTCTCTTATATACCGTGCTATTCTGCATCAGTGCGGTTTACATTGAACAAACTGAAATTACATTGAACAGGGCATTATAACTTGGAGATAACTATTTTACAGGGAACATGGGCTATGGAGGTTAAGTGGCTTGCCCAAGACCACAAGGAGCACCTGTGGGACTAGAAACCCCAGTCCTTCCGGCCCAAGGTTGCTGTCCTCTAGTGGGATTTGAACCCCCGACCTTCCGGCCTGAAGTACCTTGCCCCAACCACTAGGCCACTCCACTCCACTCCACTCCAGGATATGAGGTGATGGTCCAACCAGGGTGTTGGCATTATTGATGGGAGGGGGGCGTTATGTAGTTCTGTTCAGTCATTATTTCTGGAATGAAGATGAAGTCTGGTGTAATTCCTAGATGGTGAGAGGGTTCATTGACAATTTGGTTGTAATTGAGTGTATTCATTGCTTTAAGGAATGCTTTTGTTTCTTTTTTGTGCGCTGTGCTGAGGTTGAAATCATCCAGGGCTGAGTGGTTTATGTGGAACATTATGGGTGCATGCTGTCTTAAGTATGGTGGAGAGACCATCACAATTGGAGTTGGCAGCTCTGTACATGAGGCATATGCTGACATATTTGTTGTTAATGGTGACGATGTTTGTGTTTTTGGAGCTGTGGGAGGATGTGGGCTTGAATTTGAAGTGGCTTTTTGTGATAATTAAGACTCCACCTCCTCTCTTATGTGTTCTGTGGCAGTTGAAAGCTGAATAGGTTGGCGGGGTAATTTGGTTAAGGATCATCTGGGTCAGTCTCGTTTAGACAAGTTTCTGTGATATATAGAATATCTGTTTTGGTGTGTTTGGAGATAGTAATGGTATTGATTTAATTTCTAACTGATCTAGTATTAATGAGTGTGCATGTGATGTATGTGTCTAATATGGAGTTGGTGTGTGTGGATGGAACTAGAGGTGTAGGTTGTATTAGTATTAATCTATTTGGTTTATGGGTTATCTGTTTGTTGTTGTACTGGTGTGTGATGAACTGTTGTGTATAAGTGACTATAGGGAGCATCAGTGAGTTAGGGATTGGAGGGCTGCCCAAATGTAGTGACAAAGTATCTGTGTGAGTAATAGGAAGTATAGGAGGATGTTGGTGTGCAACATCATGTTTGAGTTGTACAGTCAGCTACTTAGTGGTGGGCCCTGATGGGGTTTGTGTTTTCCGAGAAAGGGTGGTAAACAGAGATGAACAGTTACTGATTGATTGCTTATAGTGTCTGTCATATTGTAGGAGTGTTAAAGCATAGGATTAAATTCAGTACCTACATATGATCTGCTTATAGAGCACCGTTCTGGGAGCTTATTGATTGTACTTCACTGTTGGTGGTTGTTACCATTGGTTATGCTCTGAGATATGGTGCAGTAACGGCATAGATGCAAGTGTCGTCTTCGTTAGGTTGCTGTCTTTGGGACCACCCCTAAGGGCCATGCAAAAGGGCCCTCTGGCGAGGCCCTCAGGTGCAGGTGCACCTGAAGACATCCTTGCTTTTAAACTTGGCGGTGTTTGGCTCGACTGGCCTCTGTGGTGGGGAGTGGGGTGGAGCAAAGCTTCCAGCTCTCTGCTGCCAACGCCAATCGGGTGGGCTGGCTGGAGATTCATGTGCCTGAGGATGTCCTTGCTTTTAAACTTGGTGGCGTTTGGCCCGAATGGCCTCTGCAGAGAGGCGCGGGGTGGAACAAAGCTTCCCACTCCCTCCTGCCAACGCCGATCGGATGGCTGACTATCCAAATGGTTCAGTAATTTTATTCTTTATTTACTTATTTATTTAGCTAGTTTTATATATTGCCAATCTAATAGTCTAGGTGATTTACTATAAACAAAGATTGTACCATTTTGCCCGGTACAGACATCAGGTTCACCGGTCTATAGTTTCTCAGAACACCCCTGGGACCCTTTTTAAAAATTGGCATTACAATGGCCATTCTTCAATCTTCCAGTACTAAAGATGATTTTAATGATAGTTCACAGATTACTAATAGTAGGTCGTGAATCTCATATTTCAGTTCTTTCAACACCCTGGGATGTATACCATCTGGTCCAGGTGATTTGCTACTTTTCAGTTTATCAAATAGTTGTAATACAATCAGCCGACCTTGGCGTTTACTGCAAATGCCATCAGATCCATCAATGGGAGACCTCAATGATCCACAATTTGATGGAACACCAACTCTGACAGAGACTGTTGGAAGAAACTTGAGGTGGGGTCCCATGGCCCTATGAAAAGGGTTAATATGGAGAATGGCTTGGAATGTTGCTGATAGTCTTAAGTCCAGCAGTATGGACCCGCTTCAGACACTTCAATAAAGAAGCATTCCTCAGTGACATTCTACATGACCTCAACTCGGACACTAATGATCTGTATAAGCTGATAGAGATATGGAACAACAGCATTGCCAGAGCTGCGCTCCTACCGCCCTCCATAAAACCTACCTACAAGAACCACGCAGTGGTATGGTTTACTGATGACCTGCGTGAATCATTGTTACTCCTCAGAAAGCTGGAATGCCACTGGTGACGTTCTAGGCATGTCAACAACCACATTCCATACCTGAATAAATTACAGCAACACCGAAGAGCAGTATACCACATGAAAAAGGAATACCACACCAATACCATCATGCACTCCCTTAACAAACCACGGGAGCTCTTCAACCTCATTAAATCCCTCACAAAGGATGCTTCCATGAATGAACTGACGTGCACTCCTAGCCCAGAGGCCTTTGCCACATACTTCCAAAGCAAAACCAAATCGACAATGGCCTACTCAGATTGGAATGACCTTGAAAACTCACTCAGGCTCCCCCTCGAACACACTCATACCCACACTAGAGGCCTTTTACCCGTACTCGGCTGAGCAAATAGAAAAGATCATCTGTGGGATTAATATCACCACCTCCCCAACTGAGCCATGTCCAGCATTTTGGATTAAGCAAACACAATACAACCTCAGCTCAATCGTCGCCAAAATCGCTCACCTCTCACTATCTACAGGCGTTCTTCCACTGCCCCTCAAGACTGCCTCCATCAGGCCTCTGCTAAAGAATAACAAACTGGACCCATCAGAGACCAGTTCCTATAGACCCATATCCAGCCTCCCCTTCCTGTCCAAAATATTGGAAAAAATTGTCCAACAACAAATCCAGAACCACATCGACTCCTATGCACCTCTTGATTCACGTATTAAAAGAGGGCTGCTACACAGTACCCTGTCCTATGTTGCCGAGGTAAGCTGTGACCAACCTCCGGGTGATTAACAGACCTTGCTTGGATAGAAGGAGTCTTTCAAAATGGCCTTTTGACCTGCCACCTGGTATTAACACCTATTGAAAAAGTTTTACAGGTCTCTTGCCCCCTAGGTAGAAGGCCTCTTTGTAAAGGTCTCTAGAAGACTATTTGTTGCTCAAAGAGTACTGACCCTGTTTTCCCTTTTATGCTAAGTTATATTCTGATTTGATTTAAATTACAGCTCTTTGCTGCTGCTAGGCTCTCACTTATTATGAAATTTAAACTACAAGCTCTCTGCTGGGTTCCAAATTTAACCAGGAAGCTCTCTTCTGTGTTTTAAATTTAAACTTAAACTGCTGCTACTAGGCCCTGACTGATTTAACAAAAACACTGGGTTCACAGATTAATTAGCTTTAATACAAAAGTCCTTTCAGAAAAATCCCAGAAGTATATACGCACAATTGCAGATCTCTCTCCAGAAGTAGCAGTCCCTTTTTTTAGTCCTTCAAGATTGAGGATCACAGAGCTCTGGTTGAGCTATTTATGCCTGTGCTGCTTCTTCTCCCCACATTTTACTTGCTGTGTGCGGTTGCTTAGGTAGGAGGTGAACCATTTCATGGTGTTGTTGCGTAGTCCTATTTCTTGGAGGCTCGGACACGAGCTGAAGCAGGAGTGGGAACCACGGTTGCTGAGGCCACAAGGGAGCGACAAACATCATTGACGCTCATTCCTACTGAGCTTTGAGGAGGGTCCTCACAATGAGAGGAGTGGGAAGGAATGCATAGAGAAGCCCGGAGGTCCAGCTCAAAAGGAACGCATCCCGCACCTCCCTGCTCGGGTGCGGGACCGGGCTGCAAAAGCGGGGTAGCTGAGTGTTCGCCGGGCTGACGAACAGGTCCATGGTCGGAGTTCCCCACGGATGGAACAGCCAGTTGGTCACCTCCGGGCCCAGTCGCCATTCGCGAGGGCAGAGGATCCTGCTGAGTTTTTCCCCAAGGACGTTCTTGTGGCCCGGGAGGTAGACTGCTCGTAGGGTCATCCCTCAATGGAAGGTGAAGGAGCAGAGGAGGACTGCTTCCTGGCAGAGGAGGCGTGATCCTGTGCCCCCCTCCTTGTTGATGTAGAACATCGCCACCCGATTGTCAGTCTGCACAAGCATCGACTTTCCTTGGAGATGGAGCTGGAAAGCCCCATTGGACCGCCCGAAGCTCAAGTACGTTGATCTGCTGATGAGACTCTTCGGGTGACCATCGCCCCTGCATGCACAGTGCATCGTGGTGGGCTCCCCACCCAAGCAGGGAAGCATCCATTGTCAGCACTAGTTCATGCTGCGGGGTCTGGAAGGGTGGCCCCTGGAGAAGGTTGGGGTTGGGGCAGGACCGCCACCAGTCTAAGGACCTGCGAATGCTGTGGGAGACCTGAATGGGGTCTCTGAGGTGACCGGAGGCGGGCTCAACTGAGTGCTGAGGCAACACTGGGCTGTTCGCATGTGCATACAGGCATGTGGAACCACATAGACGGTGGAGGCCATGTGCCCTAGGAGGCGCAGCATAGTCCGTGCCATGACCAGAGTGTTGCTCTGGACTTGGGTCGCCAAGGCTCGGAGAAGAGCCACGCAGTCTGCCGGCAGAAAGGCGATGGCCTGCTGAGTGTCGAGGTGTACGCTGATAAACTCCAAGGCTTGTACCGGTTCGAGGTGGGACTTGGGGTAGTTGACCAAGAACCCCAGGTGCTCGAGGAGGATCATGCATGATGTCGCTAGGTGGGCTTCCCTGGCCGAGGGCCCCGTGACGAGCCAGTCGCTGAGGTAAGGGAAGACTGGTACGCCCTGCCATCTGAGGGAGGCAGCAGCCACGGAGAGGCACTCTGTGAAGACCCGCGGAGCAGATGCAAGTTCGAAGGGGAACACTTTGTATTGGTAATGCTTCCCTTGGACCCTGAAGCGCAGGAACTGCCTGTGCTGGGGGTGAATCAAAGTGTGGACGTAAGCGTTCCTGAGATTCAAGAAGCATAGCCAGTTGCCCTGCAGGAGGAAGGGCAGCAGGACTTCAAATGATAGCATTTTAAACTTCTGCCGCACCAGAAACTTGTTTAGTTTTCGGAGGTCGAGGATGGGCTGTAGGGCCCCCAATTTCTTTGGAATGAGGAAGTACCGGGATTAGAATCCATGACCTCAGAGGTGTGTTGGTACCCTCTCGACTGCTTGCTGGGCGAGGAGGTTGCCTAACTCCCGCTGTGGGAAGGTCTGGTGCACGGGGAGTCGAGAAGGCTCCGCTGGGGAGAAGGGAGGGGGAAGCCTGTCCAGACGGAGACGGTAGCCGGCCCAGACTTTCCCTGCGTTGCGGTGGTCGACGCGGGAGTAGGTGGGTACGGTGGGTAACCTCAGTAGGGTAGACCCTTCCGCGGAAAGAACGGCTTCTTAGTTTGCTGTTTCTTCTGAGGGAGAGAGGAGGTCTTGCACAAGAGGCGTGTTCAGGTGATGAACTCAGTCTCTATCTCAGTGGCCTTATCCTCCATCTGCTTATCGAAGAGCTGCTCACCCAGGCAGGGTACATCTAGGAGCATTTCCTGGACCCACTGCTCCAAGTCCGAAGACTGGAGCCATGCCTGGCGTTGAGCCCCAATGCCAGCAGCTGCCACTCGAGCTGAGGACTCGAATCTGTCATAGGCAGCATGGGAGAGGTATTTTGAGCACTCCGCGACAGACTTCAGAAGGGTCCGGAACCTACTGAGGGGTTCACCTGCGAGGTCCACAGAGAAACCCCCGAGTTCCTTGGCTAGGTCCCGCAAAAACATACCCATGTACTGTATAACTGGTATGCCTTGTGGCCTAGGGCGTCAAGGTCCCTCGACTCCCTGCCTGGTGGAACCGAAGAGTGGGGGACTTCGGGCTCTTCTGTTTCTTCATAGCCGATTCCACCACCAAGGAGGTGTGGGGAAGTTGGGTTTTCTTGAACCTAGGGCCGCGCTGGACCCTGTACATCGCGTTGAGGCGCTTACTCATGATGGGGACTGAAGTAGGGGTCTCCCACATGTGGAGTAGCAGCCTGGACAGAATGGGGGGAACCGTAAAGGTAAGAGATTCCCGAGGCAGGGACTCAAACAGTAAGATATCGAGCTCTTCAGCTCAAGGTTCCTCCTCAGCCTGGGTAGCCAGGTTGAGAGCCTGTTCCATATCCCATACAAACACCATGAAGGAGGTGTCCTTGGGTGGCGAACGCCTCTGAAGGGCGGGCGGAGACGGGTCCGACGGGAGGTCCTGATGGGCATGGGTCTCTTGGGAGGTATCCCTGTCTGACTCCCAGTCTGAGAAATTGGAGGAGGAACCCGATTTGGGCTGATCACCTCGCCCGGAAGCCGAGGCCCACTTGGAGCCTGAGGCTCTGGAGGATCTTGCCCCCGAGGAACGGGAAGGCAAGCGAGACCAACGCTGAGGATCTTCACAAGGCCCATGGCTCTTGGGGGTTTCCAGAGTGGATTTTGGTATCCCTCTCGAGGTAACCTCGGTCTCTAGGCACGGGCCAGCAAAGCTGGAAACAAGCGCCTGCTGGGAAGCTATGAACGCAGAAATGATACGTTCTAGTACCAGCAAACGGTACTCCCATGTGGGCGTGGGGCCCTGCGATGCCGACACCGGGGTTACCGGGTCGGCCATCGAGGAAGAGAGGGGGTCCTTGCCAGGACGGCCCTCAGGAGACCTGGCGCCATTGCCGGGGGCCTCCGGGTCTGTACAGGTTACCTTTCAAGGCCGCTCCTTGTGGACTCTCAGGAACGCCGAGGAGGCTAAGCGACCGAGCGCAGGAGCACTCGCGCTTGTCGGGAGCCCCCGACAGCAACTTCAAGGCCTTCTTCTTCTTACACCACTCCACTTCAGGGGACCCCTGATTGGAGTGTCGTCTTGAGCGCGTAGCCGAGGTGGGGGATCCCACCAGCGGAGAGACAAGTAGAAAACCGAGGGTGCCACCAGGGATTCAGAGGCAGCCTTACGGAAAATGTCTTCGGACTTCTGCTTACAACTGAGCAGGGCTTTGGAGGACATTTTCTTACAAAGCGAACAGAGCTCTGTATCATGGTCGGTCCCGAGATACCGCAGACAGCAGTCATGGGTGTCCGTAAGCAACCTGTTCTTGGAACATCAATTGCATTTTTTGAAGCCGGTGGCCATCGGGGCAAAAAGGGCCTCCCGTGAGGTCGAAGACCCACACGGCCAGCAGTTGGGAGAAAAAAGGGCACGAAGCCCACTAACAGCAAAAAATGTAGGAAAATTATCCCCTAGACTCAAAAGGAATGGGAACAGAGGAAGGACGGGTGGAGGACTGGTGCAACCGGAAAAAATACTTACATCACTCCTCTACCTAAGGAAGCTGGAAAGACGATGGCGGCAATCACGATCTCCGGAAGACCAGAGAGCATATAACCTCTACCTGGCAAAACACCGCAAAACAATAACAGCGAAAATGAGGTAATCCCACACTGATACCCTAAAACATTCGCTAAACAAACCACATGACTTGTTCAATCTAGTCAAGAGCCTAACAAAAGAACCGGGCCCCGATCAAACAAATGGGATCCACCCTCAAGAATTCGCAGACTTCCTGCAATCAAAACTATGCCAGACCAATAAGGCCACAGCACCCACCACCGCGCAGGAGCCAACCCACCCAACACTACTAACCACCTTCTCTACCCCATCCAAAAAGCACATTGAAGACACCATTGCCACGATCAATACCACTACGGCACAAACTGACCCCTGTCCTGCCTTCTGGATAAAGGAGCTACGTACCGAATTTAGTCCGTTCATAGCCAGACTCACGGACCTGTCTTTCGCAACAGGCTCATTCCCCCAAAGCCTCAAACACACGTCCATCAGACCACTACTGAAAAACAACAAACTCGACCCCCATAAAGTTGACTCATACAGACCTATATCTAGCATACCACTACTAGCCAAGATATTCGAAAAAGAAGTCCAACGCCAAATACAACACCACATCAACAACACCTCCCCACTGGACCCCTGCCAGCATGGATTCAGGGACTCCCATGGTGTGGAAACACTCCTCACCACCCTCTTCAGCAACATAATTGCTGGAATCGATAACACCCGTCGTGGGTTTGTCCTCGTTTTCTTGGATATAGCCGCTGCATTTGACTCAGTAAGCCATGAGCTTCTCCTGAGGCGACTCGAAGAGAAGGGTATTTGTGACACAGCACTAAACTGGTGCAAATCATATTTATTTACATTCTCTCATCATACCTGTCCGACAGATGGCAGCACGTACGATCTGGGACCTCAACATCGAAACCGTTCCACCAGAAGCAGGGCGTTCTGCAGGGTTCCTTCCTCTCCGCCCTGATGTTCAACATATACATGCAGCCCATCTGTAACCTCATCTGTTCATTCAATGTTGACTGCTTGATATATGCCGACGACATCCTACTCTATATGCCATTCTCAACTGACCAGACAGACACCTCTGCACTGACAGACTGTTTTGATGCAGTGGCCAACTGGCTCCAAACTCAAAACCTCTGAATACAGCACAAGAAAACAGAAGTTCTCTTCATCACAAGGAACCAGAACTTCTCCCCTCCAACCTACCTAAAGGTCAAGGAAGCGAAGCTGCAAATCAAGTCCACAATCCGATACCTTGGAGTCACATTAGACCAACGCCTGGACATGAAGGCGCACATAAGCAACACGGTAAGAGCAGTCTACCATAAGATCCGGACACTCAGACACTTACACTCCCTGCTAGAACCAGATGATTTCCGGACAATCTTTCAAGCGCTGATTATCCCACATTTCGATTACGCCAATGCAATCCTACAAGGGCTCCCACAATCCACCCTGGGGCCACTCCAGCTCGCAATGAATACCGCAGCTAGAGTTCTATATGGTGCCTCCAGGCGTGACCATGTGACACCAATCCTGAAACAGCTCCACTGGATCCCTATCCACGGTAGAATTTCTTTCAAGACCCTACTGCTGACCTTCAAGGCCATCAATGGGCTCTCCTCCGCCTCACTCTCAGAGCTTATCCACACTACTCCCTCCAACAGAGCCAGAAGATCTGCAGCAATCAACACAGTAGCAATCCCGAAGGCAGTAACACAATGCATCCAGGCAACAGTAAGCAGGGCATTTAGGTTCTGCGCCCCTAGATGCTGGAACGCCCTACCACCTAGCATCTGGGCAATCCCTGACCTAACACAATTTAGGAAGGCTTTGAAGCACCATCTCTTCCTCAAACACTACCCAGACGATTGCGCTCCATCAACCGCTCCCCCCTACCAGCACCGCCACATCAACACACTATGATTACTCTGTGATTCGACTTGATGTAATGCCTATATGTAAATAGTTATCCCAGTTTTACCCAAGTTTAAGCACCTGTTCATTGTAAATACGGAGAAGATTCCTGCACCGTATAAGTTTTCTGTTATGTAAACCGCACTGATGTTGAATAGCGCGGTATAAAAGAGATTGTAAGTAAATAAATAGTAGGCTAGAGGCCAAAAAACAAAACACTTTTTCTAAGGGATGAGGAAATGTGTCCGAAGTGCTCCGCAGAAAAAGGGAGACTGAGCAAGATGGCACCCTTGGGCGGCAAGAGGACCACGCATGTGTGGCGGCAATCCCAAAGGCTTTCTTTGAAAGCTGGGGAATTGCTCCATGTGGGCTCCGTCGGTGCCAACGTCTCCCATAAGTGAGTACTGACTTCCTGCTTGTTCCTGGAGAATTTAGTATGCAGCGCTCCTCCACAGGCTTGTCTGGAGATCCTTGATGTAAGGACAGAGTGTCCTCATCTGCCATGGAGTCCACAATCTCCCAGCTCAGGTTGTAGTTGCGAAAAGGGAGGCAGAGGATGCCATAAGACAAAAGACGAGGTTCCTTGTGAAATTTGAGGGTCGTCAGAGGAGTCTACTCTAGTGGTGGTGACTTCTGAGGCCGCAGAGAGTAGTTACTCATCTGTAACAGGTGTTCTCCAGGAGCAGCAGGAATCAGTCCTCACATATGGTTGAAGTCGGTGCCGACGGAGCCCTCGTGCGGAGCATTTCCCCAGCTTTCAAAGAAAGCCTTTGGGAATTGCAGCGCGCATGCACGGTCCCCTTCCCGCCCAAGGGTGCCATCTTGCTCAGTCTGATGACATAGCTAAAAGACAGCAAAAAATTAGCAAAAATAAATCATATGACTGCAACTCCAAGGGGAGGAGGGAGGGCTGTGAGGACTGATTCCTGCTGCTCCTGGAGAACACCTGTTACAGGTGAATAACTACTCTTTCTCCAGGACCAAGCAGGAAGTCAGTCCTCACATATGCAACTCCCCAGCTTAAGGCTACCGGAGACCTCAAGCGGAAAAAATGAGCTCCCTCTAGCTCGTCAGCACGTAAGGAAGGAATCTTCTCTGAGAACGCCCCCGACCGGTAGCCTAACACCAGGGCCGGAGGGTAGGAGTTGCCTAAACCCCAAAGAGATTATGGAGTACTGCCTGTCCGAAAGCACTGTCCCTGCGGGACTCACTCTCAAGGCAGTAATGGGCCGCAAAAGTCTGGCTTGAAGACCAAGTAGCGGCCCGGCAGATGTCTGCCAACGGAACAGAGTGGAGATGAGCCACTGACGCAGCCTTCGCCCTGACACGATGAGCCGTGACTTGACCCTCCAATGAGAGGCCGGCGGCCCCATAAACCCAGGCGATACAGTCAGCGATCCATATGGACAAAGTACGCTTGGAGACAGGGAGCCCCAACTTATTGGGGTCAAAAGAAACGAAGAGCTGAACAGCCCTCAGATGCTCCCGCGTACGGTCAAGGTAGAAGGACAACGCCCTCCTACAGTCCAGGGTATGCAAGACCATCTCAGCCCAGTTGGCATGCGGCCTGGGAAAGAAGGTCGGAAGAACCACCTCCTAATTGAGGTGAAAAGGTGAGACAACCTTAGGAAGAAACTTAGGGTGAGTCCGTAAGACTACCCTATTCCTGTAGGACCTAGTGTAAGGAGGATCAGACACTAGTGCCTGCAGTTCACTCACTCGCCTAGCAGAGGTGAGAGCTACCAGAAACAAAGTTTTCCAGGAGAGAAAACGGAGAGGGCAGGTAGCCATGTGTTCAAAAGGCGGACAAGTAATCCGCTGCAAGACCACATTCAGATCCCACTCAGGGGCCGGTAGACGCAAAGGAGGCTTAAGCAGAAGGAGGCCTCTGAGGAAACGAGCCACCAAAGGGTGGTTGGAAAGAGGCCTACCGTCCACCGGCGAGTGGTGTGCTGAGAGAGCACTGAGGTGAACTCTGACAGAGTTAGATTTAAGGCCCATATTGGAGAGGTAAAGCAAATATTGCAATACTACCGCAACCAAGCACGAGAAGGGATTCTCGCTGTGCTGAGCACACCATGTGGAGAATCTACGCCACTTAAGAGCGTAGGATTTCCTGGTGGATTGACGCCGAGAGGCCAAGACCACATCTTCCACCTCTCAAGGCAGTAGTAGGGGAGCCAGGACTACCCTTTCAGCAGCCAGGCCATCAGATGAAGGGACTGGAGGTTGGGGTGCAAGAGAGTCCCCTGATCCTGAGACAGGAGATTGTGTTGAAACCCTAGAGGAAGAGGGGTGTCCACCGCTAGCTGTAGCAGAAGCGGGAACCACGGTTGCCTCGGCCACCTGGGGGCTATGAGAATCAATGAAGCCCCGTCCTTGAGGACTTTGAACAGCGTTCTGGACACTAGTGGTGTGGGAGGAAACGCATTCAGTAGGCCTGTGGACCACGAGATCAGAAACGCATCCGCCGCTACTCTGAGAGGATGCGGTTGTCTGGAGCAAAATCTCGGGAGTTTCCGGTTCAGAGGACTGGCGAAAAGATCCATGGTGGGGAGGCCCCACCTGAGAAAGATCTGCTGAACCACCGACAGGTTCAATCTCCATTCGTGTGGTTGCAGGATCCTGTTCAGTCTGTCTGCCAGGTAATTTTCCTGACCTGGGAGGTAGACAGCCTTGAGAAGGATTCCGTGATTGACAGCCCAAGAGCACAGCCGTTGTGCCTCCTGACATAGAAGGAAGGAGCCTGTGCCTCCTTGTTTGTTCACAGAGAACATGGCAACTTGATTGTCCGTCTGGACCAGCACAGACTGGTGAGAGGCGAGGTGGGAGAAGGCTCTCAGAGCTAGGCGTATCGCCCGGAGCTCCAGGAAGTTTATCTGTTGAGCAGCCTCCCAAGGGGTCCAGAGACCCTGAGTACATGTCCCTTGGCAATGTGCTCCCCAACCGAGAAGAGAAGCATCTGTTGTCAGCACTTGAGAATGCGGAGGGGACTGAAAATCCACTCTGAGTACCAGATTCCGAAGATGAAGCCACCATTGCAGAGAGGAGACTAGAAAGTCGGATATCTTTACAGAGTCCGCTAGGCTCCCCGTGGCCTGATGCCACTGAGTGTGAAGGCTCCACTGAGCAGGCCGCATGTGCAGGCAGGCATTGGGGGTGACATGAACCGTGGAAGCCATATGGCCGAGTAGTCTCAGGAATTGCCTGGCAGAGACCAGGGAATTGCTGTGAAACTGCCTGGCCAGATCCATCAGCCTGTGAGCTCTGTCCACAGGCAGAAAAGCCTTTGCTTGAAGAGTGTCTAGCCTGGCCCCTATGAATTCTAAGTTCTGGGACGGAAGCAAAGTGGACTTTGCGAAGTTTATGACAAACCCCAAGTGCTGAAGCAGAGCCACAGTGTGAAGGGTGGCCTGATTGGCCTACTGGGAAGATTGGCCCCTTATGAGCCAGTCGTCCAGGTACGGAAACACAAAAAGACCCTGAAGCCTCAGGTAGGCCGCCACCACTGCCAGGGACTTGGTGAACACCCTGGGAGCGGACGACAGGCCAAAGAGTAGTACTCTGTACTGATAGTGGTTTCCCCCCACAACAAACCTGAGATATTGTCTGTGGTCTGGATGAATAAGGATGTGAGCATACACATCCTTTAGATCTAAGGAGCATAGCCAGTCTCCCTGCTGGAGGTAGGGCAGCAGGATTCCAAGGGTAAGCATCTTGAACTTTTCCCTCTCCAGGAACTTGTTGAGGTTGCGCAAGTCTAGGATGGGTCTGAGGCCTCCTGTTCTTTTTGGTACCAGAAAGTACCTGGAATAAAAGCCGTGACCTCTCAGGTGGTGGAACACCGGTTCCACAGCCTGTTCCTTTAGCAGACTTGCTAACTCCTGAAGGAGTAGGTCTGTGTGCAGAGGGAGTCTTGGAGGCTCCCCTGGAAAATAGGAGGGAGGTACCTGGTGAAAATGGAGAAGATAGCCCTTTTGGACTATATGGAGCACCCAGGTATCTGATGTGACGGCTGACCACCTGTGGGCAAAGTGGGCCAGCCGGCCTCCTGTGCTGAGAGAAGCCAGCTGAGGAGAAGAGGCTATGCTTTCTGAGTCAAAAACCCCCACCCTGCTGAGCAGGGGCCGGTGTTGGTGGCTTGGGGGCCTTCTGCCTATGGAGCCCTTGACCCTGCCCCTTGGCCTGCTGACCCTGTTGGGGAACTGCAGAGGCCTGATAATGAGGGTATGGTTTATAGGCAGATGACTTCCTCGGGTAAAAGGTCTTTTTTCCTGAGCCCTTCTTTTTCTGAGAAGGGGCAGAGGTTTTCCTGGAAAGCCTAGTCCTGGTCAGAGTCTTGGTCTCGAGTTCTGCAGCCTTTTCAGCCATGGGCTTGCCAAAGAGGTTCTCACCTCGGCAGGGGACATCGACCAACTTGTCCTGCACCCATGGCTCGAGGTCGGATGACTGTAGCCAAGCCTGTCGGCGGGCACTGATGCCGGCCCTGGCTACTCGGGCCGAAGCCTCGAAGCCATCATAGGCTGCCCGAGAGATAAACTTCGAGCACTCTCGAATACCGGTGAACAAGGCCTGGAACCTCTGCAAAGGTTCCTCGGAGAGACCAGCAGAGAACCCGGCAATCTCCTTTGCCAGGTCTCAGAGGTACATGCCCATGTAGAGCTGGTAAGTCTGGACACGGCAAGCAAGCATAGAGCCCTGGAAGCACTTTTTACCGAGGGCATCCAGGTTCCGGGCATCCCGGCCGGGAGGCACTGAGGAGTGCATCTTCTGACTTTTCAGCTGATGCATGGCCGATTCCACAACCATGGAGTGGTGCGGTAACTGTGCCTTTTGGAACCCGGGACTCTGGCGGACTCGATAGATGGAATCGACCCACTTGCTTAACACCAGCGTCAAGGCCGGGGTCTCCCACATGCGGAAGAGCAGCCGCTCCAGCATCGGAGGAACCGGAACAGTAAAGGCCTCCTTCGGGGAAAATTCATACTGGAGGGCCTCGAGCTCTTCGGCTCGAGGCCCCTCCTCGGGATCCGTGGGGAAGGCCAAGGCCTTGGCCATATCCCGCACGAAGTCTGAGAACCGGGTATCCTCCAGTGGGGATCGTCTCCGAAGTTCGGACTCGGGCGAGTCCGATGGGACACACCGAGTCCGATGAGTGTCGGGTGACTCTTCGTCCTCTGTCTCCCAGCCCGACTCCTCGGAGGAGGAATCGAGCGGCTCCGGTCGGGCGGGCACTGATGCCCTCCGCCCCGACGCCGAGGGTATTGGCGTCGACGACCTCGGCCCCGAATGGGAGGTCGAGGGAGACCGTAGCCGAGGATCGACTCGAGCCCGCATGGACTCGAGGATTGGCTCGGCCTCCGGGGTCGACTTGGACGTCGAGGTCCTGGTGGTCGGGGCAGATGCACCGGTGAGACCGGCGATCAATGCCCGCTGCTGTTCCCTGAAGGCAGCGAAGCTGCTCTCCAAGGCCGTCAACCTGAGTCCGAGCTCAGGAGACCCAGCAGCCCCCGACTCAGAGCCCAATGGCGTCGGGCCCGACGTCGGCTCCCTCGGAGGAGAGTCCACGAGAACAACAGCACTTACGTGTCCAGGAGACTCCATCTCGACACAAGGATGTTTGGCAGGCCTCTCCGACTCCGAAGACCCAGGACGGCTATCGGGGCTATGCAACCTGGCCCTCGAGGAACCAGGAGCGTCCACCGACGCCGCCCTCGCGGGTTTCCTCTTCCTGCGATGTTCCCGCGAAGGAGACCCCCGCTCAGAGGAACCCCGACGCTGCTCGGGGCCGGAGTCCCGAGACGTTGAGGCCTCTGACGAGGTCCGGGCTCGGACGGACGCGGAGTCAGAAAAAATCCTATCCTTTTGGTGCTGCCGACTCCTCAAGGCCTTCGAGGACATTTTGCCACACGGACCACAGATCATTGGGTGATGAGCGGGTCCGAGGCAGCAGAGGCAGCAGTCATGTGTGTCTGTAAGAGACATAGGTTTCTTACACCGATTACATTTCTTAAAACCCGCTGGTATCCATCGGGGGAAAAAGGGCCCCTGCTAGGTCAAAAGACCGGGCTGCCAGGGAAAAAAAAAGAAAAAAGGCGCGAACGCCAGTCACAAAGGACAAAAACCTAAAAAGAGAAAAAAGGACTTGATACCGGCATATCGGTCCGAGCGGGAAAGGGATCTGGCGTCAAACCGGAGAAAAAAGAGAAAAAACAGGGAAAATCAACTTTTTCCTCCGGGAAAAACGAAATACGTCCGTCGGGCTCCGTGGAAAAAAAGACTGAGCAAGATGGCACCCTTGGGCGGGAAGGGGACCGCGCATGCGCACTGCAATTCCCAAAGGCTTTCTTTGAAAGCTGGGGAAATGCTCCGCACGAGGGCTCCGTCGGCGCCGACGTCACCCATATGTGAGGACTGACTTCCTGCTTGGTCCTGGAGACAGTATTGTGGAGAGGTCCTGGATGAATCTCCATAGAAGGGAGAGAAGAGAAGAATGAGGACGGGGGGCCCCTGACATTCTGTGAGGGGGGCTCTCAGGGATCAGTGCAAGCAGGGTAGTGTCCATAGAGGGTCTGGCCAGTTTTGGGGTGGGATGCTCCTAGTTTCGGCCCCCATGTCACTTAGTTGCAGTATAGGTCTTACCCGAGGGCCTGGTTGTGCCTGAGGACTCACCTGAGGTAGACTGGAGCTTAAGATTTTTTGGTTTTGCCTTTGCTTTGCTCCCTGAGACCCCTGGACATTGGTGGCTTTGCAGGAGGCTGAGGAGAGGCCAGCTCACAGAGAGCGAGCTCCAGGGGTGGGTAGGTACAGCTACCCAGTTGAACTGACAGGCCCTTGCCCCCCCAGGGTGGAAGCCGCTATCAGGGGAGGAGCTGTCTCCAGCTGAATGGCTGCACTCATGCTTCCTGATCGTACCTGAGCTGGGCCTGCAGGGTTGAGTGCTTGCCCCACCCTAGAGCCATGATTTCCCCTTGCTGCTCGTTTGTCCTTTTTTTAAACCTGGGAACCTGTGATTCCAGTTCATGGGGAGGGGGGAGCAATCAATTGCAGTCCCTGAGTTGAGCTGGATCTGGAGGATCAGGAGCTGAAGGGAGCAGTGTGATCGCCATGTGAGGGTTTTAATTGGTAATGCTGAAGAAGTTAGAATTAGAGCTTTGCAGAGATGGGGAGAGCCATGGTTGTTCCATGCGGTAGCTTGAAAAACTGACATCACCGGAGGCAAGCAGGTGGGAAGGCACACTCATGCTCAGAGGGGTCCAAAAACCTCTCTGAGCTAGGGGAGAACCTGGACAACTCAGCTCAGTAGGCACCTCACCATCAGAGTGTGCCTGCAACCCCCCGCTTGTCTCCGGAGAAAGAATTCTTTCCCTGATGCCTGGAAGCCAGTTATTAGGTTTGGGGGGGGGGGGCATTATCAACCTGCCTTTGCACTGGTGCTATAGAGAGAGAGGTTACAGTGAGGGTATTTCTTGTCTACTGCTTTGGAGCTATTACCAAAGGGTGATGACACTGCACAGAGACACTGATCAGCCCTTTCAAGCCCTGGTGCTACACAGAAGTTACAGTGAGGGGGTCTTCCTCACAGTAACTGGCATACAGTACCTGGGATGGTGATACTTTGCACTAAGGGACTGATAAGTGCATCCCAGCACGTCCTGCCCAGAGCCTGTGCTGCCTCATCATGAGGGAGGAAATGATCCGCAAACAACTGCTCATGCTGCAATGTGTCTGTTAACCTATGGATGAAGAGAAACAGATATAGCGTTAGCATCATACAAACACTCGCCATCATCCAAGCCATAGAGTGCTGTCTAACCTATGGATGAAGAGAAACAGATACAGCGTTAGCATCATACAAACACTCTCCATCATCCAAGCCATAGAGTGCTGTCTAACCTATGGATGAAGAGAAACAGATACAGCGTTAGCATCATACAAACACGCTCCATCATCCAAGCCATAGAGTGCTGTCTAACCTATGAACATAAGAACATAAGATATGCCATAATGGGTCAGACCAAGGTCCATCAAGCCCAGTATTCTGTTTCCAACAGTGGCCAATCTAGGTCATACGTACCTAGCAGTTTCCCCAAGGGACACAGGTTCCACAATGCTTGTATTGGTTCAAGCATTGATATCCTGGGTCCCTTCTTAATAATGGTTTATGGACCTTTCCTCCAGGAACTTGTCCAAACCTTTTTTAAACCCAGCTACACTAACAGCCTTTACTACATCCTCCGGTAACAAATTCCAGAGTTTGATTACACGTTGAGTGAAAAAATATTTTCTTTTCTTTTATTTATTTAACAATTCTTATATACCGCACTATTTGTTATCAGTGCGGTTTACATTTAACAAAGAGTTTTCAGATCAGAGAAGACTGATTGAAATTACATTATAACAAGGAATACAACTTGGAGAACATGGGAAACTATTTACATATTGACATATATCAGGATGGTTGAGGAATACATGAAACTATGTACATAAAGATATGGCATAATAGTTGATACTTGATCTGAAAGTACGTAGGTTGCTTAGGACTGACAAGTGGGTGCTTGGGACTTAGTCTTAAATAGTTTACCCTGTAGCTTCATTGCATGTCCCCTAGTCTTTCTATATTCTGATAAGGTAAACAATCAATCTATGTTTACCTGTTCCACTCCGTTCATTAATTTATAGACTTCTATCATATCTCCCCTCAGCCGTCTCTTTTCCAGGTTAAAGAGCCCTAACCTTTTTAGCCTTTCTTCATAGGAGTATCCTTCCATCCACTTTACCATTTTGGTGGCTCTTCTCTGAACCTTTTCTAAAATCGCTATATCCTTTTTAAGATACGGCGACCAGAATTGCACACAATATTCAAGGTGCGGTCTCACCATGGAACGATATAGAGGCATTATAATATCTTTTGTTTTATTTTCCATTCCTTTCCTTATCATACCTAGCATTCTATTTGCTCTCTTGGCCGCCGCTGCACACTGAGCCGAGGGTTTTAACATGGTATCCACAATGACGCCTAAATCTTTTTCCTGGGTGGTGGTTCCTAATGTGGAACCTTGCATCGTGTAACCATAGTTTGGGTTGTTCTTCCCTAGGTGCATAACCTTGCACTTGTCCACATTAAATTTCATCTGCCATTTTGATGCCCAGTCTTCCAATTTATCAAGATCCTCTTGCAATTTTCCACAATCCTCTTGGGTTTTAACAACTTTAAATAGTTTTGTGTCATCTGCAAATTTGATAACCTCACTCGTTATTCCACTTTCCAGGTCATTTATGAATATGTCAAAAAGCAGCGGACCCAGCACAGATCCCTGGGGTACACCACTATTCACCTTTCTCCATTGGGAAAATTGGCCATTTAGCCCTACCCTCTGCTTTCTATCTTTTAACCAGTTCCTGATCCACAATAGTACACTGTCTCCTATCCCATGACTCTTTAGTTTTGCCAAAAGTCTCTGATGAGGGACCTTGTCAAAGGCTTTCTGAAAGTCCAGATACACAATATCAACCGACTCACCTTTGTCCACCTGATTATTCACTCCTTCAAAGAAACATTAGAGATTAGTAAGACAAGATCTTCCTTGTCTAAAGCCATGTTGGCTGTCTCCCATTAGGTCATGACTATCTACATGCTGAGTAATTTTATTCTTTATGATGGTTTCTACCATTTTTCCCGGTACTGATGTCAGGCTCACCGGTCTGTAGTTTCCCGGATCACCCCTGGAACCCTTTTTAAAAATTGGTGTTACATTGGCGATCCTCCAATCTTCAGGTATTAGAGATGATTTTAATGATAGTTCACAGATTACTAATAGCAGGTCTGCAATCTCGTATTTCAGTTCTTTCAACACCCTTGGATGTATACCATCCGTCCCAGGTGATTTGCTACTCTTCAGTTTATCTAATAGTTGTAATACATCTTCCCGATGTATCGATATTTCCTTCAATTCTTCCACACCTTTAAATACCACTTCAGTCATGGGTAACATCCCTACATCTTCCTCAGTAAAGACTGAAGCAAAGAATTCATTCAATCTCTCCGCTATCGTCTTGTTGCCTCTTAGTGCTCCTTTAACCCCTTTATCATCTAATGGACCAACTGACTCTCTCACAGGTTTTTTGCTACGAATGTACTTGAAAAGGTCTTTACTTCGCGTTTTTGCTTCCGCAGCAAGCTTCTTCTCAAATTCTCCCTTTGCCTGCCTTATCAATGCCTTGCATTTGACTTGCCAGTGCTTGTGCTGTTTTCAGGTTTCGTCGTTTGGCTCTTTTTTCCATTTCCTGAAAGATGCTTTTCTGGCAACAGCCTCTCTGACCTCACCTTTAAACCATGCTGGCAGTTTTTTGGACTTCCTTCCACTTTTCTTAAAGCGTGGAATACAGCTGGTCTGGGCTTCCAAGATAGCGTAGTTACTCACCTATAACAGGTGTTCTCCAGGAGCAGCAGGAATCAGTCCTCACATATGGGTGACGTCGGCGCCGACGGAGCCCTCGCGGAGCAATTTTCCCCAGCTTTCAAAGAAAGCCTTTGGGAATTGCAGCGCGCATGCGCGGTCTCCTTCCCGCCCAAGGGTGCCATCTTAGCCAGTCTGATGACATAGCTAAAAGACAGCAAAAAAATTTGCAAAAAAACTTAAGCAGATGATTGCAACTCCAAGGGGAGGAGGGAGGGTTGTGAGGACTGATTCCTGCTGCTCCTGGAGAACACCTGTTACAGGTGAGTAACTACGCTTTCTCCAGGACCAAGCAGGAAGTCAGTCCTCACATATGGGACTCCCAAGCTTAAGGCTACCGGAGACCCTAAGCACAAAAATGAGCTCCCTCTAGCTCAGCGGCACAGAAGGAAGGAATCTTCACTGAATTATCACCCACCGGTAGCCCACATCCGGGATGGAGGGTAGGAGTTGCTCAAACCTCGAAGAGATTTCGGAGGACTGCCTGTCCGAAAGCACTGTCCCTGCGGGTCTCCCTCTCGAGACAGTAATGGACCGCAAAAGTCTGGCTCGAAGACCAAGTAGCGGCCCGGCAGATGTCTGCCAGCGGAACAGAGCGGAGGTAAGCCACTGACGTAGCCTTCGCCTGAACACAATGAGCCGTGACTCGACTTTCTAACGAGAGTCCGGCTGCCCCATAAGCCCAAGCGATACAGTCAGCAACCCAGATGGACAGAGTACGCTTGGAGACCGGGAGCCCCAATTTATTGGGGTCAAAAGACACAAAAAGCTGAGCAGCTTTATGGTGCTCCCGCGTACGGTCAAGGTAGAAGTTCAATGCTCTTCTACAGTCCAGGGTATGCAGGACCATTTCAGCTCGGCTGGAGTGTGGCCTGGGAAAGAAGGTCGGAAGTACCACCTCCTGATTGATGTGAAAAGGGGAGACCACTTTTGGAAGAAATTTTGGGTGAGTCCGTAGGACTACCCTATTTTTGTAGAACCGAGTGTAAGGGGGATCAGACACGAGGGCCTGCAATTCACTTACGCGTCTAGCGGAAGTGAGGGCTATCAGGAATAGAGTTTTCCAAGAAAGAAAACGGAGAGAACAGGTAGCCATAGGTTCAAAAGGCGGACAGGTGATCTGCTGCAAAACCACATTCAGATCCCAGTCAGGCGCTGGTGGGCGCAGAGGTGGTTTAAGTAGAAGGAGACCTCGGAGAAACCTCGCTACGAGAGGGTCGCTGGAAAGAGGTCTGCCGTCCACCGGCACATGATGTGCTGAAAGAGCACTGAGGTGAACTTTGACGGAGTTGGACTTAAGTCCCAGATTAGAGAGGTAGAGCAAGTACTGCAAGATCACCGACACCGAGCAGGAGAAGGGATCCTGAGACTGTTGGGTACACCAAACGGAAAAGCGACGCCATTTAAGGGCGTAGCATTTGCGGGTAGAAGGTCACCGAGAAGCTAGGACGACCTCTTCCACCTCTGCCGGCAGGAGAAGGGGAGCAAGGACTACCCTTTCAGCAGCCAGGCCATTAGATTGAGAGATCTGAGGTTGGGGTGTAGCAGAGACCCCTGATCCTGAGTGAGGAGATCCGGTTGAAACCCCAGAGGGAATGGATCCTCTACCGCTAATTGTAGCAGGAGTGGAAACCACAGCTGTCTGGGCCAGCGAGGGGCCACCAGGATCATGGAAGCTTTGTCTCGGAGAACCTTGAAAAGAGTTCGAGAGACTAGCGGGATGGGAGGAAAAGCATACAGAAGGCTCTCCGACCATGAGAGTAGAAAAGCATCTGCCGCAACTCGAAGGGGATGTGGCTGATGAGAGCAGAAGCGAGGAAGTTGCCGGTTGAGAGCATTTAGAAAGAGCTCCTGAACTACCAAGGGATCCAGGCGCCACTCGTGCGGCTGGAGGATCCTGCTGAGTTTGTCCGCCAGGCAATTTTCTTGGCCTGGGAGATAAACTGCTTTGAGAAGAATGCCGTGATTGACGGCCCAAGAGCAGAGCTTCTGAGCTTCTCGGCAGAGAAGGTAAGAGCCCGTGCCCCCCTGTTTGTTCACGTAGAACATGGCCACTTGATTGTCCGTCTGGACAAGGACGGACTGGTGAGAAGTCAGGTGGGAGAAAGCCTTGAGCGCCAGACGAATCGCTCTGAGCTCCAGGAAGTTGATCTGCTGAGCAGACTCCCACGCGGTCCAGAGACCCTGAGTACATGCCCCTTGGCAATGTGCTCCCCAACCCAGGAGGGACGCATCTGTCGTCAGCACTTGAGCCGGCTGAGGTGACTGAAAAGGCATGCCGAGTACTAGGTTCGGCCGATGAAGCCACCACTGGAGAGAAGAGGCCAGCGGCTCGGAGATGCGCACTAAGGGGCTTGTTTACAAAGCCGCGGTAGCGTTTTGCGATCGCAATCGGAGCCGCGGCCCCATTGATTTCAATGGGGCCGCGGCTGCGATCGCGATCGCGAACCACTACCGCGGCTTTGTAAACAAGCCCCTAAGTCAGCTAGACCGCCGGTGGCTTGCTGCCACTGCTTGCGAAGGCACCATTGAGCAGGCCGCATATTCAGGCGGGCATTGGGGGTCACATGGACGGTGGAAGCCATATGGCCAAGCAGTCTCAGGAAGCGCCTGGCGGAGACCAGGGACTGGCTGCGAAAACAGCCGGCTAGGTCCATGAGCCGTTGAGCCCTGTCGAGAGGCAGGAAAGCTCGCGCCTGAGGAGTGTGCAGTCTTGCGCCGATGAACTCGAGATCCTGTGAGGGGAGCAAAGTGGACTTTGCGAAGTTTATGACAAAGCCCAAGTACTGAAGAAGAGTCACCGTGCGGTGTGAGGCGTTGGTGACCTCCGGAGCGGACGCTGCTCTGATGAGCCAGTCGTCGAGGTACGGGAAGACAGAGTCCGTGAAGCCGGAGATGGGCCGCCACCACCGCGAGACATTTTGTGAAGACTCGTGGTGCGGAGGACAGGCCAAAGGGCAGTACTCTGTACTGGTAATGATTTCCCGCCACCACAAACCTTAGGTATTGGCGGTGGCTTGGGTGGATTAGGATGTGCGTGTAGGCATCCTTTAGATCCAAGGAGCATAGCCAATCTCCCTGCTGGAGGTAGGGCAGAAGGATTCCAAGGGTAAGCATTTTGAACTTTTCCCGCACGAGGAACTTGTTGAGGTTGCGCAAGTCCAGGATGGGTCTGAGGCCTCCAGTCCTTTTTGGTATTAGAAAATACCTGGAATAAAAGCCCTGACCTCTCAGGTGGTGGGGCACCGGTTCCACAGCCTGTTCCTGTAGAAGACTTGCTAACTCCTGAAGGAGTAAGTCCCTGTGCAGAGGGAGTCGTGGAGGTTCCCCCGGAAAATAAGAGGGAGGGACCTGGTGGAAGTGGAGAAGATAGCCTTCTCGTACGACCTGAAGCACCCAGGCATCTGAAGTGATGTTGGACCACCTGTGGGCGAAGTGAACCAGCCGGCCTCCGGTGCTTGGAGGAGCCAGCGGAGGGGGAGAGGCTATGCTGATGAAGTCAAAAACCCCCACCCTGCTGAGCAGGGGCTGGTGGTGCAGGCTTGGGGGTTTGCTGCCTACGGGACCCGTTACCCCGTCCCTTGGCCTGCTGGCCCTGTTGGGGAGCTGCGGAGGCCTGATATTGAGGGTAGTGTTTATAGGCAGCCGCCTTCCTCGGGTAAAAGGACTTCTTTCCCGAGCCCTTCTTTTTCTGGGAAGGGGCGGAGGTCTTCCTAGATAGCCTAGTCCTGGTGAGAGTCTCCGTCTCGATCTGTGCAGCCTTTTCCGCCATGGGTTTGCCAAATAGGTTCTCACCTCGGCAGGGGACATCGACCAACTTGTCCTGCACCCAGGGTTCAAGGTCAGACGACTGAAGCCAAGCCTGTCGGCGGGCACCGATGCCGGCTGCGGCCACTCGAGCCGATGCTTCAAAGCCATCATAGGCTGCTCGGGACATGAATTTGGAGCATTCCCGAATACCAGTTGTCAAGGCCAGGAACCTCCGCAAAGGTTCCTCGGACAATCCAGCGGAGAATCCGGCTAGCTCTTTAGCCAGGTCTCGGAGATACATGCCCATGTAGAGCTGGTAGGTCTGGACACGACAAGCAAGCATGGAGCCCTGGAAACACTTCTTACCAAGGCCATCCAGGTTACGGGCCTCCCTGCCAGGAGGCACCGAGGAGTGCATCTTTTGGCTCTTAAGCCTATGCATGGCCGATTCCACTACCATGGAATGGTGTGGTAGCTGTGCTTTTTGGAAGCCAGGACTCTTGCGGACTCGATAGATGGAATCGACCCGCTTGCTTAAGACCGGCGAGGAGGCCGGACTCTCCCACATGCGGAAGAGTAGTCGTTCCAGCATGGGAGGAACCGGTACAGTAAAGTGTTCCCTGGCGGGAGAGTCATACTGAAGGGCGTCGAGCTCTTCGGCTCGAGGCTCCTCCTCGGGATCCGCTGGGAAGGCCAAAGCCTTGGCCATATCCCTGACGAAGTCCGAGAACCGGGCATGCTCCGGAGGGGACTGCTTCCGAGGTTCGGACTCAGGCGAGTCCGAGGGGACACACCGAGTCCGAAAGGAATCAGGTGACTCTTCCTCTTCAGATTCCCAGACCGACTCCGAGGAGGAATCGGAGGGGTCGGCTCGGGCGGGCGCAGACGTCGGCCGCCCCGACACCGAGGGAGTCGGCGTCGACGACCGCGGTCCCGAACGGGAGGCCGAGGGTGACCTCGACCGAGGATCGACTCGAGTTCGCATGGACTCGAGGATCGGCTCGGTCTCCGGGGTCGACTTAGATGTCGACGTCCCGGCGGTCGGGGCAGCGGCGCCAGCGAGGCTAGCGATCAGTGCCCGCTGCTGGTCCAAGAAGGCAGACAGTCTGCTCTCCAAGGCCATCAACCTGAGTCCGACCTCAGGTGACCCAGCAGCCCCCGACTCGGGCCCTGACGGCGTCGGGCCCGACGTCGGCAGTCTCGGAGGCGAGTCCAGGAGGACTACAGGACTTACCCGAGCAGGCAACTCCGACTCCAGGCGAGGTCGCTTCGGGAGGTGCTCCTTCTCCAAGGACCCGGGACGGCTATCGGGGCTATGCGACCTGGCCCTCGCGGAGCCAGGAGCGTCCACCGACGCTGCCCTCGCGGGTTTCACCTTCCGTCGATGGTCCCCGGAGGGAGAACCCCTGTCGGAGGAGCTTCGGCGATGGTCCGAGCTGGAACCTCTGGACGCCGAGGCCTCCGACGAGGTCCGGGTACGGCTGGGGTCAGCGAAGATTCTATCCCGCTGGTGCCGCCGACTTCTCAACGCTTTGGAGGACATTTTGCCACAGGCCCCACAGATCATTTCCTCATGATCCGGGCCCAGGCAGCGGAGGCAATTATCGTGTGTGTCAGTGAGTGACATATTTCTGTCACACTGACCACACCGCTTGAAACCACTGGCAGCCATCGGGGGAAAAAGGGCCCCTGCAAGGTCAAAGGACCGGGCTGCCAGCGAAAAAAACGAAAACGAAACTGACTAAAATCAGAAAAACCGAAAAATAAGAGAAGGACTCGGGACGGCGTCGCGAGTCCGGGCAGGAAAAAGACCGGCGTCTAACCGAAGGAAAAAAGAGAAATATATAATTAAAATCGACTTTTTCGCGGGGACATGACGGGTACGTCTGTAGGGCTCCGAGGAAAAAAGAAGACTGGCTAAGATGGCACCCTTGGGCGGGAAGGAGACCGTGCATGCGCGCTGCAATTCCCAAAGGCTTTCTTTGAAAGCTGGGGAAAATTGCTCCGCGAGGGCTCCGTCGGCGCCGACGTCACCCATATGTGAGGACTGACTTCCTGCTTGGTCCTGGAGAAAGTATTTTTCAACAACAGCCAAGCCTGATGTATGTTTGTTTATTACATTTGATATACCGCTCAGGCCAAAGCATCAGAGCGGTTTACAATATTACATAAATGATACTGAAAATATGAAAGGAACGCCATTGTTAAAATAGGACAGAGTTAGAAATATAGGGATAGTCAAAGAAATAGAAGAGACAAGAGGAAAGGCTCATTATAACATCCAGAGAGAAAGAATATAGTACCACCACAGCTCAGTCCTTCGAGACAGACTTGACCATAACAGCTGCTTATAAACCGCTACTGCCTGGATATACTTGATTGATGCAGGTGATGAGGCAAGGCTCTCACTTCCAGCCTGCAACGCCGACATCATCCCTGCACCGTCCCGATCGCCGCGGCAAGCAAACCAAACTACAGTAGTTTACCCGGTCCCGCACGGTCCAACGCCTAAGGGCCACGCCAAAGGGCCCTCAGGCGCGGGCCCGCAAGGCACGGGCGCGCCGGTGGAATGGCGGTTAAAGAGCCGATGAAGTGGGCAGACTTCTCACAAACAGTACGTCTTTAACCTTTGCAACTGCTCCTTTTAGTTTTTTCTTAACTGTTTTCCTCATTTTATCATAGTCTCCCTTTCGAAAGTTAAAAGGTAGTACTGTGGATTTCCTTACTATCCCTCCTCCACTAATTAAATCAAAGGCGATCATGCTATGATCACTATTGCCAAGTGGCCCCAACACCCTTATCTCTTGCACTAGATCTGGTGTTCCACTAAGGACTAGGTCTAATATGGCTTCCCCTCTGGTCGGTTCGTGAACCAGCTGCTCCAAGAAGCAGTCATTTATTTCATCTAGGAACTTTATCTCCCTAGCATGTCCTGACGTGACATTGACCCAGTCGATACCGGGGTAATTGAAATCACCCATTATTATTACTGCGCTGTAACTTTTGTTAGCTTCTTTGAGCATTTCATCATCCATTTGGTCATTGTGGCCAGGTGCTCGATAGTACACCCCCACTGCCATTGCCTTCCCCCTTTTATATGGAATGAAGAGAAACAGATATAGCGTTAGCATCATACAAACACTCTCCATCATCCAAGCCATAGAGTGCTGTCTAACCTATGGATGAAGAGAAACAGATACAGCGTTAGCATCATACAAACACTCTCCATCGTCCAAGCCATAGAAACTCTCTTATTGTCTATGCCTCTATGCCATAGAGTGCTCTCTAACCTACGGATGAAGAGAAAACATAGTTACTCATTTGTAGCAGATGTTTTCCATGGCCAGCAGGAATAAGTCCTCATGTATGGGATGGTCACCTAAGGAACCACATGCAGGAACGCTCCCCAACTTCCACTGGAAGCTTTTGGGAGACTCCACCGTGCATGCACACCTGCTTCCTGCCTGCCATGGTGCCATCTTCTCCAGTATAATATCAAAACTGTAGCAAAAGCCAATTCCTTGGAGAGGTGGGAGGGTTGTGAGGACTTATTCCTGCTGTCCAAGGAGAACACCTGCTATAATAACATAGTAAATAATGGCAGATAAAGACCAGTATGGTCCATTTAGTCTGCCCAGTAAGATGGCAAGAGTAGGTGCACCTGCCGGTCCGTGCAGGTCACCCCTCCCCATGTCTTTGTTTTAGGGGTGAACCCTCCCCATGTCTTTGTTTTAGGGGTGAACCCACCGCTCCGTGTAGGACACCCCTGTATGTTGAGAAATTAGTTGTTTGTTTTGATTTTATCCTGTTGCTGTAAAGGGATCCACTGTGTCTGTCCCATGCCATTTTGAATTCTGTCACTGTATTTGAGTAACCTATAGCAGGTGTTCATAGGAAGAGGCGGTATATAAAACCTTGTTAAATAAAATAAATAAAACTATTCTTTCTCCATGGACAAGCAGGAAGTATATCCTCATGTATGAGACTCCCAAGCTATAGGCTACTGAAAACCGAGGAGGCCAAGAAGCCCAACAGATGCAAAAACAGAACTGGAGAATCAACAATGAACAGCAAAAGTAGTTACCTGGGGGGACTCAACTGATTCAGCATCTTCAGCATACATGTGCAGTGATCATCATAGTTGCTGAGAACATTTCTTTTTGGTAGCCTGGATGGACAGTATGGCCTGGTGGGAAGGAGTTGGAATGCTGAAGTACGGTCTGGTCTATGTTGCTGTCATGTCAGGAATCCCCATCTAGACGGTAATGCGATGAGAAAGTGGGGACCGAAGACCACTTTGCAGCCCTGCAGATCTCCTCCTACTGCAACTACTAATCATTTATATAGCGCTACAAGGTGCTGTAAAGATACATGTACGTCAGAGCTTACAATCTAAACAAGACAGACGACACAAAAGCTGAGAACAAGGGTACAAATAGGGAAAGGGAAAGAGACACAAGGAAAACAAGGGATCAGGATCCAAAAGCAGCCTCAAAAAGGTGAGCCTTTAGCATGGATTTGAAAAGGGGAAGAAATGAAGCCTGATGTACCGACTCAGGTGGTTTGTTCCAGGCATAAGCAACAGCAAGGTGAAAGGATCAAAGTCAGGAGTTGGCAGTGGAAGAAAAGGGCATAGAGAGAAGCAAGTCAGTAGAAGACAGGAATTCACGAGGAGGGGTAAAGGGAGAGAGGAAAGGCCACACTCGTCAGTCCGGATTTCGTCAGGGCCATAGTGTGGAGACAATACTGCTTGCTTTCACTAACGCACTGCACGTAGCACATGATCGTGGGGACATCTCGGTGGCGGTTGCACTTGACCTTTCGGCAGCATTTGATTTGGTTGACCATTCTCTTCTTCTCCACCGCTTACGGGATGCAGGGCTCTGTAGTGTTGTCCATCTCTGGTTCCACTCTTTTCTCTCCTCCCACTCCTGCACAGTTCTCTCTTCCTCTCCCTCTGTCTCTCCTTCAGATCCATTTCCTCTTCCTTGTGGGGTCCCTCAGGGTTCGGTGCTGGCCCCTCTCCTCTTTAATCTTTTCCTGGCCCCCCTTGCCCTCTTAATTCAGCAATCTGGCATCTCTGCGTTCAACTATGCAGACGACATTGTCCTACTGCACCACACCTCGTCTTCCTGTCCTGACCTTTCTGTACTAAATTCTTGTCTATCTTCCGTGGCCAACTGGCTAACCCAAAACTGCCTTCACCTCAATCTCACTAAGACTGTTGCAATCTGGTTTTTTTATGGTGCTCCCCCTCCTTCACTCGCCCCTTCCTTTTCTGGTACTTCCGTTCCCTTAGTCACTACCTTCCGTTATCTCGGGGTTCATTTCGATCCTGAACTCTCATTTCAGGATCACATCTCACACATCTCCAAAACATCCTTTTTTTTTCTTCGACAAATCCGAGCCATTCGTCCTTTCCTCTCCTCTGCAGCTCTCACTACCCTATCTCTGTCTCTAGTCATGTCACGTGTTGATTTCTCAAACTCTGTTCTTCTCGGTCTTCCTAAAACTCAAACATCTCAGCTCCAAAGAATCCAAAGCACTGCAGCCCGTCTCATCACACATGCCACCCTCCGCGACCATGTAACTCCACTACTTTTCCGCCTCCACTGGTTACCCGTTTCATTCCGCTCCCATTACAAACTACTTACCATTGTCCACAAAGTTCTCTACACCAGCACCCCTCAGTATTTAGCAGACCTCATTCACTTGCACTCTCCTAGGTACACCCCACGTTCCTTCCACCTTAACCGCCTCACCCTTCCTTCCCCTTCATCTGCTCACCTACAATCCACTCGCTCCTCTGCCTTTTTCTTCACTGGCCCTGCTCTATGGAATGCTCTCCCCTCCTCCTTACGTTTAGAAACCAACCACACCACTTTCAAGCAAAACCTGAAGACCCACCTGTTTTCCCTGGCATATGACCTTCCCTCCCCCTTCGTCTGATCTCTCTCGCTTTTCCTACTGTTTCTACCCTGGAGTATATGTCCTACTGTCTCGTCTTACCCGTCCTCTCCCTCTTTCTTTTCTGTCAAAATATTGTAATTTCTTTTCCTATTTCTTTGGGCCTTGGCTTGATTTTCCTTTGTTTTTTGAAAATTGTACACCGCCTTGATTCCAGTAGAAAGGCGGTTATATCAAATTTAATAAACATAAACATAGTGAGGAGCAGTAGAGTGAATGCATTTATAGGTTAGAACAGGGGTCCTCAAACTGCGGCCCGCCGAGGACATTTATCCGGCCCGCTGGGTGTTTTTGCCGCTGCTGCCTGTCCTCAGGGGCGGCTCTACCATGAGGCGAAGTGAGGCGGCTGCAGTTGCTGGTTGTGTGGCAGGCTTTCCCTTCATGCCTAGAGGCGCTTTGCCTTTCTTTGGTGTTCCGGTGGCCTGATTGGTCTTGTGAGGGCGATCAGGGAGGGGCTTCGTTTCCCACTCACCTCCCTGATGCCGATCGGGACTGCTGCAGTTGCTGGTTGTGTGGCGGGATTTCCCTTCGCGCCTAGAGGTACTTTGACTTTCTTTGGTGTTCCAGTGGCCCGATTGGTCTTGCGAGGGTGATCGGGGAGGGGCTCCACTTCCCGCTCACCTCCCCGATGCCGACCATAAAAAAGGTAGGGGGTATTAGAATACCTTCTTGTCTATGGCAGAATGAGAACTTTTCTGATGCGTATTCATGTCCTGGAGGAGGTACTGTATAAACTTGGATTCAATATGTGAAGGGCATTGCTGAAATTGGGTGTGGACATCCAAGGTCTTGGGAAAGCCCCAAACATGCCTCTATTCAGCCTTGGATGTTTTCGCGCTGGTGACATCCTTAGAACTGCTTTATAAAATGGCTCCAGGGATGCCTCTATGCTTTGAACATCTGTATGTCCATTTTCAAAGCAAGAATAGTGTTCCTAAAATACTCCCCCCCCCCCCCCCCGATATTTATCATCTTGATTCAAAACATCTCATTCGAGTTTATTTCAGAAGTAAAAATACAATTAGGCCATACTTCTCCCTAAAGGAGGACTCTAGCTTCCTCTTTCCTATAGAATTTATTAGTTGACTGGAGAGCAAAAGTGGGCAACAAAGAAGGTGGCAAAGTGGTTGGAAAATTTGGACTTGGTAACAGAAATGAAGCTAGAGAAGGACTGATAGAATTCTGCAAGACCAAAGATCTATTCATCTCAAATACCTTCTTCCAGTAACACAAGTGGCAACTGTACACATAGACTTTCCCCAATGGATTGCACAAATATCAAACTGACTACATCTGTGGAAGTCAATGTTGGAAAAGCTCAATAACATTAACAAAGATAAAACCTGGAGCCAACTATGGTACAGATCACCAAAATAAGATATGTGCAGTGTGCATAGGAATTTGTTCATAGCTTTTTTTTTTTAAACTATAGTCCGGCCCTCCTCTCACTTGGTTTGCAGCTTGTCGTGCTGTGAGGGCTTGCGTGCATCAGTGATGCTGAGAGCTAAACTATCAGTAGTTTAACTACTGGCAGGGTCTCCCAAGATGGACAGGTCTCAGCTGAGGTGCCAGACCAAGACAAATCACCCATCTGGGCAGCAGCAGAATGGGACAGTGTTGACGGCGGAGGATCACATTTTTGTGACAACGGCAACAACACCAAACTTAAACTGCGCGGAAGAAAGGCCCGGCAATCTACTTCTGTATCTTGCCATGAAAACCCAATGGATAGTTACAACAAAACAAATTGTGCTATGGTGCTGGAAGATGAGACCCCCAGGTCAGAAGGCACTCAACTAGCTACTGGGGAAGAGCTGAAGACTTTTCAGAATAAAGCTAGCATTTATGATGTGGTTGGATCAAAGCCCTCGGGAAGTCTGACTGCTGATGTAGCTGCGCATGAAATGAGAGTCAGAAGCTGTAAAGATGTCTTACGCATTGGAACATGGAACGTACGAAGCATGAACCAAGGGAAGTTGGAGGTGGTCAAGAATGAAATGGAACGTGTACAACTTGATCTGTTGGGTGTCAGTGAACTGAAATGGACTGGCATGGGGCACTTTGCATCAGATGATCACATGGTCTACTATGCTGGAAATGAAAGACAAAGAAGAAATGGTGTTGCATTTATAATAAAGAAGAAACTTGCAAGAACTGTAATGAAATACAATGCAGTCAGCGAACGCTTAATCTCTATTCGTCTACGAGGATTGCCTATCAACACAACTATAATTCAAGAATATGCCCCAGCAACAGCTGCAGAAGAGAATGAAATTGAAGAGTTCTTTGAACAAGTACAAGCTGAAATTGACAGAACAGTCAAACAGGATATCCTGATAGTCATGGGTGACTGGAACGCAAAAGTTGGCAACAAAGAAGAAGGCAAAATAGTTGGAAAATATGGACTTGGCAACAGAAATGAAGCTGGAGAAAGACTGATAGAATTCTGCAAGACCAATGATCTATTCATCTCAAACACCTTCTTCCAGCAACACAAGTGGCGACTGTACACATGGACTTCACTGAATGGATTATATAAAAATCAAACTGACTACATATGTGGAAGTCAACGATGGAAAAGCTCTGTAACATCAACAAAGACAAAACCTGGAGCTGACTGTGGTACAGATCATCAACTACTAGTATGCAAACTCAAGCTAAAGTTTTAAAAGAGCAAACCACTCATGAATGCAGCAAAATATGACCTTGAGAATATACCACTGGAATTTAAAGACTGCCTGCAAAATCGATTTGCTGCTTTAGATACAAATCACAGAGCTCCGGAAGAGTTATGGAATGACATCAAGAAGGTTGTGTTGGAAGAAAGTGAAGTCTCTACAAAAGGTGAAAAAGCAAAAACGGCCAAAATGGATGACGGAAGAAACTCTGAAAATTGCCCAGAAACGCAGAGAAGCTAAAGCCAGAGGAGAAAGAAAGACAATCGCAGAACTCAACAGAGATTTCCAACGTGCAGCAAGACAGGACAAGGAAAAGTACTACAATGACACTTGCAAGGAAATAGACGCGGAAACTATTAGAGGAAGAACAAGATCGGCTTTCCTAAAGCTACGAGAGTTAAAGAAAAAGTTCCAGCCTCGAATTGGAATGTTACAAGATGCTCAAGGTTCTATGTTGAATGATGCTGAAAAGATCAAGAAAAGGTGGAAGGAATATACAGAGTTTTTTTATATGATAAAGATCAAGTGGACCAACAGCCGTTTCAACCTGTACCTTATGATCGGGAATCATTGGTGATGAAAGAAGAAGTTGAAGCAGCATTGAAAGCCTTATCAAAGAACAAAGCACCAGGCATTGATAGCATTCCCATAGAAGTATTGCAGCAATCTGATGCAGCTGTTACCGTACTCACAAGGCTCTGCCAAGAAATATGGAAGACAACATCATGGCCAACTGACTGGAAAAGATCTGTGTTTATACCAATACTAAAGAAAGGTGATCCAACTGACTGTGGAAATTATCGCACAATCGCTGTGATCCCACATGCCAGCAAGATTCTACTGAAGATTATTCAAAAGAGACTACAACCATACCTGGAACAAGAACTACCTGAAGTGCAAGCAGGGTTCAGGAAAGGGCGAGGAACGAGAGACATCATTGCGGATGTGAGATGGATCCTTGAAAAGACTAAAGAATACCAAAAGGATATCTATTTGTGCTTTATCGACTATAGCAAGGCTTTTGACTGTGTAAACCATGGGAAACTCTGGGCCACATTAAGAAGCATGGGTATACCAGAACACCTGATCGTTCTCTTGCGCAATCTGTACATTGATCAAGAAGCAACAGTTCGAACGGAACAAGGAGAAACAGAATGGTTTAAAATAAGCAAAGGTGTAAGACAAGGCTGCATACTTTCCCCCTACCTGTTTAATTTATATGCAGAACAAATCATCAGAGAAGCAGGATTTTATGAAGAAAACAGAGGTGTGAAGATTGGTGGAAGACTCATCAACAACCTTCGCTATGCTGATGATACCACATTACTGGCTGAAAGTGAAGATGATCTGAAACATTTGCTTCTCACAATCAAAGAACATAGTCTCAAAATGGGCCTGCACCTTAATGTAAAGAAGACAAAGATCATGACAACTGGCATAATCAACAGGTTCATCGTTGAAGGAGAAGAAATTGAAACTGTGAACAACTTTAACCTACTTGGATCAACTATCAATAAAGAAGCAACAAGCAGTCAAGAAATCAGACGACGCATTGTTCTTGGCAGAATGGCTATGAAAGACCTAGATAAGATTCTCAAGAGCAGAGATGTCTCTCTCCATACAAAGATTCAACTTGTTCAAGCCATGGTATTTTCAATAACATCATATGGATGTGAAAGCTGGACAGTGAAAAAGATAGACAGGAAGAAAATTGATGCCTTTGAATTATGGTGCTGGCGGCGAATACTGTGTATACCATGGACTGCCCGAAGAACAAACCAGTCGGTACTAGAGGAGATCAAACCTAAGCTTTCTTTAGAAGCTCAGATGACAAGACTTCGACTTTCATACTTTGGACACATCATGCGAAGAGAGAGATCATTAGAGAAAGACATTATGCTTGGCAAGAGAGAAGGTCAACGCAAAAGAGGAAGGCCAGCAATGAGATGGATCGATACAATAACAGCAGCTACGGGTACCAGTCTGTCAACAATGAGCCACCTGACTGAAGACCGAACACAATTTAGGATAGCTATCCAGAGGGTCGCCATGAGTCGACTCCGACTCGACGGCACTTAACAACAACAGTCCAGCCCTCCAACGGTCTGAGGGACAGTGAACTGGCCCCCTGTTTAAAACGTTTGAGGACCCCTGGGTTAGAAGGAGAAGTTTGAATTGGATACAGAAACGGAAGGGAAGCCAATGAAGTGATTTGAGACTTAGAAGACAAGGTGGAGAAAAGAGGTGATGAGACAATAATGGAGAGAGCCATTGATCAATAGCATGAAGATTCCTAGAAAGGTAGAAAGAGGAGATTGGGTGAGACTGAGACAGGAAGTGATGGTGTGAAGCTTAGCAGGTGATGGTCAGATAAGGGAAGAACTAAGGTACAGAAATTAGAGGGTAGACATTTAGCGAAGAAAACAAGGTCAAGGCAGTGACCATGCTGATGAGTGGGGGCAGTAGAGCAAAGCTGGAGGTTGAATGAGGAAATAAGGGAAAGGAGCTTAGAAGCATAGAATGGTTACTAACATGAATATTAAAATCACCAAGAATAAGGGAGGAGACTGAGTGCAAAGTGGCCACCAATGTAGCTATGGCCCTGACATTGTGAGCTGTGACATGACCATCAAGGCTCAGGTCTGTTTGGGCATAAGTGAAAGAGATGCAGTCTGCTAGCCAAATTGATAGTGGATTTGGAAATGGCAGCCCTCAGCTTGCTGGGGTCAAAAGAGACAAACAGAGGGTATTTGCCTGCTCAAGCATGGAGGTCAAGGCTCGCTTACAGTCCAGCATGTGCATTTAGTTCCCTGGGCAGATAGGTTCCTCTCAGTTCTATCCCGTGGGCAACTGCAAACTTACATAAGCGGACCGCCTCCCAGCACAGGAGATAAGATCCCATACCTTCCTGCTTGACATAGTACATTGCCACCTGATTGTCGGTCTGAATCAGGACAATATGGTTGGCTAGGTGAACCCTGAATGCCCAAAGCGCGTTCGCTATGGCCCGTAGTTCCAAAAAATTGATCTGGTGAAGACTCTCCTGCTCGGACCACATGCCCTGCATGTGTAGGCCATCCAGATGAACCCGTGAGCCTAGCTTGGATGCATCGGTCATCAGTGTCCTCTGGGGAGGTGACGTCTGAAAGGGGAGAACTTTGAACAAGTTCTGCGGTTCCAACCACCAGTGCAGGGACTGGCCAAAAGTTACGATGATCACCACATGGTCCCGAAGGTGGCCAGTGGCTTGTTTCCACTAAGTACTCACAGTCCATTGAGCTTGCCTAATCGACAGATGAGTCAGGGGAGTGATGTGCATCATCAAAGCCATATTACTGAGTGCCTTCAGCAGCCTGCAAGCTGTTATCTGACTCCTCTGCTGGGTCTCAGTAGACCAAGGCCATCAGCCTCTGCAAGCAATGCATTGGAAGAAACGCCTGAGCGATATCGAGAAAAGCTCCTAAGAACTCCAGTTGATGGGAGGGCTGGAGGTGGGACGGGGTAGTTGACCATGAATCCCAACAGTTTGAGCACCTGGATGGTCAGCTGAGTTGACTGCTGGACCCCATGCTGGCTTAAAAAGAGTGGAACTCTTTATAAGCCAGTCATCTAAGTAAGGGAAGACAAATACCCCTAGAGTCCAGAGCTAAGCAGCCACCACCGTGAGGCACTTCGTCAAGACATGGTGTGCTGAAGCCAGGCCAAAGGGAAGTACTTGGTACTGGAAGTACCAATCCCAAATGGAAAATCTGAGGTATTTCTTATGGGCAGGATGAATTGGTATATGCGTATTGTGATGCAGCAGACCAGCAGGGTATAGAAGAAAATGTTTTAAACTTGAAAAAAGACGTGCACAAGCTGCAGTATTTGCAGGAGCCTGATAGGGGGAGCAAGAGGGACCTCTGGAAGACTGAGGATCCACGCCCTACAGGGTGTAACCTAAAACCAGCCAGCCTCCAATCCAGGAAGACAGGAACTCCTTTTAAAGGAAGTCAGGAAGACTGAAGGGAAGGCAAGGAGAGGAGCAAGGGGAACAAGGAGGACAGGAAGCACAAGGAGGACAAGGAGTACAGGAGGAGAAGTAAGAGCAGTGAAAGCGCTGGAAGAAGTGCTTGGACAAACTGCAGAAGCTGGAGAAACTGCAGAAGCCACGGACACTGCTGGAGGGCAGGAAAGAGGTACAGGCCAAAGGAACCTGAAAGGACAGAGAATACAGAACGGTCCAGGAGATTCAGGTACGCGGAGGCTGCATTGTGATTGCTGTGGGCCGAACCCAAGCCATCTTGCTGGAGCCAGGCAGGAGTAGGCCACAAGCCTCGTCCTCAGGAAAGAAGCAAGAGACAGAAGCTCCCTGTACATGTCCCACTGTCCAAAAGAAAAGGTATGAAAAGTTTTTATTGAATAAGAAACTTTTAAGTAAGCCAGGTTTGCAGGAAGTGTATGTAAACCCTGGGAAGAAAGAAAGATATCCACACTGTAAAAATGCTCATGGCCGACGCCCCACGCTAAACTCCAGACACTGGGAGGTCTTACAGCATTTGGGTGAGAAACCTTACTATAGCTTGCCGGGAACTATTGACTATATCTCAGATACTTTGCAGGAACCGATGCAAGTGGAAGAGGTAGAATCCCTTTCAGAGGAAGAAATGGATTGCAGCTATTGCACCACGGGAAGCGTGGAATGCTTATGTAACCAGTGAGCACTAAAACCGGTGTAAATAGAAATGCTTGTTTTGTAACCTTTCTGTGAAGAGAACAGTTTTTGTTTTGAACCTGAGTTGTGATTTTTGTAACCTGATGTAAGGACATTTCTGTTGGTGTTTGAAGCCGATCCTTTGAACCTTTGTGCAAACCAGGGGAAATAAAGCCTTATTTTTCCCTACACTCGAAGACCTTTTGTTCTCTGGGTATTTTTGGTAATACAGGACGCTACCAAGGCTATAAAACCTTGGGCCCTAGAAAGAATAACATACCAAACCCAACTTTACTTTTCTTTATGTCCGACCTGCCTTGACCACCATCAACCGCCAGGGCGGCGTTGTGACAGTATACGTATCTGAGATCCAGGGAACATAGCCAATAGTCTTTCTGTAGGTAAGGGAGCAGGGTCCCCAGCGAGACCATCTTGAATTTTTCTGGCACCAGGAAGGTGTTGAGGTTTCAGAGATCCAAGATGGGCTGAAATCCCTGCACCTTCTTGGAGACCAGAAAATACCTGGTTAGAACCCCCTCCTGATGTGAGCCGGAGGCACAGGCTCTATGGTGAGGTCAGCCAGAAGAGCGGAGATTTCCCCTTGCAGCAGGAGGTGTAGAGGGTTGAGGGGATAGGGGTGGAGGCGACAGTTTGGCGAAGTGCAGCATGTAGCCTCATTGGATTATTTGTAGCACCCACATATCCAAGGTAATGAGAGGCCACCTTTGGTAAAAAAGGATGAGTCACCCCACACCAGAGGGTTTTCCCCTTGTGGTCATTGGTAGATTGGCTATGCTCTGGAGGAACTAGTCAAATCCCCACCCCTGTCTTGGGCTGGGGGGCAGGCTGAGCCTTCTCTTGATGTAGTGGATCAAGAGCCTGTGCCTTTTCTGAGAGCTTTGAGGGCTCGGGAACTACTGGCACTTATGCTGGTAGTTAGTCTTCTTCCCCTGGTACTTCTTGTGAGAAGGATTGGAAGTCTTCCTTGAAAGCCTGGTGAGGGAGACATGCTGCTTCTTTTTATCACGAGCTTTTACCTCTACCTGCTCCCCAAAGAGGTTCTCTCCCTGGCAAGGCACATCCGCCAGCTTATTTTATTTATTTATTTATCTGGTTTTCTATACTGCTTTATCTGGGAATTATTAAAGTGGTTTATATCAAACATTCAACTACATTACACAGAACATAGTAAACAGTGTGACTACATCTAGTAGAGGTTAACATATAACATTGTTATCAAACTTTTTACACAGAGATTTGCATAGTGGGGGCAGGAGCTCTGAAACGTATGAGAAGTGGAAGTTTATTGTTGAAATTTCTTAGGGGATAAATTATGTGAGCGACAGTGGGAGTCACAGTTTTATTATTGCTGGATGCTCAATCCCTGAAATGTTCTCTGAAAAAGTAAGTCTTAAGTTCTTTAAGGAATTGTGCCAGTTCATGTATTTCCCTTAAGTTATTAGGGAGGGCATTCCATAGCACTGGTGCATACATGGAAAAGCTTATCCTGCACACACTGCTCTAAGTCTGAGGACTGGAGTCAAGCAAGATGATGGGCCCCAATGTGCAGGCTGACTCAAAGGCGTCATAAGTCACCCAAACCATATACTTGGAACAGTCCTTGCCATGGCCCACCAAAGTATGAAAGGTGTCCAGTCGCTCAGGGGGGGATGAGCGGGCCAAACCCAGCAAGATATAGCATGATGTCCTTAAAGAACATGCTCATGTACAGCTCATACAAAAGAACCCTGGTCACCAGCATTGAGCTAAGAACATAAGATATGCCATACTGGGTCAGACCAATTTCCATCAAGCCCAGTATCCTGTTTCCAACAGTGGCCAATCTAGGTCACAAGTACCTAGCAGTCTCCCCAAAAGACACAGGTTCCTCAATGCTTGTATTGGGTCACGGAGTGATATCCTGGGTCTCTTAATATTGGTTTATGGACCTTTCCCTCCAGGAACTTGTCCAAACCTTTTTTAAACACAGCTACACTAACAGCTTTTACTACATCCTCTGGTAACAAATTTCAGAGATTGATTACACGTTGAGTAAAAAAATATTTTCTCTTATTAGTCTTAAATAGGTTACCCTGTAGCTTCATTGTATGTCCCCTAGTCTTTTTATATTCTGATAACGTAAACAATCGATCCATTCCATTCATTAATTTATAGACCTCTATCATATCTCCCCTCAGCCGTCTCTTTTCCAGATTGAACAGTCCTAACCTTTTTAGCCTCTCTTCATAGGAGTATTCTTCCATCCCCTTTACCATTTTGGTGGCTCTTCTCTGTACCTTTTCTAATAACGCTATATCCTTTTTAAGACATGGCGACCAGAATTGCACACAATATTCAAGGTGCGGTTGCACCATGGAACGATACAGAGGCATTATAATATCCTTTGTTTTATTTTCCATTTCTTTTCTTATGATACCTAGCATTCTATTTGCTCTCTTGGCTGCCGATGCACACTGGGTGGAGGGTTTTAACATGTTATCCACAATGACGCCTAAATCTTTTTCCTGAGTGGTGGTTCTCAATATAGAAGCTTGCATCGTGTAACCATAGTTTGGGTTGTTCTTTCCTAGGTGCATAACTTTGCACTTGTCCACATTAAATTTCATCTGCCATTTTGATGCCCAGTCTTCCAATTTATCAAGATCTTCTTGCAATTTTCCACAATCCTCTTGGGTTTTAACAACTTTAAATAGTTTTGTGTCATCTGCAAATTTGATAACCTCACTCGTTATTCCCTTTTCCAGGTCATTTATGAATATGTCAAAAAACGGCGGACCCAGCACAGATCCCTGCGGTACTCCACTATTCACCTTTCTCCACTGGGAAAATTGGCCATTTAGCTTTTCCCTCTACTTTCTATCTTTTTAACCAGTTCCTGATCCACAATAGTACACTGGAAGCACCGCCTGCCAAAGAAGTCCAAATGTCCTCGCCTCCCTGCCCGGGGGTATTGAGGAGAGAGTTTTACTGCTCTTGATTCTTTTCATGGCAAACTCCATCACCAAGGAGTGGTTTGGGAACTGAGGTTTCTCAAATCCTGGGGCCTTTTGAACCCGGTACATCCAGTCCAATCGTCTGCTGACCGAGGGTATTGTGAGAGAGTTCTTCCACATCCTCATTTGCAGCCTCTGCAAGATCCAGTGCACTGGCACCATCACAACTTCCTTTGGGGCCAAAGGGTACTGGAGGATCTCCAGTTCCTCTGCCCTGGGCTTGTCTTTCATCTCCAGGAAAATAGAATGGCCTTGGCCATATCCCTTACAAAGGCCTGGAAGGACATGTCTTCCGAAGGCGACTTCCAACATTCATGTGCAAGAGAGGGGTTTGACAGGAGCTCAAGAGACTCGTTGTCGGACATCTCCCATTTCCACCTCAATCTCCCAGCCATTGGGCCTCATCCTGGTGCTCCCTCCAACTGCATGGAGAGATAGAGCATCAAGGGGATCGATGGTGCATCAAGTGCTTCTGCAGTCTCGCCAGGACATCAGACCCTAAATATTTGAGAGGTAAATGGCCCCCATGGAGACCGGAATTGATTACGATCAACGCCCTGACACAACTGCATTGACAAGCAGTGCATGGGTCTTAAGAATTCGCTGCAGGATCTGTGGTGATGATGCCCTGGCACTGAAGGGCTATCCTGTTGCTTGGCCAGCACTGCTGCCCTAAGGGCCTTGAGACGCTTCTCCAAGACTGCCATTTTCAAAAGATTTGGGGTTGGAACCACCACTTCGGTCACAGACCCCAGCACTCCCGGGGTACTGTTGTGGTAGGGACATCGTTGGATGAACGGCATTCCTCCGGCACTCTGGGGGTCGTCCTTCTGTCAGGGTGCTTTGGCAGGATGTTCCCAACCATCATTCCACACGTTGCATCTGGAAGAACTTTTATGGTTTATGGTTTATTAAAAGCTTGATATACCGCCTCTTGACAAGGTATCGAGGCGGTTTACACTAAAACAATAATTAAAAACAAAAAGGAAAGAGAAAAGATTGCCATTTTACAATAGGATAGAATAGGAAGAGATATAAGTAATAGTCAGGGAGGGAGGGAGGGCATGGGGTAGAACTTCCAAGTGCTCTGAGTGAGTAACCTACAACCTTAGGTGATATTTGGATTGATATTGATGTTAAAAGCCTGCTGGAAAAAGGTGTGTCTTGAGCGCTGCTTTAAATTTTACAAATGATGATTCAAGGCGTAGAACTGGTGGTAGTAAGTTCCATGATGCTGGACCGAGAAAAAAGAATGCAGAGTTCTGAGTACTGTCTAAGTGTGCGTTTGTTGGGGATGGTAAATAGAGTTGAAGAGCATGTATGGATAAAGAATGATATGAGAGAACAGGTAAGCAAGAATTCCAGAATTGCGAATCTTGTGTATTGTGATGAGCAGTTTATATTGAATATGATAGGAAATAGGAAGCCAGTGGGATTTAATGAATAATGGGGTGACATGCTCATAACGGGAGAAATGATGAAACAAATGGATGGCGGTATTTTGGACTGATTGTAGGCATTTCAACTGATATTGTGGAAGACCGGCATAGATGGTGTTACAATATCGAGCTCTGAAATAACTAGATAAAGAAGCAAAATGGTGATAGCAGAAAACAGCGAACCCGACGCAAGGAGAAGAAACACCGGCGAATAGCAGAGCTGGTGTGAGAGTGAAAAGTAAGAGCAGAATAGAGTACAACCTCTGGATATTTAAGTGATTGAACTGTTGGGATAATAATACCTTCAAGAGATAGTGATATAGATGGAGATGGGAATAAGCCTGAAAGCCACAAGGCAGAAGTTTTTGTAGGATTAAGCTTCAAATTATTTGTCTTCAACCAGGCAGCCGAGACAGGGATTTACTGAGGAAAGATCAGGGGAGGTGGGGTGTGTAGAAGCAGGATGTCATCCGCATAAAAATATGCAGACACACCTTGCTGCTGGAAAAACAATGCAAGTGGGGCAAGAAAAACATTAAATAGCAGAGGGGCCAACACTGACCCCTGCGGAACACCACAAGGCAGAGGAAAGTGAGTGGAACTGGCAGATTGAAAAGAGACATAATAGGTCCGGGTGGCGAGAAGAGTGATGCATGGCTCTATCCCGGTGTTTAGACACCCCCTTCAACATCAAAGGCATCGATGTGAAGTTCTTCCTCAATTCCTGAAGTTCTACTGAGGGCCTTTGCTCCGGCCAACTGCAGCCCTTCGATTTCGAGTACGTTCGAGCACCCTTTGATGGAGATGCCTCTGCGGGACCTTGCAGAGTCATCAGGATCAACGATGCCAAAGAGGCTGAATCAAAAGGACCAAAGAGGGACTCCCTCTACTCTCCAACACTTCAAGCCCCTCCTCATCTACAGACTCGGATTACAGTAAGAGACCTGGTGGTCGGGACCCAAGCATTGAAGGACCAGTTGTGCCGATCCATGATGGAAATAATCATAGCACATTTGGTGCACTTCTTAGAACCATTGACTGGCTTTTGGGACATGTCTGGGAACACGACCATGGTGAGATTGAATGGCTCAATGGTGCCAGCCATGGGAGAAAAAATAAAGAGGAGACTCCCAGATCTACCTCAAATCTCACTAACAATCTAGGCCAGGATCTCTGCCTGCCTTTCTGATATTGCTGCTTGGATGTCTCACCGCCGCTTGAAATCGAACATGGCCAAAACTGAGCTTCATATCTTTCCCCCTAAACCCTCCTCTCCTCTCCCCTTTCTCCTTTCTCAGTTTCTTGGATAACTCTCTTCTCCTCCCTCTCTTCTCAGCTCACAAGCTTGTAGTCGTCTTTGACTCCTCTCTCTCTTCCACACACATCCAACTGATAGCTAAAACCTGCTGTTTCTTTCTCTACAACATCAACAAAATTCACCCATTCCTTTCAGAACACACTACTAAGACACTTAGTCACCTCCTGTCTAGAATATTGTAATCTACCCCATTGCTGGTCTCCCTCTGAATCATCTCTTCCCCCTTCAATCTGTTCAACACTCTGCTGCTCAGCTAATCTTCACCAGCCTAGTCATGCTCATATTACCCCTCTTCTCAAGTCACTTCATCGGCTCCCTGTCTGTTTCTGCATCCAGTTCAAACTTCTCCTGCTGACCTATAAGTGCATTCATTCTGCAGCTCCTCACTACCCTTCCTCCCTTATGTTTCCCTACATCTGGAGTGGAGGAGTGGCCTAGTGGTTGGGGCAAGGTACTTCAGGCCGGAAGGCGGGGGTTGAAATCCCACTAGAGAACAGCAACCTTGGGCTGGAAGGACGGGGGTTTCTAGTACCACAGGTGCTCCTTGTGGTTTTGGGCAAGCCACTTAACCCTCCATAGCCCATGTTCCCTGTAAAATAGTTATCTCCAAGTTATAATGCCCTGTTCAATGTAATTTCAGTTTGTTCAATGTAAGCCGCACTGATGCAGAATAGCGCGGTATATAAGAGAATGTAAATAAATAAATAAATCCCCCCCCCTCAAGAACTCCACTCTTCTGGCAAATAGAAACATAGACACAAGACAACAGAAAAAGACCACATGGCCTATCTAGTCTGCCCTTCCATATCAGGCACTACAACAGTCCCCTTTTTTCCTTTAGACATCTTTTGTGTTTATCCCATGCTTCTTTGAATTCAGATACCGTCCTCATCTCTACCACCTCCACTGAGAGACTATTCCATGGATCCACCACTCTTTCCGTAAAGAAATATTTCCGCATATCACTCCTGAATCTATCTCCTTTCACCCTCATCCTGTGTTCTCTCATAGCAGAGCTTGCTTTCACTCGAAAGAGACTCTGCTCCTGTGCATTTATGCTATGGAGGTCTTTAAATGTCTCAATCATATCACCTCTATCCCGCCTTTCTTCAAAGGTGTACATACTAAGATCCTTAAGTCTGTCCTTATATGCTTTATAATGAAGACCACTAACCATTTTAGTAGCCACCCTCTGTATTGACTCCAGCCTGTTTATATCCTTTTGAAGGTGCGGTCTCCAGAATTGCACACAATTCTCCAAATGAGGTCGCACCAAAGATTTATACAGAGGCACAATCACCTTCTTTCTTCTGCTGGCCATTCCTCTCCCTATGCACCCAAGCATCCTTCTAGGTTTCACCATCGACTTTTCTACCTATTTAGCTACTTTAAGATCATCAGACACAATCATGCCTAGGTCCTGCTCTTCTTTAATGGACAAAAGTACTTCACCCGTTATACTATATTGCTCCCTTGGATTGCTGCAGCCCAAATGCATGACCTTGCATTTTTTAACATTAAATCTCAGCTGCCAAATTCTAGACCATTCTTCAAGCTTAGCTAGATCCCTCCTCATGTTATCTACACCTTCATAGGTGTCTACTCTAATGTATTGCACATTTTGGTATCATCCGCAAAGAGGCAATCCTTACCAGACAGCCCTTCCACTTTCTCACTAATAAAGATGTTAAAAAGAATCGGACCAAGGACAGATCCCTGGGGCACGCCACTAATAACCTCCTTCTCCTCAGAGTGAGCTCCATTTACTAGAACCCTTTGTCACCTCCCAATCAACTAATTTCTAACCCAAACAGTAACTTTAGGATCCATCCCTAGGGTGCTCAATTTGTTTAAAAGTCGCCTGTGAGGATCAGTGTCAAAGGCTTTACTGAAATCTAAATGCACCACATCTAGGGCTCTCCCTTGGTCCAACACCCTGGTCACCCAGTCAAAGGAATCAATTAGATTTGTCTGACAAGACTTGCCTCTGGTGAATCCATGCTGCCTCAAGGCCTGTAATCTGCTGGACTCCAGAAACCTCACTATTTTCTCTTTCAGCAGCGCTTCCAATAATTTATTCACCACCGAAGTTAAACTAACTGGCCTGTAGTTTTCGACCACTTCCTTACTTCCACTTTTGTGTAAAGGGACCACATGTGCCTATCTCCAGTCCTTTGGCATCACGCCCGACTCCAAAGAGGCATTGAAAAGGTCAGTCAGTGGAGCTGCTAGAACATCCCCAAGTTCCCACAGTATTTTATGGTGCATCCCATCCAGTCCCATCGCTTTGTCTACTTTAAGTTTAGCTAGTTTCTCATGAAAACATCTTCTGAAAACTGTTCAAGATGCCCCTCACTTCTGTTCCTGTTTGTGGGTGTTTTCTGAGGTCTTGCTTCTGATTCTTCATCTGTGAACACAGAACAGAAATATCTGTTTAGCAATTCTGCTTTATCCTCATCAGCTTCTACATATTCCTTCCCTTCACCCTTGAGTCTGACAATACCATTTTGCCCTTCCTCTTCTCACTAACATATCTGAAAAATCTCTTATCCCTCCATTTTATTGCATTGGCTATTTCCTCCTCTTTTTGAATCTTTGCTTTCCTGACTACTTTGCTAGCTTCTCTAAGTTTTTCGAAATAGAGATGCCTGTTTTTCTCTCTCTGTGATCTCTTGTATTTCATGAAGGCCTCCCTCTTTTTCTTCACCTTTTCAGCTACTTCTTTCGAAAATCATAGTGGTCTTCTTTTCCTTTTACCTTTATTTACCATTTTAACAAAAAGGTTGGTAGCCCTTAAAATATCCCCTTTCAGTTTTGACCACTGTTTTTCTACATCCCACAGCTGTTCCCATCCTGCTAACGATTCTCTGAGATATTGGTCCATCTTGGCAAAGTTAGTTTTCCTAAAGTCTAAAACCCTTGCTTCTGAATGAATTTTAACAGCCCGAGTCCTTATACTGAACCACACCATCTGTGGATCACTGGATGCAAAATGATCTCCCACTATAACATCAGAAACACTTTCACCATTGGTAAGCACCAAGTCCAGTGTGGGTTCTCTTACCAGGCCTGACTAGTTCTCCCTGTAGATAGTCCAGGATCTCCTTACTTCTAGATGATACTGCAGCAGGAATGTGCCAATCAACATCTGGCATATTGAAATCCCTTATCAGTAGCACTTCCTCTTTCCTGGCAATACTGCGTATGTCTTCAATTAACTCTCCGTCCACCTCTTCCTCCTGTGAGGGAGGTCTGTATATCACACCAATGCAAATAGATTTCTCTTTCCCTCTTTCTAGTTTAACCCACAGTGCCTCCTCTCTCCCTTTTTAAGCTCTGTAATTCCAAAGCTTTAATATTATGTTTTATATATAGTGCCACTCCTCCTCCCCTTCTTCCTACCCTGTCCTTTCTGAATAAAGTATACCCTGGTATAGTTACATCCCAGTCATGGTTTTCTGTGAACCATGTTTCTGTAACTGCCACTAAATCCAAGTCAGCTTCTATGTGTGCCCTTTTCTTCTATTGCTAACTGTACACTTTGCTCCTTTCACCTTACTGCTCCTTATGCCTGGAACAAACTATCTGAGTCTGTATGGCAGGCATCTCCTCTGACCCTTTTCAAATAAGGCAGAAAACTTGACTCACCTGATCTCCTTTGTGTTTCTTTATCATGCCCCCTAGATGTATTCCATGTCTACAGCTACTGTGTTGCCTGTGTCTACTAGTTTGTAAGATATAATGAGCAGGGACAGTCTTTTACACGTTTATGTGCAGCAATTCATATGTCTTGTAGCGCTGTACAAATGTTCAATAGTAGTAGAAAAAGAAAAAATTCACCAGCAACGAATGTTGGCACCGGAGTCAACGCTACTGATGACAGGTGGAATGAAAGAGAAAAAATGACCCCTGGAGTGGAAAAATAACACGTTTGCCACCATAAACAGAGACACATCTGAAAACAAAGACTGGGGAAGATGGTGCCACGGCAGGCAGGCGCACATGTGAGGTGAAGCATCTCAAAAGCTTCCAGTGGAAGCTGGGGAGCATTCTTGTGCAGGGCTGCATCAGTGACATCACCCTAAACGTGAGGGCTTACTTCCTGCTTGTCCATAGAGAAACGGATACATCATTACTGTCACACAAACACTCCATCGTCCATGCCATATGTCCTGTCTAACCTATGGATGAAGAGAAATGGATACAGTGTTAGCATCACACAAACACTCCATTATCCATGGCATAGTGTGGTGTCTAAACACAACACAAAAGAAGGTGTGACAAGCAGCTGGTATGACAAAAGAGCTTTCTTCTTTTATTTATTTATTTTATTTAATTTCTCTTCTATACCGCGCTATTCAATATCAGTGCGGTGTACATTTAACTTTAGCTTATACAATAGAACAGGAAATATAACTTGGCTAGAAACTGGGGTAACTGTCTATAACTTATTTACATTACATTTAGAACCCAAACGCGTTTCGGCTCTTGCCTTCCTCAAAAGAGTAAAATATAAAACCTATTAACATATACATTAAAATATATAGTAAGGATTAAATAATAAACAAAAGATAAATAAAAAGTAATCAACAAAACATAATGTGTCATAAAGAAACTTGATGCCTTTTAAACAAAGTTAAATACAAAATGGTGTAATAGCATCAGAAATTATTGTGTATGTTATCTGTATGATTCATAATACAAAAGTCTGGACAGAGGAACCATTGACGTGGCACTAAGGGTTATGTAAATTCATTTACATTATGTGTGGACAACAGAAAATAACTGAGCCTAATCGTGAGGAAATTATCATGTTGATAATGGCATTATATAAAAAATGTCAGTAGTCACACTCATTGAAAACCAAAAAGACCTAAAATGTCACTCTTATTTATTTATTTATATTCTCTTATATACTGTGCTATTCTGCATCAGTGCGGTTTACATTGAACAAACTGAAATTACATTGAACAGGGCATTATAACTTGGAGATAACTATTTTACAGGGAACATGGGCTATGGAGGGTTAAGTGGCTTGCCCAAGACCACAAGGAGCACCTGTGGGACTAGAAACCCCAGTTCTTCCGGCACAAGGTTGCTGTCCTCTAGTGGGATTTGAACCCCCGACCTTCCGGCCTGAAGTACCTTGCCCAACCACTAGGCCACTCCTCCACTCTTATGACATCAATAAACAATCTGTAAAGTGAAACAATTTTTAAAGAATGAGTAGATGTGTACCAAAGTTGAGGGTACTATTGAAGGTCTTATGTTCAATACTGTTACTGGCATGTTTTACCCCATTGATCATCCTGTCATTTGTTCACTCACACATATAATACTGATTCTTGCTAGGCTCATCTTTAAATCATTCTACCATTAGTACCCTTAACTTTGGTACGCACCTACTCATTCTTTAAAAATTGTTTAGCGATGACATAAGAGTGACATTTTAGGTGTTTTTGGTTTTCAATGAGAGTGAGTACTGACATTTCTCAATACAATACCATTATCAACATGGTATTTCCCTTAAGAATAGGCTCATGGTTATTTTCTGTTGGCCACACAAAGTAAATGAATTTGCATAATCCTTAGTGCCACGTCTATGGTTCCTCCCTGTCCAGATGTTTGTATTGTTAATCGTACAAATAATATACACAATCTCTGATGCTATTACACCCTTTTTTATTTAACTTTATGATTGACAGACATCAAGTTTCCTTGACACATTATGCTTTGTTGATTACTTTTTATGTATCTTTTAAGTTGTTTGCTTTTTATTATTTAATCATTATTGTATATTTTAATGTATATATTAATGGTTTTTATATTTTACTCTTTTAAGGCTTTTAACCCCCTGATGAAGGCAAGAGCAGAAACGCATTGGGGTTCTTCAAGAATAAAGAGTAGTTGCTCACCTGTAACAGGTGTTCTCCAGGAGCAGCAGGAATCAGTCCTCACATATGGGTGTCATCGGCGCCGATGAAGCCCCAGCGGAGCATTTCCCCAGCTTTCTATGAAAGCCTTTGGGAATGCAGGCACCCATGCACGGTTCCCTTCCTGCCTAAAGGTGCCATCTTACCTCAGTCAAATGACATAGCTAAGAACAGCACACAAAAAAAGAAAATAAACTATGTACAACTGCAACTCCAAGGGGAGGAGGGAGGGTTGTGAGGACCGATTCCTGCTGCTCCTGGAGAACACCTGTTACAGGTGAGTAACTACTCTTTCTCCAGGACCAAGCAGGAAGTCAGTCCTCACATATGGGTGACTCCCAAGCTCTGGGCTACCGAGGAACCCAGGTGGAAAAAGAGAACTCCCTCTAGTCTCAGCAGCAAAGAAAGGCTTTTCAAGGACACAACCTCCACCGGTAGCCCAACAGAGGGCAGGAGATGCCTAAACCTCAAAGAGATTCCGGAGTACTGCTTGGCCAAAAGCACTGTCCCTACGGGACTCCCTCTCTAGACAGTAATGGGCCGCAAAAGTCTGGCTTGAAGACCAAGTTGCAGCCCTGCAGATGTCTACCAAGGGCACAGAGCAGAGATGAGCCACTGAGGCAGCCATTGCCCTGACACAGTGGGCCGTAACCCGACCCTGCAAAGGAAGGTCAGCCGCCTTGTAAGCCCAGGTGATATAGTCAGCCACCCAGATGGACAAGGTACGCTTGGACACAGCCAACCCCAACTTATTAGGGTCAAAAGAAACGAAGAGCTGAGTAGCCCTTCTATGCCCGTGTATACGGTCAAGGTAGAAGGATAAGGCCCTCCTACAGTCCAGGGTATGCAAAACTGCTTCAGCCTGGCTTGCATGAGGCCTAGGGAAGAATGTTGGAAGAACCACCTCCTGATTGAGGTGGAAAGAGGAGACAACCTTTGGGAGGAACTTTGGATGAGTCCTGAGGACTACCCTGTTCCTATAAATCCTGGTGTAAGGCCTATCACAGACCAGGGCCTGAAGCTCACTCACTCGCCTAGCCGAAGTAAGGGCTATCAGGAAGAGTGTCTTCCAGGAGAGGAAGCGTAGTGGGCAAGTAGCCATCGGCTCAAAAGGTGGGCGAGTCAGTTGCTGCAAGACCACATTCAACTCCCACTCAGGGGCAGGAGGACGGATTGGAGGCTTGAGTAAAAGCAAGCCCCTGAGAAAGCGGGACACCAAGGGGTGAACCGACAGAGAATGTCCTTCCACCAGTGAGTGGTGAGCTGCTAGAGCTGAGAGGTGGACCCGAACAGAATTGGACTTGAGTCCCTGATTGGACAAGTGGAGTAAATACTGAAGCACTACTGGTACCGTACAGGAGAAAGGATCCTCTGTACGTAGCTGACACCACACAGAAAACCTTCTCCATTTGAGAGCATAGGTTTTTCTAGTGGACTGTTTCCTAGAGGCTAGGACAACCTCCTCAACTTCCTGAGGCAGGCCCCAGGGAGCCAAAACTACCCTCGCAGCCTCCAGGCCATCAAATTGAGAGCTTTGAGATTGGGATGCAGAAGGGAACCCTGATCCTGAGAGAGAAGGTCGGGTTGCAACCCCAGAGACAGTGGGGGATCCACTGCCAGCTGAAGCAGAAGTGGAAACCAAGGTTGTCTCGGCCACCTGGGAGCCACCAGCAGGACCGAGGCCTTGTCCTAAAGAATCTTGAAAAGAGTTCGGGCCACCAAGGGCATGGGAGGAAACGCATACAGGAGGCCCTGAGACCAGGGAATCAGAAAAGCATCCGGTGCTATCCTCAAAGGATGCGGTTGCCTGGAACAGAACTTTGGCAGTTTTTTGTTCAGTGGACTGGCAAACAGATCTATCCAAGGGAGACCCCATTTCAGGAAGATCTTCTGAACTACCAAGGGATGCAGTTGCCACTCGTGGGGCTGCAGAATCCTGCTCAACATGTCGGCCAGGTAGTTCTCCTGGCCTGGAAGGTACACAGCCCTGAGGAGCATGCTGTGCTTTAGGGCAAATGACCAAAGGTCTTGAGCTTCCCGACAAAGGAGCCTGGACCCAGTCCCGCCCTGTTTGTTCACATAAAACATGGCCACCTGGCTGTCTGTCTGAACGAGGACAGATTGATGAGCCAGGGCAGGAGAGAAAGCTTTGAGAGCTAGGTGAATAGCCCTGAGTTCCAGGAGATTGATCTGCTGTGCCGCCTCCCTAGGAGACCACAGGCCCTGGGTGCACTTGTCTAGACAATGAGCTCCCCAGCCCTGCAGGGAGGCATCGGTGGTCAGTACCACCGTGTACCCAGGAATCTGAAAGGGCACTCCTTTTAGCAGATTGGGTGGGTGCAGTCACCAGCTGAGGGAGTTCAGAAGGTGTCTGGACACCTTTATCCTGTCGCTGAGGCTGCCGGTGGCCTGTGGCCTCTGAGTCCGAAGGCACCACTGTGCAGGCCTCATATGGAGCCTGGCATTGGGGGTCACATGTACTGTCGAAGCCATGTGGCCTAGAAATCTCAGGCAGAGTCTGGCGGAGACCAGCGACCTGTTGAGAAACTGGTTTGCCAAGGCTATCAATCTTTGTGCTCTGTCTTCTGGTAAAAAAGCCTTTGCCAGGAGAGAATCCAGCCTTGCTCCTACGAACTCTAAGTTCTGAGAGGGGAGCAAAGTGGACTTTGCGAAGTTTATGACAAACCCTAGGCTTTGAAGAAGAGCAATAGTTCTGAGGGTGGCTTGGCTGGCCTCCTGGCACGTCTGACCCCTGATGAGCCAGTCGTCCAGATAGGGGAAGACAAAGATTCCCTGATTTCTCAGGTAGGCCGCCACCACTGCCAGACATTTGGTAAACACCCTGGGAGCGGAGGTCAGGCCAAAAGGCAGTACTCTGTACTGATAATGGTTTCCTCCCACAATGAACCTGAGGTACTTTCTGTGGTCTGGATGAATGAGGATGTGAGTGTACGCATCCTTTAGATCTAAGGAGCATAGCCAATCTCCCTGCTGGAGGTAGGGCAGAAGCGTTCCAAGAGTAAGCATCTTGAACTTTTCTTTCTCTAGGAACTTATTTAGGTTCCTGAGATCCAGAATAGGTCGAAGGCCACCGGTTCTTTTGGGTACCAGGAAATACCTGGAGTAGAACCCCCGACCTTGCAAGTGGGGAGGCACAGGTTCCATGCCCTGTCCACCAACAGACCTTGAAGTTCCTGAAGGAGAAGGTCTGTGTGCAGGGAAGGCCTTGGAGGCTCCCCTGGAAAGTATGGTGGAGGCAGTTGGTGAAAATGTAGTGCATAGCCCCTGTGGACTATGTCCAACACCCAACTGTCCCCGGTGATGAGGGGCCACTGGTGGGCAAAGAGGGCGAGGCGACCTCCTGTGCAGGGTTGGGATAGCAGGGATTGAGAGGCTACGCTCAAGGAGTCAAAAACCCCCACCCTGCTGAGTGGGAGCAGGGGCCGGAGGCTTGGGGCTCCTCTGCCTACGGGGCCCATTACCCTGCCCCTTGGCTTGCTGACCCTGGGGTGCAGCTTGGACAGCCTGATACTGAGGGTACTGTTTGTAGGCAGTGCCCTTCCTCGGGTAAAAGGGCTTTTTACCCGAACCCTTCTTCTTATGAGAAGGGGCAGAGGTCTTCCTAGACAGCCTTGTCTGTGTAAGGTGCTCTGTTTCGAGCTGGGCGGCCTTCTCGGTCATGGGCTTGCCAAAAAGGTTTTCACCTCAGCAAGGGACATCCACCAACTTGTCCTGAACCCATCGCTCGAGGTCCGATGACTGCAGCCATGCCTGGTGTCGAGCCGCGATGCCGGCTGCCGCAACTCGGGCCGAAGCCTCGAAGCCATCGTAGGCTGCATGGGACATGAACTTCGAGCAGTCCCGAATCCCCGAGGACAAGGACTTGAATCTCTGCAAGGGTTCCCCGGAGAGTCCAGCAGAGAACCCGGCCAACTCCTTGGCCAGATCCCGTAAGTACATGCCCATGTACAGCTGGTAAGACTGGACACGGCAAGCAAGCATCGAGCCCTGGAAGCACTTTCTACGGACGCCATCGAGGTTCGGGCCTCCCTGCCAAGGGGCACCACAGAGTGCATCTTCTGACTCTTCAGACGATGCATGGCCAATTCCACAACCATGGAATGGTGTGGTAGCTGTGCCTTCTGAAAGCCAGGGCTCTTCTGAAGTCGATAGATCGAGTCGACTTGCTTGCTGAGAACCGGCGCCGAAGCCGGTGCCTCCCACATCCGGAAGAGGAGCCGTTCCAGCATCGGAGGAATCGGGACAGTAAAGGCCTCCTTCGGAGGAGAGTCATACTGCAGGGCCTCGAGCTCTTCAGCTCGAGGCTCTTCCTCGGGGTCCGCCGGAATAGCCAAGGCAGTGGCCATATCCTGGACAAACTCCGAGAACTGGGTATCCTCCGGAGGGGATCTACTCCAGAGCTCAGACTGCGGTGAGTCCGACGGGACGCACCGAGTCTTGAACGTATCGGGGGACTCCTCATCCTCCGTCTCCCAGGCGGACTCGTCCGATGAGGAGTCAGGGCCCGACCCCGCGGGGCCCTGGAGCACCCGCCCCGATGCCAGAGGCACCGGCGTCAACGCCCTCGGTCCCAAACGGGAGGTTGAGGGAGACCGCGACCGAGGTCGACTTCGAGCCATGATGGACTCGAGTATCAGCTCGGTCTCCGGGGTTGACTTCGAAGTCGATGTCCCGGTGGTCGGGGCAGATGCGCCAGACAGGCTGGCCATCAGTGCCCGCTGCTGCTCCATGAAGGCAGACAATCTGCTCTCCAAGGCTGTCATCCTGAGACTCAGCTCAGGAGACGCAGCAGCCACCGACTCGGGCCCCGGCGGCGCCAGTCCCGACGTCGGCTCTCTGGGAGGAGAGTCCTCGAGGACTACAGGGCTTACGTGTCCAGCAGACTCCGGCTCCACGCGAGGAACTTTGGCAGGCTTCTCTTGTTCCACGGGACCGGGGCGACGGTCGGGGGTCTTAGACCTGGCCCTCAAGGAGCCAGGGACCTCCTCCGACGCCACCTTCACGAGCCGCTTCTTCCTCTTGCATTCCCGGTCGGGGGACCCCCTGTCCGAGGAGCTTCGATGGCACTCGGGATCCGAATCCCGCGATGTCGAGGCCTCAGACGAGGTCCGGGCCTTTCTTTCTGCTGCTGGCAACTTCGGAGTGCATTGGAAGACATCTTCCCACATGGTCCACACGACTTAGGGTCGTGATCAGGACCGAGGCACCAAAGGCAGCAGTCGTGTGTGTCAGTGAGAGACATTAACTTCTTATACCGATCACACTTCTTGAAACCGCTGGATGCCATCGGGGAAAAAAAGAGTCCCCGCGAGGTCAAAGGACCGGCCTTCCAGGGAAAAATCAAAAAAGGGCGCGAACACCAGCCACGAAGGACAAAAACCGAAAAAGAAGAATTGGGCTCGATACCGGTGTACCGAACCCGGCGGGAGGGGAACCGGCGTCGAACCGGGAGAAAAAATAGCGAGGATCATTGAAAAAAATCAACTTTTATCCGGGATGACAGGACACACGTCCGGTGGGCTTCTCGGAAAAAAAGAGACTGAGGTAGGATGGCACCTTTAGGCGGGAAGGGAACCGCGCATGCCTGCCTGCATTCCCAAAGGCTTTCATAGAAAGCTGGGGAAATGCTCCGCTGGGGCTTCATCGGCGCCGATGACACCCATATGTGAGGACTGACTTCCTGCTTGGTCCTGGAGAAAGCTCTTTACATACCAGCTGCTCGTCACACACCTTGCTTTGTGGTGTGTTTTGTTTCACTTTCCTGTGAGCGTGGGTGCTCTTAGACTGGACTTGCATAGTGTGGTGTCTATCCTGTGAATGAAGAGAAACAGATACATCATTAGCATCACACAAACACTCCTTTGTCTATGCCATAGTGTGCTGTCTATCCTGTGAATGAAGAGAAATGGATACATCATTAGCATCACACAAACACTCCTTGTCTATGCCATAGTGTGCTGTCTATCCTGTGAATGAAGAGAAATGGATACATCATTAGCATCACACAAACACTCCTTTGTCTATGCCATAGTCCTAATACTGAACCACATCATCTGGTGATCACTGGATGCAAAATGATCTCCCACTACAACATCAGAAACACTTTCATCATTGATAAGCACCAAGTCCAATATGGCCCCTTCACGTGTGGGGTCTGTTACCAATTGCCTGAATAGTTCTCCCTGTAGAGAATCCACGATCTCCTTACTTCTAGATGATACTGCAGCAGGAATGTGCCAATCAACATCTGGCATATTGAAATCTCCTATCAGTAGCACTTCCCCTTTCCTAGCAATGCTGCTTATGTCTTCAATTAACTCTCTGTCCACCTCTTCCTCTTGTGAGGGAGGTCTGTATATCACACCAATGCAAATAGATTTCTCTTTTCCTCTTTCTAGTTTAACCAACAATGCCTCCTCTCTCCCTTTTAAGCTGTGTAATTCCAAAGCTTTAATAGTAGTTTTTAGATATAGTGCCACTCCTCCTCCCCTTCTTCCTATCCTGTCCTTTCTTAATAAAGTATAGCCAGGTATAGTTACATCCCAATCATGGTTTTCTGTGAACCATGTTTCTGTAACTGTCACTAAATCCAAGTCAGCCACTCCCACCAAAGCTTCAACATCAGGGATCTTATTTCCCATGCTATGGGCATTTATGCACACTGCTTTCCATATGTTACCCCTGTTACCTATTTCCATAAAGGTATTTAATGTATCACCTACCTGGGGGCTTTCTTCACCCATCCCCAACAAATCTAGTTTAAAGCCCTCTTCAGAAAATTAGCCAGTCAAGTATCAATTAGCTGTAAAACATCTTCCTGGTTTATCGATATTTCTTTCAATTCTTCTTTTGCATCAGCTTTAAATACCATTTCAGTCATGGATAACTTCCCTACATCTTCTTCAGTAAAGACCGACACAAAGAATATATTCAGTCTCTCTGCAATGGCCTTGTCCCCTCTTAGTGCCCCTTTTACCCCTCTATCATCCAATGGTCCAACTGACTCTCTCACAGGTGTTTTGCTACAAATGCACTTGAAAAGGATTTTTCTATACCTTTTTGCTTCCACAGCAAGCTTTATTTCAGATTCTTTCTTTGCCTGTCTTATCAATACCTTGCATCTAATTTGCCAGTGCTTATGCTGTTTCAGTTTTCGTCATTTGGCTCCTTTATCCATTTCCTGAAAGATGATTTTTTTTCATTACAACAGCCTCTCTGACCTCACCTTTAAACCATGCTGGCTTTTTTTTTACTTCCTTTCACTTTTCTTAAAGCATGGAATACAGCTGGTCTGGGCTTCCAAGATAGTATTTTTAAATACCCATGTTTGATGTAAATCTTTAACCTTTGCAGCTGCTCCTTTTAGGTTTTTCTTAACTGATTTCCTCATTTTATCAGTCTCCCTTTTTGAAAGTTAAAAGGTAGTACTGTGGATTTCCTTGCCATCCCTCCTCTATTTATTAAGTCAAATGCGATCATACTATGATCACTATTGCTGAGTGGCCCCAAAACCCTTATCTCTTGCACCAGATCTTGTGTTCCACTAGGTCCAAGATGGCTTCCCCTCTTGTCGGTTCATGAACCAGCTGCTCCAAGAAATAGTCATTTATTTCATCTAGAAGCTTTATTTCCCTAGCATGTCCTGCTGTGACACTGACCCTGTTGATACCGGGGTAATTGAAATCAACTATTATTACTTTTGTCTTTATTGAAACCTCAATGCCAATATGCCCTAATCCAGACTTTTACTCTCGGGCGATTGTCGGCTTTCCCCTATTATCTAGTTTAAAAGATGCTCTCTCTCTTTTTAAAGGTTAATGCCAGCAGCCTGGTTCCATCCTAGTTAATGCGGAGCCCATCTCTTTGGAAAAGCCCCTCCTTTCCCTAGAATGTTGCCCAGTTCAAAGAAATCCAAAACCCTCATTCTTGCACCATTGTCTCATCCACGCATGGAGACTCCGGAGCTCTTCCTACTTTTTGGGTCCTGTGTGTGGAACAGGAACTATTTCAAAGAATGCTACCCTAGAAGTTCTGGATTTCAACTTCCTACCTAAAAGCCTAAATTTGGCCTCCAGAACCTCCCTACCACACTTTCCTATGTCATTGGTATCAACCAATACCAAGACAGCAGACTCCTCCCCAGCACTATGTAAGACCGTGTCTAGGTGGTGCATGAGATCCGCTACATTCGCACCAGGCAGGCATGTTACCAGGCAATCTCACATCCACCAGCACCCCAGCTATCTACATGCCTAATGATTGCTACTACTGTTTTGCAGCTCCTACCTGTAACTGCTCCTTGTGCTCCTGCTATTTTGCACTGTGCTCACCAACTCTGTGTTCTTTCTGCCTCCACTCAGGTACTCGCCACTGCTGCCTGCTCTCTGCCTGGTCCCACCGATCGGAAGTGACACAATCACGTTGGTGTGATCCCGCTCCCTCCCTGTGCCCTGGACCATAAATTGAAGGACACAGCGGTGTTCTGTGCCACTACAGTGCGCGCCAAAGGAACACGCTCAAGAAGCAGGTCCTGCTCCTGAGCTCCTTGGGGCGGCTCCGGCAGTGTCAGCAGCTCTTCTACCTTGGTCCTTATGAGAGCTCCAGTTTCTTGGGGTAAGCTTCATCTTCTACTCCACTTGTTTTTTATTTATTTATTTTATTTATTTGAAACATTTTTATACCGCTCCTTCCAGTGATCAGCAGCAGTTTACATTTAACAGTTAAACTCTGCACAGTTAGCAGTTACATGTAACAGTAAGAAGATAACTTTGAACATTTTAAGGTAACATTAATTTCAAATAACTCGTAACTCAATAAATTAACTCAAACTATTTACATAATAGAAGAATACATGTTAAAACACGTGTTATAATTTAACTATATACAGTGTTCATGATGAAGTACTTGTACATAGGTTTACAGTTTACTTGATTCTTTGTGGATTTGGAGTTTCATATGTTTTGTCTGCTCTGGTCATCCTCTCTTCTGATTATGTCTCTTATCCCTGTCCACTGGGGTTGGCGTCCCTCCCCATCGCTGGGCCTACTTCCTGGCCCCTTGGCCCGAAGCACTGCCAACCTTGTGCCCTGTTTCTCTTCTCGCCTCTCCCCTCCACAGCCACTCTCAACCCCGTCTTATCTCCTCCTAAGCCTGGCCCTGCTGAATTGCAGGTCTCTCCATTCTAAAACCTCTCTTAATCATGATCTCTGCATTCAGCGGTCTCTGGATTACTTGTTTCTCACTGAAACTTGGCTCTGGAACAGGGAGGAAGCACTGCTTCAGCAGTGCCTTCCTCCTAGTTTCTCAGCCTTCCATACTCCTCAGGTGGGTCAAAGCAGTGGGTGTGTAGCTGTCCTCTACCGTTTGTAACTCGTCCTTACTGAAGTCCATACCTCCTTCCACTACCCAGACGCCACCTTCCTTCGACTAGAAACCTACCCTCCAATTCACTTTCTCCTGGTCTAAGCTCCATCCTCTCTTCATCCAAACCTATACACTATACCAACCGACTCACCTTTCTCTGTTTATTCATACCTTCAAAAAAACATAACAGATTAGTAAGACAAGACCTTCCTTGGCTAAAGCCATGTTGGCTGTCTCCCATTAAGCCATGACTATCTACATGTTCAGCAATTTTGTTCTTTATGATGGTTTCTACCATTTTTCCCGGTACTGACATCAGGCTCACCGGTCTGTAGTTTTCCGAATCACCCCTGGAACCCTTTTTAAAATTGGCGTTACGATGGCCATCCTCCAATCTTCAGCTATTACAGATGATTTTAATGATAGTTCACAGATTACTAATACCGGGTCTGCAATCTCATATTTCTTTCAACACCCTTGGATGTATACCATCCAGTCCGTTATTTGCTATGCTTCAGTTTATCAAATAGTTGTAATACATCTTCCCGGTGTATCAATATTTCTTTCAATTCTTCTGCGGCATCACCTTTAAATACCATTTCAGTCATGGGTACCATCCCTACATCTTTCTCAATAAAGACCAAAGCAAAGAATTAATTCAGTCTCTCCATTATGGCCTTGTTCCCTCTTACTGCCCCTTTTACCCCTCTATCATCTAATGGTCCAACTGACTCTCTCACAGGTATTTTGCAAGCTTCTTCTCAAATTCTCTCTGCATGCCTTATCAATGCCTTTTGCATCTAACTTGCCAGTGCTTATGATGTTTCTATTTTTCATCATTTGGCTCCTTTTTTCATTTCCTAAAAGATGCTTTTTTGGTAACAGCAGCCTCTCTGGCCTCACCTTTAAACCATGCTGGCAGTTTTTTGAACTTACTTCCACTTTTCTTAAAGCATGGAATACAGCTGGTCTGAGCTTCCAAGATAGTATTTTTACATAACACCCTTGCTTGATGTAAATCTTTAACCTTTGCAACTGCTCATTTTAGTTTTTTCTTAACTATTTATCTAATTTTATCATAGTCTCCCTTTTGAACTTTAAAAGGTAGTACTGTGGATTTTCTTACAGTATTTCCTCCATTTATTAAATATAATGCAATCATGCTATGATCACTATAGCCAAGTGGTCCCAACACCCTTATCTCTTGCGCCAGATCTTGTGTTCCACTAAGGACCAGGTCAAAAATGGCTTCCCCTTTGGTCGGTTCATGAACCAGCTGCTCCAAGAAGCAGTCATGTATTTCACCTAAAAACTACCTCCCTAGCATGTCCTTTCGGTAGTTTAACTACTGGCAGGGTCTCCCAAGATGGACAGGTCTCAGCTGAGGTGCCAGACCAAGACAAACCACCCATCTGGGCAGCAGCAGAATGGGATAGTGTTGATGGCGGAGGATCACATGTCTGTGACAATGGAAACACCACCAAACTTAAACTGCGCAGAAGAAAGGCCTGGCAATTACTTCTGTATCTTGCCATGAAAACCCAATGGATAGTTACAACAAAACAAATTGTGCTATAGTGCTGGAAGATGAGACCCCCAAGTCGGAAGGCACTCAACTAGCTACTGGGGAAAAGCTGAAGACTTTTCAGAGTAAAGCCAGCATTTATGATGTGGTTGGATCAAAGCCCCTGGGACGTCTGACTGCTGATGTAGCTGTGCATGAAATGAGAGTCAGAAGCTGTAAAGATGTCTTACACATTGGAACATGGAACGTACGAAGCATGAACCAAGGGAAGTTGGAGGTGGTCAAGAATGAAATGCAACGTGTACAACTTGATCTGTTGGGTGTCAGCGAACTGAAATTGACTGGCATCGGACACTTTGCATCTGATGATCACATGGTCTACTATGCTGGAAATGAAAGACAAAGAAGAAATGGTGTTGTATTTATAATAAAGAAGAAACTTGCAAGAACTGTAATGAAATACAATGTAGTCAGTGAACGCTTAATCTCTATTCGTCTACAAGGAATGCCTATCAACACAACTATAATTCAAGTATATGCCCAACAACAGCTGCAAAAGAGAATGAAATTGAAGAGTTCTATGAACAAGTACAAGCTGAAATTGACAGAACATGCAAACAGGATATCCTGATAGTCATGGGTGACAGGAACGCAAAGGTTAGCAACAAAGAAGAAGGCAAAGTAGTTGGAAAATATGGACTTGGCAACAGAAATGAAGCTGGAGAAAGACTGATAGAATTCTGCAAGACCAACGATCTATTCATCTCAAACACCTTCTTCCAGCAACACAAGCGGCGACTGTACACATGGACTTCACCCAATGGATTGTATAAAAATCAAATTGACTACATCTGTGGAAGTCAACGATGGAAAAGCTCTGTAACATCAACAAAGACAAAACCTGGAGCTGACTGTGGTACAGATCATCAACTACTAGTATGCAAACTCAAGCTAAAGTTGAAAAAGAGCAAACCACTCATGAATGCAGCAAAATATGACCTTGAGAATACCACTAGAATTTAAAGACTGCCTGTAAAATTGATTTGCTGCTTTAGATACAAATGACAGAGCTCCAGAAGAGTTATGGAATGACATCAAGATGGCTGTGTTGGAAGAAAGCGAGAAGTCTCTACAAAAGGTGAAAAAGCAAAAACGGCCAAAATGGATGACGGAAGAAACTCTGAAAATTGCCCAGAAATGCAGAGAAGCTAAAGCCAGAGGAGAAAGAAAGACAATCGCAGAACTCAACAGAGATTTCCAACATGCAGCAAAACAGGACAAGGTAAGTACTACAATGACGCATGCAAGGAAATAGAAGCAGAAACTATTAGAGGAAGAACAAGATTGGCTTTCCTAAAGCTACGAAAGTTTAAAAAAAGTTACAGCCTCGAATTGGAATGTTACAAGATGCTCAAGGTTCTATGCTGAATGATGCTGAGAAGATCAAGAAAAGGTGGAAGGAATATACAAAGTTTTTATATGATAAAGATCAAGTGGACCAACAGCTGTTTCAACCTGTACCTTATGATCGGGAACCATTGGTGATGAAAGAAGAAGTTCAAGCAGCATTGAAAGCCTTATCAAAGAACAAAACACCAGGCATTGATAGCATTCCCATAGAAGTATTACAGCAATCTGATGCGGCTGTTACCGTACTTACAAGGCTCTGCCAAGAAATATGGAAGACAACATCATGGCCAACTGACTGGAAAAGATCTGTGTTTATACCAATACTAAAGAAAGGTGATCCAACTGACTGTGGAAATTATCGCACAATCGCTCTGATCCCACATGCCAGCAAGATTCTACTGAAGATTATTCAAAAGAGACTACAACCATACCTGGAACAAGAACTACCTGAAGTGCAAGCAGGCTTCAGGAAAGGGCGAGGAATGAGAGACATCATTGCGGATGTGAGATGGATCCTTGAAAAGACTAAAGAATACCAAAAGGATATCTATTTGTGCTTTATCGACTATAGAAAGGCTTTTGACTGTGTAAACCATGAGAAACTCTGGGCCACATTAAGAAGCACGGGTATACCAGAACACCTGATCGTTCTCTTGCGCAATCTGTACATTGATCAAGAAGCAACAGTTCGAAAGGAACAAGGAGAAATAGAAAGGTTTAAAATAAGCAAAGGTGTAAGACAAGGCTGCATACTTTCCCCCTACCTGTTTAATTTATATGCAGAACAAATCATCAGAGAAGCAGGATTGTATGAAGACAACAGAGGTGTGAAGATTGGTGGAAGACTCATCAACAACCTTCGCTATGCTGGTGATACTACATTACTGGCTGAAAGTGAAGATGATCTGAAACATTTGCTTCTCACAATCAAAGAACATAGTCTCAAAATGGGCCTGCACCTTGTCATGTAGAAGACCCTTCTGGCCCCATAGAGTTCAGTGAAGCAGAGGAATTGGCTTCACAAGCTGACAGGCAGGCAGAGCCCATGGCTCAGGGTTGCCAAGGGAAACGTAAACAGAATGAATCATGGGAGGAGAAAACACGCCCCTGCTGCAATGGCTCCCTGGCATCAGGAGTTAAGGGAAAACACCTGGTTGGGGGAGGGGCGGAGCTGAGCCCTAAGAAGCAGAGAGATAAAAAGTGCCCATTAGATTTTAAGCAGTAGCACCGGGAGGAGCACCAGCACAAGCACCGGGTGGAACGGAGGAGAAAGCACCAGGAGGAGCACGAAGGAAGGCATCGGGAAGTGCACTAGCACTGGGACGAGGACAGGAAGTGAAGCAGCAGCCAAGAGGGCAGTAGCTGAAAGGTTGCCTGAGAGGTTAGTTTGGAAGCACGTTGAAACTCCAGAGAGAGAGAAGTGCTGGCCTGACGACATTTGTATGTCCGAGGAGGAGGAGAAGCTAAAAGGCAGGAAAACGCATCCAGTGTTTGGATTCTTTGCTGACCCAGCAGTGCTGAGAAGGTCCTCTTTTCAGAAGCCAAAAGGTAGGCTGCCCAAGTGGTATAGAGGGGAAACTAAGTGCCAGAGTTTTCCATGTGTGTGCCAAGATGTGCTGGACTCTCCTTATATAAAATCCCATATATACGGTAATTCTCAACCCTGCTCATTAGAGTGCTGTGAAGGGGAGCCTCGGGAAGAGAGAGGGCGAGTGTGCTTTGAAACACCGTATGATAGGGTGAAAACTTACTCAGCTGATAGTGATTGTGAAGAGATGCAGACGGAGCCTGCTATTGAGGACATAGCAGGGGAACAAATGGACTGTACTTTAACTATGGCTGATCATATAATTTCACTTTGCTAACTAGGCTGTTTAGAAGGCTGTCTCAAACAGCAAAAGAAAAGCAGAGTGTATCTTTTTGATATAAAAGAGACTGTTACCTTTGAGCTTGTGTTAAGCTGCATGTTTGAAGTTTTGAAGCAAAAGAAGCTGTTTTCCTGAGTTCCTGTATTTTCTTTATGCCAGAAGTGTATGGCTATTTTTGTTCTGTGTTTCAACTGCATTTAATCCGCCCGGAAGGGGAAATAAAAATCTTGTCCCTTTTGCCTAACCCACTCGACTACAATTGCTTCTTGTTTGGAAAGTAAGTGGAAACTACAACTCCCATGAGGCAATGCATGCATAAAAGCCTTGCTATACTTTCTAAGTAAGGATGCCCAGGCTGACCAACCCTAGGTGCTACCGGTTCTGGGGTGTTTACTGGTGACAACATTAATGTAAAGAAGACAAAGATCATGACAACTGGCATAATCAACAGGTTCATCGTTGAAGGAGAAGAAATTGAAATCGTGAACAACTTTAACCTACTTGGAACAACTATCAATAAAGAAGCAACAAGCAGTCAAGAAATCAGACGATGCATTGCTCTTGGCAGAATGGCTATGAAAGACCTAGATAAGATTCTCAAGAGCAGAGATGTCTCTCTCCATACAAAGATTCGACTTGTTCAAGCCATGGTATTTTCAATAACATCATATGGATGTGAAAGCTGGACAGTGAAAAAGATAGACAGGAAGAAAATTGATGCCTTTGAATTATGGTGCTGGCAGCGAATACTGTGTATACCATGGACTGCCTGAAGAACAAACCAGTCGGTATTAGAGGAGAGCAAACCTAAGCTTTCTTTAGAAGCTCAGATGACAAGACTTCGACTTTCATACTTTGGACAAATCATGCGAAGAGAGAGATCATTAGAGAAAGACATCATGCTTGGCAAGATAGAAGTTCAACGCAAAAGAGGAAGGCCAGCAATGAGATGGATCGATACAATAACAGCAGCTACAGGTACCAGTCTGTCAACAATAAGCCGCCTGACTGAAGACCGAACACAATTTAGGATAACCATCCAGAGGGTCACCATGAGTCGACTCCAACTCGATGGCACTTAACAACAACAGCATGTCTTGCTGTGACACTGACCAGTCGATATCAGGGTGATTAAAATCACTCATTATTATTAATGTTCTGTAACGTTTGTTAGCTTCCCTGATTTCTTTGAGTATTTCATCATCCATTTTGTTCATTTTGGCCAGGTGGTCGATAGTACACCCACTGCCATCACCTTTCCCTTTTCACATGGAATTTCAATCCATAGAGATTCTACAGTGAATTTTGTTTTCTGCAAAACTTTAATCCTTTGTGACTCTATGCCCTCTCTAACAGAGTGCAACCTCTCCACCAATTTGATCTGCTCTATCATTATGATGGTATGTATACCCAGGTATCACAGTGTCCCACTGGTGTCCTCCTTCCACCAAGTAGAAAGACTAGGGGACACCCAATGACAATGTAGCACATTTAAGACTAATTAGAGAAAGTATTTTGTCATTCAACCTGTAGTCAAACTCTGGAATTCTTTGTCAGAGGATATAGTAAAAGCTGTTACTGTAGCTGGGTTTAAAATAGATTTGGGTGAGTTCCTTGAGGAAAAGTCCATAAACCATTATTAAAAAGGACCAAGGAAATCCACTGCTTACCCATAGAATAAGCAGTATGGAATTTGTCTACCTTCTGGGAAGCTGACAAGTATTTCTGACCTGGATTGGAAATAGGATACTGGGCTTGATGGATCCTTAGAGTCTGACCCAATATGGCAGTTCTGATTCTTAATTCAGTCACATACATACACACTCACTCTACGCTGGCATTGTGCACAAGGAAGGGACAGAGTGAAGGAAATGAATACAGTGCAGAGGAAAATGAGGGGGTCTACAGTAAGTATAAGATGGTAATATTAAAGGGCTGGGAATGATGAGAGAGTAGCAGGCCAGACAATGAGAGTGAATTAGAAAGGATGACAGCAGGCACTGAGAAGACGGAGGGAGAGAGAACAAGTAAAAAGAAAGAGGTGGTATGGAAGGGAGACCATCAGAGAGAAAGGGGCAGAGAACAGAAGAGAGAAGGAAGTTGAGTGGCAGAAGCTCCTCACTTGTTAAAGAGCTGCAGCAGCTGCGTGCGATCCTCTGAGATCTCCTGACACCAGGCATGAGCTCTAGTAGTGTAGAAAAGGTGTGCGCGTCGGCATAGCTGTTCCTTAAATACAGGCCAGAATATAGACTTGGGACCCAAAATCTCTATGCCACGAACACGTGTGTTAATTCCACCCTGGAACACAAAATAGACAGTATGAGCCACATCTTCCAGAAACCAGATCCTATGATCCCAAGTTCTTGATGAAGAGCCCTCCCTAGCTAACGTTTCCTGCACTCAAGGAGGCAGAAAAGTCTTCAGAAAAGATGAAACCATAAACTTGGGTTCCCAGATCCCTAGGGCATAAAGTGGAGGAGTAGCATAGTTGTTAGAGCAACAGCTTAGTACCCAAAAGATCAAGGGTTTGATTATCATTGGTGCTCCTTGTGACCTTGGGCAAGTCATTTAATCCTCCATTGCCTCGGAAGAAAGACCTGGCAATCTACTTCTGGTTAAACATTGCCAGGAAAACCCAGAGGCTGCTGGGTTGCCAAGAGTCAGCACTGACTTGATGGCACTTAAAAAAAAAAAAGGGGGGGGGGCATAAAAGGAGGCCAAGACTCCTTGTGTTCCCTCTCAGCCCCTCCTCTCAAACTCACACCTTCCACATACCTAGGGCAGTGAGGAAGGATGAAACTCATCTATCTACCTCCTAGCTTAGGGCACAAAAATTGCTGAAAAACACCCAAGCCTGAAGCAGCAATAGAAGCCAAAAGCTCCACTAACCCAAGCATGGGACAAAGACACGGCCAAGGACCAACATTCCCAAAGGAGCAGAAAACTGACAAACCAAACAACTCCCCCCCCCCCCCAGCAAATGTTGATTATTATAGTGTAAACAGTCAGCATGATCCATGGGAAGTGCAAGAATCAACTAGAGACTGAGCATTGTTCTGTCCTGATGGCATGTCCTCCACATGCTACAGAAATGGAGGCTGATTTCCTAATTAGTGCTGAAGCAGGGAAAGCACTGATGTGTATATGCTGTGCTTACTTTATAAAAAAGCAAAACAATTAATTCCCCCACAGGGACACACCATACAAAATATCAATATCTCCCACATAACTTAAATCATGCTGCCAGTAATCCAAACATTTTCATTTCATTTTTATAAATTGCAACTTTTATTTTTTTCATTTTTTGAAAAGACCTCCAAGATAATATCTTTGTAATCATTATCAGTCCAGATAAAAGAAGAATTTTCAAATTTGCATTCAATAGCAAAGTCATAGAATCACTTAACTTAGGTGAAACAATGTCCAGTCATTGGATCTTTTTAAAGAAACTTATTCTCCATTACGAGCTGTATCAGGGAAAAGAACTTTAGAATAATGAAAACTCTCCAATATTTATAACTTTCTTTGACTGGTTAAGAAAGTGGAGCTGCTTACCTGCAATGGGGGTTCTCCGTAGACAGCATGGGTATACAGTCACACTTGATAGGTGATGTCTCAGACTTTGCCTTAATGCTGGGTTCTCCCCAAGCTCAGAGAGATCTTTTGACCTCTCTTAGCATGTGTACACTCTTTCCCACCCTGCCACTGCACCGTTAGATTAGTTAATAACATAGTTGAGCTGCTAGGAATCATGAGGAGCCCAATTAATGACGATGACACACTGAAGACATCATTACAATTAAGCAACTCCGCTTTCTCCACAAACAAGTAGGAGGGTGCAGCCGCACTTGACATGTAAGTTCAGAGCTGAGGGCCACCTCAGAATTGTTAAGATTGTGGCCCGGCTTTCTCAGTAGTTTGGGTAGCAGAAGCACTGATTTTCGGGAAGGAAAGGGACATCTGAGTACTTTTTAGGAAGCAAAACAGTTCAGGAGGGCCGCTTGACCAAAAATGAGGTCCAAGCTGTAGTGTTTTGCAAAGGTATGAATCATTCAAGTGGTTGCTTTGCAAATGTCCTGTGCAGAGACAGGAGAGGTAGGCTATACTGGCTGCTGTAGCTTGCAGACTATGGGGCCCACTGTAACTTGGCAGCTGCTTCTGAACCTGGTCATAGCAAAAGAAAATGCAGCCTGATATCCAGGTGGGGATAGTCTTTTTTGACGCTGGTAGGCCAGGGTTATTCGAATTAAAGGTGAGAAGAGCAGTAAGGAAGTTCTTGCATCTTTGGTTGCCAGGAGGTAGAACAATAAGGCCCATCTGAAATCTAACATATGAAAAGGTTTTTCCGGAGAACCTGTGGAGGGACTAGGGATAAACGTTAGTAGGATGATGGCCTGATTGAGATGGAAAGTTGAGATGCTCTTTGATAGGAATTTAGGATGTGTGCACAGCATCATCCTATTATGGAAGAACTGTGTGTATGGAGGATAGTGAACCAGCATTTGAATGTCACAAATTCTTCTCACTGAGGTAATCGCCACTAAGACCATCTTCCACATGAGATGTTTGAGAGAGGCCAAGGCCAAAGGTTCAAAAGGCGGATTCATAAGTTCTGACAGAACAACATTAAGATTCCATGCAGGAAGAGGCTGTTTCACTTGGAGGGTTGGTATTCATGACACCTTTCATGAACTTGAGAACCAGGGAATGAACAGAGAAGAGCGTGCCGTTCAAAGAAGCATGGAAAGCAGCTACTGCAGATTGATATCTAATTGATGTCTACAGGCTTGAGTGCGAGAGCTGGAGCAGGTAGGCATGAACTTGACCTAGGGGGTAGAGAACCAGATCTAGCCATTTTCCTTTTGTCCAGCTGGAGAAGTGAGACCACTTGTGACTCTAAGAAAGCTGTGTTGCAGATTTTCTGGAGGCGGGATTTACATCATGTACATCGCCCAGCAGCTCAGCTTCTCTTGCTACATCATAGTTAAACATAAAAATAGGATGGTAGAAAAAGACCACATGGCCTGCCCCTTCCATAACTACCTACTATAGTCCCTTTTTTACCTTTAGAGATCTTCTGTATTTGTCCCATGCTTTTTTGAGTTCAGATATTGTCCTTTTCTCTACCACCTCCACCTGGAGACTATTCTATGCATCTATCACTCTCCATAAAGAAATATTTCTGCATATTACTCATGAGTCTATCCCCTTTCACCCTCATCCTATGTGAAATTAGACCTTACCTGATAATTGTCTTTATTTGAGTACCTCCAGTACAGTCCAGATGCATGGGTTATGCATGCCTACCAGCAGATAGAGAATGAGAAGCATTGGCTTGATCTTTCTGATGTCATGATACAAAGGGGTCTGTGCAGCCTCAATCTTGCCAGTGTTTCTGTAAGAAAGCAGACGTCAAAAGAGTATCAAACACTTCAACACCTCCAACTCCTCACATCCTCTCCTGAGCTGGAGGAATAAGAGCCAGAATGGAACACCCTCCAGCCTACACCGTCCCCATTCCACACCAGTACCAGGATGAAAACAAGTGGAAGTCTCAAAGGAGCCTTCTGGCATGAGAACCTTGTAGGAGGAGGAAACCGGAATCACTTCTAGAAGGCATGCAGCCGACCCCATTGAGCAGTTCCATGTGCACCTCAACGGGTAGGCTACCCTGAAGGAGAAGAATATGCTAGAGAACTGTCAAACCTGACAATCACAGTGACCGAACAATATGCCAGGCCGGGCCCCGGCATGAAAACCAAGGGCAGGTCCTGCACTGGCCTGGAGGGACTCAAGGAAAGACAAGTAGGAGGTAAGGTCTAATTTCACTTCCTTATCGTCCCTCCAGTCCAGTCCAAACATGTGGGACGAAACAAAGCAGGGTCCCACCATAGGGAGGGAAAGAGAATAGCTCGGCTTGGAGCTAGCATAAGGAAACATCCCTGAAGCCCAAGAATTGTGTCTTAACAGTGAAGGAAGAATAGCAAAAAGATGGAGCTTAGAGATAAACAGTGCTGCTGAACATGCAGGTCAAGAGTTCTCTAGCGCAAGGTGCCCTGAAAACCAACAGAAATGCGACCAAAACACGTCTGTTCCTATTGGAACACATGAAGGCAGAGAAAAGAGAAGAAAGAGATTCACACTCACCAACAAATAAAAGGAATCCATCAAGAGACACCCCCGCAACACCACCAGGCCAACAGGCCATCCTGAGAAGAGTACGGAGGAACAGACAATCCAAACTGGCCTTCCAGGATAACAGGGGGCTCAAACTCTCAGCTGCAGACTGTTAGTCAAGACCATCAGAACTTTCAGGCCAAGCCAACCTTATAGGGCTGGTACACCTTTTTCTTTTTTCCTTCTTTTCTTTTTTGATTATTTGTGCCCATTTCCTCCTTGGGACTTGCAGTCCTGAGTTACCTACAGAAGTCCCGACGAAGCAACCAACAACACAAGGCTAGCCGAAAGTTCAGACAGACAGCCATAGCTCGATCGCCAAGGTCTGCAGGAGTAGGACAGCCAAAATAAAAAACAACTTTATTTTTATTTTTTGTAATATCTACATAGCCAAAGGCACTTAGTCTGCCATATTCACCCCTGAGAGGGAAGACAGAATGCCATAGTGAACCTCGTTGCTGTGAGATGCTTTTACCACACACCTAACTGGTCCTGGCAGTCAATGTCCATGCTATTGCACCTGGAACCAGACAGACTGTGCCCTGCAACCAGAGCTGAGCAAACAGAAGACCTAAACAACCGGACAAGACCAAGGAGTTCTGGGTGACCGGATGAAGCCTTGGCCCCTCCCCCCCCCTTGAAAGGCTAAATGGGACCAACCAGCAGGGATTCTGCAGACCATCAGAAGAATACCCAAGCTGATCTAAACACCCCGCAGTCACCATTTCCAGATCCGCTCGGCTCTGAACTGCGGTTCACCAGTTGAACATGACTAACCAAGAGCGCTCACTGTGCCCAATCAACCTCGGCTGTCACAGCTGACCTATTAGGTCTACACTCCACTTGAAAGGTGCTGCCCCATGACCTACCAGAAGCCGGATAGTAGCTCTGGAAACCCATCACAGTGATAGCCTTCCCACAGATCTAACTCTGACCACAGCACCAGTAGCAACTTATGACTATGCAGGGTACCTTGCTGACCCCCAACCGCACTGCTGTTTATTTATTTATTTGGTTTTATATACCACACTTTTTATACTCAGTGTGGTTTACATAAGAACAACTCATTACAAGTAAAAGGTTAAAATACATTGAACAGGTATAATGAAGAAGTAAACATGAGTTAATGCAATAACTGAATACATTAAATAAACTAATCAAAGTGGTCAATATAATTATATATGTTAATCACCTTCGGACACACATGGACCCGAGTGCTGAAATTGCTCCCTGGGCCCCAAGAACTGTCCTTTAGAATCAGCAAGGCATGGATCTACCCAGAGGATCCTCTGTACATCCCCCCTTGCGAAGGCAACTGGAGGAAATACTGAAAACCGCACCTGACCTATGTGCAACTGGTATTCCCCAGCGAGCACCGCACACCAGATTAGACCAGACTGATGTGTAGAGATCAGCCACTGGGAACCCTGTCTCTGGTACTCAGAGATACTGGACTGCATTGCCGGAAAATAGGCCTCGTGACAGTAATGTAGACTGAGAAGACAGACAAGTAACAAAGACGACTCATCCCCGCTTTATTCCAACTGGTAAACCAACTCTTCGCTGGACCAGAGAAGAGACGAAGCACACTCCATGTCCCTTAGAACGACCACTTCACCATCAACAAAACCTTACAACACAACCTAGCCGGGTCAACATTTCTCTGGCCCTCAGAGCACCTCTGTAAGCTAGAGAGAAAAAAACCTAGCCATCCCTGTGGACCATTTCCCAGTAGTCTTAAGACAGAGACCGCCTGTCCCGTGACCTACGGAAACCAACCATTCAGCTGACAGGACAGAACAAACTCGGTATGGCGAGCGGGAGGCCTGTGTAAACCAAAAGCCTTAGCAGAAAAATTGCAGTTCACTCAAAAAAAATGGACAAAGACCTAAGTGCTGACAGGTAGCAAAAAAAGCTCCAAACTCGAAAGTGACAAAGAATATACCACAAGGGCTGGGAAGCACCAGACCATATGAGTCAACTCCATTAGAGTCCCGTCCCGAATATCATGTAAGAATCATACAGGAAATAAAACCAAGGATATCAAGCACACTCCTAGCCCTCCAGGGCTTCTCCACTGAGGCAGTTCTGAGCAGCTGGGAAAAAAGCGGTGAAGAAAAAAAATGGAGGATACTAAAGCAAACAGGCTCCAAACGGTAGGCCTCGAGCTTGATCTTGCATGACTGGTCTGGAAACAGCCATATAGAGAAACAAAGTAACCACTGTTCCTAGAAACTCACTCGCCCTTCCTCAGCTGGCTCTCTAACCCAAGCTCCTCCTGTTTTACCTGATGCCGACCATAGAAGGCTACACCATTGGTCACCACTGACAGAAAGAGGAAATAACCACAGCTTGGCATTGTTAGCCAATTGCTGTGCAGAGAGAAAGGTCAGTCATCAGCACAAGTCCCCCAACTTAGAACCTGTTGAGAGGGTCTGTGATGAGTAGGCCCTTTCAGAGAAAAGACACCAAACTGAAGACCAAGAATTCACAACTTCTTTCCTACACTTCCTGGCACTTACTGTCAGATGAGAAAACTCCCACCAGAAGGCATGCAAGCCACTGAAGGGGAATACAGCAGAGCCGAACTGGACCTAGGCTTCTACCATGCATAGCTAGGGAGCTATAGCAACCAGGAAATGCCACATCCGATGCCTCCCACCTCGACTCTGAGCATGGAGACCTCTTGGCAGCCAGCAGTCTGGTTCCACCATGACCACCCCAAGACATCAGATCTCAAGGGGATGTCAGAGAAAGCGTAGTTACTCACCTGTAACAGGTGATCTCCGCGAACAGCACCTATTAGAGGTGAGTAACTACGCTATCTCCAGGAACAAGCAGGAATGTAATTTTCACATATGGGACTCTCTAGCTTGGAGATGCCAGGGAGATGACCACAGATAGAGCAGTGAAACAGAGACCTAAGTGGGTCATGTATCCTCCCAAGGATATCTGGTATCGAACCCGGGATGGGGGGTAGGAGTTGATCTAAGTATGAAAAGATGTTGGAGAACAGCCTGGTCAAACGAGGCATCCCGATGGGAGTCCTTGTCCAAGCAGTAATGGGCCACAAAGGTGTGGACAGAGGACCAGGTTGCTGCTTTGCATATTTCATCAATTGCCACTGAACGTAGGTTTGCCATGGAGGCAGCAATTGCTCGCATGTTGTGTGCTGTGACATGACCTTCAAGAGAAAGTCCCTTAATCTCATAGGTAAAAGATATGCAGTCTGCAATCCACTTGGAGAGTGTTCTCTTGGTAACTGGTCAACCCAGGTGAGTGGAGTCAAAAGCAACAAAAAGTTGCAAAGCCTTTCTGTGCTGTCTAGTTCTCAGAAGATAAAAGACCAAAGCGTGCTTGCAATCCAGAGTATGTAGACTTCTTTCTGTACTAGAGGCGTGAGGTCTAGGGAAGAAGACAGGAAGGTAAACCGATTGGTTTAAATGAAAAGGCAAGTCTACCTTTGGCATAAAGTGGGGATGAGTCCTAAGGACTACCTTATCATGGTAGAACTGTGTGTAAGGTGGGTCAGCCACTAAAGCCTGTAGCTCACTAATGCGTCTTGCAGAAGTGAGAGCAATCAGGAAAATAACTTTCCAAGAAAGATACTTTAGAGATGTGGTGGCTAGAGGTTCGAAGGGTGGCTTCATGAGCTGTCCAAGTATCAGGTTAAGATCCCAAGTCACAGGTGGTGGCCTAATGGGAGGCTTGGTTAAGAGTAGACCTCTCAAGAAGCGGGCAACTAGCAGCTGAGAAGAGACAGGTTGCCCTTCAAAGGGCGTATGGAAAGCCGCAATGGCACTGAGGTGAACCCTTACCAAATTAGTCTTTTCCAGAGGTCTAGAATTTGGCAACTGGGATTTAATGTTAAAAAATGTAAGGTCATGCATTTGGGCTGCAGCAATCCAAGGGAGCAATACAGTATAGGAGGTGAAGTACTTTTGTCCACTAAAGAAGAGCGGGACCTAGGCATAGTTGTGTCCGATGATCTTAAAGTAGCTAAACAGGTAGAAAAGGCGACGGCAAAAGCTAGAAGGATGCTTGGGTGCATACGGAGAGGAATGGCTAGCAGAAAAAAGGAGGTGATAATGCCTCTGTATAAGTCTTTGGTGCGACCTCATTTGGAGTATGGTGTGCAATTCTGGAGACCGCACCTTCAAAAAGATGTGAACAGGATGGAGTCGGTGCAGAGGGTTGCTACTAAGATGATTAGTGGTCTTCATCATAAAGCATATGAGGGCAGACTTAAGGATCTTAATATGTGCACCTTAGAGGAAAGGCGGGATAGAGGTGATATGATTGAGATGTTTAAATACCTCCATGGCATAAATGTTCAGGGAGAGAGTCTCTTTCAATTGAAAGCAAGTTCTGCGACGAGGGGACATGGGATGAGGGTGAAGAGAGATAGATTCAGGAGTGATATGCGGAAATATTTCTTTACGGAAAGAGTAGTGGATCCGTGGAATAGTCTCCCAGTGGAGGTGGTAGAGATGAGGACAGTAACTGAATTCAAAAAAGCATGGGACCAACACAGAGGATCTCTAAAGGTAAAAAGTGGACTGTTGTAGTTGTTATGGAAGGACAGACTAGATGGGCCTTGTGGTCTTTTTCTGTCATCATGTTTCTATGTTTCTATGAAAGGTGGAGGAGATACTCAAGTAAGGCCTCCACGGGAACTGAAAAAGGATTAAGTTCCCTATTTGAACACCAGAAGGAAAACCTTCTCCACTGAAAAGCATAAACACGCCTTGTGGAAGGTTTCCTAAAGGCCAAAAGGATATCTTTAACCTGTTGGGAGAGGTTGATATCCTGGAGTGCTAAGCTCTTAGCAGCCACGCCATCGGGTGCAAAGACTGAGGGTTCAGATGCAGAAGCGTTCCGTTCTCCTGGGATAGGAGATCTGGAGCACATCCCAAATCCAGAGGATTGGTCTGAGACAGACATTGAAGCAGTGGATACCACGCTTGATGTGGCCAGCGCGGGGCTATGAGGATCATGTAGCCCCTGTCTCTCTGAAGCTTGAAAAGGGTTTTGGGAATGAGGAGAATGGGTGGGAAGGCATGCAGGAAGTCCTGAGCCTAGTGGAGGTGGAAAGTATCCATCGCTTGACTGTTTTGAGCAGGTATTCTGGAACAGAAGCGGGGAAGTTTGGCATTCTGAGGACTTGCAAACAGATCTATATCTGGGGTTCCCCAGAGTTGAAAGATCTGAGCGATCTGGTCCGCATGGAGAGACCACTTGTGAGGCAGTAGTACTCGGTTGAGCTTGTCTGCCAGAAGATTCTGTTTGCCAGGGAGATACACTGCTGAAAGGTGGATCTGATGTTGTATGGCAAAGGACCAGAGATGCAGGGCTTCATTGCATAACGCCTGAGAACCTGTTCCCCCCTGCTTGTTCACATAGAACATGGCTACCTGATTGTCCGTCTGGACCAGAACTGTCTTGGAGCACAGTTGGTCCTGAAATACTCTGAGAGCATTGAGTATGGCTCTGAGTTCTAACAGGTTTATGTGGAGTCTAGCCTCTTGCCGCTAAACTCCTCTAGATGGCCAGGATATGCTGATCCATGGAACCAGCCGATGCTTGGGTGTCAGTACCGGAGGCATGGGCCACGACCCCAGAGCATGGCACCAAGAGTTTTCCCGAGGTGGAAGCCTCCGGAATATCTTGGGACCCCGTTAATGCTTTGGAGGCAAGGACCTCCCACCGGGGCTGTTTGGCCAGTGTATTCTCCTCTAGGGCAACACTTGAAGCATCTCGATACTTAGGAGATCTACCCTTTGAGGACCAACCAGTCTTAGAAGACTTAGGTTTCATTACCTGAGATCCGTGGGAGGAAGATGAAGCCCTGGAGGACGTCGATACCACAGACATGGAATCTGTGGCAAAAAGGGTGCCGGGTTTCATAGCTCTATTCTGCAGGCCCCTCTTTGTCATCTTCCTAAAATGTGAGAGACTCTGTCTACATGAAGAGACCACTCGTGAGGTAGAAGGATTCAACTTAATCTGTTCGCTAACACATTGTGCTTGCCTGGGAAATACACCGCTTGGAGGTGAATGCGATGATGTATGGGCAAAGGACCAGAGGTGTACAGCCTCGCTGCAGAGGGTCCAAGAACCTGTTCCACCTTGCTTGTTCACATACAACATGGCCATTTGATTGTCGGTTTGGACTAGGACTCTGCGGTAATGAAGATGGTCCTGGAACACTTTGAGAGCATTGAGAATGGCTCTGAGCTCCAGCAGATTTATGTGGAGTTTGTTACCGGAGGATGTAGTTAAGGCTGTTAGTGTTGCTGGGTTCAAAAAAGGTTTGGACAAGTTCCTGGAGGAAAAGTCCATAAACCATTATTAAGAAGGGACCCAGGAAATCAATGCTTGACCCAGTACAAGCATTGTGGAACCTGTGTCTTTTGGGGAAACTGCTAGGTACATATGACCTAGATTGGCCACTGTTGGAAACAGGATACTGGGCTTGATGGACCTTGGTCTGACCCAGTATGGCATATCTTATGTTCTTATGTTATGTTCTTATGAGTTGTGACTCCTTCTGAGACCAGAGCCCTTCAGTAGAGCGAGATCCCAGATGGGCTCCCCAGCCCAGTCTGAATGCATCCGTCATCAGGGTACATTGATGTGCTGGCATCTGAAAACTTGACCCTACAAGGAGATTTTCTGGGGATCCCCACCACTAGAGAGATGAGATCAGAAGGGTAGAGACTTATCTTGTCCCCCAGGTGACCTGATGCCTGAGACCACTGGGATGCCAGTGTCCATTGGGCTGTGCGCATGTGTAGACGGGCATATGGAGCTACATGCACCACTGATGCCACATGACCCGGAAGTTGTAGCATTTCTCGAGCAGTAAGATAGTTCTTGAGGCATGCCTGAGATGCTAACTGACTGAGACAAGCACAGGAGATGGGGTAGAAATGTCCTTGACTGCTGAGTATATAAGAGGGCCCCTATGAACTCTAGAGTTTGAGAGGGGATGAGTTTGGATTTTGGAACATTTATGACAAATCCCAAATGTTGTAACACTGCATGGTGCATGAGAGGGATGGACTGGCCTCCTGAGAGGTGCTTGCTCTTATGAGCCAGTCGTCTAAGTAAGGGAAGACAAATATCCCTAGAGTCCTTAGAAATGCAGCTACTACCGCCATGAATTTTGTGAAGACCCTTGGGGCAGAGACGGGGCAGAGGTGAGGCCGAAAGGCAGGACTCTGTATTGATAGTGTCTTCCCTGAAACACGAAACGCAGGAATTTTCTGTGTTCTGGATGGATAAGAATATGAGTGCACGCTTCCTTTAGATCTAGAGAAAAGAGCCAGTCCTGACTCTGGAGATAGGGTCCCCAGGGATACAATCTTTTACTTCTCCCATAGGAGATGCTTGTTTATTTCCCTGTGATCCAGAATGGGCCTGTATCCACCCGTTTTCTTTGGAATAAGAAAGTAGGGCGAATAGAAGCACATTTCCTGCTGGAATGTTGGAACCTCCTCTATTGCACCCTGCAGTAGAAGGGAGGTGACATCTTGTAGTAACAGAGCAGTAAGAAAGGGCTGAGAATGGAACTCTTTTGGGGAAGTCGGGGGATGGGGGGGTAGACTTCGTAGATGAAGTTTGTATCCCTCCTGCACTATTGTTAATGTCCACTGCTCCGAGGTGATGAGATGCCACCTGTGGGCATAGTGACAGAGTCTACCAGGAATATGGACAGGGTTGGGATTCTCTAGAGGAAGGACAGCTATGTTCTCTAGAAAGGAGTCAAAAACATGGAGCAGTCTGGGTCTGCTGAGGTGGCTGAGACTTGGGAGTCTGAGCCTTCTTTTGCTGTTTTGGAGGTTGTTGCCCCTTCTGAGGAGCATGATGTTGACACTGAACAGCAGGGGTATAAGAAGGATAGTACTTCTTTTTATTGAAGAAAACAGTCTCTGCTGCTTTCTTCTTAGCTGGGTTGGCAGTAGATCTAGAGAGCCTATTTAGGGTAGTGTTCTCAGAATCCAAGAGGCCTTGTCTTGCCAATCCTTGCCAAAGAGGATTTCATCGGCGCAAGGGATATTATGCAGCTTATCTTGAACCCATTGTTCAAGAACCAATGCTTGGAGCCAAGCAATCCTGCGTGCACAGATGCAGATGCATGAAGTTCTGCTGATGCACTCAAAGCAATCAAAAGGTGCCCTGTTAACAAATTTTGAAACATTCTGAGCATGCTTCACAAGGGTGAGATAATCCGCCCTCTTGTCATCGGGGAGAATAGGAGCCATTAACTCCAAATTTTTAGCCCCTCTCTGAGGAACATACCCATATAGAGTATGTAGGAACTAATTCTGGACCAAAAGCGTTGAGGGTTCTCGATTCCCTACCCAGAGGGTTTGAGGAATGTGTTTTTGCACTCTTGATTTGACGCATTGCCGATTACACTACCATGGAATGGTGCGGCAATTTTGTCTTTTGAAAACCAGGACACTCCAGTACCCAGAACATAGTATCATGCTGACGGGTATGGGGAGAAATAGTCAGAGGTGTCTCCCACATACGAAACTTGAGGTCGTAAAGTATCCGATGGATAAAGAGCGTAGCCACTTCTTTTGGAGCCGTCAGGTATTGAAGAATTTCCAATTCCTCTGCCCTAGGCTCTTTCTCCGATGTCACTCTTATGGACAGCCCCCTAGCAACACTGCAAATAAAGTCTTGGAAAGACATGTCCTCTGGTGGGAACATACAACGTTGTGGGAACGGAGATGGGTCCTCCAGGAGAGTTCCAATGTCTCGAGCATCGGCCGATTCATCGTCTGAGAAATCGGAATCCGAAGACTCAAAGTATCGTAAGGCAGGGTGTTCCCGCTCCGTACAAACTTTTTTGTTTTTATTATATTACATTGCTAGCTCTCTGACTGGGAGCTCTTAAAAGGGTTTTTTGTATATTTTTTAAAGCAAGGTTACTTTCTTTTTGGTGCTTTAGGGGAACTTTTGCTGAACTCTAGTAACCTCCTCAGGTTTAGAAACTGCAAACACCTAATCAGGAGTTAGTTCCCTCCCTACCCACCCCGACTCCCACCCACCCCTAGTGAGCAGTCTTGCTTTATAGGGCACCTCCCCCTTTAACAAATCACAGAGAATTGGACCAGCACATTTTGAATATAATTAAAGAGATTTAACTGCTTTTTCTCTGAAAGGACAGCTGCGAAACCGGCTGGTACCACAGGTACACTACCAAAAAACTGCCTCCAGTTTTGCAACTGATTCCTATAGATTTTGGGGTGCTGAATCCAGGAAAAATAGCCAAAATGTTCCATCACGTCACGTTTTCTTGCAAAATTAGATTTCTTACCCATATAAGGAATGTTCACATAATTTCTTTTTAGCCAACTGCAGTTTATTTTCTTGGCCCAAAATAGAGGTTGTAATGGTTAACTAACTAGAAACACTCCCTCATGATATTTTAGAGTGTTTTGTATTCATTTTATACATTAACAGGACAATTGGGAGGCGGGGGGCTAAATCCAGTACTCGCGCTGGCGCATGTTCTTTCCTGTTCGCCTCGCCTCGTTCGCTCGCTCAAACACGGTGGTTGCGACATGAACGTTCCTGTCAAATTTCAGTTTCTTGCAAGTTCATTATTACCTTTTGTTTGCTCAGTCGTAATCCAGCTTTATTCCGAAGTGGTTCACTACAGTTGTAGTTTGCAGTGCTGTATATTTGTGATGGCTCACAGAGCCAGAGGTTGCATCAACTCTCCGGACAGTTTTTGTTTTATTTGTGGGGAATATACCGTGAAAAAGCGGCAGAGGAACATTTCTGCATTTATTAAAAAAGTATATTTCGCCTATTTCGGTTTGAAGTTAGGCGATCAAGACAAACCGTGGGCTCCTCACAAAGTGTGCAAGACATGTGAGGAAGATCTACGCTTATGGATGAAAGGTAAAAAACAAGCATTTCGTTTCGGAATACCTATGATGTGGCGTGAACAAAGAGACCACAGCAGTGACTGCTATTTTTGCTCTTGCATTGTGAAGGGATACAACTTAAAAAATAAGAACGTAATAAGTTACCCCAACCTTCCCTCAGCAATTAGGCCTATGCCTCATAGCAACGAAGTACCTGTGCCTGAACCACCAAAATCTTTGGATCATATTTGTGTGGACGGTTCTGATCATGATGAGACTCATCAGATGGCTTTTCCCGATGAGTCCAGTACTTCCAAGTTTGAAACTGAACCAGATCCGAAACCTGAACTTTTCTCTCAAGCTGAATTGAATGATTTAGTCCGGGATTTAGGACTCCCAAAAGATGCTGCCCAACTGCTAGGTTCTCGGCTTAAACAGAAAAATCTATTGTCACCAGGAACAACTTTTTATTGGTACCGCAACCGCGAGACACAATTTTTGAAGTATTGCAGCAAAGAGGAAGATTTGGTATTTTGCAACGATATATACGGAGTGATGGAAAAGTTTAAACTCAAGTATGATCCTGCTGAATGGCGGCTGTTCATTGATTCGTCAAAAGACAGCATAAAAGGTGTTCTTCTTCATAATGGCAACACATTCGCTTCAGTTACTATTGCTCACTCTGTTATTCTCCAAGAAAAATACGAGAATTTGGCCCTGATTCTTCAGAATATTCGTTATGAGCATAAGTGGATGATTTGTGGAGACTTTAAAATTCTATCCATGCTATTAGGGCAGCAATCCGGTTTCACCAAATATCCCTGCTTCCTTTGCTTGTGGGATAGCCGGGCCCGCGACCTACACTGGGGGAAAAAAGACTGGCCAATTCGGGAGTATTTGAGACCCGGTGGGAAAAATGTTCTTCATGAGAGCTTGGTACCTCGTGATAAAATTCTATTACCACCTCTCCACATTAAGTTGGGTCTCATTAAGCAATTCATCAAGTCCCTTCCAAAAGATGGTGAGTGCTTTCGGTACCTTTGCTCAAAGTTCCCCCGACTTTCTGAAGCAAAGCTAAAGGAAGGAGTGTTTGTTGGCCCTGATATAAGGAAACTCATTTCAGATGGAGCATTCGCTGAAACGATGTCTGAGAAGGAAAAAGAAGCCTGGGATTCCTTCAAGGATGTTGTTCTCAAATTCTTGGGGAACAGGCGGGATGAGAACTATAAGGATATTGTTGCCAGGATGCTCAATGCCTTCAAAGAACAAGGCTGTAACATGAGCCTGAAAGTCCATTTCTTGCACTCCCATGTGAACTACTTTCCCGAAAACGTGGGGCGTACAGTGAAGAACAAGGTGAAAGGTTTCACCAGGACATCAAGGACGCAGAGAGAAGGTACCAAGGAAGATGGAACACCACTATGATGGCTGATTTCTGCTGGTTGCTGCTGTGGGAAACCCCAGATGAAAAATACGCCAAGCAGCGCACCAAGAGAAGCATTCGGGGGAAGAAGAAACGGGCCCACCAGGAGATTGATTGACCCAAGAATGACTTTAAAATCTAAACTGTGTTGACAAATATCGTGTTTTTACTAAACTTTGAAATAAAAATTTGCTAGTTATTACCACAGTGTCGGATCTCATTTATTAGAATTTTATTTTAACACCATCGGGTGTTTGTCTTCATGTATTGCAAAGGTGCGGTTTGCGTTTTCTATTCTTACATACATACCTGTACAACATTTTTTGCACATTTCTTTGCTTTGCTTTGTGTCTAACCTCGCTCTTATATGCTCAATGTTTGTGCACATGTATGTGGCTGTTTTAAGTGCAGACAATTTTGCTACCATCCCAGTGTGTTTTGTTGACATTACTCTATTCTTATGTGCTGCCTTGTTACAATTTTCTTTATTCTTATTTGAATAACTACTAAACAATTAGTATAAAGAATTCATCCAAGAAACTTTTATCTCGATCGCACTCAATCTGAAACGTTCACCTCAAACTGCTAACCCAATGTAGCAAAAAATCTGTACGTGATGGAGCAAATTGGTTACCAGATTTGGATTCAGCGCACCAAAAAATGTAAAAATCAATCGAAACATTAGAGGCAGTTTAAAAAAAAAATTTTTTAGTGTACCTGTGTACTTGGTAGATCTTTCTCTTTTGCTTTAACAGATACCTAAGCTCCACGAACAGAACAATGACTGGGAAAAATCATATTGCTAAAGCTGTTGCCCCCGTTACAGCTTCTGCCTCGGTCCAGACAGAAGTCCTAATGCCAGTTGAAGGACCAGTTCCATGTGCAGGGTGCCTGCATGCTGAAGCTCTGAGGAAACAAGAGGAGGAACTCAGAGAGGAGGTGGCGAGGCTGAGGAGCATTCAAGACAGTGAGAAGTACATTGATGAGATGCTTCTTGCAGCAACCAAGCTCTCCAGCACAGGAGAAGATGGGTGCCAACAGAATGTCGATGGTTGGACACAAGTCACCAGGGCCTTCAAAATCACCAATCCAACTTCTCCAGCCCTTGAATTGAAGAACCATTATGCAGCCCTGGAAGTGGAGGAGGTGAAAGCATCCCTGGAAAGGGAAGAACCAGAGTTCAAGTACCCCAAAGTTGCAGAATCAGTGACCAGAAGGAAACGAAGGGTAGTGGTGGTTGGAGACTCTCTTCTGAGGGGTACTGAGGCGTCCATCTGCCGACCAGACTTGATGTCCAGAGAGGTATGCTGTCTGCCTGGTGCCAAAATCCAAGATGTTACGGAGAGTTTGCCGAGACTCATCAAGCCCACTGACTATTACCCAATGTTGCTAATCCATGTTGGAACAAATGATACTGCCAGGTATACCTCAGAACGTATCAAAAGTGACTTCATGGCTCTGGGACAGAGGGTGAAGCAGTTAGGTGCACAGGTGGTGTTCTCTTCAATCCTCCCTGTTGAGGGTAAAGGCCAAGGCAGAGAGGCTCGCATCCTAGAGATGAATGCGTGGCTGCATGGATGGTGTCATCGAGAGCGTTTTGGTTTCCTAGACCATGGGATGCTGTTCCAAGGGTTGCAGAGCAGAGATGGCATCCATCTGTCCAAGAAAGGTCAACGCATCTTCGGTAGTAGACTGGCTAATCTACTGAAGAGGGCTTTAAACTAGATTCGTTGGGGATAGGTAAAGAAAGCCCCCAGGTAAGTGAAAGCCCCCAGATAGGTGATACATTAAATACCTTTATGGAAATGGGTAACAGGGGTAACATATGGAAAGCAGTGTGTATAAATGCCAGTAGCATGGGAAATAAGATCCCTGATGTACAGTCACACCTCTGCTCATTCGTGTGTTTTTCTTTTTTTTGTTTCAACCTAGCTCTACAATGATATCCCCCTAAAGAGCTGTGCAGCAATGAGAAGGGATAACTGCACACTGATGCCCCAGTTTAGAGCGATGCGTTCACTTCAATGGTCTGGTGTGCTATGGAGTACCACAGCAACATAGACCCAGTCACAGGATTTTTTCTTTCTATCTTAAGAGGCGTTCTTAGTAACGTGACAATAGGGCCAAAGAACATCGAAGCTGCTGCCCAAAGGTACCACTAACTTCAAGTGCATGTCCTAATGGACTGCAGCGCTCCACAGGGAAAAGCCAAAACCCCAACTTTCTTTTTTTTTGTTGTTCTTGTTTCTACATATAGTTCACTTGTGCATGTGCTCAGTTTGGGCATCATTGCTGCCTAAATGACCCGAGTTCTGTCACACTGATTCACTCTAAAAGAAACATAGAAACATGACGGCAGAAAAAGACCACATGGCCTATCTAGTCTGTCCTTCCATATCAACCACTACAACAGTCCACTTTCTACCTTTAGAGATCCTCTGTGTTTGTCCCATGCTTTTTTGAATTCAGATACTGTCCTCATCTCTACCACCTCCACTGGGAGACTATTCCATGCATCTACCACTCTTGAAATATTTCCGCATATTACTCCTAAGTCTATTCCCTTTCACCTTCATCTTATGTCCTCCCGTAGCAGAGCTTGCTTTCAATCGAAAGAGGCTCTCCCCTCTCGTGCATTTATGCCACGGAGGTATTTAAATGTCTTAATCCTATCTCCTGTATCCCGCCTTTCCTCCAAAGTATACATATTAAGAGCCTTAAGTTTGTCCTCATATGCTTTATAACCAAGATCACTGCTTGCCCCAATACAAGCATTGTGGAACCTGTGTCTTTTGGGAAAACTGCTAGGTACTTATGACCTAGATTGGCCACTGTTGGAAACAGGATACTGGGCTTGATGGACCTTGGTCTGACCCAGTATAGCATATCTTATGTTCTTAACCATTTTAGTATCCACCCTCTGCACCGACTCCATCCTGTTCACATCCTTTTGAAGGTGCGGTCTCCAGAATTGCACACTATACTCCAAATGAGGTCGCACCAAAGACTTATACAGAGGCACTATCACCTCCTTTCTTCTGCTGCTCCTCTCCCTATGCACCCAAGCGTCCTTCTAGCTTTCGCTGTCACCTTTTCTACCTGTTTATTTATTTGACCGTTTCTTTTTATACCGCTTTTCACCAGGGCAAAGCGGTGTACATTACAACAACTTGCATTATATATAACAGTACAGCTCATATATATAGATAGTTATTGTTTACAAATGATTGATTACATTACTGAACAACTTATATACTACTACTACTGAGCATTTGTATAGCGCTACCAGTCGTACGCAGCGCTGTACAGACATGTAGGAGACAGTCCCTGCTCATCAGAGCTTACAATCTCATCAAGACAAAACACAAGACAAGACACAGAAGGTGTAAACAGGGATAACAACTAGGGAAAGAAAAGGAGATAGGTGAGTCAAGATCCAAAAGCAGCATGGAAAAGGGTAGTTTTCAGCCTGGATTTGAAGAGGGTCAGAGAGGGTGCCTGGCGTACAGACACAGGTAGTTTGTTCCAGGCATAAGGTGCAGCAAGGTGAAAGGAGAGAAGTCTGGGGTTAGCAGTAGAAGAGAAGGGCACAGATAGAAGTAGAAGAGCGGAGTTCCTGAGGGGGGTTATAAGGAGAGATTTATTTATTTATTTATTTTATTTCTCTTATATACCGCACTATTCTGCATCAGTGCGGTTTACATTGAGATAAGAGAAGAAAGGTAGTGAGGAGCCGCAGAGCGAATGCATTTATAGGTCAGCAGAAGAAGTTTGAACTGGATGATGAAACGGATGGGAAGCCAAAGAAGTGATTCCTAACAGGGACTCTACAGGTCAAACAACGATAAGGATTTGAGGGTTTATTTTTATTAAATTGCTAGCTCTCTGACTGGGAGCTCTTAAAAGGGTTTTCATATAATTTTAAAGCAAAGTTATTTTCTTTTTGGTGCTTTAGTAGAAATATTTCCTTGAGAAGAGTAGGTAGGTTGTTGAACTCTAGTAACCTTCTCAGCTTTAGGGAACTGCTGACACCTAATCAGGAGTTAGTTCCCTCCCTACCCACCCCGATTCCAATAGGGAGGAGTGGCCTAGTGGTTAGGGCAAGTTACCTCAGGCCGGAAGGTCAGGGGTTCAAATCCCACTAGAGGACAGCAACCTTGGGCAGGAAGGACTGGGGTTTCTAGTCCTACAGGTGCTCTTTGTGGTCTTGGGCAAGCCACTTAACCCTCCATTGCCCATGTTCCCTGTAAGTATTAGTGTATGTGTCTCATATCCCCTCATGTTAAATGTATCCCCCAATTGTGTTGTGACCACTTTGATTGAAGGATAAGGTGGCATACTAAACTGTCTAAATAAATAAATAAAGGTTCCCACCCACCCACCCCTAGAGAGAAGTCTTGCTTTATAGGGCAGCTCCCCATTCAACAAAGCACAGAGACTTGGAGCAACACATTTTGAATATAATTAAAGAGAGGTAACTGCTTTTTCTCTGAATGGACAGCTGGGAAACCGGCTGGTACTTGGTACTTTGCTTTAACAGATACCTAAGCTCCACGAACAGAACAATGGCTGAGAAAAATCGTATCGCTAAAGCTATTGCCCCCGTTACAGCTTCTGCCTCTGTCCAGACAGAGGTCCTAATGCCAGTTGAAGGACCGGTTCCATGTGTAGGGTGCCTGCATGCTGAAGCTCTGAGGAAACAAGTGGAGGAACTCAGAGAGGAGGTGGCGAGGCTGAGGAGCATTCAAGACAGTGTAAATACATTGATGAGATGCTTCTTGCAGCAACCAAGCTCTCCAGCAGAGGAGAAGATGGGTGCCAACAGAATGTAGATGGTTGGACACAAGTCACCAGGGCCTGCAGAATCACCAATCCAACTTCTCCAGCCCTTGAATTGAAGAACCATTATGCAGCCCTGGAAGTGGAGGAGGTGAAAGCATCCCTGGAAAGGGAAGAACAAGAGCTCAAATAACCCAAAGTTGCAGAATCAGTGACCACAAGGATGCAAAGGGTAGTGGTGGTTGGAGACTCTCTTCTGAGGGGTACTGAGGCATCCATCTGCCGACCAGACTTGATGTCCAGAGAGGTATGCGGTCTGCCTGGTGCCATAATCCAAGATATTACGGAGAGTTTGCCGAGACTCAAACCCACTGAATATTACCCAATGTTGCTAATCCATGTCGGAACAAATGATACTGCCAGGTATCCCTCTGAGTGTATCAAAACTGACTTCTTGGCTCTGGGACAGAGGGTGAAGCAGTTAGGTGCACAGGTGGTGTTCTCTTCAATCCTCCCTGTTGAGGGTAAAGGCCAAGGCAGAGAGGCTCGCATCCTGGAGGTGAATGCATGGCTGCGTGGATGGTGTCATCGAGAGCGTTTTGGTTTCCTGGACCATGGGATGCTGTTCCAAGGGTTGCAGAGCAGAGATGGCGTCCATCTGTCCAAGAAAGGTCAACGCGTCTTCGGTAGTAGACTGGCTAATCTACTGAAGAGGGCTTTAAACTAGATTCATTGGGGATGGGTGAAGAAAGCCCCCAGGTAAGTGAAAGCCCCCAGGTAAGTAATACATTACATATCTTTATGGAAATGGGTAACAGGGGTAACATATGGAAAGCAGTGTGTATAAATGCCAGTAGCATGGGAAATAAGATCCCTGATGTTGAAGCTTTGGTGGGAGTGGCTGACTTGGATTTAGTGGCAGTTACAGAAACATGGTTCACAGAAAACCATGATTGGGATGTAACTATACCTGGCTATACTTTATTCAGAAAGGACAGGGTAGGAAGAAGGGGAGGAGGAGTGGCACTATATGTAAAAAATACTATTAAAGCTTTGGAATTACACAGCTTAAAAGGGAGAGAGGAGGTATTGTGGGTTAAACTAGAAAGAGGGAAAGAGAAATCTATTTGCATTGGTGTGATATACAGACCTCCCTCACAAGAGGACGAGGTGGACAGAGAGTTAATTGAAGACATACGCAGCATTGCTAGGAAAGGGGAAATGCTACTGATAGGGGATTTCAATATGCCAGATGTTGATTGGCACATTCCTGCTGCAGTATAATCTAGAAGTAAGGAGATCCTGGATTCTCTACAGGGAGAACTATTCAGTCAATTGGGAACAGACCCCACACGTGAAGGGGCCATACTGGACTTGGTGCTTACCAATGGTGAAAGTGTTTCTGATGTAGTGGGAGATCATTTTGCATCCAGTGATCACCAGATGGTGTGGTTCAGTATTAGGACTAGGGCTGTTAGAATCCATTCAAAGGTGAGGATCTTAGACTTTAGGAAGACTAACTTTGCCAAGATGGGCCAATACCTCAGGGAGTCGTTAGTGGGATGGGAATAGCTGGGGGATGTAGAAAAACAGTGGGCAAAACTGAAAGGGGATATTTTAAGGGCAACCAATCTATGGCTTTCAAAAGAAGTAGCTGAAAAAGTGAAGGAGGAGGGGGGGATGAGACTTTCTAAGATGGCCGCAGTGTGTGTTCTCCGTTTAGATGCCTAAGCAGAAAGGAAAGTTGAGGGCTGTTCCCTCCGAGCCCAAACCATCCGTTTCTGGTCCTATGGACTGTTTTGTTCATTTACCTCTTGACAAAAAACAGGAGATTCGAGCCGGCTTGGTCACGGCGAGTGTGGAGGCTTCGCCGTTTCCGCCGGAAGTGGAAACCTCTCTCTCTCCTGAGGTGAGGACGCCGCCGCCGCACCCAGCTGCTTCGGAGTCTATCCCGGCCGTCACAACATTACTTTTTCCCGATGTGGGGAAGGACTACATTAGAGAGGGAGTCTCTGCCGGTGATGAGGTTCTGTTGTCCCCCGAGTTCTCCGGGGAGGATCTGTGTGAGAGATCGTCGGCGGCTGTTCTGGAGGTGGCTTCTGGGGAAGGAAGATTATTCCCTCAATCTGCATCAACTCCCTTAGGGGATTTCCCTCCTTTGGCTCGACCTAAGGTTTTTACCTTAGAATCAATTTGGGAGGCTATTGCTACCTTATCAATGGCTATCAATTCACAGACTTCCTTGTTATCGTCCCGGGTCCAGGAGAATGCATACGGCATTCAGAAGAATGCTCTTGATCTTGAAGTGGTTTCTTCGGTGTGTAACCAGATGAAGGTTCAAATTACTGATCTTGGCTCTCAGTTGGAACACGCTGTTGATATATCTTCGGCTATATCTAAGGAAAATGGGACTATTAAGTATAAGCTAGAAGTGTTGGAGAATGCTTCTAGGGCTGCTAATCTGCATATCCTCAATTTTCCACAGGTACCTGGTGTCACAGCTTTGGACATGTTTAAAAGATATACGCATGAAGTCTTAAAGGTCCCGAAAGAACTGTTCCCGCCTTTAAGTAAGGTGTATTATCTACCCCGTGGTAAGAAGAGTAATGAGAGTCCAAAGGCTATATCTGGTGTGGACTTTAACATTTTGAATGTGTCTGCTTTTATCGAGGACCCTGGGGGGGGAAGGAGGAACTTGTATCCCCTCAACATTATTGGTTCAATGTGCATCGATTTCTGATAAAGATTGGTTTCTCAAATTGTTTTTTTTAAAAAACGTCTGGAGAGGACTTCCGGTGGCATGGTGAGCTGAGGGGACGTGTTCGTCTCGGCTCCGGAGCCCGCTCTCTCCCCCTTACCGATAACTTGAGATATTCCCGAGGATTTTTGCAATAAAGTGGGGGAGCCGCTCAGGGAGAATCGGAGAGTCGTCTTATCAGTCTCTTTTGACCGGAGTCGGTGTATGGCCACAAAAATCCCCCGAACACGTGCACGCGGTGGGGAAGCCAAAATGGCGGACGGCGGACAGGAGCCCTTGGGACCAATGGAGACCCCAGCGCTGGTGGCAGAGGTATCCAGAGCAGTGGTGGGGGCCCTGGAGGCGAGACTGGGAGGTCTGTCTAACCAGATGCAAGAGGTGGCCCAAGCGGTGTCTGACTTTAATAGGAGAGTGGAGCTTGCTGAGAATCGCATAGGGTCTTTGGAGGATCAGCACGTGCAAGACATAGCACGGATTAAAGACCTGGAGGAGACGCTGGCTCAACATCAGGACAAGCTGGAGGACCTAGAAAACCGCAGCCGACGGAACAACTTGCGGTTTATAGGTGTTGAAGAGTCCGTCTCTGACAGAGACCTGAGACGTCATCTTGAGCAGTGGATCGCCGACACCTTGTCCTTACCTGCGGAGACTGGGAGAGTGATATTGGAGCGGGCACACCGGCTGGGGCCCATTCGGGCAGGCGATCGACGACCACGAGCGGTGATCGCTCGCTTCCTTAACTCCATGCAAAAAGATGAAGTGTTAAAGGCTTCGCGACAACTGAGGCGGTCTGGAGCCTCCAACAATCACCTCTTAATTTTCCAGGACTACTCCGCCGGAGTCTCCTTGAAGCACCGGGCGTACAAAGACGTCTGTGGTAAGCTTATTGAGCGGGGGATTCGATTTACTCTTGCCTATCTGGCGACTCTACGGGTTTATAGCGACCGCGGGAACCGTGCATTTTCCACCCCCGAAGAAGCCCAGGAATACTGCAACGGTCTGGGCTAAGATTCACCGGGGACCTGGATTGGTGACTGTACATGTGGGATTGCACCAATGCCTTGCCTCTTTTCGGTCCTGTTGGGCCTGGACCTGAGCTTTAAGACCCGCCGACTGAGACTTGGAGCAGAGAGCAATGGAGGCTGTTACCTAGACCAGCGGCTTGCTGGGGGCCTTTGTGGTACCTGAACTCCCCCATGGCCGTTCCCTCAAGTGGACATTCATGGACAGTTGTGGCAGCTCCCTGGCACCCAACGAAGTGGTGTCATTGGGCCGCTATAGCGGGAGGGATCTCGTCGTATTTTGTTAATTGTTACTTGTTTATGGGTGTGCATTAAATCCCACTAAAGTGTTACTTGGGAACTGAGTTACTATTTCGATACTGTTTAGATACTTTCTTGCCTTCTCTATGCTACTTTCATTCTCTTCCAGCGTTACATACTTACTTGCTTTGAGCCACCTGAGGCGCTTTGCTTCCAGCTGCCTTTATGGGCGGCCGAAGTGGTGGAGTGGGGCGATATGGGGGATTGGGTGGGGGGGGGATGGGCCCCCTCTGGATGCGAGTTGGGGGGGGCGGTTGAGGCATGCGCTGCACCTTGAGGATGCAGCTTGTGGGCACTATGGCTGAGAATGTCGGCGGGGCAGCGGCCCTGTGTAAGTGGGGTCATGTGGGCCGCGGGGCCGCTGTCTCTCCGTTGTTTTTCTGCAATTTGCCCTCGGCCAATAGGAGTATAGCTGCTCGGCACGTGCTAACGGTCCAGGGGAGTGCCGAGGGGAATCCCAGTGCGATGTGGTGCTGTGCCTTGATTATGCTACGGTATGTACTTATTTATCTAGTTTGTATGATGTGCAATGGGCAATTATATGCTTTTGACCTGGAGGGGGCCACCCCTCTCTCCTCCTCCTCCCTCTCTCTTCTCTCCTCTCCCCCCCCTGACAGAAAGGTGGGTTCCCAGTCTGGGGTCGGCCCAATGCAGGCTTTTGGGAGTATCAATGTCTCTGTGTGCCCACTGTAGTGGCTGGAGGGGGGGGGTGGGGTAGTGCTAGGGGGGAAGGTTGCTGGTTAGCAGGCTGCTTCCTTTCTTTTCTCTCTAAGGAGACCTCTCCTACTTCTTGCTGGTACTCTATATATTTTTGATGGCTTGGGAGCAGTGGCTGCCCTTTTGGAATTGACAGTGTCATTCGATGGGGATCTTCATCTGTAATGCTCCTGGGGTGGCCACAATAGCAAGGCGGAGCGGGGTTGGAGGGAGGTAGCAAGAAGATAATAGCGGGATGAAGAGGGGGAGGGGCGGGGGGCCTACATGCTACTGAAGTCTAGGTGGGGCCAGCTCCGGCTGGGGTTGGACTGGTGGAGGTATTGGGGGGGAAGGGAAAGAGGGGGGGGAGGGCTGGAGGGGGGATCTTAGTGGTGGGTGGGAGGGGAGAGGGGAGGGGGGGGAGGGGGAACTTAGTGCTAGGATTCTATCTGTACAAGATACGGAAGGGGGGATAGACTTGATTGGTTGGGGAAGGAAGGTGGATGGGGTTCTTTCATGTTTTGGAGGGAGAGCGTGGAGTGTCTGGCCGCTTAGGTGCGGGTGGTCTGCATCATTATTTGAGGAGGCTCTTGGCTGGGGGGGCCTCCTCTTTATGGTATATTCGCTGAATATGTTTTGGCTTCTAGGCTTTCGTTATTGTTATGGATAACTCTCTTCGAATGATCTCCTGGAATGTTTGTGGAATGGGTTTCCCCGGTGAAACGATCCAAAGTCCTGCAACACCTGAGGCGACATCACGCGGATGTTGCGCTTTTGCAGGAGACACACCAGTCGGAAGTGGAGCACCAGAAGTTGGGCCTGGGTTTTAAGGCTCACGTCTATGGGGCCCCCGCGGTGGGGAAGAAACGGGGTGTTGTCATTCTGGTTACCAAGTCTACTCCTTGGGAGGAGGAAAAGGTTGTTCGCGACCCACAGGGCCGATATGTTGGAGTGTGGGGGAGTCTGGCAGGGAGGAAGGTCTTCCTTTGCTCTGTCTATGGACCCAATGTTTACGAGGCTAACTTTTATCAGAGACTTTCTAGTTTGTTGACCGAGGCCGATGGATACCAGATAATGCTAGGCGGCGACTTCAATGTCACCATGGATAGTGCTCTTGACCGATCCGGATCCGCGGAGAGCGGGAGTCCACGGGCGCGGCGGAAGCTGCGCGGGCTCTGTGAAGCGTATGAACTCCTGGATATTTGGAGGGTGTTGCATCCTGGAGAACGGGACTATACCCATCTGTCCCGGGCCCATGGTACATGGTCTCGCATAGACTTCTTTCTCCTGGCGGAATCACTTTTCGGTAGGGTCGTACAGGCCAGTATTGGTTCTCTTGTTATCTCAGACCATGCTATGGTTGTGCTGGATATACGGGGATGTTGCCCGACTCCTAGTAAGGTTTGGCGGTACCCACTGGAGCTCTGCGGGGATGCGCGATTTGAGTCTTTCTTGCGGGATCGCTGGAAGGCGTACGAGCTTTTGAATGCGGCGCCGGATATTTCTCCCGCGCTCTTCTGGGAAGCAGGCAAGGCGGTGCTCCGGGGGGATATCATTGGTTACCTCAGTCACCGGCGCCGCCAGTTGAACCATCAGATCCTATTATTGGAGCGGGAGCTGGGCCGCCTACGCCGAGAGGCGGCAGCTACCAGCACGAGGGCATCTCTATGTAATCTTTGGGAGGTGCAGGCAGAACTGGAGATGTTGTTGCATCAACGTGTGTCTAAATCGCTGCTGTATTATCGATATCGACTTTATAGATTCGGGAACAAGGCCGGTAAAATGATGTCGTCCTTGCTGCGACCGCCGGGCGGTTCCCGACAGATAGGGGCCATTAAACAACCCGACGGAACTGTCACCCGCGACTCCGCTACCATTGAGAAGGTCTTTACGACATTTTATCGGAGTCTGTACGCCAGTGAGGAGGTGGAGGCCTCGGTGGGGCGCTCTTTCCTTGAGAGCTGTGGTCTTCCTCGGCTAGCAGCTGAGCACTTGGCGGCCCTTAATCAGCCTCTCTCTGGCCGGGAGGTCCAAGCAGCGATCCGGCATTTAAAGAATGGGCGAGCTCCGGGTGTCGATGGCTTCCGGAATGAATTTTATAAAACCCTGAGTGATGCAGTGGTTCCTCCCCTTATCGGCTATTTTGAGGATCTTGTGAATCGAGGCAGGTTCCCGTTTGAACCTAATAAAGCCCTGATTACTATTTTACCCAAACCGGGGCGGGACCCTCTTCTACCGGGTTCTTACCGCCCTATCTCGCTGCTCAACGTCGATATCAAAATTTTGGCCAAGATCATGGCGGACCGACTAGCAAACGTTTTGCCATCCTTGATCCATCAGGACCAGGTGGGATTTGTTCGGGGGCGCCAAGTTGCTTATAGCCTGCAGCAGATTCTTCTGTCCATCTGTGCCGGGCGTACCGCCAGGGAGTCCTCACTGCTTATCAGTTTTGACGCCGAGAAAGCCTTTGACCGCGTAAGCTGGGGCTTTATGTACCAAACCTTAGAGATGATGGGCTTCGGGGGCTTCTTTGTAGACGTGGTCAAACTGCTATACGCGGACCCCTTAGGGGCCATTATGGTTAATGGAGCCATGTCCCCCGAATTTGCGATCCAAAAGGGAACCCGTCAAGGATGCCCTCTCTCGCCCCTCCTTTTTGTGCTTTCATTGGAACCCCTTCTTCTTCGAATTCGGCCTTCCTCCCAGTTCCGGGGCATCAGGTTGGGCCGTGAGGAATTTCGGGTTGCTGCTTTCGCGGATGACTTGCTTGTTCACCTGGGGGATCCTTTGACTGGCTTGCCTAACTTGCTACGCCTTATTAAGGAGTATGGTGAACCCTCGGGTCTCAGACTGAATCTTGATAAGTCAGAGGCATTGTACTTGGTCCCTGAGGGGCGGCCAGGCTGGCAGGGCCAGTTTCCCCTGCGTTGGGCGGTGGGCCACTTTAAATACCTGGGCATTTATCTGCCGGCGCGCTTGGAGGAACTATATCACCTGAACGTCACCAAAATTTTGGGAGATGTATCGGCTTGTGTGGATCGTTGGCGGGATCTCCCGTTGTCATTGGGGGGCAGAGTTGCTCTGTGTAAGATGGCGCTCTTCCCCAAGATTCTCTACCCACTTCAGATCCTCCCAGTGGTGCTTCGGCGTGCGGATTTACGCCAATTGAACCGCTCTTTTAACCGTTTTCTGTGGCGCGGTCGCAAACCTAGAATACGCCTGGCAGTATTACAACAGCCCTGGGACCTGGGCGGGATGGGCTTTCCCGATATTAGGAGGTATAATATGGCCTGCCTATTAAGGCATGTCCGGGACTGGCTCTGGGACTTAACAGATTGGACCCCGAGAGAGCTGTTTGTGGCCGTGTTGGCGCCACTTCACCCCCGTTATTTATTGCATGCTCGGACGCTCCGGGAGGTGCCGCCCCTTCTCCGATTTCTTTTCTTAATTCCATTTCGGCGGGCGTGGCACTTTTATTGTGCGGGGCGCCGGGTCATGGCACATTACACACCATATCTTCCTCTTCGTGGGAATACCGGTTTTCCGGCGGGCATTGGACGGTCCCGGTTTCGGATCTGGGAGGATCTCGGTTTGGTGAATCTAGAACATGTACTTACTCCAGGAGGCGAATTGATCGCCTTCACCGAGCTTCGTCGGCAGTATTCTCTGGGTCCCTGGGATGAATTTCAATACACGCAGCTTCGGAGCTACCTTCGTACAATCCCGGCAGAGGCACTGAGTGGGGAGGTGTGTACGGGGCTGGAACTGACGCTCCTGGGGGGTTCCCCGGGGACCCGGGTGTCTCAGCTCTATAAAATGCTGTGGGACGGGGCATCGCCTATTGATGTTGACACATTGGCGGCGGCTTGGACGTCGGATCTTGGAGAGGAGATAGAGGTGGAGTCCCTACTGAGGGGCTGGCGGCTGTCCCTACTTTAAGTACACAGGTTCTGCACCGCGACACGCAATACCGCCTCTTGCGGCGTATGTACTTCGCCCCTGTCCGAGCCTGGAAAGCAGGGATTGCAACGAGTCACTGTTGCCCCCGCTGTGGTGCACATCGGGCGACGCTTGGACATATGTTTTGGCATTGCCCCAAGGTCCAGTTGTTTTGGGGGCGGGTATCGGTCTATCTTCTTCGGTGTGTGCCGCACCTGGAACCTCTCACTGCGCGCCATTTAGTTTTGGATCTATGGGAGGACACGTGGGGGACTTCTCTAGGGAGTTGGATGGTGCGTTGGCTGCGTTTGGTGCTGATCTCTGCTCGGATGACCATCCTGCAGCGCTGGTTGACTGCGGAGGGTCCGCTCTTCGGGCTTTGGAGGGTTCGCATTCACCAACTTCTACTTATGGAACGCCTGGTAGCGGCTGGCAATGAACGTCGTTGGGCAAGGTTCCTCCGGGGGTGGGGACCGCATTTGCAGTTATTACCTGCTGGGGTTCGCCACCGTCTTCTGGGGGCTCCCTGAGCCTGCCGGACTCACTGGATGCTAAGTTAGTCGATTCCCATCGGCCTTGCTATTGATTGCAGCACCGGAGGGGACAACCGCACACTGGGAGGCGTTTAGACAGACTTTTCCATTACACCCTTGAGACCAATAACATAATGGTACGGGAGTCATGGGTGGCTGTGGGGCCCTTCCTCTACTTCCTCTACTTTCTTTCCTTTCTTTTTACAATCACCCTCTGTCTGGAATGGTATGGTAATAGGGGAGGGGGGGGTGGGAGGGGTTGGGATGGATGGGTGGAGGGGGGGGGGTCCCTAGATATTTACCCCCCTAAGCTGCATCGCTTCATTTCATATGAGTCTAGTGACCTGGCCCATCCGTTTCCTTTACGAGCGGGAACAGATCCGGGAGAAGAGTACACCCTGGATCTGTATGGGACAACCTCTGTTGGATTAATGGACAGGTGACGATCACTGGGAAACTGGGTAGATGGGAGGATCTCCGTCTTCCGCTATCTTTCTGAGTTGCAGCATGCAGACTAGGAGGTGGAACTGGGGCGGGGGAGGGGGGGAACCTTAGCAACTGCTCGGTTGTTGTATGTTCAGCATATTTGCAACATTCACGGTCCTCTATGTTAGGCTTTTGTGTACTTGCAGATGGGTGGTATTAGCTCGGAACACTGCTGTCGCTGAGGTTTTCGAGGGACCCTCTTAGCATGATAGAGGTGTCCTCTTCCTCTTACCCCCCCAATCTCTATGTTGGATATGTATAACTCTTTGTTTTAGAATTCCTTTGTTGGTCACCCATTTCTTTCTGTTCAAGACTAATTGGGGGGGGGGGGTGTTTTTGATTAGCTGTATGTTTTGTATGTTCTGTTTGTTGCAAATAACAATAAAAGAGATTAAACCTAAAAAACGTCTGGAAACATTTTATGGTCTCACAATATCTATGTTTCCCGATTTAACCAAGGAGACCCAAAGGAGGAGGAAACAATTCTTACTTTATAAGTCGGGAGTCTCCCAGATAGAGGGTACTTTCTTCCTAAGATTTCCGTGTAGATGTGTAGTAATTATTAAGGCTGTTAAATATGTTTTTCTGATCCGCAGGATTTGAGTGCCTTTATTAATGCTAGGCTCTTATCTATTACACCTCCAGAGTGATGCCATAATTTGTGGTAACTTCCTCTAGAATATTCTAAGTCTGTTTTTTTTTTACTTTTTTGACGTTGTCTGTTACTTAAGTAATGATTCTTTATATTCTTATATCTCCCAGAGCACTCCTACTCTGGTTGATTTTCTTTGCCTCCTTCCCTCACATGTGGACTATATGGAGTGGTAATTGATTTGTTTACCTCTGGGTTTTCTTTTTTGCATTTTCTATTATGTACTCCATTTGCTTGTAGCAAGATTATGTTCTTGTGGTTTTTGTTAAAAGTGCATAAATAAATAAATACATAAAAAAGTGAAGGAAAAGAGGGAGGCCTTCATGAAATACAAGAGATCACAGAGAGAGGAAGACAGGCATCTATATTTGGAAAAAGTTAGAGAAGCTAGCAAAGTAGTCAGGAAAGCAAAGATTCAAAAAGAGGAGGAAATAGCCAATGCAATAAAATGGGGGGGGGGGGGGGGATAAGACATTTTTCAGATATGTTAGTGAGAAGAGGGAGGGCAAAAGTGGTATTGTCAGACTCAAGGGTGCAGGGGAGGAATATGTAGAAACTGATAAGGATAAAGCGGAATTGCTTAACAAATATTTCTGTTCTGTGTTCACAGATGAAGAACCAGGAGCAGGACCTCAGAAAACACCCACAAACAGGAACAGAAGCGAAGGACATCTTGAACAATTTTCAGAAGACTGTTTGTGAGAAACTAGCTCAACTTAAAATAGACAAAGCGATGGGACTGGATGGGATACGCCCTAGAATACTGAAGGAACTTGGGGACGTTCTAGCAGCTCCACTGATTGACCTTTTCAATGCCTCGGAGTCGGGAGTGGTGCCAAAGAACTGGAGAGAGGCTCATGTGGTGCCTTTACATAAAAGCGGAAGTAAGGATGTAGTTGAAAACGACAGGCTGGTTAGTTTAACTTTGGTGGTGAGTAAATTATTGGAAACGCTGCTGAAAGAGAAAATAGTGAGGTTTCTGGAGTCCAGCGGATTACAGGATCCAAGGCAGTATGGATTCTTCAGAGGCAGGTCTTGTCAGACAAATCTGATTGATTTCTTTGACTGGGTGACCAGGGAGTTGGAACGAGGGAGAGCCCTAGATGTGGTGGATTTGGATTTCAGTAAAGCCTGTGACACTGTTCCTCACAGGTGACTTATAAACAAACTGAGCATCCTAGGGATGGACCCTAAAGTTACTACTTGGGTTAGAAATTGGTTGGGTGGGAGGCGACAGAGTACAGGTAAATGGAGCTCACTCCGAGGAGAAGAATGTTACCAGTGGTGTGCCCCAGGGATCTGTCCTTGGTCCGATTCTTTTTAACATCTTTGTTAGTGACATAGCGGAAGGGCTGTCGGGTAAGGTTTGCCTCTTTGCAGATGATACCAAAATCTGCAATAGAGTAGACACCCAGGAAGGTGTAGATAACATGAGGAGGGAACTAGCTAAGCTTGAAGAATGGTCTAGAATTTGGCAGCTGGGATTTAATGTTAAAAAATGTAAGGTTATGCATTTGGGCTGCAGCAATCCAAGGGAGCAATATAGTATAGGGGGTGAAGTACTTTTGTCCACTAAAGAAGAGCGGGACCTAGGCGTGGTTGTATCTGATGATCTTAAAGTAGCTAAACAGGTAGAAAAGCCGACGGCAAAAGCTAGAAGGATGCTTGGGTGCATACAGAGAGGAATGGCTAGCAGAAAAAAGGAGGTGATAGTGCCTCTGTATAAGTCTTTGGTGCGACCTCATTTGGAGTATAGTGTGCAATTCTGGAGACCACAACTTCAAAAGGATGTGAACAGGATGGAGTTGGTGCAGAGGGTGGCTACTAATATGGTTAATGGTCTTCATTATAAAGCATATGAGGACAGACTTAAGGATCTTAATATGTACACCTTAGAGGAAAGGCGGGATAGAGGTGATATGATTGAGATGTTTAAATACCTCCGTGGCATAAATGTTCAGGGAGAGAGCCTCTTTCAATTGAAAGCAAGTTCTGCTACAAGGGGGCATGGGATGAAGGTAAAAGGAGATAGATTCAGGAGTGATATGCGGAAATATTTCTTTACAGGAAGAGTAGTGAATCCATGGAATAGTCTCCCAGTGGAGGTGATAGAGATGAGGACAGTATCTGAATTCAAAAAAGTATGGGACAAACACAGAGGATCTCTAAAGGTAAAAAGGCGACTGTTGTAGTTGTTGATATGGAAGGACAGACTAGATAGGCCATGTGGTCTGTTTCTGTCGTTATATTTCTATGTTTCTATGTAAGTGACTTGAGAAGAGGAGTATACAATAGAAGGGAGAGGTTTAAAAGTGTGCGTGGCTTAGATGGAAGGGGGGGGGGGGTTATGTAATTGAACCAAGGTGGGTTTTGAGTATTTTTCTGAAAGTGTGAAGGTCATTTGTGGATCTTAATTTGCCAGGGAGTAGGTTCCAAAGGGATAGAGCATAAAGTTCAAAAGCTCTATTGCAAGCATGCTGGGAGCTGGCAGTTTTTTCTTGAGGTATCTGTAGCATATTTATTGTGGAATGCCTTTTTGTTCTATTACAGTTGATGGGGGTTCAACAGTGCTTGTAGTTCATAAGCAGATTGCTTGTTGACAGCTTTGAAAGTAAGAAGTAGACTCTTGTAGAGTAGCCGGCTGGGTAATGGGAGCCAGTGAAGCTATTTGAGGATTGGTGTGATGTGGTCATTTTTAGATGCAGCTTGTATTATCCGTGCTGCGGAATGCAGGGCTGTATTCAGGGGGGAGTAGGGATGTCTTTGGGAGTCTATGAAGTATTGAGTTGCAGTAATAGCAGTGTGGTGTTATAATCACTTAGAAGGCTGAACGAAAATTGGTTGGATCCAGTAGTGGACGGAGGTGGCGGGGAGTTCTTATTTTATGGTATATTGCTTTTGTTATGGCACTTATATGGGAGTTGAAGGAAAGATGTTGGTCAAGGGTAATGCCTAAGTATTTGACCTTTGGTTGGACAGAAATGTTGATGTTTAATTCTATGAATTTAGGCGGTTGGAAGTTAGTGTCCCTGGTGATGAATAGTGTTTCAGTCTTTTTGCAATTTATTTTTAGCAAATTGTCTGCTAGCCATCGTGAGATATCTGTGAAGCAGGTTTTTAACTTGTTGTATGTTGGATTATTGATCGTAAATGGTGCACATATCATTATGTCGTCCACACAAATATGAAACTGGATATTATGAGAGCGGATTACTGAGCATAATGGTTGCAGGTAGATGTTAAATAGGAGTGCTGATAAGGAAGAGCCTTGTTGAATGCCTTGGATTTGTGGGTAGGGGGATGATGAGTTGGATCCAATTTTGATTTGTTGTTGGCAGTCACATAGGTTTGAATGGAATCAATACAGGACCGTGTTTTGGATTCCAATGGATTGGAGTCGCTGAAGTAGTATGCTGTGGTTGATGGTATCAAAAACCGATGAGATATCAAAGAATATAAGGATGAATCCATGGTGTATTTTCTGGGTACCTTTTATGAGGGTGTTTAGTAGTGAGGTAAGAAGCATTTCAACACTGTGGTTTGGTCTGAAGCCATGTTCCTGAGGGTCCAGTGGGGCATTGGTGTCTAGGTGATCCTGGAATAGTAGTTGTATAATTTTTTTCAATTAGCTTTGTTAAGAGTTGAAGACTAGAAATGGGTCTATATGAGGTGGGATCATTGGGGTTGAGTTTGTCCTTTTTCAGTGTAGGACAGATGGAAGAGTGTTTGAGTTTGGGCATATGGCCCTAAAGGAGGGATGGACCATTTTAAGTAGGGTGGTACTAGGGTCTTCTTTAGATATTTTAATCCAGTTTACTGGGCAGGGATCAAGAGGAGATGTAGTTGAGTTTATTAAAGCAATAGTGTTTTCAATGTTCTCTTTGCTAATTTGCTGATGGAGCTGAAGGTAGCCCAGGAGGTTTCTGCAGTGGGGGGGGGGCGCAAGCAAGCTTGAGGTGCTGTTTGATTTGTAGTGGTTTGAAAGAGATTGAGGGTCAAGGTATGAGGCCAGTGCATCTGTGTGGGGAGGATCCATTAGCTTCTTTACTATCTGGAAGAGTTGTTTGGGTTTGTTGAGGGATTTGTTTGTAGTACATAAGAACATAAGATATGCCATACTGGGTCAGATCAAGGTCCATCAAGCCCAGTATCCTGTTTCCAACAGTGGCCAATCTAGGTCATGAGTAACTAACAGTTTACCCAAAAGACACAGGTTCCACAATGCTTGAATTGGGTCAAGCAGTGATATCCCGGGACCCTTTTAATAATGGTTTATGGACCTTTCCTCCAGGAACTTGTCCAAACCTTTTTTAAACTTAGCTACACTAACAGCTTTTATTACATCCTCCGGTAACAAATTCCAGAGTTTGATTACAAGTTGAGTGAAAAAATATTTTCTCTTATTAGTTTTAAATAGTTTACCCTGTAGCTTCATTGCATGTCCCCTAGTCTTCCTATATTCTGATAACGTAAACAGTCGATCTACGTTTACCACGTTCCACTCCGTTCATTAATTTATAGATCTCTATCATATCTCCCCTCAGCTGTCTCTTTTCCAGGTTGAAGAGCCCTAACCATATTAATCTCTCTTCATAGGGGTATCCTTCCATCCCCTTTACCATTTTGGTGGTTCTTCTCTGTACCTTTTCTATTTATTTATTTAATTCTCTTATATACCGCGCTATTCTGCATCAGTGCAGTTTACATTGAACAAACTGAAATTACATTGAACAGGGCATTATAACTTGGAGATAACTATTTTACAGGGAACAGTATGGCTTTCGGCCCCGCCATGGAGTTGAAACACTCCTCACAGTTTTAATAGATGCGCTCCTAAGAGGGATTGACAATCATAAACAGGCCTTCATTCTACTTTTCATTGATATATCAGCTGCGTTTGATAGCGTACACCACACAATAATGCTCAATAACTTGAGACAAATAGGCTTAAACTCCACAGTACATAAATGGTTCTCATCCTACCTAAATAATAGAACGCAAAATGTAAGAATTGGGAATCAAAACTCAACCACATATAAACAAGAAATTGGATTACCACAAGGTTCAGCGCTGTCAGCCCTGCTTTTCAATATTTACATAAAACCAGTCTGCAACATTTTCAAAAAATTTGGAGTAAAATATCATATATACGCAGACGATATTATGATGTATATTCCATTCACGATACCCAACCTACCGCTACAACTCCTATCGGACTGCTATAATGAAATCACAACTTGGCTAAAAGCACAAAACCTCCACATAAATCACACTAAAACTGAAGTTCTAATCGTAACCAAGAACAAATCCTATATCCCCCCAACACACAAGACTTCAAAACCAAGAAATTAAAATAAAAAACGAAATAAGATATCTAGGCGTTATACTAGACACACACCTTACGATGGAAACACACATTAGCAATACCATAAAGACAATTTATTTCAAACGCAAAACCCTCAAACAACTTCGTCCGCTAGTATTTACACAAGACTTTATCAACATAATCCAGGCCACCATAACTCCACATTTTGACTTTGCCAATCTAATTCTAATAGGCATATCAAAACAAAACATCAAACGACTGCAATTAGCGCAAAACGCAGCGGCCAGAATCATATTGAAAATTAACTCACTCCAACACATATCACCAATACTAGCCTCCCTCCATTGGCTACCAATTCAAAGCAGAATAATCTACAAAACAATAATAACTTCATTCAAGGCCTTATATAATATGGCCCCGACTATGCTATGTAACTTAATACACAAAGAACCATCTAAGCCTACACAGAGAAAAGGACAATTGAACAGATTAAAGATCCCGAAAGATTATACAAGAGCCCATAAATCAACAAATAACAGAGGCTCTTCCCACATAGCCCCAACTATCTGGAATTCCCTCCCAGAGGAGCTACGAACACTAACGGAGATCATGGAACTCCGCAAAAAATAGAAAACTTACCTGTTCACCAAACACTATAACATAGATAACTCATCACCTGCTTTAGACAAAGGTTAAACAGGTATCTGTCTGCCTCAAGCAAAAACCCTTTAACCCACACAGATAGCACACACTCATGATGACCTCACAGCTTATGTCCTTTCACTTCCATGTATATATATACATATATAAAATTGTATATAGTTTATTCGGTTCTGTATTATCTCACATTGTTTAGACTGTATGTTCTATATATAATATGATGTTCCTTGTAAATATGTTCTGTTATAATATGACGTTCCCTGTAAAACAAACTTGCTTTGTTAATTATTGTTCACTGTGAACCGCAACTGAACTTTGGAAGATGCGGTATATAAATATGTATAAAATAAATAAATAAATGGAGGGTTAAGTGGCTTGCCCAAGACCACAAGGAGCACCTGTGGGACTAGAAATCCCAGTCCTTCCGGCCCAAGGTTGCTGTCCTCTAGTGGGGTTTGAACCCCTGACCTTCCGGCCTGAAGTACCTTGCCCCAACCACTAGGCCACTCCTCCACCCCTAATAACACTATATCCTTTTTAAGATATGGTGACCAGAATTGCACACAATACTCAAGGTGTGGTCACACCATGGAACAATACAGTGGCATTATAATATCTTTTGTTTTATTTTCCATTCCTTTTCTTATGATAACTAGCATTCTATTTGTTCTCTTGGCTGCCGCTGCACACTGGGCGGAGGGTTTTAACATGTTATCCATGATAACGCCTAAATCGTTTTCCTGGGTGGTGGTTCCCAATGTGGAACCTTGTATCGTGTAACCATAGTTTGGGTTGTTCTTTCCTAGGTACATAACTTTGCACTTGTCCATATTAAATTTCATCTGCCATTTGGATGCCCAGTCTTCCAATTTATCAAGATCCTCTTGCAATTTTCCACAATCCTCTTGAGTTTTAACAACTTTAAATAGTTTTGTGTTATCTGCAAATTTGATAACCTCACTCATTATTCCCTTTTCCAGATCATTTATGAATATGTCAAAAAGCAGCGGACCCAGCACAGATCCCTGGGGTACTCCACTATTCACCTTCCTCCAATGGGAAAAATGGCCATTTAGCCCTACCCTCTGCTTTCTATCTTTTAACCAGTTCCTAATCCACAATAGTACACTGCCTCCTATCCCAGGACTTTTTCATTTCACCAAGAATCTCTCATGAGGAACCTTGTCAAAGGCTTTCTGAAAGTCCAGATACACTATATCAACCGACTCACCTTTGTCTACCTGTTTATTCACACCTTCAAAAAAACATAACAGATTAATAAGACAAGATCTTCCTTGTCTAAAACCATGTTGGCTGTCTCCCATTAAGCCATGACTATCTACATGTTCAGTAATTTTGTTCGTGTGGAAGGATCTTTTGCACTTGTCAGTTGCCTGGCGATAATCCATAAGAAATATCATATAGGAGATTTTGTCATCTGGTGATTGTGTTTTCCTCCATTTGCGTTCAGTCTTCCGTAGTTACTTCTTGAGTGCTCTGAGTTTGGAAGAGTACCAATACATCTTTTTTGGTTTGACAGTGGAATTTTTTGTTAGAGTTTCAGCTGCTGCAATTCCGATAGTCTGGTTCCATTTTGAAATTAGGGTTTCTATGTCTGTTATGGTGGTGGCAAAGGCTGGGAGGACTTTGTCAATAAAAGCTTTTTTGTCGAAGAATTTAAAGTTTAACTATGGTCACTTTGCGTCAGAGCTGTATTATAACAACTGTGGAAAATGCTCTGCATTAAGATCAGAAAGTATTATGTAGTCTTCTCTTGACTTGTTATGATATTACTATTACAATTACAGCTGGTTTTTTTAGCGGCAAGAGAGGTCTCAGAAACCCGGGTTGCCACTGACCATTAAAATACGGCCATGTGGATTAACAACCCAATGTACATCAAGGACCCTCTATTATCAGCCACTTATTGAGAAAATTTTTTTTAGATGTTAACTTAAGTGCTTAGCTTGTATATCTCCAGCTTCTGGCTTTCTTTTCCCGACGCCATTGAGCGCGCTGTGGAAATGCGTTTCACCTTTACGGTTTCCTCAGGGGAATCAGGTAAGCACTACAAATGAGACAAGTGCATTAGATACATACTTTCAAAGTCCTTCCTTAAATCACAAAACTAGAAACTGAGGAGATATGAATTCTGCGATCTGTTACCTGTGTTGCTTCAATAAGGCTACCCAGAAGCTTACAGCCTTCGCCTATAACAACGGCAGCAAAACGCCGCACATGCGAGCTGATTTAAATAGGGGCGATTACTCAGGCACCTTACGTCACGATCCTTTCAAAAACATGCTTCCCATTCCACTCGTGCATTTAACCCTCCTGGAACCACTATCTGTAATCTATATATCCACCGTTATTCACTAAAAAGCAAAGCCTGTTCACGTGTTCGTCCATACCATGGTGTCTGGAGCTGGTCAATACAAAAACATCTAATTCTTCATGTGTGTGTGTGTGTGTGTGTGTGTGCCTTCGAGTCAGTCCTGACTCCTGGCAACCCAGAAGCTCCAGGGTTTTCTTGGCAGTGTCACTGGAAGTAGATTGCTAGGCCTTTCTTCCACGGCAATGGAGGGTTAAGTGACTTGCCCAAGGCCATAAGGAGTGCTAGTGGGAATTGAACCCTGGTTGCTTGGTTACCAAGCCAGTGCACTTCATATGTATGGTGAAACTCTAAACAATGTTCTACCATAGGCACTTCTCGCCTACAACATTTCAACTTGCTTTTGTGTTCATTCATTCGTACTTTGAAGGATCTATTGGTTTTCCCGATGCATAATAGATTACCGGAGCAGCGTACACAATACACTACGTGTGTAGATGTGCATGAAGTTAAACTTCTGAGTCTGTACCTTTTACCAGTATTCCAGGCCTGGAACATTTAACAATCCGATGTGTTTGGAAACGACAGAAGAATTTTAAAGAACTATTAAGCCCGGTGATGTTACGGCCAGAGACATCAAATACAGCTCAATTAACAGTAGGACATGTCAAATGTGGGGCTTGTAACGTCTGTAACATTACTCAGGAGTTATCGGAATTTAGCCATAATGGTAAAAGGTACAGACTCAGAAGTTTAACTTCATGCACATCTACACACGTAGTGTATTGTGTACGCTGCCCCTGTAATCTATTATACATCGGGAAAACCAATAGATCCTTCAAAGTACGAATGAATGAACACAAAAGCAAGTTGAAATGTTGTAGGCGAGAAGCGCCTATGGTAGAACATTGTTTAAAGTTTCACCATACATATGAAGAATTACGATGTTTTTGTATTGACCAGCTCCAGACACCACGGTATGGACGAACACGTGAACAGGCTTTGCTTTTTAGTGAACAACGGTGGATATATAGATTACAGACAGTGGTTCCAGGAGGGTTAAATGCACGAGTGGAATGGGAAGCATGTTTTTGAAAGGATCGTGACGTAAGGTGCCTGAGTAATCGCCCCTATTTAAATCAGCTCGCATGCGCGGCGTTTTGCTGCCGTTGTTATAGGCGAAGGCTGTAAGCTCCTGGGTAGCCTTATTGAATGCAACACAGGTAACAGATCGCAGAATTCATATCTCCTCAGTTTCTAGTTTTGTGATTTAAGGAAGGACTTTGAAAGTATGTATCTAATGCACTTGTCTCATTTGTAGTGCTTACCTGATTCCCCTGAGGAAACCGTAAAGGTGAAACGCATTTCCACAGCGTGCTCAATGGCGTCGGGAAAAGAAAGCCAGAAGCTGGAGATATACAAGCTAAGCACTTAAGTTAACATCTAAAAAAAGTTTTCTCAATAAGTGGCTGATAATAGAGGGTCCTTGATGTACATTGGGTTGTTAGTCCACATGGCCGCATATTAATGGTCAGTGGCAGCCCGGGTTTCTGAGACCTCTCTTGCCACTAAAAAAAACAGCTGTAATTGTAATAGTAATATCATAACAAGTCAAGAGAAGACTACATAATACTTTCTGATCTTAATGCAGAGCATTTTCCACAGTTGAAGAATTTAAAGTGTCTTGTTTCTTGGCACAGGTTGATCTGGTTGGGTGTGGTGGTACATGTTATTTTAAAAGTGATTAGAGAGTGGTCAGACCAGGGGATGGGTGACAGTGAAGGTGGGGAGGAGAGTGTAGTGTGGATGGACTTGGAGTTGACGAAGATGAGGTCAAGTGTATTTCCTTTTTCATGCGTTGGCGTATGAATTATTTGGGTAAAGTCCATTGAAGACATAGCATCTAGGAATGAGGCTGCTTGATTTGCAGGTGCGGAGGGGAGATTGAGGTCTCCGAGTAGTATAAGATCTTTGTTTGGGTGCAAGCTTTCCAGTGCGAGGTCCAGAATGGTTGAAAGGTCATTTGAGGACGATGAAGGGGCTTTATAGATAAGGCAGATAGTGAGTTATTTATCGACCTCCTGACAAGTCTGCTTCTACCTTTCTCACTGACTTTGACTCTTGGCTTTCCTTCTTTCTGGATTCCTCTTCCCCCACTCTTATTCTTGGGGATTTAACATTCATGTTGATAACCCCTCTTTCCTTATGCTTTAAAACTCCTCTCCCTTACCTCCTCGTTTGACCTCCAACTTTGTTCCACTGCCCCCACTCACCAGCATGGCCACTGCCTTGACCTGGTATTTTTCTCTAGTTGCTTACCCTCGAACCTCTGTAGCTCAGTTCTTCCCTTATCTGACCATCACCTTTTAAGCTTTAATCTTCATCACCCGCTGCCTCAACCTCGTCCTGTCTCCTCCAACCTATTTAGAAATCTTCATGCTATTGATCCCTTGGTTCTCTCTTCCACTATTTCTTCATCTCTTTCTTCCACTATGTCATCTAAGTCTGTTGACGAGTCAGTAACTTCTTATCATGCTGCACCCTCCTCTGTTCTGGATGCTCTCGCTCTGCCCATGCCATGTCCTGTGAGACATTCTGCACCCCAGCCCTGGCTTTCATCTACTACCCGCTATCTACGTTCCTGTGCCCGTTCTTCTGAGCGTGCTTGGCTCAAATCCTACTACTACTACTATTCAGCACTTATAAAGCGCCACGCACGCAGCACTGCACAGCTAACCTACAAGAAGTAGCCAACATACAAGAGACAGTCCCTGCTCATCAGAGTCATGCTCATCGGAGCTTACAATCTAGTTAGAACAGTACATTAGTTAGAACAGTACAGAGCATTAGTCAGTTCTGCGCAAGGTATACAAGTTCTGCAATCCGATATACCTTGGACTACCGAAACAAGCCCTCAAACCACTCCAGCTAGCACAAAACACTGCAGCACGAATAATATCCGGTACTGCAAGACAGGAGCACATCACACCTACCTTAAAGGACTTACACTGGCTCCCAATCGGTGCACGCATCAGATACAAAACTATGATAAACCTATTCAAGATAAATCAGCACACATCAGCCAACAGCCTGCACACCCTCATACAACCGGACACCAGCACACGTCCTAGAAGAAAATAAACACGCAACCGAGTCAGCACCCCAAGTGAAATCAAACACACACGCAAGGACACAACAGACAGAGCACTCTCCATGGCTGCTCCAACAATATGGAACAAGCTACCGGACGATTTGAGGGCAACTACAGACCTCAAAGACTTTAGAAAACAGCTAAAAACCATGCTGTTCATAGAACACTATGGACACATCACATAACCTCAGAGAATGGATAACAGCACATGATACCTCCTAAACACTGTATGTATAGAAAATGTTGTTTGCATCACTGTATATAGCCCATCTTGTACATAGCTCAAACCACTCTAGCGCACAACACAACACACATTGTACATAGCTCAAACCAATCTAGCACACAATACAACACACACTCAACTAAATTTCTCCCTCACTGCATGTTTAACACTCTCACTTTACCCGATTGTTTGCTGTGATACCACCTTGATTAATAAGATAAGGCGGTTTATAAATACTGTTAAATAAATAAAATAAATAAATAAGGTATGGTGTAGTACAGTTTGGTCTGTAGTTTGGTCATAAACGTTGACGGGGGTTAGGGTAAGATGAGGAAGGAGTCAGGATCTGAATGCAATGGTGAAGAGGTGGGTCTTCAACCTCGATTTGAAGACGGCCAGGGAGGATGCCTGGTGCACAGACGCAGGTAGGCTGTTCCAGGCGTAAGGTGTAGCAAGGTGAAAGGAGCGCAGTCGGGAGTTCGCAGTGCGGGTGAAAGGCATTGATAGAAGTAATTTGTTAGCGGAGCGCAAATTTCGAGAGGGGACGTAGGGAGAGATAAGAGATAAGAGGTACTGAGGGGCCATAGAGTGAATGCATTTATAGGTCAGCAGGAGAAGCTTGAAATGGATGTGGAACTCGACAGGGAGCCAGTGAAGTGACTTGAGGAGTAATGTGGGCATGGCAAGGCTGGCAGAATAGTTGAGCAGCGTGATTTTGTATAGCTTGAAGAGGAAGGAGGTGGATCATGGGAAGACCAGCGAGGAGTAGGTTGCAGTAATCGAAGCGAGAGGAGATTAAGGAGTGGATAAGCGTTTTGGTAGTGTGTTCAGAGAGGAAGGGGCGGATTTTGCTGATGTTGTAGAGAAAGAAGTGGCAGGTCTTCTCTACGAGCTGGATATGAGTGGAGGAGGAGAGAGAGGTGTCAAAGATAACCCCTAGATTGCGGGCCGAGGTAACAGGGAGGATAGTAGATCCATCCACATGGATTGAGAGAGGGGGAAGTGGGGGGGGGGGAGGAGTTAGGTGGAAAGACAAGGAGTTCAGTCTTGGCCATGTTCAATTTCAATCGGCGATGAGACATCCAGGCAGCAATGTCCAAAAGACAGGCAGAGATCTTGGACTGGGTTACTGGAGAAATATTAGGTGTAGAGAAGTAGATTTGGGAGTCATCGGCATAGAGATGGTATTGAAAGCCATGGGAGGAGATAAGCCCGCCAAGGCCTTGGGTATAGAGAGAAAAGAGGAGGGGGCCCAAGACAGATCCCTGGGGTACACCTACATGGAGCAGGGTAGGGGAGGAGGAGGAGCTACCAGAGCAAACACTGAATGAGCGATGGGAGAGGTAGGAGGAGAATCAGGATAGTACGGAGTCCTTGAAGCCAAGCGAGGAGAGGGTGATGAGGAGAAGGTCATGGTCAATGGTGTCAAAGGCAGCAGAAAGGTCAAGAAGGATGAGGATAGAATAGAGACCCTTGGATTTAGCCAGGAACAAGTTGTTTGTGACTTTTGTGAGTGCCATTTCAATGGAGTGTAGGGGATGGAAGCCGGATTGAAGTGGGTCCAGGAGGGCCTGGGAGGTGAGGAAGTCCAGGCAGCGACGTTGGACTGCTCGTTCTAGCAGTTTGGATATGAAGGGAAGGAGGGAGATGGGTCGATAGTTAGAAGGGCATGTGGGATCAAGTGAGGGTTTCTTGAGGAGGGGTGTGACAACAGCATGTTTGAAGTCAACGGGGACAGTTGCAGTGGAGAGTGAAAGGTTGAGGATATGAGTGATGGAGGGGACAATGGTGAGGGAGATGGAACATAGGAGATGGGTGGGGATAGGGTCTGATGAACAGGTGGTGGGTTTGGAGGAGGACAGAAGGAGTGTGGTTTCTTCCTCAGAGATCGGGGGGGAGGAGGAGAGGGTGGCAGAGGGAGTATGGATGGGGGAGGAGAATTGGGGAGGAGGGGAGGTAGATGGGGGGTAGGGAATTGGAGGGTAATCTTGTGGATTTTGTCGTGGAAGTAGTCGGCTAGGGTTTGGGCAGAAAGAGAGAGCGGGATCGGGGGCGGGGGGACCTTGAGGAGAGAATTGAGGGTATTAAAGAGACAGCGAGGATCAGAGGCAAGGGAGTTGGTCAGATGGATGTAGTAATCTTGTTTGGCAAGTGCTAAGGCTGACTGGAAGGAGCCACGCATGAATTTGAAGTATAGAAGGTCTTCTGGGGAGCAGGATTTGGACCAAGCTCGTTCGGCAGAACGGGCGCAGATGCGTAGGTAACGGATTGTGGGTGAAAGCCAGGGTTGGGGAGTAGATCATTTGACAGGACATGGGGTGGGAGGGGTAAGAGTGTCAAGGGCTGAGGATAATGTAGCATTGTATGAAGATAATGCCTCGTCGATGGACTTGAAGGATAAAATGGAGGAAAGAGATGGAGAGATGGTGGAGGAGAAAGTCAGGGGGGATCAATATTATGAAGGTTTCTAAATAGGTCGGAGGAGACAGGACGAGGTTGGGAAGGTGGAAGCTGAAGAATAAATGTTAAAAGGTGATGGTCAGATGAGGGAAGGATTGATTTGCGGAAGTTTGAAGGAGAGGAGTTGGAGAAGAGTATTAGGTCAAGGCAGTGGCCGTGTAGATGTATGGGGGCAGAGGAGCAAAGTTGGAGGTCGAACGAGGATGTAAGAGCGAGGAACTTTGAGGCATGGGGGTCGGAGGGGTTGTCAATGTGAATGTTGAAATTGCCAAGAATAAGAGTGGGGGAGGAGGGATCCATAAAGGCAGGAAGCCAGGAGTCGAAGTTGGTGAGGAAGGTAGATTTGGATTTGTCTGGTGGGCGATAAATAACAGCTATTCGAAGGGGAAGTGGTGAGAGGAGGCAAATGGAGTGGACTTCGAAGGAGAAGGGGGAGTGTGGTTGGGGTGGCAGGGGGGGTTGGAATTGGCAGGAGGGAGAGAGTAGGAGGCCAACACCATCACCATGACCAGTAAATCGAGGTGTATGGGAGAACTGGTAGCCCCCATAGCAAAGAGAAGCAATGGATGCGGTGTCATCTGGGGGGAGCCAGGTCTCGGTTAAGGCAAGGTGGTGTAGGGCATTGGAGATAAAAAGATCATGAATAAAAGGGTTTTTTTTAATGAGTGAACATGCGTTCCACAGGGCGCATGAAAACAGGAGAGTGGAGTGGGGGAGGAGAGGGATATGGATAAGGTTGGATAAGTTGGATAAGAAAGACTAGGGGACATGCTATAAAGCTACAGGGTAAACTATTTAAGACTAATAAAAGAAAATATTTTTTTCACTCAACGTGTAATCAAACTCTGGAATTTGTTACCGGAGGATGTAGTAAAGGCTGTTAGTGTAGCTGTGTTTAAAAAAGGTTTGGACAAGTTCCTGGAGGAAAGGTCCATAAACCATTATTAAGAAGGGACCCAGGATATCAATGCTTGACCTAGTACAAGCATTGTGGAACCTGTGTCTTTTGGGGAAACTGCTAGGTACATATGACCTAGATTGGCTACTGTTGGAAACAGAATACTGGGCTTGATGGACCTTGGTCTGACCCAGTATGGCATATCTTATATTTGTTCTTAAGTTACGTGTAGATTTCTTATCAGAGTAGCGTAGGGGTCTATTTCTAGGGTAATGCCAAGATTTATAGGGAGCAGGGTGTGGGTGGGTGTGTCTGGGTGAGTGTGCTCTCCAAGAGGGAGGGGAAATGGGTATATTGATAGTATCAGGTAGGTTATGTAAATTGATGGTATCGGGTGGGTTATGTGAGGGATTATTTTTGGGGGAAGGGTTGGAGTTGATATCTATGGATGAGTGATTGTGGGATGAATGAGGGAGGGCGGAAGGAGGGAGGAGCAGGATGTGGATGAGATTGGATAGGGTACGTGAGGAACTTTTTTTAGTGTGAGAAAGAAATCGGGGGGGGGGGCAGGTTTGGGGTTGATATTACCTGATGAGAGAAGGAGAAGGAGTATTAGAGAGTGGGGTAAAGTGGAGATAGTACGGTGGAAGCGAGGGTGGGGTTGCCTTAAAGAGAGGGGGGTTGGTTGAATGCGGGGGATGGTGTGAAGAAGCTCAAGAGCAGGTGCTAGGGTAGAGGGCAGAATGGAGGGAGAAGTTAGGAAGGTAGATAAGGGGGCTGGTTGAATGTGGGGGAAGGTGTGAAGAAGCCCAAGAGCAGGTACTAGGCTAGGGGGCAGAGTGGAGGGAGAAGTGAGGAAGGAAGGGGGATGGTAGGGGGAAGAGGAGGGAGGGTGTTAGTAGGAGGGGAGGCAGTTGGGGAGGATAATGAAGAGGACGACAATGAGATGCGGGGCCATGGTAGTGGGCAGCAAGGTCTGAGCAAACAATGGGTAGCACGTTCTAGGCAAACAGCGGGTAGCAAGTGATAGGCAAACAAGCAGGCAGTGGGTAGCAGTTCAATGCAAGCACTGGCAATGGGTAGCAAGCAGAGGGTAAGCAGCGGATAAACAGTTCTATGCAACAATCCCGCTCCCTTGCAGACTTTCTACACTTCAAATTCATGCTTGTCTCTTTCCAGTCAGCCATAGCTCTTGCCAAACAAGACTATTATGTCCATCTGACTAACTCTCTTGCCTCTGATCCTCGCCGTCTCTTTACTACTCTCAGCTCTCTCCTCAAAGTGCCTCCACCTCTGATCCCTCCCTCCCTTTCTGCCCAAACCCAGGCTGACTATTTCCATGACAAAATCCACAAGATCACCCACCAATTCCCCACAAAGTCAGCTACTGCCCCTCCTCACCCTCTTCACTTCCAACTTTCCCCCCTACCTCTGCTACCCTCTCCATTTCCTGTGATCTCTGAAGAGAACCTTCTTTCTTCCTCCAAACTCACCACCTGCTCCTCTGATCCTATCCCTACCCGTCTCCTAAGCCCCATCTCCTCCACCGTTGTCCCTTCCATCTCTCATTTTCTCAACCTATTGCTCTCCATTGCAACAGTCCCTGCAGACTTCAAGCATGCTGTGGTCACACCTCTCCTCAAGAAACCCTCACTTGATCCCACCTGTCCTTCTAATTATCGACCCATCTCCCTCCTTCCCTTCATTTCTAAACTACTTGAATGTGCAGTTCACCACCGCTGCCTCGACTTCCTCTCCTCTCATGCCCTCCTGGATCCTTTACAGTCTGGCTTTCATCCTTTACACTCTACTGAAACGGCTCTTGCCAAAGTCTTCAGTGACTTGTTCCCTGGCAAAATCCAAGGGCCTTTACTCTGTCCTCATCCTTCTTGACCTCTCTGTTGCTTTTGACACTGTTGACCACAATCTTCTCCTCGATACCCTGTCCTCGCTTGGTTTTAAGGGCTCTGTACTATCCTAGTTCTCCTCCTATCTCTCCCATCGCTCTTTCAATGTGTGTTCTGGTGGCTCCTCCTCCTCTGCTATCCCGCTCCCAGTTAGTGTACCCCAAGGATCTGTCTTGAGTCCGCTCCTTTTCTCTCTATATACCCAGTCCCTTGGTGCGCTTATCTCTTTCCATGGCTTTCAGTACCATCTGTATGCTGATGACTCCCAGATCTACCTCTCTACGCCTGAAATCTCTCCAGCAATCCAGACCCGGATCTCTGCTTGCCTTTCTGACATTGCTGCCTGGATGTCTCACTTGAAATTGAACATGGCCAAGACTGAACTTCTTATCTTTCCCCCTAAAACATCCCCTCCTCTTCCTCCTTTCTCAGTCTCTGTGGATAACTCTGTACTCCTTCCTGTTTCCTCGGCCCGCAATCTTGGGGTTGTCTTTGACTCCTCTCTCTCTTTCTCCACACACATAGATCTGATAGCTAAGACCTGCCGTTTCTTTCTCTAACACATCAGTAAAATCCACCCTTTTGTTTCTAAACACACTACTAAAACGCTTATCCACTCCTCAATCACCTCCTGTCTTGACTACTGTAACCTACTCCTTGCTGGTCTCCCTTTGAATCATCTCTGTCCCCTTCAATCTGTTCAACACTCTACTGCGCAGCTAATCTTCTGTCAGCCTCGTCATGCCCATATTACTCCTCTTCTCAAGTCACTTCATTGGCTCCCTATCCGTTTCCGCATCCAGTTCAAACTTCTGCTGCTGACCTATAAATGCGTTCACTCTGTGGCTCCTCACTACCTTTCTTCTCTTATCTCTCCTTACAATTCCCCTCGGGAACTCCGCTCTTCTAGCAAACTGCTTCTATCTGTGTCCTTCTCTTCTACTGCTAACTCCAGACTTCTCTCCTTTCACCTTGCTGTACCTTATGCCTGGAACAAACTACCTGTGTCTGTACGCCAGGCACCTTCACTGGCCCTCTTTAAATCCAGGCTGAAAACTCACCTCTTCGCTGCTGCTTTTGGATCCTGACTCAAGTGATCTCCTTTTTCTTCTTCTTTCCCCTTGCTTTATCCCTCCCTACACCTTCTGTGTTGTCTGTCTTGACTAGATTGTAAGCTCTGATGAGCAGGGACTGTCTCTTACATGTCTGTGCAGCGCTGCATATGGCTTGTAGCGCTATACAAGTGCTCAGTAGTAGTAGTAGTAGTGAGTTGTTTGTTTGAGATTGTGATGCTATCCATTCCCTCTGTGGAGTTAATACTGAGTTGGGTGAAGTTAAATTATTATTAGGACAACTCCGCCTCTACGATGGGTACGTGGGCAGTGGAAGATTGAGTAGTTGTTCGGTTTCAGTTGGTTTAGCAGTATTGTGTCTGTTTCCGTAAGCCAAGTTTCTGTTACGCAGAGGATGTCAATCTTATTGTTAGTGATATAATCATTGATTATTGGTATTTTGTTCCTGACTGAGCATGCATTAGTGAGAGCACATTTGATGGGTTGTGGTTTGTTGCATTTGGAGTGAGGGTAAGTGGTGGAGGTGTGCTGAATTGGAACATGGATTTGTATATCTTTGTCTGTAGAAGGGGCCCAGGTGGGGGGAGGTATAGGGTGTAAATGATGGGTTGGGGCTGGCACATAGTGTTTCCGCATAGAGGCCTAGTATGTGAAGTGCAAAAAACGAGCATGTGGTCATATATAAAGGGTACATTTTGAGGCGTTAGGGAGTGGGCTATGAGTGATAGCAAGGGTTGGGAACTTCAATTACCTTTTTGGGAGCAGTTTGTGACTAAGGTCTATGGTGGGGCTAATCTGTAGCTGGACATGAAGATTTCCATGGAGTTTGTCTGGAGAGGCGTGTTACAGATGCCAGTAGCTTCTTAGTCTGAGATCGTTGTAGTTTTTGGATGCCATTTGTCTTACAGTGTATGATTTGATAGCGATTTTGTTTCCCGGGGTTTGCTGCTTAGGACCACGCTGAAGGGCCATGCCTAAGGGCCCTCTGGCGAGGCCCTCCTGCGCGGGTGCGCCTGATTGGCACACAATTTAAACTCCGATGGAACCGGGCTCATTGGATGTGTCAGTGGGGAGTGGGGAGGAGCTTCCCTTCCCGCTCACTGCTGGTGCTGCAGATCAGTCCGATGGAGCTGGAGAAGCCAGGAGACTGATCGGTACAGAATTTAAACCCCGATGGAGCCTGGATGATTGGATGTGTCGGTGGGGAGCAGAGAGGAGCTTACCGTCCCGCTCCTTGCTGGTGCTGAAGATCGACAGAAACAATCACGCCCAGGTCCCGCTCTTCTGTTGTGGACAAAAGTACTTCACCCCCTACACTGTACAGCTCCCTTGGATTGTTGCAGCCAAAATGCATTTTTAAGCATTAAATCTCAGCTGCCAAAATCTATTTCTTCTATACCCCCCTTCCTGAGATCAGGGGTGGTTTACAGTTAAACAACATTATTACATAGAACAAGGTTAACAGTCAAAGTTCAACAAATATCTTAACTATATACATACAACTGTGAACTTGAACTATTTACAAAGGGTGAGTTACATCAACTTCACAATACACTGAGTGGTAGATATGAAGAGAATTGATTTTGGTATTGTTCGATGGAGGAAGTGGTGTCTCTTGTATTATCCCCATAGTGCTGAATGAAGAGGAAGGTTTTTAGCTCCTTACTAAATGTGTTTAGGTCTTTGATGGTGCAAAGGGCGGCTGGGGGGGGCATTCCATAGTAAAGGCGCCGCAAGTGAAAAGGCACGGTTGTTTGTAGATTCTTTAGACTTTCTAAATGTAGGGGGGATCACAAGCGTGTTTTTTAAGTGATCTCTTCTAGATCTCGTAATTTGTAGCATAAGTTTCTTAGAGTTGAGAGGAATGATGGAGCAAGGTTATTTGTAAGTTTGAAGATAGTCATGATCATTTTATATTTTACTCTGCTCGTAATAGGTAACCAGTGTAGGTCATATAGTAAAGGGGTTATATGATCTCATAGGCGTGGCTTTGCAGATGATTCTTGCAGTAACATTTTGTGCGATTTGTAGTTGATAGAGATGTTTTTTGGGGATACCGTAAAAGAGGCTATTGCAAAAATCGAAGTGGGGGTAATTAGAGCATGGACCACTGATTTGAAATCATGTGTGTCAAGAAGGGGTCTAAGGTGTTGAAGGGTTCTTAGTTTGAAGTATATTATTTTAATTATTTGATTTATGTGGGAAGATAAGGATAGTGATTAATCAAGCAAGACTCCGAGATATTTTATTTCTTTTTTGACTGGGAGGGTAGTGTTATTTATAGCGATGTTTTGTGGAGGGGTGAAATTTAGGTTTCCTGATAAGTATAGGACCTCAGTTTTTTTTAAATTGATAGACAGGTTCTAGACCATTCTTCAAACTTAGCTAGATCCCTCCTCATCTTATCTACACCTTCCTGGGTGTCTACTCTATTGCAGACTTTGGTATCATCCGCAAAAGGCAAACCTTACCTGATAGCCATTCCACAATATTATTAACAAATATGTTAAAAAGAATCAGACCAAGGACAGATCCCTGCAGCACTCCACTGGTAACTTCCTTCTCCTCAGACTGACCTCCATTTACTTGTACTCTTTGTTGCCTCCCACTCAACCAATTTCCAACCCAAGCAATAACTTTAGGGTCCATCCCTAAGGTGAGTTTGTTTATAAGCTACCTGTGCGGAACGGTGTCAAAGGCTTTACTGAAATCTAAATACACCACATCCAGGGCTCTCCCTCGGTCAACTCCCTGGTCACCCAGACAAAGAAATCAATCAGATTTGTCTGACAAGACCTGCCTCTGGTGAATCCATGCTGCCTCCGATCTGGTAATCCGTCAGACACCAGAAACCTCATTATTTTCTCGTTCAGCAGCACTTCTAATAAGTTACTGACTACTAAGGTTAAACTAACCAGCCTGTAGTTTTCAACACATCCTTACTTCTGCTTTTGTGTAAAGGACCGCATTTCTCTAGTCCTCTGGCACCACTCCCAATTCAAAGAGGCATTGAAAAGGTCAGTCAGTGGAGCTGCTAGAACATTTTCAAGTTCCTTCAGTATTCTCAGATGTATCCCATCCGGTCCCAACGCTTTGTCTACTTTTAGTTTAGCCAGTTGCTCATGAACACAGTCTTCTGAAAATTCTTGCCCTTAAAATATCCCATTTCAGTTTTGCCCACCTATTTTTCTATATCCCCCAGCTGTTCCCATCCTGCTAACGACTCCTTGAGGTATTGGCCCATCTTGGCAAAGTTAGTTTTCCTAAAATCTAAGATCCTCACTTTTGAATGGATTTTATCAGCCCTAGTCATAATAGAGAACCACACCATCTGGTGATCACTTTATGTGAGATGATCTGCCACTATAACATCAGAAACACTTTCACCATTGGTAAGCACCAGTATGGCCCCCTCACATCTTGGTTCTGTTACCAGTTGCCTGAATAGTTCTTCCTAGATGACTCCACAGCAGGGATGCACCAATTAACACCTAGCATACTGAAATCCCCTAACAGTAGCACGTCACCTTTCCTAGAAATGCTGCATGTGTCTTCTATTAAATCTTCATCCACTTCTTCTCTCTGTGAGGGAGAAGGATATCACTCCAATGCAAATGGATTTCCTTTTCCCTCTTTCTAGTTTAACCCACAGTGCCTACTCTCTCCCTTTTAAGCCCTGTATTTCCATAGCTATAATATTCTTTTTTACATAAAGTGCCAATCCTCCTCCCCTTATTCCTACCTTGTCCTTTCTGAATAAAGTATAGCCTGGTATATTTACATCCCAGTGATGGTTGTCTGTGAACCATGTCTCTGTAACTGCCACTAAATCCAAGTCAGCCTCTTCCATTAAAGCCTCAACATCTGGGATCTTATTTCCCATGCCATGGGCATTTATACACACCACTTTCCAGATGTTGCCTCTTTTACCCATTTCTATAAATGTATTTAATGTTTCACTTACCTGGGGGCTTTCTTCACCCATCCCCAATGAATCTAGTTTAAAACCCTCTTCAGTAGGTTAACCAGTATGCTACCGAAGACACGTCGATCCTTCTTGGACAGATTGATGCCATCTCTGATCTGCAGCTCTTGGAACATCATTCCATGATCCAGAAAACCAAAACGCTCTCGATGACACCATCTACACAGCCATGCATTTATCTCCAGGATTCAAGCTTTTCTGCCTTGGCCTTTACCCTCAACAAGGATTATTGAAGAGAACATCACCTGTGCATCTATCTGCTTCACCCTCTGTCCCAGAGCCATGAAGTCACTTTTGATATGCTGAGAGGGATACCTGACAATATCATTCATACCAACATGGATGAGCAACATCGGGTAATAGTCAGTGGATTTGATAAGTCTAAGCAAACTATCTGTAAATATCAGATTTTGGCACCTGGCAGACAGCATACCGCTCTGGATATCAAGTCTGGTCAGCAGATGGATGCCTCAGTACCCATCAGAAGAGAGACATCAACAACCACTACTCTTTGCTTCCTTGTGGTGACTGATTCTGCAACCTTGGTGTGCTTGAGCTCTTGTTCTTCCCTGTCCTGGGATGCTTTCATCTTCTCCACTTCCAGAACTGCATTATGATTCTTCAATTCAAGGGTTGGAGGAGTTGCATTGGTGAGTCTTCAGGCCCTGGTGACTTGTGTCCAACCTTCGTCATTCTGTAGGCTCCCATTTTCACCTCTGTTGGAAAGCTTGGATGTTTCAAGAAGCATCTCATCAATGTACTTCTCACTGTTTTGGATGCTCCTCAGCCTCGCCACCTCTTCTCTCAGCTCCTCTACTTGTTTCCTGAGAGCTTCAGCATGCAGGCATTCTGCATATGGAACTGGTCCTTCAACTGACATTGGACAAAGGTAGAAGCTGTATCGGGGGCAATAGCCTTGGCAATACAATTTTTCCCAGCCATTGTTCAGTTGGTGGAGCTTTGGTACTTGTTGAAGTAAAAGAGACCTACCAAAGTACCAGTCTGTTTCTCAACTGTCCTTTTAGAGAAAAAGCAGTTAAACTCTTTTACGTGTGGTTCTAAACATAATTTTCTAAATCTCTGTATGTAGCTAATTGGGGAGTTGCCCTATAAAGAAGAAATTAGACCTTACCTGCTAATTGTCTTTCCTTGAGTTCTCTCCGGGCCAGTCCAGGAACTGTAGGGTAGTCAATCCTCTCCAGCAGCTGAGGACTGAATTCTCAAAGTCTTACTGACAGGCTATCTATCTCCCCCTGGTGTCAGAGACTCAGTCTACTATTGCCAAAGCAGTCTGTATCCCTAAATCTACAACTAAGCTGAACCAACATAACAAAAACCAAAATCACCTCACTACACACATTAACTCCACTCCCTGTTATATTGAAGTGGTTTCTTTCTTTCTTCTTCGTTTTTGTTTTTTCGATTGCAACTTCTTTTCTCCTCTTTCTTTTTTTTTTTTTTTTTTTAACTAGAAATGGCCTCCATACCGTACTCTCCACCAAGACAGGGAGCCCCGCAATCAGCTCCCCGATCCTAACACCAAAACTTTCAGGTACCACCGCTACTGACTCCTCTATTGCGTATTGCACCCTGAAGCACCTGCAACCCTAACGGGTCATTTTCCTAAGGCTTGTCTCTGCAATGGGCGGGCCCTGGACTGGCCCGTGGGACAGGTTACCTCAGGCCGGGGGTTCAATTCCCGCATGGGGACAAGCAACTTCAGGCCGGAGGGACTGGGGTCTCTACATAAGAACATAAGATATGCCATACTGGGTCAGACCAAGGTCCATCAAGCCCAGTATTCTGTTTCCAACAGTGGCCAATCTAGGTCATATGTACCTAGCAGTTTCCCCAAGAGACACAAGTTCCACAATGCTTGTACTGGGTCAAGCATTGATATCTGCGGTCACTTCTTAATAATGGTTTATGGACCTTTCCTCCAGGAACTTGTCCAAACCTTTTTTAAACCCAGCTACACTAACAGCCTTTACTACATCCTCCGGTAACAAATTCCAGAGTTTGATTACACGTTGAGTGAAAAAATATTTTCTTTTATTAGTCTTAAATAGTTTACCCTATAGCTTCATTGCATGTCCCCTAGTCTTTCTATATTCTGATAAGGTAAACAATCGATCTACGTTTACCCGTTCCACTCCATTCATTAATTTATAGACTTCTATCATATCTCCCCTCAGCCGTCTCTTTTCCAGGTTAAAGAGCCCTAACCTTTTTAGCCTTTCTTCATAGGAGTATCCTTCCATCCCCTTTACCATTTTGGTGGCTCTTCTCTGTACCTTTTCTAAAATCGCTATATCCTTTTTAAGATACGGCGACCAGAATTGCACACAATATTCAAGGTGCGGTCTCACCATGGAACGATATAGAGGCATTATAATATCTTTTGTTTTATTTTCCATTCCTTTCCTTATCATACCTAGCATTCTATTTGCTCTCTTGGCCGCCGCTGCACACTGGGCCGAGGGTTTTAACATGGTATCCACAATGACGCCTAAATCTTTTTCCTGGGTGGTGGTTCCTAATGTGGAACCTTGCATCGTGTAACCATAGTTTGGGTTGTTCTTCCCTAGGTGCATAACCTTGCACTTGTCCACATTAAATTTCATCTGCCATTTTGATGCCCAGTCTTCCAATTTATCAAGATCCTCTTGCAATTTTTCACAATCCTCTTGGGTTTTAACAACTTTAAATAGTTTTGTGTCATCTGCAAATTTGATAACCTCACTCGTTATTCCACTTTCCAGGTCATTTATGAATATGTCAAAAAGCAGCGGACCCAGCACAGATCCCTGGGGTACACCACTATTCACCTTTCTCCATTGGGAAAATTGGCCATTTAACCCTACCCTCTGCTTTCTATCTTTTAACCAGTTCCCGATCCACAATAGTACACTGCCTCCTATCCCATGACTCTTTAGTTTTGCCAAACGTCTCTGATGAGGGACCTTGTCAAAGGCTTTCTGAAAGTCCAGATACACAATATCAACCGACTCACCTTTGTCCACCTGTTTATTCACTCCTTCAAAAAAACATAACAGATTAGTAAGACAAGATCTTCCTTGTCTAAAGCCATGTTGGCTGTCTCCCATTAGGTTGTGACTATCTACATGCTGAGTAATTTTATTCTTTATGATGGTTTCTACCATTTTTCCCGGTACTGACGTCAGGCTCACCGGTCTGTAGTTTCCCGGATCACCCCTGGAACCCTTTTTAAAAATTGGTGTTACATTGGCGATCCTCCAATCTTCAGGTATTAGAGATGATTTTAATGATAGTTCACAGATTACTGATAGCAGTTCTGCAGTCTCATATTTCAGTTCTTTCAACACCCTTGGATGTATACCATCCGACCCAGGTGATTTGCTACTCTTCAGTTTATCTAATAGTTGTAAGACATCTTCCCGATGTACCGATATTTCCTTCAATTCTTCCGCACCTTTAAATACCATTTCAGTCATGGGTAACATCCCTACATCTTCCTCAGTAAAGACCGAAGCAAAGAATTCATTCAGTCTCTCCGCTATCGCCTTGTCGCCTCTTAGTGCTCCTTTAACCCCTTTATCATCTAATGGACCAACTGACACTCTCACAGGTTTTTTGCTACGAATGTACTTGAAAAGGTCTTTATTTTCGCGTTTTTGCTTCCGCAGCAAGCTTCTTCTCAAATTCTCTCTTTGCCTGCCTTATCAATGCCTTGCATTTGACTTGCCAGTGCTTGTGCTGTTTCCAGGTTTCATCGTTTGGCTCTTTTTTCCATTTCCTGAAAGATGCTTTTTTGGCAACAACAGCCTCTCTGACCTCACCTTTAAACCATGCTGGCAGTTTTTTGGACTTCCTTCCATGGAATACAGCTGGTCTGGGCTTCCAAGATAGTATTTTTCAACAACACCCAAGCTTGATGTACGTCTTTAACCTTTGCAACTGCTCCTTTTAGTTTTTTCTTAACTGTTTTCCTCATTTTATCATAGTCTCCCTTTCGAAAGTTAAAAGGTAGTACTGTGGATTTCCTTACTATCCCTCCTCCACTAATTAAATCAAAGGCGATCATGCTATGATCACTATTGTTAAGTGGCCCCAACACCCTTATCTCTTGCACTAGATCTGGTGTTCCACTAAGGACTAGGTCTAATATGGCTTCCCCTCTGGTCGGTTCATGAACCAGCTGCTCTAAGAAGCAGTCATTTATTTCATCTAGGAACTTTATCTCCCTAGCATGTCCTGACGTGACACTGACCCAGTCGATACCGGGGTAATTGAAATCACCCATTATTATTACTGCGCTGTAATTTTTGTTAGCTTCCTTGATTTCTTTGAGCATTTCATCATCCATTTGGTCATTCTGGCTCGATAGTACACCCCCACTGCCATCGCCTTCCCCCTTTTATATGGAATTTCAATCCATATAGATTCTACAGCAGATTTTGTTTCCTGCAAAACTTTAATCCTTTCTGAGTCAATGCCCTCTCTAACATAGAGCGCAACCCCTCCACCAATTTGATCAGCTCTATCATTACGATATAGTTTGTACCCAGGTATCACAGTGTCCCACTGGTTGTCCTCCTTCCACCATGTCTCTGATATTCCAATCATATCTAACCTTTCATTTAGTGCTATATATTCTAACTCTCCCATCTTATTCTTTAGACTTCTAGCATTTGCATACAAGCATTTTAGAGAATGTATTTTATTCATGTTAATTTGGCTATTGTTAGACATGGGTAAATTGGGATCTTTAAGCTCTGTCTGCTCCATACTTGAGGGCATTTGGGCTACTTTACTCTTTTGTGGAACCTCTCTGCTTTTGGTAGTATCCTTCAAGGATACATTCTTCCGAACCATCCGCTCTTGGGCGACTGTCGGCTTTCCCCTAATATCTAGTTTAAAAGCTGCTCTATCTCCTTTTTAAAGGTTAATGCCAGCAGCCTGGTTCCATCCCGGTTAAGGTGAAGCCCATCCCTTCGGAAGAGCCCCTCCTTTCCCCAGAATGTTCCCCAGTTCCTAACAAATCCAAAACCCTCATCTCTGCACCACTGTCTCATCCACACATTGAAACTCCTGAGCTCTGCCTGCCTTTTGGGTCCTGCGCGTGGAACAGGAAGCATTTCGGAGAATGCTACCCTGGAAGTTCTGGATTTCAACTTCCTACCTAAAAGCCTAAATTTTGCCTCCAGAACCTCCCTACCACATTTTCCTATGTCACTGGTACCGACATGTACCAAGACAGCAGACTCCTCCCCAGCACTATCTAAGACCTTATCTAGGTGGCGCGTGAGGTCCGCTACCTTCGCACCAGGCAGGCATGTTACCAGGCGATCCTCACGTCCACCAGCCACCCAGCTATCTACATGCCTAATGATCGAATCACCAACTATAACAGCTGTCCTAACCCTTCCCTCATGGGCACATGGCCCTGGAGAAACTTCCTCGGTGCGAGAGGGTTTTACATCACCTGGAGGACAGGTCCTAGTTACAGGATCACTTCCTGCCACACCAGGGTAATGCTCTCCTGTCACGTGACCTCTCTCCTCCATGGCAACAGGGGTGCTGCCAGACTGGAGGTGGGACTTCAGGACTATATCCCTGTAGGTCTCGTCTATGTACCTCTCTGTCTGTCTTATGTTTTCCAAGTCTGCTACTTTAGCCTCTAGAGAACGGACTTGTTCCCTGAGAGAAAAGAGCTCCTTGCACCTAGTGCACACGTAAGACCTCTCACCAACTGGGAGAAAATCATACATGTGACACTCGATGCAAAAGACTGGAAAGCCCCCATCCCGCTGCTGGACTGCTGTCTGCATCTTAGTTTTAAGTTTGTGTCTAGATCTTTAAGTTCTTACTTACTAGGGGTTGCTATGGGTATTTATACCAATAAAACTGTACCTAATATGTTTAATATACCTTGTTCACCTGAAGCTTAATTAATCTCAGGTCCTTAGTGTATGACTGATTTGGGTAATGAGCTTCACCTGAAAGCACCTCCTGTCTTTTAAGATGTGTAAGTACCTATAAAGCTATGATTATCCCAGGGGAGGGTGGGTGTGTGGAGGGAGGGAGGGAAATAACACTTATTAAAAAAGGGCTGCTACACAGTACCCTGTCTTGTGCTGCTGAGGTAAGCTAAATTCTGATTTGATTTAAATTATAGCTCTTAGCTGCTGCTAGGCTCTAACTTCTTATGAAATTTAAACTACAAGCTCTCTGCTGGGTACTAAATTTAACCAGAAAGCTCTCTTCTGTGTGTTAAATTTAAACTAAAAGTACTTTGCTGTTACTTGGCCCTTCGTGACTATTAAATTTAAACTACAAGCTCTCTGCTGGGTATGAAATGTAACCAGAAAGCTCTCCTCTGTGTTTTAAATTCAAACTTTAATTGCTGCTACTAGGCCCTAACTGATCCAACAAAAAAACAGTGGGTTCACAGATTAAGTAGCTTTAATACAAAGAATTCTTTTAGAAAATTACCAGAAGTATATACTCACAGTTGCAGATTTCTCTCCAGAAGTAACAGTCCTTCTAGTCCTTCAAGACTCCAAGCCCCCCTGAAGCCCTGGTCCAGGAATCTGAGCAAGAGGCACGTCAGCACTAAGCTTTTTAGTCTTTGCCTTCTTTTTCTCCGGCTTCAGATTAAGCGCGGGAGAAACGGCTGCCAATTCCAAAATGGCCACCGTTCCCGCCTTTTCCCCCGTGCTCAAATGGCCGCCCAATGGAGTAACTGGCTTCGATCTCTCCTCCATGCTGTTCCCAAGAGCAGGGTAGCCCGGCCTTCTCGGCGCGCACCGACAAAATGGCCCGAACAGAAACTGACCGCCCGCGGTGGCTCATACCCGCAGCGTACGCGTTGGAGGCTCCGGCCGTCTGCGCTGTTACCCCCACCGATCCAAACTCACCGGTGACTGCTTGCCAGCCCCGAGGCCTCCCCAGCCCCAAAACCAGCCAATCTCCTTACCTAAAACTCCTTCGGCTTCTGCCACAGCCCTGACAATCTCTTTCCGCTGCTAGCGGCAGAGGTATGTCAGGTGTCTGAAACTTATGGGGGTGGACTCCGGGGCTCCCAGCTCCCCCCTTGTAATCGGTGGTACACGCTGCTGCTAAACAAGGCAGGCTCTGCCTCTACTGCTCCTCAGAGAAATTTTTCCCCCCGCAGCCGTGCCCTTCATTTTTTTTTTTTTTTTTTAAATCTTGTTAGTTGCACTGTTCTTGTCTCCTTGAACCCTGCTAGGGCCCCTCAGGAAAATATCTCTTACTTTATCTGTTAGGTCTCATTCCTCTTTGTGTCACCAGGAGCCTGTCAGAAACCTGTCCTATCCAGCTGCTGAGGACTGATAGACTGAGTCTCTGACACCAGGGGGAGACAGATAGCCTGTCAGTAAGACTTTGAGAATTCAGTCCTCAGCTGCTGGAGAGGATTGACTACCCTACAGTTCCTAGACTGGCCCGGAGAGATGAAGAGGAAGCAAGCATGCTCACATGGGATGGGTGGCAGCTGAGGCGAATAGAGAGGGAACTAACTCCTGATGAGGTGTCAGTGGCTACAAAGAGCTGGGAGAAACTAAATGCAGAGTTTTAAACCTACACCGCTAAAAAAAAATTTCCCTTTTTGACATGAAGCACAGAAAAAGAACGTAACTTTTTTAAAATGCACACCAAAACCCGTTTAAGAGCTCTGAGGCAGAGAGCTAGTAATTAAAACCACACTCTTATCTTGCTTGAAATGGAGAGACCCTATTAGGAATGCCTAAACTTGCTAGGCTCTGAAGACTTTTATGCAGTCCTCAGCTGCCCTCAGTTCTTTTACAGGCTAATCAGGCCCACTAACTCTTGATGAGGTATTAGTGGCTTCAAAGAGCTGGGAAAGAGAAACTAAAATGAGGCTTTTCAGTATGTTGGTAGATGTGTTTTGCTTGATTTGGAAGATGTTCAGCATAGTTTTGTACTTGATGCAGGAGATAATGGGAAGCCAGTGAAGTTGGTTCAGGAGTGGGGTCGTGATGATGATAGCTGTGGTGTTGTATGCCATCTGTAGAGGACAGAGTGCCAGTTTAGGTAAACCCTGGTATCTCATGCTGCCACATTCACCGGATACCACGAAACCCCCCCCCCCCCCCCCCACTATCAAAGCCCAGACACCAACAAAAACACAGTTGCAGAACAATGGAGCCTACGAAAAACCCAAGGAGGAAAATGCATGGCAGAAGAGATTAGCTTGGGAGCAGTAAAAGCAATTGTGCAGGCACAGAAATTAATAAAGAACCACACAGCAGCAGTAAAAGTTACCTCACAGAAGAAATCTTGAAAAGGAATCGGTCAAGATCGAGTGCCCTGCCACTGAAGGCAGCAGCAATTGATGACAATGTAGTCAGCGGTCTGTTCCCCTCAACAGAGATAGGGTGGACAGCCCCCCCCCAACTAACAGTGTCCATTCCACTTAAGGAGACATCAGCCGAGAAACTAGAGGCTGCACAGTTCGTTCAATCTGTGACTCTTTCAACCTTTCTTTTTTTTCTTTTGTTTTTCATACCTCCTTCCACCTTCAGAAGCTTGCACAGAGGAAATAGATGGTAAGGGGGGGGAGGGACCTGGTACCACCATGTTTTACACCCCAGAACATAATACTGGCCAAACCGAGCAATGCCCCCAAAACCATATCCTCCTTTCATTCCAGTCCAGACTGGACAACCACCATCTGCTGGAGACTGAAACACTAGCAAGATCGAAGCTGCACAGACCCATCTGTATCATGAAGTCAGAAAGATCAAGCCAATACTTTGCAGTCTCCATCTGCTGGTAGGTGTGCATAAGAACATAAGAAATGCCCTACAGAGTCATACCAAGGTCCATCAAGCTCAGTATTCTGCTTCCAACAGTGGCCAATCTAGGCCACAAGTACCTGGCAGGTTCACAAAGAGGCACACAGATTCCACAATGCTTGTCCCAGGGGAAGCAGTGGATTTCCCGGGACCTCTGTAAAAATGGTTTATGAACTTTTCCTCCAGGAACTTGTTCAAAGCTTTTTTAAACCCAGATACACAAAAAGTTTTACTACATCCTCCGGTAATGAATTCTTCAGTAGTCTGACTGGCTAACCTGCTGAAGAGGGCTTTAAACTGGATTTACTGGGGATGGGTGAAGAAAGCCCCTAGGTAAGTAAAAGACCCCAGGTAAGTGAAACATTAAATACCTCTGTAGGCAGAAATGGGTAAAAGGGGCAACATCTGGAAAGCGGTGTGTATGAATGCCCATAACATGGAAAATAAAATCCAAGATGTTGAGGCTTTAATGGAAGAAGCTGACTGATTTAGTGGCGGTTACGGAGACATGGCTCATGGACAACTATGAATGGGATGTAATTATACCAGGCTATACTTTACTCAAAAAGGATAGAGTAGGAAGAAGGGGAGGAAGAGTGGCACTATATTAAAAAATAATATTAAAGCTATAGAATTACAGGGCTTAAAAGAGAGAGAGGAGGCACTGTGAGTTACACTAGAAAGAGGGAAAGGGAAATCCATTTATATTAGAGTGATATACAGATCCCCCTCTCAGAAGTAGTAGTAGATGGAGATTTAATAGCAGACATACACAGCATTGCCATGAAAGGAGAACTGCTACTGATAGGTGATTTCAATGTGCTGGATGTGGATTGGCACATCCCTACTGTGGTGTCATCTAGAAGTAAGGAGATCCTGGATTCTCTATAGAGAGAACTATTGAGGCAACTGGTAACAGAACCCACACGTGAAGGATCCATACTGGACTTGGTGCTTAACAATGAGGAAAGTGTTTCTAATGTTATAGAGAGAGATCATTTGCATCCAGTGTTCCCCAGATGCTGTGGTTCAGTATTAGAACTAGGATTGATATATCCATTCAAAAGTGAGGGTCTTAGATTTTAGGAAAACTAACTTTGACAAGATGAGACAATACCTCGTCATTAGAAGGATGGAAACAGCTGGGGGATGTAAAAAAACAGGGCAAACCTGAAACGGGATATTTTAAAGGCAACCAACCTTTTTGTTAGAAAAGTAAATAAATGTAAAAGAAAAAGGAGGCCACTCCGGTTCTCAAAAGAAGTAGCTGAAAAGATGAAGAAAAAGAGGGAGACTTTCATGAAATACAAGATATGTAGTAAGAGCTGTTAGTGTAGCTGGGTTTAAAAAAGGTTTGGACAAGTTCCTGGAGGAAAGGTCCATAAACCATTATTAAGAAGGTACCCAGGATATCAATGCTTGACCCAATACAAGCATTGTGGAACCTTTGTCTTTTGGGGATACTGCCAGGTACGTATGACCTAGATTGGCCACTGTTGGAAACAGGATACTAGGCTTGATGGACCTTGATCTGACCCAGTATGGCATATCTTATGTTCTTATATCACAGAGAGAGGAAAACAGGCATCTATATTTGGAAAAACGTAAGGGATGCTAGCAAAGTAGTCAGGAAAGCAAAGATACAAAAGCAATAAAATGCTAGGATAAGACTTTTTTTTTAGATATGCTAGTGAGAAGAGGAAGGGCAAAAGTGGTATCGTCAGACTCAATGGTGAAGGGGAGGAATATGTAGAAGCTGATAAGGATAAAGCAGAATTGCTTAACAAATATTTCTGTTCTGTGTTCAGAGATGAAGAACCAGGAGAAGGATCTCAGAAAACACCCACAAACAGGAAAGAAGCAAGGGGCATCTTGAACGATTTTCAGAAGACTGTGTATGTGAGAAACAAGCTAAAGACAAAGCGATGGGACTAGATGGGATACACCAGAGAATACTGAGGGAATTTGGGGACGTTCTAGCGGTTCCACTAACTGACCTTTTCAATGATTCTTTGGAGTTGGAAGTGGTGCCAGAGGATTGAAGAGAGGCACAAAAGGTCCCTTTACACAAAAGCGGAAGTAAAGATGAGGCTGAAAATTACAGGCTACTTAGGGGCTTGTTTACAAAGCCGCGGTAGTGGTTCGCGATCGCGATCGCAGCCGCGGCCCCATTGAAATCAATGGGGCCGCGGCTCCGATTACGATCGCAAACCGCTACCGCGGCTTTGTAAACAAGCCCCTTAGTCTATCCTCTGTAGTGAGTAAATTATTGGAAGAACTGCTAAAAGAGAGATAGTGAGGTTTCTGGAATCCAATGGATTGCAGGATCTGAGGCAACATGGGTTTACCAGAGGCAGGTCTTGTCAAACAAACCAAATTGATTTCTTTGACTGGGTGATCAGCGAGTTGGACGAGGGAGTGCCCTACATGTGGTATACTTAAATTTCAGTAAAGCTTTTGACATTGTTCCACACAGGCGACTTATAAACAAACTGAGCACCCTAGAGATGGATCCTCAAATTGCTGATTGTGTCAAAATTTGTTGAGTAGGAGGCAGCAAAGGGTACAGGTAAATGGAGTTCACTCTGAGGTGGTTACCAGTGGTGTGCTGCAAGGATCTGACCTTGGTCCGATTTATTTAAACTCTTTGTTACTGATATTGTGGAAAGGCTGTTGGGCAAGGTTTGCCTGTTTGCAGACCAAAATCTGCAATAAAGTAGACGCCCAAGAAGGAGTAGTTAACACAGGGAGGGATCTAGCTAAGCTTGAAGAATGGTGTAGAATTTGGCAGCTGAGATTTAATGCTAAAAAATGCAGGGTCATGCATTTGGGCTGTAAACATACAAGGGAGCAGTACAGTGTAGGGGACAAAGTATTTCTGTCCATAAAAAAAGAGCGGAACCTGGGTGTGATTATGTCTGATGATCTTAAAGTAGCTAAACAGGTAGAAAAGGTGATGATGAAAGCCAGAAGGATGCTTGGGTGCATAGGGAGAGGAATGGTCAACAGAAAAAAAGGAGGCAATAGTGTCTCTGTAGAAGTCTCTGGTGCAACTTCATTTGGAGTATTGTATGCAATTCTGGAGACCACACCTTCAAAAGTATATTAAAAAGCTGGAGTCTGTGCAGAGGGTGGCTACTAAAATATTTAGTGGTCTTCATTATAAAGCGTACGAGGACAGACTTAAAAATCTTAATATGTATACTTTAGAGGACGTACGAAGCATGGAACGTATGACGCATGGAACGTACGAAGCATGGAACGTACGAAGCATGGAACGTACGAAGCATGGAACGTACGAAGCATGAACCAAGGGAAGTTGGAGGTGGTCAAGAATGAAATGGAACATGTACAACTTGATCTGTTGGGTGTCAGCGAACTGAAATGGACTGGCATCGGGCACTTTGCATCAGATGATCACATGGTCTACTATGCTGGAAATGAAAGACAAAGAAGAAATGGTGTTGCATTTATAATAAAGAAGAAATTTGCAAGAACTGTAATGAAATACAATGCAGTCAGCGAACGCTTAATCTCTATTCGTCTACGAGGATTGCCTATCAACACAACTATAATTCAAGTATATGCCCCAACAACAGCTGCAGAAGAGAATGAAATTGAAGAGTTCTATGAACAAGTACAAGCTGAAATTGACAGAACATGCAAACAGGATATCCTGATAGTTAAGGGTGACTGGAATGCAAAAGTTGGCAACAAAGAAGGCGGCAAAGTAGTTGGAAAATATGGACTTGGCAACAGAAATGAAGCTGGACAAAGACTGATAGAATTCTGCAAGACCAACGATCTATTCATCTCAAACACCTTCTTCCAGCAACACAAGCGGCGACTGTATACATGGACTTCACCCAATGGATTGTATAAAAATCAAATTGACTACATCTGTGGAAGTCAACGATGGAAAAGCTCTATAACATCAACCAAGACAAAACCTAGAGCTGACTGTGGTACAGATCATCAACTACTAGTATGCAAACTCAAGCTAAAGTTGAAAAAGAGCAAACCACTCATGAATGCAGCAAAATATGACCTTGAGAATATACCACTGGAATTTAAAGACTGCCTGCAAAATCGATTTGCTGCTTTAGATACAAATGACAGAGCTCCGGAAGAGTTATGGAATGACATCAAGAAGGTTGTGTTGGAAGAAAGCGAGAAGTCTCTACAAAAGGTGAAAAAGCAAAAACGGCCAAAATGGATGATGGAAGAAACTGAAAATTGCCCAGAAATGCAGAGAAGCTAAAGCCAGAGGAGAAAGAAAGACAATCGCAGAACTCAACAGAGATTTCCAATGTGCAGCAAGACAGGACAAGGAAAAGTACTACAACGACGCATGCAAGGAAATAGAAGCAGAAACTATTAGAGGAAGAACAAGATTGGCTTTCCTAAAGCTACGAGAGTTAAAGAAAAAGTTCCAGCCTCGAATTGGAATGTTACAAGATGCTCAAGGTTCTATGTTGAATGATGCTGAGAAGATCAAGAAAAGGTGGAAGGAATATACAGAGTTTTTATATGATAAAGATCAAGTGGACCAACAGCCGTTTCAACCTGTACCTTATGATCGGGAACCATTGGTGATGAAAGAAGAAGTTGAAGCAGCATTGAAAGCCTTATCAAAGAACAAAACACCAGGCATTGATGGCATTCCTATAGAAGTATTGCAGCAATCTGATGCAGCTGTTACCATACTTACAAGGCTCTGCCAAGATATATGGAAGACAACATCATGGCCAACTGACTGGAAAAGATCTGTGTTTATACCAATACTAAAGAAAGGTGATCCAACTGACTGTGGAAATCATCGCACAATCGCTCTGATCCCACATGCCAGCAAGATTCTACTGAAGATTATTCAAGAGAGACTACAACCATACCTGGAACAAGAACTACCTGACGTGCAAGCAGGGTTCAGGAAAGGGCGAGGAACGAGAGACATCATTGCGGATGTGAGATGGATCCTTGAAAAGACTAAAGAATACCAAAAGGATATCTATTTGTGCTTTATCGACTATAGCAAGGCTTTTGACTGTGTAAACCATGAGAAACTCTGGGAAACATTAAGAAGCATGGGTATACCAGAACACCTGATCGTTCTCTTGCGCAATTTGTACATTGATCAAGAAGCAACAGTTCGAACGGAACAAGGAGAAACAGAATGGTTTAAAATAAGCAAAGGTGTAAAACAAGGCTGCATACTTTCCCCATGTTTAATTTATATGCAGAACAAATCATCAGAGAAGCAGAATTGTATGAAGACAACAGAGGTGTGAAGATTGGTGGAAGACTCATCAACAACCTTCGCTATGCTGATGATACTACATTACTGGCTGAAAGTGAAGATGATCTGAAACATTTGCTTCTCACAATCAAAGAGCATAGTCTCAAAATGGGCCTGCACCTTAATGTAAAGAAGACAAAGATCATGACAACTGGCATAATCAACAGGTTCATCGTTGAAGGAGAAGAAATTGAAATTGTGAACAACTTTAACCTACTTGGATCAACTATCAATAAAGAAGTAACAAGCAGTCAAGAAATCAAACGACGTATTGCTCTTGGCAGAATGGCTATGAAAGACCTAGATAAGATTCTCAAGAGCAGAGATGTCTCTCTCCATACAAAGATTCGACTTGTTCAAGCTATGGTATTTTCAATAACATCATATGGATGTGAAAGCTGGACAGTGAAAAAGACAGACAGGAAGAAAATTGATGCCTTTGAATTATGGTGCTGGCGGCGAATACTGTATATACCATGGACTGCCCGAAGAACAAACCGGGTACTAGAGGAGATCAAACCTAAGCTTTCTTTAGAAGCTCAGATGACAAGACTTCGACTTTCATACTTTGGACACATCATGCGAAGAGAGAGATCATTAGAGAAAGACATCATGCTTGGCAAGATAGAAGGTCAACGCAAAAGAGGAGGGCCAGCAATGAGATGGATCGATACAATAACAGCAGCTACGGGTACCAGTCTGTCAACAATGAGCCGCCTGACTGAAGACCGAACACAATTTAGGATAGCTGTCCAGAGGGTCACTATGAGTCAACGGCACTTAACAACAGAGGAAAGACAGGATAGAGGAGATATGATGTTGTTGTTAAGTGCCGTCGAGTCTGTGTCGACTCATGGTGACCCTCTATACAGTTGTCCTAAACTGTGTTCACTCTTGAGTCAGGCAGCTCATTGTTGATAGAGTGGCATCCATAGCTGCTGTTAGTGTACCGATCCACCTCATTGCTGGCCTTCCTTTTTTGTGTTGACCTTCTACCTTTGTCTTTCTCTAATGATCTCTCTTGAAGGACTACAAAAAGGGACTGCTACTTCTTGAGAGAGATCTGCAATTGTAAGTATTACTTCAGGGAATTTTTCTAAATCTTGGGGGAAAAGGAATTCTTTAGATTAAAGCTGCTTAATCTGTGAACCCAGTGTATTTGTTAAATCGGTCAGGGCCTAGTAGCAGCAAAGAATTTTCAGTTTAAATTTAATACTCAGTAAGGGCCTAGTTTAAATTTAAAACACAGAGGAGAGCTTTCTGGTTAAATTTAGAACCCAGCAGAGAGCTTCTATTTTAAATTTCATAGTCAGTCAGGGCCTAGTAGCAGTAAAGAGCTTTAATTTAAATCAAATCAGGATCTAACTTAGCATAAAAGGCAAAACAGGGTCAGTATTCCTTGAGCAATAAATTATTTCTGGAGACCTTTACAAAGAGGTCTTCTACATAGGGGGCAAGAGACCTGTGAAATGTTTTAAATAATTGTTAAAGCCAGGCAACGGATCAAAAGGCCAGTTTGAAAGACTCCCACTTTCAAGCAAGGACTGTGTTAATCACTCAGGAAATTGGTCACTGCTTTCCTCAGAAGCACAGGCATAAATAGTTCAACCAAAGTTCTGTGCTTCTCAGTCTTTAAGGACTACAAAAAGGGACTGCTACATCTTGAGAGAGATCTGCAATTGTAAGTATTACTTCTGGGAATGTTTCTAAATCTTGGGGGAAAAGGAATTCTTTAGATTAAAGCTGATTAATCTGTGAAGTCAGGGCTTTTGTTAAATCGGTCGGGGCTGCGACATCCCTGCCCCGCCTTAGGGCTAAAAGACAGGAGCGGCCTATTGCCTCGTGAGGAATGGAGTTAAAAACTGTTCCCTGGTAATGCTGGGTAATGTAGTTCTTGTGCTCCTTTCACTCCGAAATAAGTGTAGTTGTGCGCCAGAGACGGTAAGGCTTGTTTGCAAGTATTTTATTGTTGTTGGGGAGATTCTTCCAGCGCATCACAAATTCATACACATGAACAAAAACTGGTGCTTTAACATGAACAGAATAAACTTAGGAATAAAGTCAACTAAAGTAGAATTCAGCTTTAACTTCAGCTTTACTTCTAGGGAGTTTGACTCAGCTCTGCCCCAAGAGGTGATTCCCATTTAATGCAGCCTCTTTACATGCACTGTTATGTTCACAGTGGGAGCTTAATTCAGGTGCAAGTAATTAAGGTTTCCAAAGCATGGCAGTAGAAACAGCTCCGTTGTATTTTTCTCATACACGGCACAGCAAACTTCTTTACTCTGGTATTTCCATACAACACAATGAACAATCCATACTATTACAGTCAGGTAAGTCAGAATCAGTTTGCATTAATTCTTCAGACTGTATAGAATTAGTATCTTCATTCAATACTGGTTGTCTGCCTGCTTTTAGATCTAGAAACTCTTTAAAGCTTTGGAGAAGCAATTCAGCCTGTTGGTTGCTAGATAAGCAATTGTCAGCAGCTATTAAGCTTCTCTCTTGGTCAGTAATGTTTCCCTTCTCCCCTCTCAGGCTAAATAAGTCAGGGTAACATTTAGGCTCTCTTAGTAGGGCTTCAAACATAGGAGACTTGAGTTTACCTTCACTCTTGTAACTCTTAGGAAAACTGCTTACTTTTTGCCAAGCCCCTCTCGTCCTAGGTGGCTCAGACGTCTTCCAGCTGTGAGGGTTCCTGTGTCTCTCTGGTCCCAACTGTATTCCAAAGAATGAGTTTTCTTTCTCACTTGCCTGCCGTGGAGGCTTCCTCTTCCAGGGCTCTGCCTTCTTCCAGGAGTCTAATCCAGGGCTACGTCCACTTTCCTCAGGACTTTCATTCACAGCCCTTGAAAAGATCCTTGCAGGTCTTCTTTTATTACCAGGGTCAAACGTACTGCCACACTGCTTCCTGGTCTTCCATTCACTCTCTGACTCACTCTCAGCTGACGTACCAAACGTCTTTCCACAGCTCGTCCTCTCATAGGTTCTTTGCTCTGAGGTCCTCTGCTCAGAGTTCCTTGTGCAGCTCTGTGCACTGCTCTGCCTACTTCGGCTCAGTCCTTTGCTGCTCTCTTTGCTCCTCCTGCACTCTCTGCTCCCTTTGCTCTCTTCGCTCCCTTTGCTCTCTTTAGCAGGGTCAGTCTCAGGTTTAAAACGAGGTTCTCTTCCAGGCACGCCCCTTCCAACCACTGGGTGTGCCCAATCAGGACTACTCGACTCCTCCCCTGGGCTGGTATCCATTCTTAGCTCAGCAGAAAGGAGTTTTTCTTTCCTTCCAGTATTGTCAATCTGGCGTAAATCCTGTTGCCCTTCAGGATTTTCCTCGGTCTCCATTGCCTCAGGAGGTCGCTCTTCACCACAGGGCCTAGTAGCAATGTCGATTCAGAGACAGGTAACAGAGGCAAGATGGCTGACACGCACTAGACGCCGTTAGCTGGGTCGGTGTTTTATTACCTTTTTTCTCACAATGCCGTGTAAGAGGAAAGCCAAAAGCTGGACAATACCTGCGACAATGCCGGCGGTTTCCAGGGGTCCTCTAGATGCTTTCGTGAAGCCTGCTGGTGTGATTCATACTCCAGAGTTATCAGGCTCATTGGGGGCTTTGGGAGCGGAAGGAGGCTTGCCGTGCCCCTCTGAGCTGCAGGTATCTCTTAGCCCGAAGGTGCGGACCCCGCCGGTTCAGCTTGAATTACTCGCTGCGGGATCTCTAAAGGAAAAAGGGGACTGTTATAGTGGTTGATACGGAAGGGCAGACTAGATAGGCCATGTGGACTTTTTCTGACATCATGTTTCTATGTTTCTATTTCCTTGCATGTGTCATTGTAGTACTTCTTGTTGTCTTGCTGCACGTTGAAAATCTCTATTGAGTTCTGCGATTGTTTCTCTTTCTCCTCTGGCTTTAGCTTCTCTGCGTTTCTCAATAATTTTCAGAGTTTCTTTGGTCATCATTTTTGCCCATTTTTGCTTTTTCACCTCTTGTAGAGACTTCTCACTTTCTTTCAGTACAACTTTCTTGTTGTCATCCCATAACTCTTCTAGAGCTCTGTTATTTCTATCTAAAGAAGAAAATCAATTTTGCAGGTAGTCTTTAAATTCCGATGGTATATTCTCAAGATCATATCTTGTACCTTCATGAGAGGCTTGCTCTTTTTCAACTTTAGCTTGAGTATGCATACTAGTAGTTGGTAATCTGTACCACAGTCAGCTCCAGGTTTTGTCTTTGTTGATGTTATAGAGCTTTACCATCATTGTCTTCCACAGATGTAGTCAATTTGATTTCTATACAATCAATTGGGTGAAGTCCACGTGTACAGTCGCCACTTGTGTTGCTCGAAGAAGGTGTTTGAGATGACTAAAACATTGGTCTTGCAGAATTCTATCAGTCTTTCTTCTGCTTCGTTTCTGTTGCCAAGTCCCTATCTTCAAACCACTTTCCCTTCTTCTTTGTTGCCAACTGTGACTATCAGGATATCCTGTTTGCATGTTCTGTCAATTTCAGCTTGTACTTGTTCATAGAACTCTTCAATTTCATTCTCTTCTGCAGCTGTTGTTGGGGCATATACTTGAATTATAGTTGTGTTGATAGGCATTCCTCGTAGACGAATAGAGATTAAGTGTTCGCTGACTGCATTGTACTTCATTACAGTTCTTGCAAGTTTCTTCTTAATTATAAATGCAACACTATTTCTTCTTTGTCTTTCATTTCCAGCATAGTAGACCATATGATTATCAGATGCAAAGTGCACAAAGCCAGTTCATTTCAGTTCACTGATACCCAACAGATCGAATTGTACAAGTTCCATTTCATTCTTGACCACCTCCAACTTCCCTTGGTTCATGCTTCATATGTTTCATGTCCCAATATGTAAGACATCTTTGCAACTTCTGAGTATCTTTTCATGCGCAGCTACATCAGAAGATCCAACCATATCATAAATACTGGCTTTACTCTGAGAAGTCTTCAGCTCATCTCCAGTAGCCATTTGAGTGCCTTCCAACCTGAGAGTCTCATCTTCCTGCACTATAGTGCCATTTGTTTTGTGACTATCCATTGGGTTTTCATAGCAAGATCTCAATATGTACACTGATAGCTTAGCTCTCAGCATCACTGATGCACACAAGCCCTCACAGCACGACAAGTTTCAAACCAAATGAGGGCATAGCAGTTTAGAGTCTTAAAAATAGGGGAGGCAGGCTAACATACATTAACACTCAATAGGATGCGACAGGACTGAAACAAATCGGGCAAGAAAAAATTATTACAGACCATCCTGGCACTATCCAGATAATACTGCTGAAAATTATTATAGGCCACCCCAGCACTATCCAGGTAATGCTGGGGCAGAGCAAGGTGAAATTAGACCAACTAATTTTCTTTCCTCGAGTCCCTCCAGTCCAGTCCAGATGGGTAGGTTATGCTCGTCTACCAGAAAATGGAGATTGAGAACCACTGGTTTGATAATGCCATGCTATAAGGATCGTGTGCAGATCTCCTGTAACCAGTATTTCTGTAACAAAGCAGACTCCAGAAGAATACAATTATTAGGCATACTTTCATTCCTTACACCATGAGCTATACTCACCAAAAAACTACTCTCTATCCAAAATGAGTCTGGAATAAAAGACACAGACCACCACTTCTATTTAAAGGCCTGAATATGAGTCCAAGACGGAGTCATCATCCGGCGACCTGATGGCCAGGCCAAACAAATGAGCAATAGAAGGTGACATTTTACTTCCCAGTTAATGTTCTGTTCTTGAGTCCTGCTAGACCAGTCCAGACAAGTGGGTTGTGTTCCCCTACCAGCAGATTGGTGGAAACAAAGAACCAATGAAAGGCCCATGTTCCAATGACATCACTTCCATACCATCAAAGGTCCCTTCAGTATTCATCTCAAAGCATATGGGAGAAACATGGCAAGCCTCACACCAACAAAGGGGTATGCAACATAAAACTTCACTAACAGTTGTTAGTAAATTGATGTGCATCTTTTCGGGGGAGAGAATTAAGTTCCCTCCTCAAGTCTTGCTACCTTCACATGGTGAACCCGTTGTAGAACATCCATACTACATCTCAGCAAGGTAACACTACAATTGAAGTATGGTAGGAACCAAAGAGAATAATACATATTGGTCGCTTTCACCCAGGATAAAAAAGGTGCTTACCCGTAGCTTATGCACTAAGGCTAACTATGGTGGCTATGAAAGCGCAAGCACTGCAGATATAGATAACATCCCTGTCACAGATATAGGCCATGGTGAAAGTGTTCATGGACACACTGTGGCAGGAAATAAACCACAAAAATTAATTAAAAAGTTAAAAGGATTAACTATAGTTAAGTGAAATTCTGCAGATAAAGAGGAGATAATGTACTGCTACTTGTATGCTGCAAAACCTAGATTTAAATCAAAGAGAATCTGCCAAAAACTGGAAGAAAGAGCACTATCAGGTCTCCAAACCACACTCTCCTCAGCCAATCTGGCGCCACCAGAACAATCCTGCCTGGGTGGCATTCTATATGCCGAATCACATGCCCCAGCAGGAGCCATGGAGCAAACACATACAGACGGTGCTGACTTGGCCAAGGCTGGGTCAGGGCATAGATGCCCTCTGACCCCATTTCTGTGTGGTGACTGAAGAAGCTGCAAGCTTTGGCATTGGAGCAGGTTATCATCAGATCCATTTCGGGGTGACCCCAGCGGCGCAGAATCAACTGAAACACCTCCTGACTCAACTCTCTCTCGAGGATCCAGAGAGTCCTGGCTGAGGAAGTCTGCTTCCACATTGTCCACCCCGGCAATGTACTAAGCTGACAAGGCTAGGGGGGTTCTTCTCCACCCAGGCAAACAGGAGAGCCATCTCAAGAGCTACCGTGGCACACCTTGCGCTGCCTTGTTGATTGATATAAGCCAACACTGTGGCATTGTCTGAAAATACTCAAACCGCCTGGCCCTTGATCAGAGGCTGGAAACACAGAACAGCCACCCTGATGGCCCTCGCCTTGAGGTGGTTGATGGACCACATCACTTCCCTGTGGTTCCAATGGTCCTAGGCCATACAGTCTTGGCAATGGGCTCCCCAGTCCGAGTGACTTGCATTCATCATCAGGAGGATCCAGGAGAAATTGTCCAGAGGCATGCCCTTCCTCAAATGACAGGGCTGCTGCCACCACCACAGGCTAGACTTCACGAAAAATGGGAGCATAAGCCTGTACTCTAACTCCTGAGAATTCAGAGACCACAGAGTCAACAAGGATCACTGGAGCGGTTGCAAGTGAGAATGCCCCCATGATACTGTGATAGACGATGGCCTAATTCATTTTGTAAAAGTGAAATTGTGGCAGAGGCCTGTCTCTGCCTGTCAGCTCTGCTTGAGTCTCCCCCCCCCCCCCCACTTAGAGTATTATAACTGACTTTGGAATATTACAGAAATACCAGTAGCTGCAGTCCTTGCTCTGCCTTGATAGGAATGTCTTCTGATAAGCAAAAGTAAAACTATTCCACTGTTTTTGTTATGGTTTAAGCACAGATGTCTTTTCAGTATTATTGCTTGTACGCTGTATCCTTGCTAATACACTGACCTTGCAAGAGTAGCGAAATAAACTGTAGCAGAAGTATTATGTCTAGAGATTTGAGCCTTAGCTAGAAAAGCCTGCACAGAATAAAAAACAGGTACAAGCCAGATCAGAGATGACTATTGGGAGAGAGAGAGGGGGGCCACCAAGACCAATGAGGAGTTTTGCCTGTATTAGACTGGAGAAGAACAGTATATAAACTGTCGTTTTTCTGAGCTCAGGGCTCAGCCATTTTATATGTACCCATTGTCTGAGTCTGTGCACATTAAACTGGTTTGAATTCTAGTCAATAGACTCCTGGTTTTATTGGTTGCGGACACTTCGCTATTACATATTCTTGGTGCGTTGGGCCGGGAATGGCGTAATACGCGAATGGTACGCAAGTAATACTACCACGTATTACCGCCTCCAGGTTTGGTCCGGCTGGGACCGCAGCCGACCGACGTGGAAAGGATCCCAGGCGCCGACCGGTCCCTTGCATCGGAGGGTTCCGCCCTGCCTCGGCGGCCTGCTGGGTCCAGCTGGCCAACACCTCGAACCCAGGGGAGTCCAGGATTCAACCCAAGGTGGAACTGGTTGTGCAGCGCATTAGCTACCGGATCCGGTGAGTATTGATTTTTCTGGTTCTTAGTCAGTTAGTTTTGGAAACGTCTCGAGACTGATTTGGTACAGTAACAGGTAAAGGAAGTCTGATCAACTTCCAGGGCGATCCCAGTACCCCTGCAGGAGTATGCGCAGGGCGAAGCCATCGACCCTTTTGGTTTGGTAATTTTGGTTTAGTCAGTTAGCCTGGGAATTTGGAATTGGGAAATGCTAACATGTTTGGTTGTGTGAAGTGTGATTGAGAGGTCTTGCAATACAGGCCAAGCGAGAGCGGACTCCTAAGTAGCGCAGTTCCTGGCAGGGCGACCTCGCCCAGGTCGCGAACAGGAGGAAGCGTTTGGTGTTTGTCCCCCTTGTTGTTTTTTGGGTTACGCGGACCCCTTACCCGTAGCCATCCTACCTACCCTTTCTGTTTGTTGTCTTGTACGTTATACGCTTAATGGGAGGGGTGGAGTCCGTACAAACTCCGCTGAACTGTATGATCACGAATTTTAAGAAAGGTTTTAGTGGTGATTATGGGATAAAAATGACAGCGACCCGCTTAGAAGTATTGTGTAGTAGGGTGTGGCCGGCGCTGGACGCCGGGTGGCCACCAGAAGGTACTTTTGATATCCAAACTGTGTTCCGTGTGCACAAGGTAGTGCGCAGCTATAGTCCCGAACAGTTTTCCTATATAGATTCCTGGTTAGGTATATGTGAGAAACAGCCCTCTTGGATGAAGCGTTGCTGTGAGGGACAGAGTAAAATTATGTTAGCAACTGCCATAAGAGACCCTGCCAAGAAAGAAAAAAACCCTATTTATGTGGCCCAAGAGTCTCCAGAGATCCCAAGGTATCCACCCGCCTGTCTGTATACTCCGGTCCCATCAGCTCCACCCCGAGTACCCCCATCAGTACCCCGAGTAGAGCCGGAGGTAGCGAGCGCACCTCCAGCCGAGGTGCCTCCACCGGAGCAAGCGAGCGTACCTCCAGCCGAGGTGCCTCCACCCGAGCAACCACCCCTAAAACTTGAAGAGCAGACCCCTCCCCGCAGAAGTCGGAGCTCTAGTCCTGAGCAGTGCTCTGATGTGGAACAATCATCCCCCGAGGAATCCGCTAGTGGAGGGTTAGATGCCAGTCCAGGGTCATCCACTAGTCCAGATACCAGTAGCGGCGTCACCCCAAAGCCCACTGAAATGCGCTATGATTTCAGAAGTAGAATGAAAGAAGTCCACCAACTGCTGCTGTGGCAGGTCCCAGGATTACCCATTCAAGATGACGAGGGTCAGGTTGTGCCTGGACCTACCAGTCTAGTTTATGTGCCTTTCTCCACAACAGATTTATTAAACTGGAAAACGCATTATGCCTCCTATACTGACAAGCCCCAAGATTTAATAGAGTTAATGTCTAGTATTATGCAAACCCATCAGCCCACCTGGTCTGACTGTCGCCAGCTCTTGGCTACCCTCTTTACTACTGAGGAGCGGGCACGGATAGTGCGAGCAACCACTAAATGGTTGGAAGAGAACCCTGAAGTTGGGAGATACCTAGATCTAGATCCCCGACAGGCAGCAGCCGCAGATTTCCCCAATGAAGATCCCAGATGGGACCCAAATAGTGATGTAGGAGAAAAAGCCCTCAACCGGTTCCGCCAGGCTTTACTGCAGGGCCTAAAGAAGGGAGGCCAGAAAGCTATGAATATTGGAAAAGTAGCGGACGTTCTTCAGCGCCCAGATGAGAGTCCAGCTGCTTTCTATGAACAATTAACTGAAGCTTATAGACTTTACACCCCCTATGACCCAGCAGCTCAGGAGAATTTACGCATGGTAAATGCCGCTTTTGTGAGTCAGTCCCAGGGAGACATAAAGCGAAAACTGCAGAAATTAGAAGGATTTGCGGGCATGAACTCAGCACAGCTAATGGAAGTCGCACAAAAAGTATATGTGAATCGTGATCAAGAAAGCAAACGGGAAAGTGAAAGAAGGATGAGGAAGAAAATGGATTTGCTCGCTGCAGCACTAGTGGAAGGACGCGGAGGAGGATATCCAAACCGAAGAGCCAGAGGACGGGGAAGGGGCCGAAGGAGCTCTCGGCCCCCCTTAGGTGCAAATCAGTTGCTTATTGTAAAGAGGAAGGACATTGGAAGGATACATGCCCGAACATGAGCTCCACCCCCTGGAGGGGACGCGGGAGCACCAGGAGAGCGGGGGGGGGGGGCGATTCCAGCAGCAAGGGGGGATGCAGCACGCACAGTTTCAACAGTTCCAGCAAAATGAGACTGCCATGCAGGGAGTGGCAGTCACTGAAGTAGATTTCATGGATGAGGAATAGGCCAGACCGGGCTCCAAGTTCTTCTTGGGTCTCCAGGAGCCTATGGTCAATGTAAAAATTGGAGACCAGCATATGGACTTTATGGGCTGCACTGAAGATAGTGGGTGAGTTCTTGAATCCTTGTGGTAATCGAGTCCAAGTGAGTTGTCCTCGTCTTCCTGTGGTAGGGTTTTCCCATTCAAATGCAAACAAAAGCTGACTGGCCTCTGCCAGGCGTATACAGAAAAAAGCATCTTTCATTAATGTTCATTAATTCTGTTTTTTAAATGTAGATCATTAGAGGCTCCTATAGTGGCGCATTGTATGGACAATCATCATGAGTTCAAGGACTTACGCTGTTTTGCAATTGAGAAAGTGCTGGCAGGAAGGCAGGGTAAATCTCGATCTCAAACTCTATTGATCCAAGAACAAAAATGGATTTTTAGATTAGGGACAGTTGGGGCCACAGGCCTGAATAACTGGATCGAATGGCGAGCTTGTGTGTAGGATGATTGTAAGCTTTAGTATCTCTAACCAAGTAATCATCTGAGAGTAAGCTTGCCGTTATCTGATTGGCTGTCCAGATGATGTCATCCTCCTTTTAAACCTGGGTGATAACTCTGGTACGCCTGCGCGGCGTCTTTCTCTACGCTCCACACTCTGAAAGTTTGGATCTTAAAAGATTAAAAGAGAGTTGGTGTATGGTTTTGCCGCAGCCTGAAAGGTGGGTTGCTGGTTAGGTATTAACTTAATTCCACAGATTTGCTAGATGTGGTTATTTTGATTTGACTGAGACCTCCTGGGTTGTTTTACAGATCGTGCTACACTTCCCCCTGAAGAAGAAAAACGAAACGCAAAAGCGGTACCCACATGGTGGCGTCGGGGACATTTATCATTGCGAATGAGATAAGCTAAGCACAATCTTGAATACTTAAAACATACCTCACAGAAAAATGTTTACGAATTTCAGAAAAGTTTGATGTATGGATTAAGACAAATGCCCATAATATGAAAGTAGTAATTCATCAATGAAAATATCAGTGAATATGCATGGTCGTTGATGCGATTAGGCACATTGCTTGGGAAAATAATCTGAGCGTTGCCGTTGTGAGTCTGAGACCTTATTCACTGGAAATCTTCATATACAGAGGGCACTATATTTAAAGTTAGTTGATAAACCATCATCAGAACTATTCTGAATACTTGTGGAGGGTATTGTCTTATGATTTGGTAGTAACCACCCTCTGACAATAGACCTTAAGCATAGTGTTGATACACGAACAGTGCAGTAGTACCAAATCCTTACACCCTCCTGGGACTGATTCCAGCAGAAGCCACTCATTTCACTGTCTTGGACTTAAAAGATGCTTTTTTCTGTATACGCCTGGCAGAGGCCAGTCAGCTTTTGTTTGCATTTGAATGGGAAAATCCTACCACAGGAAGACGAGGACAACTCACTTGGACTCGATTACCACAAGGATTCAAGAACTCACCCACTATCTTCAGTGCAGCCCTCAGTCAAGATCTGTCAAGTTACTCTGTAATTCCGGGAAAAAGAATTCTACTCCAATACGTAGATGATTTGCTCATAGCCACCAACAATGAAACTGATTGTGTGCAAGCTACAAGTGATCTCCTGCACCTTTTGAATGAAGCTGGATACAAGGTCTCAAGAGCCAAGGCGCAGCTGTGTCAGACAGAAGTGAAATACTTAGGGTTCCACCTGTCCAAAGGAACCTGGAAATTAGGACTCGAGCGAAAGGAAGCAGTATGCCGCATCCCAACCCCCACAACCAGAAAACAGGTGCGAGCTTTCTTGGGAGCGGCAGGCTATTGCCGAATATGGATACCAAATTTTGCGCTCATGGCAAAACCCTTGTACCAAGCCACCCAGGGAGTTGAACGATCCCCCCTGGAATGGGGCCCAGAACAAGATAAAGCATTCAAATCATTGAAAACAGCATTGATGTCATCCCCAGCCTTGGGCCTACCGGATGTGCAGAAACCCTTTCGTCTATATGTCCATGAGTCAAGCGGAAACACATTGGGAGTCTTGACCCAGCCTCTTGGGTCCTGGCAGTGACCTGTGGCCTACCTGTCAAAACAATTGGATCCTGTTGCCAAAGGATGGCCACCTTGCCTGAGAGCTGTAGCAGCCACAGCCCTCTTAGTGAGCGAAGCTGACAAGCTCACCTTAGGACAAAATCTTCAAGTCACTGTACCACACTCTGTTCTAACTCTGATGGAACACAAAGGAAACCATTGGCTCACTAATGCCCGAATGTTGAAATATCAAAGTATGCTATGTGAGAATCCGCGATTGCAATTGAGTGTCAGTCAAACTCTGAACCCAGCTACCCTACTGCCAACTGGTCCAGGCCCTCCTGACCATGATTGCTTGGAAGTAATGGACACTGTATATTCAAGTCGCCCAGATTTAACTGATGTTCCCCTGAGCCATCCAGACAAAACTTTCTTCGTGGATGGGAGTAGCCTCATAATTGAAGGACAGCGATGTGCTGGTTATGCAGTGGTGACTCTGGACATGGTAGTGGAATCGTCAGCCCTAGCCCCAGGAACCTCAGCACAGAAGACTGAATTGATAGCTCTCACATGTGCACTCAGAATTGGAGCAGGAATTAGCCTGAATGTATATACAGACTCTAAATATGCTTTTACAACACTACATGCCCATGGGGCCTTGTACAAAGAACGTGGATCGATCACCTCAGGAGGCAAGTCTGTCAAGTATGGCCCAGAAATATTGACTTTGTTGGAAGCAGTATGGGCCCCCAAACACGTTGCTGTAATGCATTGCCGAGGCCATCAAACTGGAGATGGAGAAGTGTCCCGAGGAAACAGATTTGCTGATGCCTCAGCCCGAGAAGCAGCCATTGCAGGACAAATTATCACCCCAAATATCACAATACAAGCAGCCATATTTCCAGTACCTCTTAGTGCGTGGACACCCAGATATACCAGAATGGAGATGGACCATTACTGTCAAAAGGAGGGGGGGCAATTATCAGAAACTGGATGGATAGTGTTGCCATCGCCTGAAGGGAGCTCAACCCCTTATATGACCGTGATCCCTGAAGCCCTAGGCCCTGCCTTTGTTCAAGCCTTTCATCAAGGCACACACTATGGAAAAACAAAGATGGCAGATGCTCTGAAGCCATATTTCTATATCTCCTTGCTGGGACCTTTGACCACCTCAGTAGCCCGACGATGTGTGACTTGCGCCAAGAACAACGCCCGGCAAGGTCCCGTACCACCCCCAAGAGTTCAGTCAGTAGGAGTTACCCCCATGGGAAATATCCAAATAGACTTTGCAGAAATGCCCCGAGCAAATGGATATCGTTACTTGCTAGTCCTAGTTTGTACTTTTTCTAGATGGGTGAAAGCTTTTCCCACCAGAACTGAGAAGGCCAGAGAAGTCACTAAGGCCTTGCTCCATGAGATCATTCCCCGATTTGGAATACCATTGACCATGGGGTCTGACAATGGACCCTCTTTTATATCACAAGTAACCGAGCAGCTAGCCCATGCCCTGCAAATACAATGGAAGTTACACACAACCTATAGGCCCCAGAGTTCAGGGAAAGTAGAGAGAATGAATCGGACCCTGAAGTCTCAGTTATCCAAACTGTCAGGAAGCCCACTTGAAGTGGCCCCAAGCTCTCCCCATTGTCCTCCTCCGAATACGTTCAGCCCCCACCACGCCATTAGCAGTATCCCCATTTGAGATTTTGTATGGGAGGCCCTTGCCTATAATACAGGGGATAAGAGGGGATATGAATCAAATTGGATCAGAAATCACTAGGCAAGAATTGTTGGCTCTAAGTTCTGTTTTGCAGAGCCTTCATACCTGGGTGCAGGACCAGTTGCCTATCAATCTAACAGAGCCCTTGCATCCTTTCAAGCCTGGAGCCTCGGTGTGGGTAAAAGAGTGGAAGAAGACACCACTGGCGCCCCATTGGAAAGGGCCATACATCGTTTTGCTATCAACCCCAACAGCAGTTAAAGTGGCCGAGATCGACTCCTGGATCCACCACAGTCGAGTGAAACCAGCAGCAGTTCCTGAGAGTCACCCCTGGACTTTGATCGCTAATCCTGCAGCACCATTGTGACTCACGCTGCAAAGAAAAGATCCGTCATCGTAAAGACTTTGCCAACCTGCTCCTGAAAGAGACATCCGTCAGTTTTGTATTACCTCAATCAACCATTATCTACCTCAGTAATCATCAGAGACTATAATCATAATTACAAATTGCTGCTATTTCCTTCTTGCGGTAGCCCTGGGACACTTGAGAACCACTCTTGCTTTGCCCCCTTGTGCAGCCTGTATAACCACCACCCGAACTGGTATGCAAGTTACTCAGACTTTGCTTTATCACTCTTATTACACTTGTACCGGTGTAGTCAGCCGGTGTATCCATAATGGTACAGAACTGAATGTCTGCACAAAGGGAAAGACTCGTACTTGCTTCAGACCTCGCCAGAACCCATCTTACTATGTCCTGGAACTGAGATGGAATGATGAAGATGGAGCCCTTATCAACGCTACAAGTCAACTCTCTGATCCTAACCAACCTGCTTACCTGTATTTTGATGCTTGTGACCTGATTAATAGAAATAATTACTACAGGTGTGGATCCTGGGAGCAAGCTTACTATTATGATGAGAAGTATGTGTGTCCTGAAGGTGCGTACAACTGGGGAATATGCACTGGGATACATTCCCCAACAACATATAGCAAATCATCTGAAGCAGATTATTTCTGTCCGAAATGGGATTGTGTGTACTATGCTACCTGGTCTGGTAGCCCTACAGGACAGACTGGAGATAATCGCAAGGCGCTGCTGGAAAGAATACCCTTACTGAATCCTGAACAGTGCAAGAAAAGCGCCTGCAATCCCCTACGACTTCAGATCTTCGACCCTAGCCAGTGGAAGCAAGGATATCGCTTCGGCCTGCGCATAGCAGGAGGTGGAACTGATCCTGGAACCATTGTATTCATCCAGCTGAATGTAAAGACTCATGTTTCTTCACCTTATCGTATACATCATACCTTCTACGAGGCCATGAAGGCAGAATTTGTTGTTCCCCATGCTTCATAGAATTTGTTCATCGAACTAGCTGGAGCTGTGGCATCCAGCCTCCAGGTCTCAGACTGTCTCTTTTGTGGAGGAACTCAAATGGGAGACCAGTGGCCTTGGGAAGCACAAGAACTGAATTATTCCGTACCATATAACCAAACTGATGTGCATAACACTACCAATGAATGGGTCCTCGCCCACTCCATAGTGGGTAGACTGTTTTGTACGAGCAGGACCACAACTGAATGCACCTGTGGGACAGTTGGTCTGTTTGAACCAAAAATATTACAATGCCACAACTGGAAAGACTTCTTGGTGGTCAGGTGCCAATACTCCAGAACCGTCTAACCCACTGATCATCTTTCCTTATTTGGCCAGGATATGGACAAATCTGGCTACGCACAGCACTAGGCAAGCTCCACCTGGACTATATTGGATTTGTGGCACCCGAGCATATGCTAAACTCCCTGCCAAATGGGGAGGAGCGTGTGTTCTTGGAACCATACGACCTTCTTTCTTTCTTTTGCCCCTTTCCCACGGAGAACAATTGGGGTTTCCTGTATATAAAAGTCGACAGAAACGAGAAGCTTTGCGAATTGGCCGGTGGGACAAGTGGGATGCAACCTCTGAAGAATGGCCGCCAGAGCGAATTGTTTCTTACTATGGACCTGCTACCTGGGCGCAAGATGGTTCTTGGGGCTACCGCACCCCTATATATATGTTAGACCGTATTATACGTTTGCAAGCTGTTGTTGAAATTATAACCAATGAAACTAGTAGAGCACTAACCCTGTTAGCTAAACAAGCCACACAGATGCGTAGCTTTAGATTATCTGCTTGCAGCTAAAGGAAGAGTATGTGGCAAGCTGAATTTAACTAACTGCTGCTTACAAATAGATAATGAAGGACAGGTTGTAGAAGATATAGCCAATCAAATGAGAAAGCAAACTTATGTCCCAGTCCAAACGTGGCATGGCTTGCAACTAGATGGCTGGTTTGGTTCTTAGTTTTCAGGCCTAGGCGGCCTGAAGACACTTGTCATACTTGCATTCTTGATTGTAACTGTTTGCTTATGTATCCCATGTTTCCTTCCCCTATGCTTGCGTATGCTACACTCCATTAATGATAATAGTCTTGACCGCAGGGAAGCAGCACAAATATTAGCAACATGGGACTACTACCCTATACCACGGAGTGATCCCTCAACCATAGTTTGAAGTACTTTATGTGTGATTTGATTCTCACCCTTTCCCATGTGCGGGTGTGAATAATCAAAAGGAGGGAATGTGATAGGCGATGGCCTAATTCATTTTGTAAAAGTGAAATTGTGGCAGAGGCCTGTCTCTGCCTGTCAGCTCTGCTTGAGTCTCTCCCCCCCCCCTCCACTTAGAGTATTATAACTGACTTTGGAATATTACAGTAGCTGCAGTCCTTGCTCTGCCTTGATAGGAATGTCTTCTGATAAGCAAAAGTAAAACTATTCCACTGTTTTTGTTATGGTTTAAGCACAGATGTCTTTTCAGTATTATTGCTTGTACGCTGTATCCTTGCTAATACACTGACCTTGCAAGAGTAGCGAAATAAACTGTAGCAGAAGTATTATGTCTAGAGATTTGAGCCTTAGCTAGAAAAGCCTGCACAGAATAAAAACAGGTACAAGCCAGATCAGAGATGACTATTGGGAGAGAGAGAGGGGGGCCACCAAGACCAATGAGGAGTTTTGCCTGTATTAGACTGGAGAAGAACAGTATATAAACTGTTGTTTTTCTGAGCTCAGGGCTCAGCCATTTTGTATGTACCCATTGTCTGAGTCTGTGCACATTAAACTGGTTTGAATTCTAGTCAATAGACTCCTGGTTTTATTGGTTGCGGACACTTCGCTATTACAATAACACCTCAATGGTCGTCACCATCAATCCAAGCAACTAAAGAGAATCCCAGACTCTGGGAGCCTGCTGCACACAGAACAGTGTCAGGCAATCCAACAGATTTTGATGTGCTCTTCTGGCAGGAAAGCTCTGCCCACTCAAGAGTCAAAACGTTCCCCTAATGATCACCCAGCTGAGGCTAAGGAGGACACATTCCTTGGGGCTGCAGTCGTCACCACTATGACCTGGGAGAACATCTTTAGGGAAGTGGAAAGCCTGAAAGGGAGGGCAGCGAACTGATAGTGAAAGTCAAGCATGGCAACACACAGATACTTTGCTGATATAAAAATACTCCTCAGCCAGATAATCTCCTCGGTGCACTGCTTGAATCATGGAGCACAAGGTTTCCATCCGTAAGTGCAGGACGCGCAAGTGCTCATTGAATCTCTTAAGGTCCAGAATGGGTTGGAAGGAAACTAGCCTTTTGGGCTCCACGAAATAGATAGAGTATCTACCCCTGCCCCACTCATCCGGTGGGAAAGGCATTACTGCTTTTTGGTGCAGCAATTCATCCAAAGTGATCCACAAAGCAGCACTTGATCACAGACCCACAAGTGGAGACGATGATAGTATCCGGAATAGGCTGTTTGCATTCCAGGACAAAGCCAAACTGAATGGTATCTAGCACCCAGCAATCCTTGGTAACCAAGGCCCAGTCCTGAAAGAAAAGGTGAAGCCTGCCTCCAAACTAGGAAATGGGCCCCAAACCTTTCACTGTGCAGCCTAGGAGGGTCCTCCTCTGGAAAGGACAGTCCCTGGGCCCACACACTCCACAAAAGGACCGAGAATGAGCCCAAAGCCCAGAAGCAGAGGGGAAGAAAGGTTTGCCCAGGTCAGTAATGATGAGAATTCAGCCAGTGCACTCTCAGTGGACGGGCGGGGACTGACAAGAAAGGGCACCAACCCACTTCACAGGCCCCTTGGACCTGTCTTCCAGAAGGCGGTAGAATTTGTCTCACAAAGATCCTTTACCAGCTTCTCCAAAGCTTCTCCTTAAAATCTAGTTGAATGAACCAGGCTTTGTAAGAAGTGTCTGCTGCCCAGTGCCAGAGCCATATCCAAGCTCCTTGCACCTAGTTCACACGTAAGACCCCTCACCAACTGGGAGAAAATCATACATGTGATACTCAATGCAAAAGTCTGGAAAGTCCCCATCTTGCTGCTGGACTGCTGTCTGCATCTTAGTTTTAAGGTTTTGTTTAGGTATTTAAAAATTGTTTGTTTACTTAAGTTTGCTGGGGATACTTGTACTAATACAACTATACCTAATATGTTTATTGGACTTTATTCATCTCAAGATTAATTAATTTCAGATCCTTAATGAATCTATTCCTGATGAGGATAATCAGCTATACCTGAAAGTGAATATGGGCATTTCCTTCCCTTTAACAGTTTTAAAAGCCTATAAAGCTAAGACTAATCCTTGGATGGGTGGGTGGGAGGGAAAGAAGACTTAACAAAAGAGAACTTGCTACACAGTGCCCCAATCTGTGCTTCTAAGGTAAAGTCTTACCAGTTTCCTGGGTGATTCACACAGCCCTTGGTTTAACAGAGGGGGTCTTTCAAATTGCCCCTTTGATATGTCACTTGGCTTTAACACCTATTTAAAACAACTTCACAGATCTTTTGCCTCCTAACTGGAAGGTCTTTTTGTAAAGATCAATAGCAACAAGTTTATTTCTTTCAACTCAGACTATTTATTCTACTTGAATGTTTAGCTCTCTGATTTGATTTAAATAAAAAGCTCTCTAGAAACAAATTTATTTCAGTGACTATGTACTCTATTTTACTTTCTATGCTAAGCTATATTCTCATTTCCCTTAAATGAAAAGCTATCTGGTGGTACTAAGACTTGACTGACTCAGCAAAAACACTGAATTCTAAAATACATAGATATATTTGCTTTAACCCAAAGAATTCCCTTTTTTCCCCAAGATTTAGAGTATATTCCAGAATATAAATACTTATAAGTGCAGACCTTTTTCCAGATGTAGCAGTCCTTTTTCGTAGTCCTTCAAGACTAACTGTAGGCCTTTACACCTCTCTATAGCAGGCATAACTGCTGTGAGTAGGTTCAGGCATGTCAGTATGCCCTTATTCTATATATACATTCAGTGCTCTTGCTTCTGTGCATGACCATGCTGAATATATGTAAAACATTTAAAAGTCATAGCTGGCATTTAAATCTTATGCAGACCGCATTAAAATATTAACCAGTTAAAAGTGAAAGGTGCAGTGGGCAGTAAAGCTCCTTAGCCAAACAGACCTGCTGACAGCACTTTATTCTGATCTGGATGAGTGGCCAGTATCGTCTCATTTTCTCCAGAAGAACCACTCGGCTGGCCGTGGCAGGAATAGTCACCTGTTGTGGGAAGACAAAGAGAAGCTCTAATAAGACCTTTCAAAAAATCAAGTGTATACATGTTGGTGAAGCCTTCAACCAGGGAGAAAGCGTAGCTACTCACCTGTAACAGGTGTTCTCCGGGGACAGCAGGAATCAGTCCTCACATATGGGTGACGTCGACGGAGCCCGCGCGGAGCAAATCCCCAGCATTCAAATAAAGCCTTTGGGAATTGCTACCACGCATGCGTGGTCCACTTCCCGACCAAGGGTGCCATCTTGCTCAGTCAAATGACATTTCAAACAGTAGAAAGAATCGTTCAGTCAAATGACATAGCTAAAAAGACGGCAAAACAAATGAAAAATAATTGGACTGCAACTCCAAGGGGAGGAGGGAGGGTTGTGAGGACTGATTCCTGCTGTCCCTGGAGAACACCTGTTACAGGTGAGTAACTGCTTTCTCCAGGAACAAGCAGGAAGTCAGTCCTCACGTATGGGACTCCCCAGATACAGGCTACCCTGAACCTATAGCTAAAAAAGGCTCCCTCATCGAGAGCAGCAAGCAGCTGCAATGAAAACTCTAACCAAGGAAGTAGCACTCCAGTAGCCTGAACAGAGAAGGGTCAGAGGGTACGAGTTGCCTAGATCCCAAAAAGGTTACGGAGTACAGCCTGGCCGAAGGCACTGTCCCATTGGGACTCCCTATCCAGGCAGTAAAGAGCTGCGAAGGTATGAACCGAAGACCACCAATGCTGTCCTGACCCTATTAGCTATAACACGGCCCTCCAACAGAAGCCTCGCTTTCTCATAAGTCCAGGCAATATAGTCCACCACCCATGTGGACAGCGTATGTTTGGCCACAGCCTCCCCCAGTTCACTGGGATCATAGGAAACGAAAAGCTGAGAGGCTTTCCGGTGACCCTGAGTATGCTGAATGTAGAAGGACAGGGCCTTCTTACAGTCCAGGGTATGGAGGACCACCTCTGCCCTACTGGCATGCAGACTGGGGAAGAAGGTAGGAAAAACCACCTCCTGATTGAGGTGGAACAAGGAGACCACTTTCGGAAGAAACTTGGGGGGGTGTGCGAAGCACCACCCTATTCTGGTAGAATCTGGTTATAAGGCCTCTCCGCCATGAGGGCTTGGAGCTCACTCACACTCCGGGCAGAAGTGAGTGCAACCAAGAAAACCACCTTCCAGAAGAGATAACGGAGGTGGCACGAGGCCAACGGTTTGAAGGGTGGCCAGGTGAGCTGCCCCAACACCAAATTGAGATCCCATTCGGTCACTGGAAGGCAGACCAGGGGCTTCGACAGGAGTAGGCCCTTTAGAAACTGGGACACCACTGGATGAACTGAGAGGGGCTTCCCGTCCACAGGGTAGTGGTTCGCCGCTAGAGCACTGAGATGCACTCTGACGGAGTTGGATTTGAGCCCCGTCTGGGAAAGGTGGAGAAGGTATTATAACACCACAACTACCGGGCAAGAGAAGAGGTCTACCTCTTGCCCAGTGCACCAAAGCGCAAATCTGCACCACTTAAAGGCGTACGCCTGTCTGGTAGACATTCTGCATGAAGCCAGTAAGATCTCCTCTGCGTCCTTTGGAAGGAGGAGTGGGGCGAGAGTCACCCTCTCAGCAGCCATGCCATCAGCGAAAGGGAGCTGAGGTTGGGATGCAAAAGAGAACCCCCTTCCTGGGAAAGGAGCTGCGGAATTGATCCCAAAGGAATGGGGGTCTCCACCGCTAGCTGCAGGAGAAGTGGGAACCACGGTTGCCTGGGCCACCGTGGGGCTATCAGGATGATTGAGGCTCTGTCTTGAAGGATTTTGAACAGTCTTGGCGATCAGAGGCATCGGAGGAAAAGCATACAGAAGACCCACCGACCATGAGAGTAGAAAAGCATCGGCTGCCACGCTGGCTGGGTGTGGCTGCCTTGAGAAGAAACGGGGCAACTGGTGATTGTCTGGGTTTGCAAACAGGTCCATCACTGGTTCCCCCCAGGTCTGGAAAAGTCTGCAGGCTACTACCCAGTCCAGCTGCCACTCATTCAGCTGGAGCATCCTGCTGAGCCTGTTGGCCAGCCAGATCCTGGCCCGGCAGGTATACTGCCCTGAGGAGAATCCCCTGCCGGACTGCATAAGAGCACAGATCTAGGGCTTTCTGGCAAAGAGTACGAGACCCTGTGCCCCCCTCCCCCCATTTGTTCACATAGAACATGGCAACTTGGTTGTCCATTTGCACTAGAACAGACCTGTGGCCCAGGCATTGCCTGAAAGCCTTCAGGGCGAGATGGACTGAACGCAACTCCAACAGGTCGATCTGTTGGGCATTCTCATCCTGGAACCAAAACCCCTGTGTGCGGTACCCCTGGCAATGGGCTCCCCAGCCCAGCAGGGAGGCATCTGTGGTGAGGACCGTCGAGAGGTGAGGGACCTGGAAGGGCATCCCTGCCTCCAGGTGATGGGGCGAGAGCCATCAGGTCAGGGACTGTACCAGGTGCCTGGTCACTGACCCTGTCCTGGAGATGTCCCGTGGCCTGGGACCACTGGTCCATGAGACACCACTGCACAGTTTGCATGTGGAGGCGGGCATCAGGAGTGACATGGACCGTGGAGGCCATGTGCCCGAGGAGGCGCAGCAGATGCCTTGCTGACATTGAGGAACGGTGCTTTATGTCCTCGGCTAGGGCCATGAGTCTGCTTGCCCTGTCTGCAGGCAGGAAGGCCTTTGACTGAAGGGTGTTGATCCTTTCCCAATAAATTTCAGCTCTTGTGCCGGGCAAAGGTTGGACTTGGGGTAGTTGATAACAAACTCCAAGTGTTGCAGCATCTGAGTGGTTCGAGTGGTGGCCTGCTGCAGCTCGGGGGCTGAAGTGCCCCTGATGAGCCAGTCATCGAGATAAGGGAAGACAAAGATCCCTTGAAACCTGAGAAAGGCGGCAACCACCGCCAGGCACTTTGTGAATACCCTGGGGGCCGAGGCAAGGCCAAAGGGGAGCACTCTGTATTGGTAATGATTGCCCCCTACCACAAAGCATAGGTAATTGCCTGTGGTTTGGGTGATTTAGGATGTGAGTGTAAGCATCCTTTAAGTCCAAGGAGCGCAGCCAGTCTCCCTGGCAGAGGTAAGGCAGCAATATTCTAAGGGAGAGCATCTTGAACTTCTCCCTCACCAGGAATGTGTTGAGGTTGCGCAGGTCGCGGATGGGCCATTGGCCCCCTGTCTTCTTTGGCACGAGGAAGTACCTGGAGTAGAACCCCTTGCCCTTAAGGTGGTGGGGCATCAGTTCCACCGCTTGATCCTCGCGAAGACCTGCCAACTCCTTCAGAAGAAGGTCCGGTGAAGGGGAGACCTGATAGGCTCTCCTGGAAAGTAGTGTGGAGGCATCCCTCCCTGACCACTTGTAATGCCCAAGAAACGGTGGTGATGGCTCCCCACCTGTGGGCATACAAGGCGAGCTGACCTCCTGTGGGCTGCCCAGCTCTGGCTGGAAGAGGGGCCATGCTGCAGGAGTCAAAATCCCCCACCAGGCTGGGCCGGAGCTGGAGCCAGGGGTTTGGGGGCCTTATGCTTACAGAGGCCATGCCCCTATGGGGCGCTAGGGAGGCCTGGTAAGGGGGGTAGTTTCAGTAAGCAGTGGACTTCCTTGGGTAAAAGGGCTTTTTACCCAAGCCATTCTTATGAGAAGAGGCAGAGGTCTTCTTAGAGAGCCGTGTCCTCGTCATGAACTCGGACTCCAGCTCTGCAGCCTAGTCGGTCATGTGCTTTCCAAAGGGGTTCTCCCCTTGGCATGGGACATCAACCAACTTGTCATGAACCCATTGCTCAAGATCGGACGACTGCAGCCAAGCTTGGAGGTGTGCACCGATGCCCACCGCAGCTACCCATGCCGCCGACTCGAACCTATCAGAGGCCGACCGAGAAATGAACTTGGAGCATTCACAGACAGATTTGGACAGGAAGCACTGCAAAGGTTCCTCGGAGAGACCAGCCGAGAACCTAGCGATTTCCTTCACCAGGTCTCTTAGGTACATGCCCATGTACAGTTGGTACGCCTGGATCCGAAAATTCAGCAATGCGCCCTGGAAACACTTCTTGCCGAGGGCATCCAAGGTGCAGGCCTCCCTACCGGGGGGCACCGAGAAGTGCATCTTCTGACTGTTCAGTCGACGCATGGCTGACTCCACAACCATGAGGTTGTGCGGCAGTTGTGCTTTTGGAAACCAGGGCTCCAGCGGACTCGATACATCGAGTCGAGCCGCTTGCTGATTACCGGTGTTGTCGCCGGAGCCTCCCACATGCGGAGTATAAGTCATTCCAGGATAGGAGGAATGGGCACCATGAGAGCTTCTCGAGGGGGAGCCACGTACTGGAGGATCTCGAGCTCGTCGGCTCGAGGATCCTCCTCGGACTCTGTCAGGAAAGCCAAAGCCTTGGACATATCCCACACAAAGTCCAGAAAGCCCATATTCGCCGGTGGGGACCTTCTCCGAGGTTCAGATACTGGGGAATCAGAGGGAACATCCCGATGACGCCAAGTGTCTGGGGACTCCTCATTCTCGGTCTCCCAAGCGGAGGCCTCCGAGGAGGACTCGTGGAGCTCCTCGGGCATCAAGGATCCCGGTGCCATCCACCCCAACGCCTGCAGGCTCGGCAGTGACAACCTCGGTCCCGACGAGCGGGAGGCCGAGTGCGACCTCGGCCGAGGATCGACTTGAGCCCGGAAGGTCTCGAGGATCGGCTCGGCCTCCGGGGCTGACTTTGACGTCAAGACCCCAGTGGTTGGGGCGGAGGAACCGGACGTGCCAGACATCAGCGCCTGCTGCTGTTCCATGAAGGCAGTAAAGCTGTGCTGCAAGGTCACCATCCTGGACACCAGTCCCAGAGGCTCCGCAGCCTCCTGCTCGGGCGCCAACATTCTCAGGCCCGCAGCCGGTTCCCACGGAAGGGAGTACTCAACTAGGACAGTATGTACTTGCCTAGGCCAATCTGCATCCGTATCCCTGCAAGGAACCTTGGCTGGGTGCTCCTTCACCGACGGCCTGGGCAGGCGCTCGGGGCTCCACAATTGGCCCCGAGAGGTGCCAGGCCATTTGGAACCGTCCAGAGATGCTGCTTTCAAGAGTTTTTTCCTTCTCTTCTGTTCCCTCGAGGGTGACCCCCTCTCTGAGGAACCCCGATGACACTCAGTTTCGGAGTGCTCCTCCCGAGTCGTGGAGGCTTCAGACGAGATAGCATAGTTACTCATCTGTAACAGGTGATCTCCGGGAACAGCAGGAATTTAGTCTTCACATATGGGTATCGTTGGTAACGACGGAGCCTACGTGGAAACTCTCCCCAGCGTCCAATAGGAACGCTTTTGGGAGCATCCCACAGCGCCTGCGTGCTGCCTTCCTGCCTTTCCCACTGTCCCTCTTCAGTTGAGTTTATAGCTGAGACAAAGGAGAGATGGAAAGAGAGAAAGAGAGAGATAGAGAGACAACTCCTAGGTGAGGTGGGTGGGTTGTGAAGACTAAAGTCCTGCTGTTCCCGGAGATCACCTGTTACAGGTGAGTAACTATGCTATCTCCAGGAACAAGCAGTAATGTAGTCTTTACATATGGGGACTCCCTAGCTGAAGATGCCAGGGAGATGGCCCCAGGAAGCTGCAACCCACTGTGAGATGGGCCATGCTTCCTCCCATGGATCTCTGGCATTCTACCAGGGATGGTGGGTATTTATTTATTTATTTAACAGTATTTCTATACCGCCTTATCTTACAATCAAAGCGGTTTAACAACAAAACATACAAAAGAGGTGAAGGTGTAATCAAGCAGTGAGGGTAAATTCGTAGATTGAGATTCTAATGTGTTGTGTGTTCGAAAAAATTGATCTATGTGCATTGTGCGCTATTATACAACATGAGCTATAATACAGTCTTCTAAATGATTGGTGATAAGGAACAACACAAGGCAAAATACATTATATGTCCGTGTGTCTGAGAGTAATAAATTGGTCATTCCTATTAAATGCATTAATTATGTAACTTGACCAAAGTGTTCTATAAACAGCGTTGTCTTCAGTTGTTTTCGAAAGTCCTTGAGGTCCAGTACTGCTCTCAGATCATTTGGGAGGGTGTTCCAAATTTTTGGCGCAGCGAGAGAGAGCGCTCTTTCAGTAGTGTCCTTGCGTGCTTTTCTAAAGTCATAAGAGGTGCTGACTCTATTAGATGTTCCTTTTCTTCTTGGTCGTGTGCTGGTATCAGTCTGAATGAGAGAGAACAAGCTGTTTGCTGAAGTGTGTTGCTTGATCTTAAATATGTATATAATAGTTTTATATTTGATGCGAGAAGATATTGGTAACCAGTGTAGCTCTTTCAAAATGGGTGTTATATGCACCTGACTTGACAATCCGAAAATTATGCGTGCAGCCGTGTTTTGAGCAAGCTGTAGAGGCTTGAGTGACTGTTTTGTTAGACCAAGGTATATAGGGTTGCAGAAGTCAAGTAAGGGGGTGATTAGCGCTTGACATACACTCCGGAAATGATCGGTTTCGAGGAGGGGTTTTAGTCTTCTAATAATTCTCATCCTGTAGCATGCATTTCTGATTGTCTTATTTATATGAGCTTTGAGATTCAGCTCATTGTCCAGGGTCACACCAAGATATTTTACTTCTGATTTTATTGGTATAATTGAGTTTTTTATCATGATGTCAGGTGGATGTGCGAAGTCAGTGTTATGAGTGATGAATAGAGCCTCAGTTTTGCTGAAATTAATTTCCAGGTTGTTGTTTTTACACCATGTGGACATTTGTGTGAGACAATTTATAATTTTAGAATAATCAGGGTTGTCAATTGAGATTGGTGTATATATCATAATATCATCTGCATAAATTGTATATTTAATGTTCTTCTTTGGGATGTTGCAAATTGGCTGGATGTATATGTTGAACAAAAGAGCTGAAAAGGCAGATCCCTGTGGAACCCCTTGGAGGACTTTTATGGGTAGGAGTTGAATTAAGTCTGAAAGAGATATTGAAGAACAGCCTGGCCAAACAAGGCATCCTGGCGGGAGTCCTTGTCTAAGCAGTAGTGGGCTATAAAGGTATGTTCCGAAGCCCAAGTGGCTGCTCGACAGATGTTGTTGATAGATACAGAGTGAAGGTTAGCCATAGAGGCTGCCATGGCTCTCACATTGTGAGCTGTGACATGGCCTTCAAGAGGAAGACCCTTACTCTCATAGGCAAAGGATATGCATTGTGCAATCCAGTTAGAGTTCTTTTGGAAACTGGAAGTCCCAAATGACTAGAATCAAAAGCAACAAAGAGTTGAGAAGACTTTCTATGTTGCTGTGTTCTTTGTAGGTAAAAAGCTAAAGCTCTTTTACAGTCCAAGGTATGAAGGTTTCTTTCTGCATTGGAGGCATGAGGCCTCGGAAAGGATACAGGAAGGTAAACCACTTGGCTTAAATGGAAAGGGGAAACTACCTTTGGCATAAAGTGTGGATGAGTCCTAAGAATGACCTTATCATGGTGAAATCTTGTATAAGGAGGATCAGCCACTAAAGCTTGCAATTCACTAATGCGGCGTGCGGAGGTGATTGCAATTAGGAAGATTACTTTCCAGGAAAGGAATTTCAGAGATGTAGTGGCTAAAGGCTCAAAGGGCGGTTTCATGAGCTGCCCGAGAACAAGATTCAAATCCCATGCCACTGGTGGTGGTCTGTTGGGAGGTTTTGTTTATAGAAGACCTCTCATAAATCTTGTTATAAGTGGATGAGAGGAAATAGGTTGTCCATTTAGAGGCTTGTAGGAAGCTGCAATAGCACTAAGATGGACTCTTACTGAATTGGTCTTAAGACCAGAATTTGATAAATGAAGGAGGTACTCCAGTACCGATTCCAGAGGTATCGCAAGGGGGTTAAGTCCCTTTTGAGAACACCATATGGTAAACCGTTTCCACTTAAAGGTGTATGATCGTCTTGTGGAAGGTTTTCTAGAAGCCTGTAGGATATCTTTTACCTGTTGAGAAAGGTTGAGATCCTGAAGGTCTAGGCTTTCAGCAACCAGACCCTGAGATGCAGGGACTGGGGATTCGGGTGCCATAGCGTCCCGTTCTCTTGGGAGAGAAGATCTGAAGCACACCCCAACTCCCGAGGTGCAGCTTGAGAGAGATGTAGAAGCAGAGGATACCACGTTTGACGTGGCCAACGTGGAGCTATGAGAATCATACGACCTCTGTCTCTCTGAAGCTTGAATAGTGTTTTGGGGATGAGGGGAATGGGTGGGAAGGCATAGAGGAAGTCTTGACCCCAGTGAAGGAGGAAGGCGTCTCTTGCCTGACAATCTCAAGCCGGAATTCTGGAACAGAACCAGGCAAGTTTGGCATTCAGTGGACTTGCAAAGAGGTCTATGTCTGGGGTTCCCCAGATGTGAAATATTTGGGCAACCTGGTCTGAGTGAAGAGACCATTCGTGTGGCAGCAGTACTCGACTGAGTTTGTCTGCCTAAAGGTTTTGAATGCCTGGAAGATATACCACGAGGAGGTGAATTTGATGATCTCTGGCGAGGGCCCATAGTCGTAAAGCTTCGTTGCATAATGACAGAGAGCCGGTTCCGCCCTGCTTGTTCATGTAGAACATGGCTACCTGATTGTCCGTCTGGACTAGGACTGTCTTGTAGCTGAGCTGGGCTTGGAATACTCGAAGAGCAAGGAAGATTGCTCTGAGTTCCAGGAGGTTTATGTGAAGACAAGCCTCCTGTGGAGTCCAGGTACCCTGGGTAGACAGATCGTGCAGGTGGGCCCCCCATCCCACCTGTGATGCATCTGTTGTTAGAGTGGCCTGGAATAGAGGTTGCTGGAAAGGAGACCCCACCAGAAGATTCTCCAGTGATTGCCACCATTGGAGGGACGAAACAAGACGTTGTGAGTTTGTTATTTTGTCCGACAGGTGACCTGTGTCCACTGAGTGGATAGGGTCCACTGGGCTGCTCGCATGTGGAGGCGAGCATAGGGAACCACATGTACAGTGGATGCCATATGTCCCAGTAGATGGAGCATTTCTCAAGCAGTCAGGTAAGTCTTCACTGCTGCTTGGGAAGCTAGCTGCACTATGCGCAGACAGCGGGGCTGTGGAAGGAAAGCCCTTGACTGTCTGGTATCTAGACGAGCTCCTATGAATTCTAGGGACTGAGTAGGAGTAAGATGGGATTTTGGGAGGTTTATGACCAATCCCAAATATTGAAGGATTCGCATTGTATGAGACAGAGCAGAGCTGGCTTCTGGAGCTGTGGGGGCTCGAATAAGCCAGTCGTCTAAGTAAGGGAAGATGAATATCCCTAGAGTTCACAGGAATGCAGCTATTACCGCCATGCATTTCGTGAATACTCTTGGTGCCAAAGCCAGACCAAAGGGAAGAACTTTGTATTGCAAGTGTTTTTCATGGAAAAGGAACTGCAGGAATTTCCTGTGATCTGGATGGATGAGAATATGAGTATATGCATCCCTTAGATCTAGAGAACAAAGCCAATACTGACTTTGAAGGTATGGCAGAAGAGTTCCTAGAAAGATCATTTTGAATTTCTCTCGGAACAGATATTTGTTCAATTCGCTGAGGTCTAAAATGGTCTGTGTCCTTCTGTCTTCTTTGGGATATGAAAATAGGGGGAATAGAACCCTGTACCCTGTTGTAGAATGGGTACTTCTATTGCTCCTTGAGTAAGGAGTGTTGTGACCTCCTGACCTAAGAGATTGTTGACAGGGATCTGAGAATTGAACTATCTTACGATTGTAGGAGGGGGCATGCTGTGAAAATAAAGCTTGTACCCCTCTCGTACAATGGACAGAGTCCAATTTTCTGCTGTTATTTGGCAGAAAATGTTGGCAAAATGACACAACCTGCCAGGGATGGCTAAGGGTTCTGGACCATTCAGAGGCAGGAAGGCTAAGTTCTCTAGGTAGGAGTCAAAGTCCCTGAGGAGGTTGAGCCTGTGGAGCTGGCTGAGCTCTCAGCCCTTTTGGCTTCTTTTGTTGTCTAGTTTGTTGCTGTTGTCCCTTTTGGGCAGCCTGAACTGGACCATGCCCCTGCTGGGCATAAGAAGGATAAAACTTCCTTTTTTTGCTGAAAAAGGCTTTTTTAAAGGCTTTCTTTTTGGCTGGGTTGGCTGTAGATTTTGACAATCTATCCAGGGTGATATTGTCAGCATCTATTTCATTAACCTTTTCCTGCCAATTCCCGACAAAGAGATTTGCTCCTGTGCAAGGGATATTTCCCAATTTATCTTGTACCCAAAGTTCCAAGTCGGATGCCTGAAGCCAGGCAATCCAACATGCACCAATGACAATAGCAGAAGTTCTGCTGATGCATTCCTAGCAGTCAAAGGATGGACGGTTTACAAACTTGGAAACATCCTGAGCATGTCTGACAAGAGTAAGAAAGTCTTGCCATTTATCATCAGGAAGAAGGGGGCTCATAAGCTCCAAGTCTCCTGTGACCTCTTTGAGGAACATTCCCATATATAGGATATAGGAGCTGATCCTGGCTGAGAGCATGGAAGCTTGGAAGCATCGATGCCCAAAGGCATTGAGAGTCCTGCATTCATGGCCTGGAGGATTGGAAGCATGCCTCTTTGCACTCTTTATCCTACGCATAGCCGATTACACTACCATTGAATGGTGTAGTAACTGAGTTTTTTGGAAGCCAGGACAAGGTAGAACTCGATACATTGTATCGAGCCTCCGAGAGTGAGGAGATGTGGTTAAAGGTGTTTCCCACATCCACAGCATAAGATCATGTAGGATCTGATGAATAGGCAGAGTAGCTGCTTCCTTGGGAGTCTTAGGGTATTGAAGGATTTCTAATTCTTGTGCCCTAGGTTCCTTTTCAGGAGTTACCGTGATTGCAAGGCCTTGAGCCACATCATGACTAAAATCCTGAAAGGACATGTCCTCTGGAGGAGACATCCTGTGTTGAGGAGAAAATGGTTCCTCCGGAAGAAGTACTCTGGTATCGGCAGAGTCATCAGAATCATCGGAATCGGAAGATTCGAAATATCTCCGATCCCAATGTTCGTGCAAAGCACGGTACCGGTATTGATCGAAGTCGGTATCGAGGTGTCTCGGTACCGATCTGTCGATGCCGGCGATAGACTCAAGACTCGGCATGGGGGGTATACCCACCGAGGCCGATGCTGTCGGTACCGGTGCCTGTTGAACCGTCTGTAGAGGTCTCAATGGTACCGAAGCCATGAGAAAAGCTGCCAGACTGCATTCGATAGCAAGAAACCTCTGATGCTTGGGTGTCGGTACCAGTAGAAGCGGCAGGAACCCCAGAGCATGGCACCAGTAGTTCTACCGAGGTGGAGGTCTCGAGGACATCTGGAGCCCCGTTAGTGCTTTGGAAGCCAAAGCCTCCCGCCAGGGCTGTTTCACCAGTGAAGTTTCCTCAAGGGCAACGCCAATGGCCTCTTGATGCCTAGAAGGAGATCTACCCTTTGAGGACTGGCTAGACTTTTCTTTATTTTATTTTCTTTCTTTCTTTATTTTTCTTATATACCGCGCTCTTCGATATCAGTGCGGTTTACATGGAACATAGGAGAGTTTTACAGTGGGGGGTTACACCGTAATTACATAGAACAGGTAACACAACTTGGATAACAGTAAACTATTTACATCTGAATGGCTAACAGAAAAAGTATTTACACGAGTATTTATCTTTTCTTTATTGTTATTGAGGATTTAATATACCGCTCTTACCGTAGGCAATAGAGCGGTTTACAAACAAATTATGAGTCTGCTGGGAAATAGAAAGGAATACCAAATAAAATAGACAGAAAAGTAAGAACAGAGACAGATAGAGAAATTTAGGGAACCAAGGCGGAGGAGAGACAGTAAGTATCAACGAGGGGGTGGAGAGAGGGGAGAAGTGGGGGAGGGAGGTCATAGGCGTTACAGAATAGGTGAGTTTTGAGCGTTGTTTTAAATGTTTTGTGGGAGGGCTCTAGGTGGAGGGCAAGGGGGAGCGAATTCCAGAGCCGGGGAACCAGAAAGAAAAAGGCAGAAGAGCATGTTGATTCAAGATGAGCTTGGGATGGGGAGGGGAGATATAAGCGATTAGCATGGATGGACCTAAGGAGACGATGAGGAGTGTGGAGGTGAATCATGTCTGCTAAATAAAGTGGGGAACCAGAGTGAATAGACTTGTGAACGAAAAGGAGAACTTTGTATTGAATTCTGTATGGGACTGGTAGCCAATGGAGATGAATCAAAATGGGGATGATATGGTCAAAACGTGTGGCACTGGTCAAAATACGGGCAGCGGTGTGATGAACAAGTTGTAATCTTTGTAATTGGGATTGGGGAAGGCTGGCAAGGGAGGCATTGCAATAATCTAAACATGATACTATTAATGACAAGAGGGTGGTCATGAACGGGACTGAGAGGAAAGGGCGGACCACACAAAGCTGTCTTAGAGTGAGAAAAGACCATCTCACCACCGAGGAGATGTGCTCTTTAAAGGACAGAGAAGAATCCAAGGTAACCCCAAGATAGCGCAGAGATGGAACAACTGGGATAGGAGCAGAAGAGAGGAGGGGAACAAGGGGGGGGGGGGGACTGGATTTCCAAAAGAAAACCAGATGGCCAAGGTTTTAGAAAGATTGATATGTAGAAAATTAGAAACTAGCCAGGATGCGACAGAAGCTAAACAGGAATTAAGAGGAGTGAGATCGGGGGTGGTAGAGTCTGTGTGATAGATAAGAAAGATATCATCAGCGCAGAAATAAGCTGAGACACTGTGCTGCTGAATTAAGAGTGCAAGAGGTGCTAAAAAGACGTTAACTAAGAGAGGGGCAAGGACGGAGCCTTGGGGTACCCCACAGAGAAGGGGGATGGAGGGAGAAGAAGAAGAATCAGAGAGGACAGAGAAGGATCTAGAAGAGAGAAAAGAATGAAACCACTGCAGAACAGAGCCAGAAAGCCCAGTATCGTGAAGGCGTGCAAGAAGGGTGCGGTGATCCACTAGGTCAAAAGCAGCGGATAGATCCAGAGAAATAGCAAAAGAGATGAGACCCCAGTCGTGTGATGCATGCAATTCATTAAGAAGGGAAAGGAGAATGGATTCAGTGCTGTGACCGGGACGAAAACCAGATTGCCGGGGATGGAGTGCAAGGGAGGCTTTAAGATGTGAGGGCAGTTGAGCAAAGACTAGTTTCTCTAGGACCTTGGATAGAAAAGGAAGATTCGAGATGGGACGCCAGTTAGCCAGGGAGGAAGGGTCAAGGGAGTCATTTTTCAGAATGGGACGGATAGTAGCATGCTTCCATATAGAGGGAAAGGTTCCAGAGGAAAGGCTAGAATTAAAGATGGACAAAATCAGAGGGGATAGGGCTAGAGAGGAATCGAGGAGCCATTGAGAGGGAATAGGGTCAGAGATACATGTGGTTTTCTGGAATGAGGAGTAGACCCTGGTCAGGTCTAGGCTAGATATGGGTTGAAAGGTGGACCAGCTGTGGGAGAGAGAAGGAATAAGAGGGGAGGGAGAGGGAAGAACTTCAGGGGGAGGAGAAAGGGGAGAGGGGCAAGAGGGGAAAAGAAGACAGAGGGAGCTAATTTTAGCAGCGAAGTGGGATGCAAGAAGTGCTGGATCGGGAATACTTGGGGAAGGAGCTGTGGAAGTGAGGGCGTGCGTAGCTGAAAGAGTGCGGAGAACCAAATAAAGTTGTCGGGATGAGTTAGATGAAGAAGAAATAAGATTGGAAAAGTAGTCAAGTTTTGCAGTATGCAGAAGAGAGCGATAGTGGGAGTGACAATACCGAAAGTGGGACTGGGTAGCAGGAGAGGGATGGGTGCGCCAATGATGCTGTGCCCTGCGGAGATAGGAACGATGCAGCAAGAGACCAGGGTGAAACCAGGGGTAATGGAGACGGGTGCGGTGAAGGGGAAGGGGCTGGGGAGAGGCAAGGAGGTTAAGGGCATCGGTGAGGGTGTTGTTCCAAAGTTGGACCTGAGCATCTACAGGGAGAAGATAGAAATCTGAGGAAAAGAGGGAATCTGAGGAGGGAAACTGGCTGAGAGTATTAGGGGTAATGCGACGGAAATGACGGGGTGGGGAGGGATTAGGAATCTGTGAGGAAGAGGGAGAGGGAGGATTTGGGAGGGGGGGGGAGAGAGGGATGTGGAGATTGAGAGAAATATGCAGAAATGATCAGACCAAGGAATAGGCAAAGAGGAAAAGGGGGATGAAATTAGGAAAGAGAGGGAATGTGAGAGTACAAGATCTAAAGAGTGACCAGCGGAGTGAGTGGGGAAATGAGCGTGTTGATGAAGAGAAAGATCGGAGAGAAGGGAGAGAAAAGCAAAGTCCCGGGTGGAGGAAGGGGAATCAACGTGGATATTGAAGTCCCCTAAAATGAGAATGTGCTGATGGAGAAGAGAGAGTTCCGAGAGGGTGGAGACAAGGGAATCCCAGCGGGGAGTGGATAAAGGGGGGGGGGGGCATACAGAAGAAGACAGTAAAGAGGAGGCGAAGCGGAACAAAGGCAAAGGAGGAGAGCTTCAGGATAGTGGAGAGAAGGGGAAGACACTTCCTGCAGAGCTAGGGAAGAGCGAAAGAGGACGGCAACCCCCCCCCCCCCCCCACTGCTCCTACCCCGGCGAGAGGTGGAAAAGGCTGAATAGCTGGGCGGTAGGCAATGGTTAAGGAAGGGTTCCTCTCCCTCCCTCAGCCAGGTCTCCGTCAGGAAGAGTAGATCGAGGACATGTTGGGAGACCAGATCATGGACCAAGGTTGTTTTAGAGCGAAGAGAGTGGCAGTTTAAGAGAGCTAATTGTAGAAGTAACAGGGAAGGCAAAGGAGAAGGGGAAGCAGAGGAAGAAGAGCAGGTAATAAGGTTGGAGAGGTTCCTTGCGGCAAGGCCTGGAGGGGCAGAAGGAGGGGGGGGGGCCTCCAGTGCCAAAGAACAGGGATAGAGGACATGATGGAAGGGACTTCTGGAATGACTAAGGTAGTTGCTAAAAGTAGTGAGCAGAGTAACAAACAAACACAGGATGGAAAGGGAAGTACACCCGGAGCGTAACGAGAGCAGCGACTGGAATAGACAGCCGTAAGGGAAGAGGAAGCAATAGTAAAGGCAGATCGTAAGGAAGTAAGCACAGAATAGTCGGGCTCTGGCCCCGGGCCCCCGAACTCGCCCCAAGGAGCTCGTCCAAAGGAGCAGGACCACTGCAGTGCGATCCGCCGCGCTACGTGAAAATAAATACTGTGGAGGCACCATGAGGTCATGCGGTCGCGTCAAATGCGGCCGCGTCACTTCCGGGTTGATCCGGTTCTACTGGGGAGGACCAGCAACAGCAGGAGGAGATTCGCCTATGAGAAAGGAGAAGACGTATCAGCAGGAAAGCTAAGCAAGCACAGGACAGCAAGGCAGGCAGAGAAAAAGGCACAGAAAAGGCACAGAAATCAGCAAACCACTGCTAACCAAAGACATATACATACAAATACATATACATACACAAGGTAATCAGAAGGGATATGTATGGCATACAGCACCAGTGGGCAGGTCTATGTCAGCAAGTAGGCAGGGCACAGATAGGTATAGCAGATATAGCAGCTAGCGATCCGCCGCGCTAGGTGAAAAGAAATACTGTGGAGGCACCTTGAGGTCACGCGGTCGCGTCAAACGCGGCTGTGTCACTTCCGGGTTGATCCAGTTCTACTGGGGAGGACCAGCAACAGCAGGAGGAGATTCACCTTGAGGTTTAGTTACCTAAGATCCATGAGAGGAAGATGAGGCTCTGGAAGACGTCAATGCAACGGACATTGCATCTGAGGCAAAAAGGGTACCGAGTTTTGCAGCTCTATTCTGCAGGCCCCTTTTAGTCATCTTCCTACAGGAGAGGCACTCCGATGGAGAATGGTCAAGGCCTAAACATTTAAGACATCAGTCATGGGTGTCGGTGACGGATATGGTACTGCCACACTTAGACAAGACCAATCAAGCAGGTACAAAAGAGACTGGCGAATGTTCAAGTCAGGTAAAACCCCTTTTATTAGCCCCTACGCGTTTCAGCTCAAAAGCCTTCTTCAGGGGGTCTTTAGCGGGAGCAAACCTTTAGTGTCTTGTAGTATACAAAGATCATGTTCATTGCAGCATTCAAAGTTCACTAGCAGTATATACAAGACACTAAAGGTTTGCTCCCTCTAAAGACCCCCTGAAGAAGGCTTTTGAGCCGAAATGCGTAGGGGCTAATAAAAGGGGTTTTAACCTGAACTGAACATTTGCCGGTCTCTTTTGTACCTGCTTGTTTGGTCTTGTTCGATAGTGTGCAGGTACTTACTGCTCTCATTGGTTGGCGACCGCCACACTTAGAGAATTTTTTAAAACAAGTAGCTGGTTTTTCCATTTTTAAGGAAAATAGCCCTAGTGCCCAAAATAGCGCCTAGCACTGAAGAAAAAAAGTTTCTGAAGAAAAATACCTCAGAAACTATATAATTTTTTAGAGAAAAGAAGAAAGAAGAACCGGCGATACCGGTAGGTGTCAAACGAAGGCAGACATGACCACAAAAAATAAAGAAGGAATTTTCTGCGGTGACAGGGTATGCGACCTGTCGGCTCCGCGGAAAACAAAGAACTGAAGAGGGACAGTGGGAAAGGTGGGAAGGCAGAACGCAGGCTCTGTGGGATGCTCCCAAAAGCGTTCCTACTGAATGCTTGGGAGCGGTCCCATGCGGGCTCCGTCGGTACCGACGGTACCCATATGTGAAGACTACATTCCTGCTTGTTCCTGGAGATCTTGGCTCTCGGAGGCATGGGAGAGTCAGGAAAAATCTTATGTTGTTGCTGGCGGCTCCGCCAGGTCTTCGAAGACATCTTTTTACATAGACCACAGACCGCCGGGTCATGGTCCAATCCGAGGCACCGGAGGCAGCAGTCATGTGTATCGGTGAGGGACATAATTTTCCCACACCGATCGCACTTTTTGAACCTGCTGGTAGCCATGGGGGGAAAAAGGACCCCAGCAAGGTCGAAGACCCTTCGGGCTGCCAGCGAGGGAAAAATGGGCGCGAAAATGCCCCCCCAAAAAAAATCAAAACTAGAGGAACCGACCCGATATCGAGGTACCAGTGTCGAACCGGTGGAAGTCAAAAGAGACAAAAAAAAAAATCAACTTTTCCCGGGACACTACAGACAATGTCTGATGGGCTCCACGGAAAAAAGGAGACTGAGCAAGATGGCACCTTGTGCGGGAAGTGGACCATGCATGCGTGGTAGCAATTCCCAAAGGCTTTCTTTGAAAGCTGGGGATTTGCTCCGCACAGGCTCCGTCGGCGTCAATGTCACCCATATGTGAGGATTGACTTCCTGCTTGTTCCTGGAGAAATGTTACTTTTAACATTTACAATTTACACATGCATTTTACAAAATCCTTGCATCCTCATATACTTTACCTGCTCTCAAGCAGGCATAATGACTGCACCTTCAATCAGGCATGATTTCTGCAGGATTTTGACCTTCTAAAGAAGGTGCCTTCCTGCCCTATTAGCTTAGGCTCCCCATTATAAAATTACCCCTAAGTGTACCGAGTCCATCTAGGTTACCCTGTGCTGATTCACATGATGACAGAATCAGTTCAGCAGTTCTTGCTCAGTGCATTTCAAAACAAAGACTCAACCACGAGCTCCAAAGAGCTGGCTAAAGGCGATAATCAGATGATGGCATTCAAAAGGCGGTTAATCAAATCTATTAAACCACACTGATGCCGAATAGCGTGGTATAAAAGAAACTGTAAATAAATAAATAAATAAAAATTAAACATCACAAAAAATTGCTAAGTCCTTGAACATTCCTCGGAGCACAGCAGGACAATGATTAAGTGGAAGGTGCATGCCTTCTCCAAACCCCTGCCTATATCAGGCTCTCTCTCCAAACTAGATGAAGAAGTGTGAAAGCCGTGTTAGTCTACTATAATGTAGCTAAATAATTTTTATTGGACTAACTTAATATTAGCTAGATTAGCTTTCAAAGGTAAAACTTTCTTCCACAAGTTAGGACTGTATTTTGTTATCTACATCTGTTGCTCATACTGTCCTAACATGAGGAAGGTGAAATTAGGACTTACCTGCTAATTGGCTTTCCTCGAGTTCCTTCCAATCAAGTCCTGACCTGTAGGTAATCACACCTCACCAGCAGCTTGGAGACTGAGCATGTCAATGCTGGATGACATCACCTCTCATAGGCATTTGCCACCTTACCAACCCCAGTACAACACTGACAAAGCAGACGCACATGAGCAATAACCAAGAAAAAACAATGCCATATCACTGACGTATGCAAACCCTAGCCACGGCACACTAACCTCCCCTGCCCAGTGAAGAACAAAAGAACCATCTGAAATGGTCAGGACAAGCAATCAAGACCACCTTATTATACTGAGAAGCGTCTTAGGAACCGCTTCCCTTTGGTTTCTGTTCGTTTCTCTATTCACACTGACAATGTGAACTGGAATATGACGGAGCCCACGGTCCAGTAGCACTGCAAGGAGTACTACTCTGCAGAAGGCCTTACCACCCAATCCGGACCAACACCAAGAGATTAATTTCTTATAACCTGGGATCGCCACAATGACAAATGGTATGGAAATTAGGAAGGGTCCAGAACTGAATTAGAGGGAATTCAAGGAAAGCCAATTATCAGGTAAGTCCTAATTTCATCTTCCTTATCATCCCTCCAGTCCAGTCCTGACCTGACCAGTGGGATGTACCATAGCAGTACTAACCCTGGGAGAGACCACGAGCCTGGCCTGAATCACTACCGCACCGAACCTCGCATCCTCTGCTGCCTACACGTCCAGGCAATAATGTTGCACAAAGGTATGTAAGGAGGACGATGTAACTGCCTTGCAGATGTACCCTGGTGGGACCAGACTAGTCTCCGCCCATGAGGCGGCTTGTACCCTGATGGAATGAGCTCACAACTCCTCAGGCAAGACTCGGCGTCGCATGAGGTAGACCATAGAGACAGCTTCCATCGCTTACCTGCAAACAGATGCCTTGGAGACCTCTTCCCCTTTGCGTGGTCCCCCAAAAAGCATAAACGTTCTGACTTTTGAAACGGAGCCATATGTTCGAGATAGCACTTAAGCACTTGGCGGACATCCAGATGGCAGAGCTGAAGGTCTTCTGCCACCGCTGACCTTTCTGAAAACACCAGCAATGATTGAGGTGGAAGGCAGAGACTACCTTAGGCAAAAAAGAGAGCACCAGCATTAAGACCACCACCTCCTTGGATACTGAGACGAACAATTCATGGCGCACTGGTTGGTCGGAACAGCCACCACAGCCCTTAAAGCCTGCAGATGGCAAAGAGTGTCCTGAAAAGCTCGAATCTTGTGAGGGGTCTTGCAAGGAGATCGGATGAAGGATTCCCAGAGGGGCTGTGCAAATTCAAGGGTGTACCCCTCTTGAATGATCTCCAAGACCCACTGATTGGTGGTAATGCAGGTCCAGGTGGAGTAAAAGTCCCGCAGTCGTCCCTCTCTGGGCATTAATCCCGCTGGGACTCCCCTCATCTCACTGCTGCTTCTTAGTTGTGGTCAAGGAAGAAGCATCGAACCGTTTGCCTGATCCTCGAAAACCCTGAAAAGGCTGTTCTCGGGTGAGAAAACCCCCTCTCTGATACGGCGCAAAACAAACTGAGTGAAACTTCCTAAAATCCTGAGACAGGGCTGGCACTGGTGCCGTGGACTGAACTGGCATTTGTTTATTCTTGGGCAACTGGCCACTCTTGGTCTCACCCAGGTCCTTCACCAACTTGTCCAGAGCCTCTCCAAACAAGGGCTTACCCTTGAAAGGAAGTTTATTCAAACGTAAATTCAAGGGGACATCTGCCAAATAATTGCAGAGCAACAAGTAGCATCGTGCCACCACCACTGAGACCATGCTCTTTGACAGATCCCTAAGATCATAAAAGGCATCCACCAAATATGCTGCTCAGGAATCCAACATGGCCACCTCTGGAGGTGCCGCCAAAGCCTCTTCTGCCATCTCCAAGATTCCTTGCACCTATTGTAAGCACATGTGGGTCACAAAGGCCCCACAGACGAATGCCTACAAGGACAGCACATTGATATCAAATGCCCACTTAAGCAAGGTCTCTAGGTCCCTTCCTAAAGAATTCAACTTGCGCAAAACGCTGCAGCTAGGATAATAATGAAAGCACACTCACATCAACATATAACCCCAATATTTGCATCCCTTCACTGGCTCCCAATTCAAAGCAGGATAGTATATAAAACTTTGATAACTTCATTTAAATCACTAAATGATTTGGCTCCAGTCACGCTAAGTAATTTAATCAGTAAAGAACATGCAAAATCTACTCAACGGAAAGGTCAATTAAACAAACTAAAATTTCCCATAGACTTCATAAAAGCAAACAAATTGACAAACAACAGAGCTTTCTCACATGCAGCCCCAACAACCTGGAACTCCCTCCCAGACGACCTAAGAACGATAACTGAGATCATTGAGTTTCGTAAAAAATTGAAAACCTATCTATTCACCTTACATTACAACAATATAGATCATCCTTCACTTGATTTGGATAAAGGCTAACCAGTATTGACCTTAGTTGACCACGATCTAAACAGACATCACATCCCAGCTGAAACTGTACTACCCCCAATGCTAAAGCCCTAAAAGCTGTATCTGTATATAATGTATATAGTTTTTACTGTTATGTTCTGCTCAAGCTTAACATTTGTTATTTACTTATAATATTCTTTGTTATTTGACGTTACATGTAAAACAAACGCTGCCTTGTTAATTAGTTGTTTATTGTGAACCGCAACTGATCTCAGGAAGATGCGGTATATAAATGTTTGTTAAATAAATAAATAAATAACCTCCAGTCCTGCACATCCTTGAGGGCCATACTGCCCTCTACTGGGATAGTGGTCTTCTTGGTGACCACCAAGACTGCTGCATCCACCTTGGAAGAGTGGAGGAGCTCCTTCTCCGAGTTTGGTAAGGGGTACAGCCTCACCATTGCGTGCGTACCTCTAAGAGTGACCTCAGACACCTCCCATTCATCCTGAATCATCTGCTTGATTACTCGATGGAGGGAGAACACCTTTAGTGTCTTCTGGACCACCTGGAACAAAGGGTTCTCCAGTAGCTTGTCCGCCAATGGCGCTTCCAACTTATTAAGGGCTCTAAGCGAATGGGTGATCAATGCCGACAACTCCTCCTGAAGGAAGACATGCACAATCCTAGCCTCGTCTCCCTGTGAGATCTCTTTTTCCTCCAGCTCGGCAGATTCCTCACTCATATTTGCCCCTGTCTACCCCTTCTCCACCGAGTAAAGGGACCCCATGTTTTTCTGAAGGTCCGTCTCTAAACATTTCTGGCTAGGACCGGGCTCGCCCTTGGTCCTCTGCCCCTGCCAGCTTTTGGAAAGCCTCCTCTTCCTGGTAGAGGGCCTCTGCGGGCTGTCCTTCCCTTGCTGTTTGATCCAAGAGGCCTTATGCATGAGTAAAACAAACTCAAGGGAAAACCACTGTGGACTAACTCTTCAGTTGCATCCTTGGGCGGGGAGGATCTGGAATACCTGACCCCCGTACTTTGCCACTCCAAAAGGGGTGGGGGGGGGGGAGTATCTGCTCTATCTGGAAAAGCTACCCGCGTGGCCTCCACCACATGTGAAGAGCACTCTTCCGACTGCTGAGAAGGACCCTTGGACACCCCCAGGGGTCCCCCTTTCCCAGCCTCATCTGTCTGAGTCCCTAGATGCTCCTCCACCAACCGGGACTCTGCCTTGCAGCAATGGCAAAAACCAGATGTCAAAACAGAGCTCTTCTGGGAGCCACAAGCCAAACACATGGCCTTAGTGGGCATACCACAGATGAAGACCACCCCTTCTGCAAGAGTCAATGTGCTTAGACAACCTCTGTGCCTGCTTCTTATTTCGTTCCTTTTTTTTTTTTCTTATCTTCTGAACAATGCAGCTCAGAGACAAGGGGAACCATCAAAAATCACACGGTGGGAAAAAAACCCGCGTCCGGGTCCGCCAAAATGTCTCTCCCTGAGAGAAGTGCCTATTACTAAGATGGTGCCTCTTCCCATGCTGCACGGCTCAGCCACCCCCGGCCCAGTTAAGTTGCTGTGCATGAGCCCCGACCACAGAGAGGCAGAAAAACAAGAAGATGACTGCTAACAGAAGACTTACAGGTTAGATACTGGATGCCGGGATCTCCGGACGCACGCTCTATCCTTTACCGGCATCATCGGGAGTCCCCTGCAGGGTGAGTGGCAGGCCTTGCACTGAGAGTGGATCCTCACCCTCTGACAGGTTTGGGATTCGTCGATTGCCCAAGATCACTGCCCTAGTCCTTCCAGAAGGCAGCTCTTGCTCCACTTTGCCTGCCTCGCTTCAGTAGCCCACCACTGATGTCTATCCTTTTTTTTTTTTTTAATTAAGGAATTGCTCAATCTAGGCAGAGCTGCTCTCCTGCCATAAAGAGGTAGTGCCCCCACAGAAAGGGAAGGAATAACCAATAAAGAAATAAAACGCAACTGCTCTGAGTTGTCCTTCAGTGAATCCACCCTGGGGAAACTGAGAATACTGGAGTTGGTAAGGTGGTGTCTATGAAATGTGATGTCATCAGCATCGACATGCTCAGTATCAGGGCCATATCGAGCCAGAATTGCTCCCTGTGCGACTTGCACATGGAGCGTGCCCCCCACACACACATACCTCCGGGGTTCTGTCCAGCCACTACCTGCTGTTGCCCTGCTACTGCCGCCCTCTGTTTTCTCTGTGGCGGCGGAGCCGGCAGCAGCAGCAGAGCAGACATAACAAAAATGTGTAAAAACCCCACAAAAACCAAACATGGAGGTCTTTCGATTCCACGCTTTAAACAGACCTGATCTCTCCCTGCTTTGGCATTATGTCAGAGGAGGGAGGGACCAGATCTGCAAAAAGACCCAGGAGGTTGGGGTTTATTTTAGGTCTGCTCAACTGCTGCCGGTGCTGCTCCCTCAGAGAGAACAAAAAGTGGCAGCACAGGGCAACAGCAGGCAGCTGAAATGTGCCCCCTAAGCCTCTGCGCCCTGTGCAGCTGCACCATTTGCACAGGGCTAGGTACGGCGCTGCTAGGTTTCCAAGCTGCTGGTGAGGTGTAACTTATTTATTTTATTTATTTATTTAGTTGTATTTATATCCCGCTTTTCACCGAGTCAAAGCGGTAACTACCCACAGGTCGGGGTTTGACTGGAGGGACGATAAGGAAGAAGGTTTTAACTTCGAATGCTAATCTACAACTGTATTAAGTTAGTCCAACAGAAAGGGTATCACGTTATTTTCCTTTTTGTTTCCCTTTTTGCTTAACTACTACACTGAATGACTGAGCAAGAGGCCAGTGGTAACCTTGAAAGAGCAACTGGCTTCCATGGCCAAGACTGGTCAAAAAAACATTCCAAACACTCCACAAATCTAGCCTGAATGGTAGGCTGGCAAAAAGGAAACCATTACTCAAAATCCACCTTGAAAATAGTTTGCAAAATGCAAAGCAACACTCAAGGGATTCTGCAGCCATAAAGGTTTTGAGGTGTGACAAAACTAAAATAGAAAGGGGCATAGTCAGTCATCACTGCTTTAATTTAAATGCAGATATTCAATGCCGGGGCCATATCTGGCCTTGGCGCTGAATATCTGGTTTGCTCGGATAGCCAATTAGCTATCCATCAGCAGCGATATCCAGTCGCTGGCCAGATAGCTAAACCAGATAAAGTTAGGGCAGCTTTTTTTGTCCTAACTTTAGCCAGTTAAGGTTAACTGCCCAGAGGCTGAATATCACTGTTGCCCAGTTAACTATAATTGCCATTCCCACTCTGCCACGGAATACCCCGACACTAGCTAGATAGCATTGGGGTGCTCAAACAGGGTAGGAGGGCTATTCAGCAGCACTAGATATTTGGTGCTCCTAAATATCCCACTGACCGTGGTTTAACTGTTTCAAATATGCTCCCCAAATCTTTTAGGTCTGAATACAAAAAATGTTTGGTGCAAATCCAATTTAGCAACCCAGAGAACCCAACTCTACTGTAAAGCATAATGGTCGCAGCATTAAGTTATGGGAATGTTTTTCGTCAGCAGGGACTGGGACATTTATCTGGACAGAACAGTCATTGACTAGAAAAATGAGAAAAGTCCTTGAACAAAACCCTCTGCCCTTTGCATGGCCGCAGAAACTAGGGCAGAAGTAGTTCACCTTTCAACATTTGTTCCCTATTTTACTGCAGGAAACTTTACTGTAAAATTTACTAAAAGTTAGTGAATCCTGTGGCAAATTGGGGTTTGCGTTGCTGCAGCTGGGAATCTCTTTGAATTCACAGCCGCAACACTGCCAAGACAGCGAGTCCCAAGTCAGGCCCACTATCTTCTAAAGAGCCAAGATGGCAATTGAAAATTCCTCCCCCTAACTTCCTGACCCTTAATAAAATAGTTATACACAGGGATTGATCAAAACACACTGGTTGTGTATTTCTTCCTATGTATGGTTCTCTGCTCAGTGATAGCATGTTGATTATATATTACGTACTGTTTTCAATTCTTTTTTGATGCTGGATGGACTGTCTCCCCCCATGACAACAATACGAGCTGGCATATAGTTGGAATCTTCACTGGCAATGAAGAGAATCAACTGCCTAGTGAGTGGAGGAAAGCAGAGTAGAGCAAGAGGAAAAGCACCAAAGAGAGACAATGGGATAAGGAAAAGAAAAGAGAGCGTCGCAGATGAAAAGATAAGACAGTGGCAGGGACAAGGAGGAGGAGAGAAAGGTGAGAAAGGTAGGGGTAAATGGGGAAAGGAAAAAGAGGGAAAAAAAGTAGAGTCAGAAATTGTTGCAAACTCATACTACACCAATGTCATTCTCTTAGCTTGTCGGTCAACAAGGACATTCTTCACCATCAGTTTTTCTTCTACTCATTCCCTACAATGGTCAGGACCTCTGGGTTACTAATAATCATGAACTGACGAGAAAGGTAACATGCAGCTGCTGTTACAGGTCTCATGACCCCGATCCACCGCCTAGTCATTTGAGTAAGTAGCCCAAGCCTGTTCATGGAGAAACAGTGGAAGCTACCTAAACAAAAACTTTTAAATTTGAAAATGTACTCGATTAAGTCTAGGCAGAGTGGAGGCATGCTGTGGTTCCAGTTAAGTAAGGCCTAAAGTTAACCAAGAAGTGATGTAATAAGCCATGTGCTGGTGCTATATGCTGAAGCTCAGGACACATTTCCTTAGCACAAGCATACATACACTGGATGCAGCAAACAAATCATACAAATAATTTGTGCTCAAGACTATGCATACATAGGAGAGCATAGCAATCACTATGGAAGCATACTTATACTGGGATAGCATTAGCAGCAGAATCTATATCTTACGTGGAATAGAGCATAGCAATCACTATGGAAGCATACTTATACTGGGATAGCATTAGCAGCAGAATCTATATCTTACGTGGAATAGAGCATAGCAATCACTATGGAAGCATACTTATACTGGGATAGCATTAGCAGCAGAATCTATATCTTACGTGGAATAGAGCATAGCAATCACTATGGAAGCATACTTATACTGGGATAGCATTAGCAGCAGAATCTATATCTTACGTGGAATAGAGCATAGCAATCACTATGGAAGCATACTTATACTGGGATAGCATTAGCAGCAGAATCTATATCTTACGTGGAATAGAGCATAGCAATCACTATGGAAGCATACTTATACTGGGATAGCATTAGCAGCAGAATCTATATCTTACGTGGAATAGAGCATAGCAATCACTATGGAAGCATACTTATACTGGGATAGCATTAGCAGCAGAATCTATATCTTACGTGGAATAGAGCATACCAATCACTATGGAAGCATACTTATACTGGGATAGCATTAGCAGCAGAATCTATATCTTACGTGGAATAGAGCATACCAATCACTATGGAAGCATACTTATACTGGGATAGCATTAGCAGCAGAATCTATATCTTACGTGGAATAGAGCATAGCAATCACTATGGAAGCATACTTATACTGGGATAGCATTAGCAGCAGAATCTATATCTTACGTGGAATAGAGCATAGCAATCACTATGGAAGCATACTTATACTGGGATAGCATTAGCAGCAGAATCTATATCTTACGTGGAATAGAGCATAGCAATCACTATGGAAGCATACTTATACTGGGATAGCATTAGCAGCAGAATCTATATCTTACGTGGAATAGAGCATAGCAATCACTATGGAAGCATACTTATACTGGGATAGCATTAGCAGCAGAATCTATATCTTACGTGGAATAGAGCATAGCAATCACTATGGAAGCATACTTATACTGGGATAGCATTAGCAGCAGAATCTATATCTTACGTGGAATAGAGCATAGCAATCACTATGGAAGCATACTTATACTGGGATAGCATTAGCAGCAGAATCTATATCTTACGTGGAATAGAGCATAGCAATCACTATGGAAGCATACTTATACTGGGATAGCATTAGCAGCAGAATCTATATCTTACGTGGAATAGAGCATAGCAATCACTATGGAAGCATACTTATACTGGGATAGCATTAGCAGCAGAATCTATATCTTACGTGGAATAGAGCATAGCAATCACTATGGAAGCATACTTATACTGGGATAGCATTAGCAGCAGAATCTATATCTTACGTGGAATAGAGCATACCAATCACTATGGAAGCATACTTATACTGGGATAGCATTAGCAGCAGAATCTATATCTTACATGGAATAGAGCATACCAATCACTATGGAAGCATACTTATACTGGGATAGCATTAGCAGCAGAATCTATATCTTACATGGAATAGAGCATAGCAATCACTATGGAAGCATACTTACACTGGGATAGCATTAGCAGCAGAATCTATATCTTACATGGAATAGAGCATACCAATCACTATGGAAGCATACTTGGTGCACTAACAGCAGAACTGATATTTACATGGGACAGATCGTGCCGATCACTATGGAAGAATACTTACACAGAGAGCATTAGCAGCAGAAACAATATATTACATGGAAGAGAGCATAGTGATCACTATGGAAACATACTTATACTGGGATAGCATTAGCAGCAGAATCTATATCTTACATGGAATAGAGCATACCAATCACTATGGAAGCATACTTACACTGGGAGAGCATTAGCAGCAGATCCAATATCTTACATAAGAAATGCCATACTAGGTCAGACCAAGGTCCATCAAGAGTAGTTACTCACCTGTAACAGGTGTTCTCCAGGAGCAGCAGGAATCAGTCCTCACATATGGGGTGACGTCGGCACCGACGGAGCCCCCGTGCGGAGCATTTCTCCAGCTTTCACAGAAAGCCTTTGGGAATGCAGCGTGCATGCGTAGTCCCCTTCCTGCCCAAGGGTGCCATCTTGCTCAGTCTGATGACATAGCTAAAAGACAGCAAAAAATCAAAATGAAGGATATGACTGCAACTCCAGGGGAGGAGGGAGGGTTGTGAGGACTGATTCCTGCTGCTCCTGGAGAACACCTGTTACAGGTGAGTAACTACTCTTTCTCCAGGACCAAGCATGAAGTCAGTCCTCACATATGGGACTCCCCAGCTCTAGACTACCGTGAACCCAAAGCTGAAAAATGGTTCCCCCTCAAGAGCCTCAGCATCCGTGATAAGAATATCCTCTGAGAACGCCCACGTACGGCAGCACAACACAAGGGCCGGAGGGTAGAAGTTGCCTAAATCTCAAAGAGATTACTGAGTACCGCCTGTCCAAAAGCACTGTCCCTTCAAGACTCCCTCTCGAGGCAGTAGTGGGCTGCAAAAGTCTGGCTTGAAGACCAAGTAACGGCCCGGCAGATGTCTGCCAACGGAACAGAGCGGAGATGAGCTACTGATGTGGCTTTCGCCCTGACACGGTGGGCCATGACTCGACCCTGCAAGGGGAGGTCGGCTGCCTTGTACGCCCAGGCGATACAATCTGCTACCCAAGTGGACAACGTACGCTTGGAGACAGGTAACCCCAATTTATTAGGGTCAAAGGAGACGAAAAGCTGAGTAGCTCTTCGATGCTCCCGCATACGTTCTATATAAAAGGACAACGCCCTCTTACAATTCAGGGTATGCAAGACTGTCTCAGCCCGGCTGGAATGCGGCCTGGGAAAGGACCACCTCCTGATTGAGGTGGAAAGAGGAGACCACCTTTGGGAGGAACTTGGGATGGGTCCGTAGAACCACCCTGTTCCTATAGAACCGTGTGTACGGTCTATCAGAAACCAGAGCTTGTAATTCACTCACACGTCTGGTCGAGGTAAGAGCTACCAGGAAGAGCGCTTTCCAAGAAATGAAGCGCAAATGGCAAGTAGCCATCGGCTCAAACGGTGGGCAAGTAAGTTGCTGCAAGACCACGTTCAAATCCCACTCGGTGGCCGGTGGATGAACCAGAGGCTTGAGAAGAAGCAGACCTCTGAGAAAGTGGGACACTAAGGGGTGAACCGACAGAGACTGTCCCTCCACTGGTGAGTGGTGCGCTGATAGAGCACTGAGGTGGACCCGAACAGACTTAGACTTAAGGCCTAGGTCAGACAGGTGAAGATGATACTGCAGGACTACTGGCACAAAGCAGGAGAAAGGATCTTCATTGCACTGAGCACACCATATTGTGAACCTACGCCACTTGAGGGCATAGGATTTTCTGGTGGACTGCCTCCTAGAGGCCAAAACCACCTCTTCAACTTCCTTAGGTAGAAGCAAAGGAGCTAGCACTATCCTTTCAGCAGCCAGGCCATCAGATTGAGGGACCTGAGATTGGGGTGTAGAAGGGAACCCTGATCTTGAGACAGGAGATCGGGTTGCAACCCCAGAGGGAAAGGAGTTTCCACCGCCAAATGTAGCAGAAGTGGAAACCATGGTTGCCTTGGCCATCTGGGGGCTACCAGAATCACTGAGGCCTTGCCCTGAAGAATCTTGAACAGAGTTCGGGCCACCAGGGGCGTGGGAGGAAATGCATACAGGAGGCCCGTAGACCAAGAGATCAGAAAAGCATCTGCTGCCATTCTCAGGGGATGCAGCTGTATGGAGCAAAACCTGGGCAGCTGGTGGTTCAGTGGACTTGCAAAAAGATCAATGGATGGAAGGCCCCATCGTAGAAAGATCTGCTGGACCACCAATGGATTCAACTGCCATTCGTGGGGCTGGAGAATCCTGTTTAGCTTGTCTGCTAAGAAGTTCTCCTGACCAGGTAGATAAACTGCTTTGAGAGACATGCCTTGCTTGACTGCAAAGGAGCAAAGGGCCTGCGCTTCCTGACATAGGAGTCTGGACCCCATGCCCCCTTGCTTGTTCACATAGAACATTGCTACCTGATTGTCTGTCTGAACTAAGACAGACTGGTGAGAGAGGGCATGAGAAAAAGTCTGTGGAGCCAAGCGGATTGCTCACAGCTCCAAAAGATTGATCTGCTGTGTGGTCTCCCGAGGAGACCAGAGGCCTTGAGTGCACGTGCCCTGGCAATGTGCACCCCAGCCCTTTAGGGAAGCATCGGTCATCAGCACCCTTGTGTGTGTTGGGGCCTGAAAAGGTACCCCCCTGAGAAGGTTTGGGAGATGTAGCCACCACTGCAAGGAGTCCATAAGTGGTTTGGACACCTTTACTCTGTCTCGGAGGTCGCCTGTTGCCTGTGTCCACTGAGCTCTGAGGCACCACTGAGCAGCCCGCATGTGCAGACGGGCATTCAGTGTCACATGTACCGTGGATGCCATATGGTCCAGGAGCCGCAGGAAGTGCCTGGCAGAGACCTGAGAATTGCTTTGGAACTGGTTGGCCAAGTCCATCATTCTGTGGGCCCTGTCCTCGGGCAAGTAAGCTCTTGCCTGCAAGGTGTCCAATCGTGCCCCTATAAACTCTAGGTTCTGTGAGGGGAGCAAAGTGGACTTTGCGTAGTTTATGACAATGTCCAGATTTTGAAGAAGAGAGACAGTGCGAAGAGTGGCTTGTTTGGCCTCCTGGATAGACTGGCCCCTGATGAGCCAGTCGTCCAGGTATGGGAAGACAAAAATTCCCTGATTCCTGAGATAGGCCGCCACCACCGCCAGGCATTTGGTGAAAACCCTGGGGGCGGAAGTTAGGCCAAAGGGAAGTACTCTGTACTGAAAATGGTTTCCTCCCACCACAAATCTGAGATATTGTCGGTGATCTGGATGAATGAAGATGTGAGTATAAGCATCCTTTAGGTCTAAGGAGCATAGCCAGTCTCCCTGCTGGAGGTAGGGCAGCAGTATCCCAAGGGTAAGGATCTTGAACTTTTCCCTCTCCAGAAACTTGTTTAGGTTTCGCAAATCTAGGATAGGCCGGAGGCCTCCTGTCCTTTTTGGTACCAGGAAGTACTTGGAGTAGAAGCCTTGCCCTTCCAGGTGGTGAGGCACCGATTCCACTGCCTGTTCCTTTAGAAGACTTGCCAACTCCTGAAGGAGGAGGTTTCTGTGCAGAGGGAGTCTTGGAGGCTCCCCTGGAAAGTAGGAGGGGGGTAGCTGGTGGAAGTGGAGCATGTAGCCCTTTTTATTTATTTATTTATTTATTTAACTGCATTTATATCCCGCTTTTCACCGGGTCAAAGCGGTGTAACATGTAACATAGGAGGGGGTAATTTTTTAGGGTGGGGCCATCACCAAGGTCAACAATTAATGATTTGGACTATGCTGAGGACCCAGGTATCCCCTGTAATGGCTGGCCACCTGTAGGCGTACAGGGTCAGTCAACCTCCTGTGCTGAGTGGAGCCAGCTGTGGAGAAGAGGCTATGCTGTGGGAGTCAAAACCCCTCTCCCTGCTGTGCAGGAGCCGGAGCTGGCGGCTTGGGGGTCTTCTGCCTATGGGGCCCATGCCCCTGCCCCTTGGCCTGCTGGCCCTGTTGGGGAGCTGGAGAGACATGATATTGAGAGTAAGATTTGTAGGCAGCACCCTTCCTCGGGAAAAAGAGCTTCTTTCCCGAGCCCTTCTTTTTCTGAGAAGGGGCAGAAGTCTTCCTGGACAGCCTTGTCCTGGTGAACATAGGAACATAAGATATGCCATACTGGGTCAGACCAAGGTCCATCAAGCCCAGTATCCTGTTTCCAACAGTGGCCAATCTAGGTCATACGTACCTAGCAGTTTCCCCAAAAGACACAGGTTCCACAATGCTTGTACTGGGTCAAGCATTGATATCCTGGGTCCCTTCTTAATAATGGTATATGGACCTTTCCTCCAGGAATTTATCCAAACCTTTTTTAAACCCAGCTACACTAACAGCCTTTTCTACATCCTCTGGAAACAAATTTCAGAGTTTGATTACACGTTGAGTGGAAAAATATTTTCTTTTATTAGTCTTAAATAGTTTACCCTGTAGCTTCATTAGAGTCTCAGTCTCGATTTCCACAGCCTTTTCAGTCATAGGCTTACCGAAAAGGTTGTCACCTCGGCAGGGGACATCGACCAACTTGTCCTGCACCCATGACTCCAGGTCTGATGACTGTAGCCAGGCCTGACAGCGTGCACTGATGCCAGCCACGGCTACCGGGCCGAAGCCTCGATGCCATCATAGGCTGCTCGAGAGATAAACTTCGAGCACACTCGGATCCCTGTTGACAAAGCCTTGAACCTCCGCAAAGGTTCCTCGGAGAGGCCAGCTGAGAACCCGGCAATTTCCTTTGCCAGGTCTCGTAGGTACATGCCCATGTACAGCTGGTAGGTCTGGACACGGCAAGATAGCATAGAGTCCTGGAAGCACTTTCTACTGAGGCCATCCAGGTTCCGGGCCTCCCGACCGGGGGGCACCGAGGAGTGCATCTTCTGACTCTTCAGGCAGTGCATGGCCGATTCCACAACCATGGAGTTGTGCGGTAGCTGCGCCTTTTAGAACCTAGGGCTCTTACGGACTCGATAAATGGAATCGACCAGTTTGCTAAGAACCGACACCGAGGCCAGTGCCTCCCACATACGGAAGAGCAGCCATTCCAGCATCGGAGGAACCGGTACAGTAAAGGCTTCCTTCAGAGGAAAGTCATACTGGAGGGCATCGAGCTCTTCGGCTCGAGGTTCCTCCTCGGCGTCCGCGGGGAAGGCCAAGGCTTTGGCCATGTCCCTCGCGAAGTCCGAGAACCGGGTATCCTCCAGGGGGGACCGTCTCCGACGCTCGGACTCCGATGAGTCCAAAGGGACGCACCGGGTCTGGAAAGTGTCCGGGGACTCTTCGTCCTCCGTCTCCCACGCCGACTCCTCCAAGGAGGAATCGAGCAGCTCCGGCCGTGTGGGCCTCGGTGCCACCCGACGCCAAGGGTATCGGCGTCGACGACCTCGGCTACGCACGGGAGGTCAAGGGGGACCGTGACCGAGGATCGACTCGAGACTTCATTGACTCGAGAATCGGCTCGGTCTCCGGGATCGACTTGGACGTCGAGGTCACGGTGGTTGGGGAAGATGCACCAATTAGACTGGTGATCAGCACCCGCTGCTGTTCCATGAAGGCAGCCAAGCTGCTCTCCAAGGCCGTCAACCTGAGTCCAAGCTCAGGAGACTCAGCAGCCCCCGACTCGGGCCCCGATGGCGTCGGGCCCGACGTCGGCTTCCCTGGAGGAGAGTCCACGAGGACAACTGCACTTACGTGACCCAGGGACTCTGGCTCCACACGAGGTAACTTGGACGGCCTCTCTGACTCCAAGAGCCCGAGGGGGTGGTGGTCAGGGCTACACGACCTGGCCCTCGAGGATCCAGGAGCCTCCACCGATGCCGCCCTCGCAAGCTTCTTCTTCCTTCTGTGCTCCCGGGAGGGAGACTCCCTCTCAGAGGAACCCCGACAGTGCTCGGGGTCAGACTTCCGAGATGTCGAGGCCTCTGATGAAGTCCGGGCCCGGCCAGATGCGGAGTCAGAGAAAATTCTCTCTTGTTGATGCTGACGGCTCTGAAGTGCCTTCGACGACATTTTGCCGCACAGGCCACAGGCCAGCGGGTCATGGTCGGGCCCGAGGCAACGGAGGCAGCAGTCATGTGTGTCGGTGAGAGACATAAGTTTCTTGCACCCATCACACTTTTTAAACCCGCTGGCAGCCATCGGGGGGAAAAAGGGCCCCTGCAAGGTCAAAAGACCGGGCTGCCAGTGAAAACACAAAAAGAGCACGAACGCTAGTCACGAAGGACAAAAACCGAAAATCAAAACGCCGGACTCGATACAGGTGTACCGAGCCCAGGCGGGAAAGGGAACCGGCGTCGAACCAAAACAGAAAAGCCACAAATAGCCAAAAAAATCTACTTTTCCCCAGGTGACACAAACTCACGTCTGTTGGGCTCCGCGGAAAAAGAAAGACTGAGCAAGATGGCAACTTGGGTGGGAAGGGGACCCGCGCATGCGCGCTGCATTCCCAAAGGCTTTCTTTGAAAGCTGGGGAAATGCTCCGCACGGGGGACCCATATGTGAGGACTGACTTCCTGCTTGGTCCTGGAGAAAGCCCAGTATCCAGTTTCCAACAGTGGCCAATCCAGGTCACAAGTACCTGGCATGTTCCCAAAAAGGCACACAGGTTCCACTATGCTCATCCCGGGGTAAACAGTGGATTTTTAAAAATAATTTATTTATTTATTTACTTTTATATACTGCACTTTTACAATCAGCATGGTTTACATGTTAACAACATAATACAATGAACAAGTATAACAGTACATATAACATTTACACAATAATAAATTAATAAATTAACAAGCTCATCTAACAATAGAACGTTTCCAACAGCTTACAATTAACATGGGACCTGGGTAGGTAACTATTTACAGGCTGAGAATAAGTATCAACGGAACATGGTTGAGTGCAGGCTGAGAGTCTGCGAAAGCAAGGGGGCATGAGTATCTACGGAACATGGTCAAATGCAATGTGGAAGAGATGTGTCTTAATTGCTTTGCGAAAGGTTGCCAGATTGGTGATGAGGCAGATGTGAAGGGGGAGAGAGTTCCAGAGCAATGGGGCAAAATATCAGAATGCTCTATTTCTGGTAAATTGAGAGCTTTTTCTCGCCATAGTTGGAATGATAAGTGTATTTGCCAAATTTGCTCTCCTAAATCTGTTTTCATGTGTCCATAGTAGGTTTTCCAGCGATGCAGCTGAGATCTGATGAAGGATTTTGAACGAGAGTAAGAAGGCTTTGTATTTAAGTTGACTGTTAATTGGTAACCAATGTAGGTGGATTAGGAGAGGTGAAACATGATCATATCTGGATGCTCCAAAGATTGTTCTGGCAGCAGTATTTAATGCCATTTGTAAAGGGTGGAATGCTTATGCTGGTAGGCCAAGAAGTATTACAGCTCACCAAGAATCAACGAGCATCTACACACACATACACTCACTGCTCAATGCACGCGCACACTAGACACAGGATTTTGTTGATTGTTTGCTGTGTAGACCGCCTTGATTGTAGGAAAAGGCGGTATAGAAATCCATTTAAATAAATAAATAAAATAAATAAATTACATTAGCATAGTCAAAGATTGGAGTGACCAGGGCTTGGAATATAGTGTGGAAGTCAGTAGGTTCTAATAATGGTCGGAGTTGGCGGAGTGACTTTATTTTGAGGTATACAGACTTAGTTATGTTTCTTATGTGGGTTTCCATATTTAGATGTTTGTCCAGGGTGACACCAAGATATCTAACCTCTTGATTTTACTTCAGGTCAGCATTCTTAACTTGTAGGTGGGATGGTGGAATGAAAGTCGTATCCTTTGTGATGAATAATACTTCTGTTTTTTTGTAGTTTACTTTCAGGTTGTTTGTGTCTAACCATGAAGATATTGCATTAAAGCAGTCTATGATTGGGATGAAGTTGGGATTATCTAGTGAGAATGGTGCATAAAGAAGCACATCATCTGCGTAAATGTGCTGGAGTATATTGAAGGATTGAATAACCGTATATAGAGGTTGCATATATATATTGAATAGTAGGGCTGAAAGTGACGATCCTTGAGGTACTCCTTGGGATTGATGAAATGTTGATGATTGCGTACCAATGCATACTTCTTGTTGTCGGTCAGAAAGATAAGAACGACACCACTCTAGTGCTGAACTTTGAATGCCTTTGAGTTGCAGCTGGGTAAGCAGGAGACTGTGTGCTACTGTGTCAAAGGCTGAGGTGATATCTAAGAAGATAAGGATGAAGCCTTGTTTTGTATTGCTCATGCCTTTAATCAGGTTATCAAAAAGGGAGGTAAGTAAAGTCTTGACTCCATGATGTTGGCGGAAGCCATGCTGCTGAGGATCAAGAGGAGCATAAGAGTCTATGTGGTCTTGGATTTGCTGTTGTGCTATTTTTTCAATTACTTTGGTCAGGAAGGGAAGACTCGAGATTGGGCGGTAGGAGCTCAATTCACTAGGGTCTAATTTGTGTTTTTTAGAAGAGGTTTTATGGTGGCTGTTTTCAGCTGTGTTGGTGCTGAACTCTTGGTGAAGGAGAGTTGAACGATTTTGGATATGAAATGACCGAGTTCGGCACAAGAGGATTTGATCCAGTGGGTTGGACATGGACATGGATCAGTAGGTGAGGTGGTGGTGGTGTTAAGTCCTTTTATTATGTTTTCAATTTGATCACTAGTATAAGGGTAGAACTCAGACAGTGTAGGTATATTTTCTTTATTTGGTGAAGGGATGTCTATGCTGGGCTTCACTGGAAGATTGGTGATGATCTTGTTTTTATTATTTAAGTATTCAGCAAACTCTTGAGGGTTAAGGCAGGTTATCTGTTCAGTGGGCCACATTATTCTTAGTAAGAGATTGGATTAGTCGAAAGAGTTGATGAGGTCTATTGAGGGATCTCATCAGGATTTTGGAGTGGTAGTCCTTCTTCCTTTCCATAACAGCAGCTTGGTGGACCTGTAAAGCATTCATGTAGTTATCTCTGTCAAGAGGATGTCTTGATTTATGCCAATTACGTTTGAGTTTCCTGAGTTTGTGTAGGGAATTTCTTAAGTCTGATGTAAACCAGATGGTTGAGTGTGGCCTCTTTGACATGGTAGACTCCTTGGTTATGGGGCGTAGAGCTGCCTGGCTCAGGATTGAATTCCAGGAGTTTATTATTATTATAAATCTTTTTATTAATTATTGAACATATAATAACATAAAAGCAGCTTACATGTTGAAACATTACAAACATATTAAAATATTGTAAGCAGAATACAAATTAAGACATAAAAATATAACCCAATTCTGTACTTATATCTTCTTACACAATTATACCCATTACCATCCTTCCCAATTCCCACCTTTATCTCCCTTCCCCCAAAACCACCCAACCCTTTATTCCTCCCAATTCCCACCATGTTCTCCCCTTCCCACTCCCACCCTTATTCCCAACCCATTCCAGTCTTAAATCCTAATTATGCCAACTTAATCACTTAGTTCAAAGTTATACCAAATTACACCGTTAAAATATCATTTCTTGCCCTGGCCGACAACTTTTCAAGATATGGAGACCATATCATCAAAAACTTTGCTCTTCTACGAACATGTTTCCTAGAGGCCTCTCCCTCCCATAAAACTAATTGATGCATTACATTCCTCCATTCCCAATATTCTGGACCACCAGAATCTCTCCATTTTCTAAGAATACAATGTTTTGCAAGCAGACAGCATTTCCTTATTAATAATCTACTCCCTGAAGAATAAAGTCCTTGTAAAGGAGCATCTAAAACAACAAAACCTGAGGTTAAAATCAAAGTTTGCCCTAAAATACTTATTAAAAATTTTTGAATCCTATCCCAAAATTTTTTTACACGTTTACATCCCCAGAACATATGCCCCAAATGTGCCCGCTCCAATCCGCACCATGGACAATTACCATGTTCAGCAAAACCTGCCTTCCAAGCTTTATAGGGAGATATATAAGCACGCTTTATTATTTTAAATTGCATATCACGCAACTTAGCTCCTATAATTATTTTTGGAATACTCCCAATACTTTTTTCCCAATCATATAAGTCAAGATTAATTCTAAGATCTCTTTCCCATTTCAAACTCAAATGACTATAACTCTGAACTTGTGATATGTTTCTCAATGCTTTACTATATTCTGCTATTGAAATACGTTCTTTATCTTTTATCATAAACCATTTATCTAATTTATCAAAATTTTCCCGTCTCAAACCTCCCACCACATCTTTTATCGAAATCAAATAATATTTTAAATGTAAATAAACATGAAAATGTCCCTGCGATAATCCATAGAGTTTTTTTAATTCATTAAAGGGTTTAAGAGCACCTTCATCATTTATTACTTGCCACAATTGTTTTAAACCTTTTCTCTCCCAATCCTTTAAAAAAGTAGATGTTATACCTTTTTGAAAGGCTAAATTGCCTTGCAAAGGCAAAAATCCAGAAATTTCACTTGAAATATCCAATTGTTCACAAAGTAACTTCCAACTCCAACGAACCCCTTGCCATAAAATATTATTTTTGAAATCTTTTGGTAGTTTTATATTTGTTACATGTAACACATATAAAAGTGAATATGGAGCTACTAACGCGGATTCAAAATCATAAGGTGTATATACTGATGTCCCTATTAACCAATCTCTTACATGACGAAACTGACAACCTAGATTATAATGTTCTATTTTTGGCAACCCTATACCACCCTGATTCCACGGCTCATATAATTGATCAATTTTTAATCTTGGTTTTTTCCCACTCCAAAGAAAATTTTGGAGTAAACTTTCCATTTTTCGAACATCTTTCCTTAGTAGTCGTAACGGAATAAGTTGCAAAACATATAAAATTTTTGGAAAAATCATCATCTTGTAAGCAGCCACTCTACCACCTAAAGATAAAGGCAATGGTGTCCAAAACTGCAATTTGTTTTGCATATCATGTAGAAGCATCTTAATATTTTGCCTATACAGATGATGGGGATCTTTAGGTAACCAAATCCCTAAATATTTAAATTTATTTTTAGCCCAGCGTAAAGGAAAATCTGTACCCCAATCATTTTGTAAATCTCCAATAATATCTAATGCTTCTGATTTAGCCATATTTAATTTAAAACCAGCTAACCGTCCATAACGTTCAATCACATCCATTAATTTTTTAAAAGAATTACGTGGTTCAGTTAACATAACTAATAAATCATCCGCGAAAGCAGACACCTTAAATATACAAGTCCCAACATTTACACCACGTATTTCATCACATGCATTAATCATTCTTAGCAAAGGGTCTAATGATAACACAAATAGCAGAGGAGACAATGGGCAACCTTGTCTCGTTCCTCGAGCTATATTAAAGCTATTCGTGACCAGCCCATTAACTCCCACAACAGCTTTCGGGTTCTCGTATAATCCTCTTATCCCTTGAATAAAACCATCTCCTATACCATAAGCCTTTAAAGTTTCAAACAAATAAGTCCACCCCACCCTATCGAAAGCTTTTTCAGCATCAAAACTAATTAATATTGAAGGACTAGCAAACTTCCTTACCCAGCTTAAAGCACCCAAAATTTTCCTTACATTTTTAGTAGGATAACGACCTTTAACAAATCCCATCTGACAATCATGTAACAAATCTGGGAGATATTCAGTTAAACGATTTGCCAATATCTTAGCAAACAATTTAAGATCATAGTTGATTAAAGATATAGGTCGATAAGACCCAACTTCTGTTACATCCTTCCCTGGTTTTGGTAAAACCACAATATGTGCTGTATTGCTATTATATCTAAACTTCCCTGTTTCCATCCATTTATTAAATAATTTCTCTAACACCGGTGAAACTTGTGTCTGTAACAATTTATAATATTCAACCCTAAAACCATCTATACCTGGTGCCTTACAATTTTTTGCATTATCTATTCCTCTTTTTACTTCATCTAATGTTATGGGAGACGCCAATTTACTCTGCTGATCCTGGGATAGATGTGGTAAATGTACCTCAGACAGGAAATGTCTAATGTCCACTATGGGAACATCTTCTTTCAAATATAGCTTATGATAAAATTTTAAAAAAATATTCCCTATTTCAGTAGCATCCTTGTGTATAACACCTTTCTCATCTTTTAATAACGGCACAAACCTCGATCTTTGATTACGAGCCAGACAACGAGCTAAAAGCTTCCCTGCCTTATCCCCAAATTGATACAAATGATACTTATAATAAAATAATGACTTTTTTGTTTTCTGATGAATTAATGTATTCAAAGTTGCCTGGGTAGTTAGCAGTTGTTCTTTATTAGCAATATTTGGCCTATTAGCTAAGATTTTACGTTCTTTACAAATTTGTTTTTCTAGCCTCAGAATCCTAGCAGCTAACATTCTTCTCCAGCGAGCCGTGTATGCAATAATTTCCCCCCTCATAACCGCATTTGAGGCCTCCCAAAATAGTTCTGGGTCACATTTATGAGCACGATTATGATAATCATAATCTTTCCAAATGACCTGTAAAAATTCTTTAAACTTAATATCATGGCATATATCAAGTGATAAACGCCAGAGACTATTTTTTTTACCTCCGGCTTGCCCCTCCTCCCAATCTACCCATATAAGAGCGTGATCAGAAATCTCATAGGGTCCTATTACCGCATCCTCAATCAATGGAAAAAATTCCTCAGAAACAAAGAGAGCATCCAAACGAGAGCTTGTGCCATGAGCTCTAGACAAGTGAGTGTAATCACGCTCCGTTGGATGAAGAGATCTCCATACATCTAAAAGTACATTTTTGATTGAAATTTCGTAAAAGTCTTGCGATATTGTGACGATTACTCCCACTACTCCCGGACACATCCATCTGTGGATCTAAAACCCCATTCCAATCACCTCCCAATATTTTAAAAGATTCCGGCAATGCATCAATTTCAGCCAGTAATCTTGCAAAAAAATTTGGATCAGGCACATTTGGGGCATATATACTCCCCACCAAAAGTTTTCTCCCTTTTAGATTTCCTTGAACCAAAATAAATCTTCCCTCAGGATCTGTAATTGTCCGCTCAATTTGAAAATTAAACCCTTGATGTAATTAATATTGCCACCCCACCTTTCCTCCCTAGAGCAGAGGCGCCATAAATTTGATCTATTCCTTTCTTTTTTAATCTAGACAAATCTCCTATAGTCTGATGTGTCTCTTGTAATAATACAATATCTCCTTTATGCCTTTTTACTGCTTGCAAAATTTTATTTCTTTTAAAAGGGCTTGCAAGACCGCAAACATTCCATGAAATTATTCTTATTCCCATAACAAGTTAAATAATAAAATATTAAAACAGAATTTTATCAAATAAAAACATGGAGAGTTCCCCCAGCCTAGAACCCCCCTTTTTTCAGGAGTTTATACAATCATTTAGATCCGATGAGGCGGATTCAAATTGAGGCAAGGTTTCATCTAGGAATTGTCCGCCAGGGTGCTCGGACAAATCTCCCCTGGGGTTAGGGTTGCCAACTGGCCGGTTTTCAGCCGGCCTGGCCGGTTTTTCCACGGCCAGGCCGGCTGCCGGCGCAGAGGCAAAACCGGCCCTTTAAAAGCCGGTTTTTTTGCTCTGGCCGCAAGATCGGGAGCGGCCTGAGCAAAAAAACCGGCTTTTCTTTCTCCGCTTCAGAGGGAGCCGGGGAAGCCCGCGCGAGGCCCCGGCTCCCTCTGAACAGCCACCAGCGTGAAGAGCCTTTACCTTCACGCTGGCGGCTGTTCCTGTGAAGCCGCGAATGCTGGGAAAGGTTAAAGGTTGCCCTTTAACCTTTCCCAGCATTCGCGGCTTCACAGGAACAGACGCCAGCGTGAAGGTAAAGGCTCTTCACGCTGGTGGCTGTTCAGAGGGAGCCGGGGCCTCGCGCGGGCTTCCCCGGCTCCCTCTGAAGCCTCAGACAGCCGCGATGCTGGTCCGGGGGGGGGGGGGGCAAGGACTGCAGGGGCTGGGTTGGGGGGGCCGGGACTGGAATAGGGCTAAGGGGGGGGGGACTTGGACTGGAAAAGGGCTAAGGGGGGGGGACTTGGACTGGAAAAAGGCTAAGGGGGGGGGGACTTGGACTTGGACTGGAAAAGGGCTAAGGGGGGGGACTTGGACTGGAAAAGGGCTAAGGGGGGGGGACTTGGACTGGAAAAGGGCTAAAGGGGGGGACTTGGACGGGAAAAGGGCTAAGGGGGGGGGGACTTGGACTGGAAAAGGGCTAAAGGGGGGGACTTGGACTGGAAAAGGGCTAAGGGGGGGGGACTTGGACTGTAAAAGGGCTAAGGGGGGGGGGACATGGACTGGAAATGGGTTGTGATGGGGGTGGAGGGGACCTGGACCAGAAAAGGGCTATGGGGGGGGGGAACTTGGACTGGAAATAGGCTGTGATGGGGGGGGGGGGACCTGGACTGTAAAAGGGTTATGGGGGTGGGGACATGGACTGGAAATGGGTTGTGATGGGGTGGAGGGGACCTGGACTGGAAAAGGGCTATGGGGGGGGGGAACTTGGACTGGAAATGGGCTATGGTGGAGGAAGGGGGATCTTGGACTGGAAATAGGCTGTGATTAGGGGGGCTAGGACTGCAAATGGGCTGTGATGGTGCGGGGGGACTCGGACTGCAAATGGGCTGTGATGGTGCGGGGGGACTCGGACTGCAAATGGGATGTGATGGTGGTGGGGCCTAGGACTGGAAATAGGCTGTGATGGGGGACTTGGACTGGAAATGGGCTGTGATTGGGGGGGGAGCTAGGACTGGAAATGGCCTGTGATGTGAGGGCTAGCACTGGAAATGGGCTGATGAAGAGCTGGAATAGGACTGGAAATGGGCTGATGTGGGGCATGGGAGAATGGGAGAATGGGACTAGAAGGGAGTGGATGCTGGGTGGGTCTAGAACTATAAGGGAACTGATTTGGGGGGAGGACTAGAATGGATGGGGAATGAGAATAGAGAGGGGAAAAAATATTTTGTGTGGAAGAAAAGTCTATGATGGGCCGGTATTGGGAGAGTAAGAGGGGCTTGAGAATGGAAGGGTGAAATTTAAACGGATGATAAAGGAATAAGGAAAGAATTGGGGGAAAGAGCAAAAGGGAAACAATCAGTATGTTAAAGCAGAAATAGAGAGAATGGAAAACATCTGAAAGAGAAGAAAGGACAAATGGATAGCTCGCAGAAGACACGAAGAAACCAGAAGAAAGTGACTGGAGCAATTGCAACTGAAAAATAAAACGCCCAAACAGAAGGTAGAAAAATACTTTTTATTTTGAATTTATTAACTGGAATATGTCTGGTCTGGGAAGTGTGTATTGCTAACATCTTTGCGTTTTTGTTTAGTGCAAGAGGAAATTACTTTATAGTTTTATTTCTCCAGTGTTGTACATTTCATGTTTGGATTTTGGGGTTCCCAGTTTAATTATTATCTGACCAAGGAAGTTAGCCTACACGTATCCTCGGTAATTTTTGTGGGTGGGGCTGGGGGCGGGGCAGGGGTGGGACTAGGGGCGGAGAATGGGTGGAGCATGGCGAGCCACAGGTGTCGGGTTTTTCTCGGTGAAAAAGTTGGCAACCCTACCTGGGGTGGATACAATAATCAATCAGGCGACACTGCTTATTCCATAATAAAATAATTTATTTGGGCAAAAACAAAAAGTAAGGAAGTTACAAGCAAAGCTATAAACAGTCTGCCTGATGCGGACAGCATTCTCTGGCTCTGAATAATAGTGAAAGAGAAGGCTGTCCTGCCCACACTCGGCCGTTACCTCTGTTATATACTCCTCTGCAGCAAATAGTTCCAGAACATTCTGCATATATTTGCAGACTCTGCCCTGGGACCCTCCCCATTATCAGGTTTCTGTCTTGAGGCCCTTCACTCAGTATCATATAACTAAATGTGCTGTGCTTCTTATCAGCTAGGCCGTTCCCTGCTGGGCTGCTCGGTCTGGGCTGCTCGGTCCCCGCCCTGCATCTTCTTCTTTGTTTCACTGTAGTTTCGCTTGGGTGATTTTCGCTTCAAGCACAAGTTAGAATCTTCAAGGCTTAGTTCTGCAAACTTTTTCATCAATCTTATATTAGGCTGGCATCTGCTCAATTCTGTAAGTCCATTCTCTGCACACCCCTGTTCAGAGTCTGGTATCCTACATGTTTCAGCAGGGATTATACATGTCAATCACAGCCCACATGCAGTTCTTCTGTGCCATTTAGAAGTTAGTCAGCTCTTTGGGATAGGATCATAACTTCCAACACCATTATCAAAGTAAGACAAATTAAGTAAGCCAAATTAGTCCTTAACCCCGTCCTTAACCCCTACAGAATGTATCTTTGCTGAATGGTTTGAAGCGACATTGTGGTGGTGAGGTAGTCTTTGTAGGAGAGTCTGGGTGGGAAGCAGGAATTTGGAATATAATGGTATTGTGATCTGACCAAGGGACTGGCAGGATTGAGAAATTAGGCCTATATAGGAGTGAAGGGGCAAAGAGTAGTTACTCACCTGTAACAGGTGTTCTCCAGGAGCAGAAGGAATCAGTCCTCACTTATGGGTGACATTGACGCCGATGGAGCCCCTATGCGGAGCATTTCCCAAGCTTTCTATGAAAGCCTTTGGGAATACTGCACGCATGCGCGGTCCCCTTCCCGCCTAAAGGTGCCATCTTGCTCAGTCAAATGACATAGCTAAAAAACAGCACACAAAGATGTAAGAAAATGAACTATGTACAACTGCAACTCCCAGGGGAGGAGGGAGGGTTGTGAGGACTGATTCCTGCTGCTCCTGGAGAACAACTGTTACAGGTGAGTAACTACTCTTTCTCCAGGACCAAGCAGGAAGTCAGTCCTCACTTATGGGACTCCCCAGCTTCAGGCTACCGGGGACCCAGAGCTGTAAAATGAGCTCCCTCTAGCTACAGCATCAGAGAAAGGATTTCACTGACCATACCTCCACCGGTAACCCAACCAGAGGGCTGGAGGGTTGGAGTTGCCTAAACCTCAAAGAGATTCCGAAGCACTGCCTGACCGAAAGCACTGTCCCTACGGGACTCCCTCTCCAGGCAGTAATGGGCCGCAAAAGTCTAGCTTGAGGACCAAGTTGCAGCCCTGCAGATGTCTGTCAACGGTACAGAGCGGAGATGAGCCACTGAGGCAGCCATTGCCCTGACACGGTGGGCCATGACCCGACCCTGCAAAGGAAGGTCAGCTGCCCTGTAAGCCCAGGTGATACAGTCAGCCACCCAGATGGACAAGGTACGCTTGGAGACAGGTAACCCCAAGTTATTAGGGTCAAAAGATACGAAGAGCTGAGTAGCCCTCCTATGCCCCTGCGTACATTCAAGGTAGAAGGATAAGGCCCTCCTACAGTCCAGGGTATGCAGGACTGTTTCAGCCCGGCTGGCATGGGGCTTAGGGAAGAACGTTGGAAGAACCACCTCCTGGTTGAGATGGAAAGAGGAGACAACCTTTGGGAGGAACTTAGGATGAGTCCTAAGGACTACCCTGTTCCTATAGAAGCGAGTGTATGGCCTGTCACAGACCAGGGCTTGAAGCTCACTCACTCGCCTGGCCGAGGTCAGGGCCACAAGGAATAGAGCCTTCCAAGAAAGGAAGCGGAGAGGACATGTAGCCATCGGCTCAAAAGGTGGGCGAGTCAGTTGCTGCAAGACCACATTCAACTCCCACTCAGGGGCCGGTGGATGGAGAGGAGGCTTGAGCAATAGCAAGCCTCTGAGAAATCTGGACACCAAGGGGGTGAACCGACAAAGAGTGTCCTTCCACCAGAGAGTGGTGAGCTGCCAGAGCAGAGAGGTGGACCCGAACAGAATTGGACTTAAGGCCCTGATTGGACAAGTGCAGCAGGTACTGAAGCACTACTGACACAGTGCAGGCGAAAGGATCTTCCTTGCATTGCTGACACAAGGAGAACCTTCTCCACTTCAGGGCATAAGTCTTCCTGGTGGATTGCTTTCTAGAGGCCAAGACCATCTCTTCCACTTCCTGAGGCAAACCCCAGGGAGCCAACACTACCCTTGCAGCCTCCAGGCCATCAAATTGAGAGATTTGAGATTGGGGTGCAGAAGGGAACCCTGATCCTGAGAGAGAAGATCGGGCTGCACCCCCAGAGATAGTGGTGTGTCCACTGCTAATTGAAGCAGAAGTGGAAACCAGGGCTGCCTCGGCCATCAGGGAGCTACCAGAAGTACCGAGGCCTTGTCCCTTAGAATCTTGAACAATGTTCGGGACACCAGAGGCGTGGGAGGAAACGCATATAGGAGGCCCTGGGACCAAGAAATCAGGAAAGCATCCGCTGCTAACCTCAGGGGGTGTGGTTGCCTGGAACAGAACCTGGGTAGCTGGTGATTCAGGGGACTGGCAAAGAGATCCATGGATGGAAGTCCCCATTTCAGGAAAATCTTTTGAAATCTGACTCTCTCACTCCGGACATCACCCCTCTTAACCGTTGTCTCTCTGCCGTTGCATCCTGGTTCTCATCTAACTTTCTTCACATAAACCCCTCTAAGTCTTTTGCTACCTGGTTCAGATTAGGGAGCCCCTCCCCCACATGTGCTCCCACTTTTTCTTCCCAATCTATTCCCTTAGTATCTTCTTTCCATTACTTAAGTGTGGTTCTTGATTCTTCCCTCTCCTTTAAGGAACATATTTCTTCAGTCGTCCAGCGGTCATTCTTTTCTCTTAAGCTGCTGCGGGCTGTTCACCCCTTTCTTTCCTCCCCTGCCTTGGCTACACTTCTACTCTCCTTAGTGATGTCCCGACTCGACTACTGCAACGTTGCTTTAGCAGGTCTCCCACAGTCCCAACTTTCCCGTCTCCAGCGTATTCAGAACACTGCGGTCCGCCTCTTAACTCATGCTTCCCGGTTTGAACATGTCACCCCTCTTCTTATGCAACAACATTGGTTACCAGTCTCATTCCGTATTCAGTATAAGATTCTTACCTTCGTTCACAGGGCACTCCACACAGGCATCCCCCTTTATCTTGTAGACCAGGTCCGCTTTCATACTCCTCACCGTTCACTCCGTTCTATCCAAGTCAATCGTATGTCCCTCCCCCCTCCCTTGCATGCTCACCTGGAAACCACTCGCTCTTCCTCTTTTTATTTCTTAGGCCCGAGATTCTGGAATTCGCTTCCCCTTTCCCTCCGATCCGAAACGTCATTCCAGCTTTTCAAAACAAAACTCAAGACCCACCTGTTTAGCCTGGCATTTGACTTTCCCCCATAGTCCCCACTCCGTTTCTTCTTTTCCTTGTTGTTGTGTTTTCATTGTCTTATTTCGTTTAACTGTTCCCTGTCATCTTTTTCTCCTCTTTACTGTTCTTAAATAATGGCGTTCCTTTCTGTTTCTGCAGCTATGTAATTTTATGATTTTATGATTGTAAACCACCCAGATGCCCATGGTGTTGGGTGGTATAACAAATTTTAAATAAACATAAACCACCAATGGGTACAGCTGCCACTCGTGGGGCTGCAGGATCCTGCTTAACCTGTCTGCCAGGAAGTTCTCTTGGCCAGGGAGATACACCGCTTTGAGGAACATGTTGTGCTTGAGCGCAAAGGAACACAGGGCCTGTGCCTCCTGACACAGGGGCCTGGACCCAGTGCCTCCCTGTTTGTTCACATAGAACATGGCCACTTGATTGTCCGTCTGGACCAGAACAGACTGGTGAGCCAAAGTGTGAGCAAAGGTCTTGAGGGCTAACCGGATAGCCCGAAGCTCTAGTAGGTTGATCTGTTGCGTGGCCTCCCATGGAAACCATAGGCCTTGAGTGCACCTGTCCAGACAATGCGCACCCCAGCCCTGCAAGGAGGCATCTGTCGTCACCACCACTGTGGGGACAGGCACCTGAAAAGGCATCCCCTGAAGCAAGTTGGGGGGTGTAGCCACCACTGCAGGGAATTCAGGAAGGGTTTGGATACCCTTACTTTGTCGGCTAGGCTCCCAGTGGCCTGCTTCCACTGAGTTCTGAGGCACCACTGTGCAGGCCTCATGTGTAGGCGAGCATTGGGGGTCACATGTACTGTCGATGCCATGTGGCCTAGGAGCTGTAGAGAGAGTTGGGCAGAAACCCTTGGCATGCTGAGAAACCGGGATGCCAACTCCATGAGTCTTTGCGCCCTGTCTGCTGGCAAGTAAGCCCTTGCTTGTAGAGAGTCCTGGCATGCCCCTATGAACTCTAGGTTCTGGGAGGGGAGCAAAGTGGACTTTGCGAAGTTTATGACAAAGCCTAGGTGTTGAAGGAGTGACACAGTTCAAAAGGTGGCCTGTCTGGCCTCCTGGTAAGTCTGACCCCTGATGAGCCAGTCGTCCAGATAGGGGAAGACAAAAACACCTTGAGTCCTCAAGTAGGCTGCCACCACAGCCAGGCACTTTGTAAAGACCCTTGGGGCGGAGGTTAGGCCAAAAGGTAGTACTCTGTACTGGTAATGGTTTCCTCCCACAATGAACCTGAGGTACTTCCTGTGGTCTCGATGAATAAGGATGTGAGTGTATGCATCCTTCAGATCTAAGGAGCACAGCCAATCTCCCTGCTGGAGGTAGGGCAGAAGTGTTCCAAGAGTAAGCATCTTGAACTTTTCCTTCTCCAAGAACTTGTTGAGGTTCCTGAGGTCTAGAATAGGCCTTAGGCCACCGGTTCTCTTTGGCACGAGGAAGTACCTGTAGTAGAAACTGAGCCCCTGCAGGTGAGGAGGTACAGGCTCCACCGCCTTGTCCAGAAGCAGACCTTGAAGTTCTTGAAGGAGGAGGTCTGTGTGTAGAGGAGGTCTTAGAGGCTCTCCTGGGAAGTAGACAGGGGGCAACTGCTGGAAATGGAGCATATAGCCTCTGTGGACTATGCTCAATACCCCAAGCATCTCCTGTAATGGGTGGCCACCTGTGGGCAAACAGGGCTAGACGACTTCCTGTGCAGGAATGGGGCAGCAGAGGTGGAAAGGCTATGCTGTGGAAGTCAAAAACCCCCTCTCTGCTGAGTAGGAGCAGGAGCCGGAGGTTTGGGGGTCTTCTGCCTACGGGGTCCATGTCCCTGCCCCTTGGCCTGCTGACCCTGCTGGGGAGCTGGGGAGGCCTGGTACTGAGGGAAAGGTTTGTAGGCAGGCACCTTTCTCGGGTAAAAGAGCTTTTTACCCGAGCCCTTCTTTTTGTGAGAAGGGGCAGACGTTTTTCTGGACAGCCTTGTCCTAGTAAGGTGCTCAGTTTCGAGCTCAGCTGCCTTCTTGGCCATGGGTTTGCCAAATAGGTTTTCACCTAGGCAAGGGACATCGACCAACCTGTCCTGTACCCAGGGCTCGAGGTCCGATGACTGCAACCATGCCTGGCGTCGGGCTCCGACGCCGGCTGCTGCTACACAAGCCGAAGCCTCGAAGCCATCGTAGGCCGCTCGGGACATAAACTTCGAGCAGTCCCGGATTCCTGAGGACAAAGTCTGGAACCTCTGCAAAGGCTCCCCGGAGAGGCCAGCAGAGAACCTGGCAATCTCTTTCGCCAGGTCTCGTAAGTACATGCCCATGTACAGCTGGTAGGACTGGACATGGCAAACAAGCATCGAGCCCTGGAAGCACTTTCTGCCGAAAGAATCCAGGTTCCGGGCCTCCCTACCAGGAGGCACCGCAGAGTGCATCTTCTGGCTCTTCAGACGATGCATGGCCGATTCCACCACCATGGAATGGTGCGGCAGCTGCGCCTTCTGGAATCCAGGGCTCTTATGGCGTCGATAGATGGAACCGACCCGCTTGCTCAAGACCGGCGCCGAGGCCGGTGCCTCCCACATCCGGAAGAGGAGCCGTTCCAGCATCGGAGGGACCGGCACAGTAAAGGCCTCCTTCGGAGGAGAGTCATACTGGAGGGCTTCGAGCTCCTCGGCTCGAGGCTCCTCCTCGGGGTCCGCGGGAATTGCCAATGCCTTGGCCATGTCCCTGACGAACTCTGAGAACCTGGTGTCCTCCGGTGGGGACCTACTCTGGGGCTCGGACTGCGGTGAGTCTGAAGGGATGCACCGAGTCCGAAAAGTATCGGGGGACTCCTCGTCCTCCATCTCCCACGCGGACTCAACCGAAGAGGAGTCGGGGGGCTCCGACCGCGCGGGCACTGGCGTCGACACCCTTGATTCCAAGCGGGAGGTCGAGGGTGACCGTGACCGAGGACGACCTCGAGCCTTCATGGTCTCGAGTATCGGCTCGGTCTCCGGGGTAGACTTCGACATCGATGTCCCGGTGGTCGAGGCAGATGCACCAGCGAGGCTAGCCATCAGTACCCACTGCTGATCCATGAAGGCAGACAGTCTGCACTCCAAGGCTGTCAGCCTGAGTCCAAGCTCAGGAGACTCAGCAGCCACCGACTCGGGCCCCGGCGGCGCCGGGCCTGACGTCGGCTCCCTCGGAGGAGAGTCCACGAGGACTACAGGACTTACATGCCTGATGGGCTCCAGCTCCATGCGAGGCATTTTGGACGGCTTCTCCTGTTCCAAGGGCCCGGGGCGGCGGTTGGGGGTCTTAGACCTGGCTCTCGAGGAACCAGGGACCTCTTCCAACGCCACCCTCACGAGCCGTTTCTTCCTCTTACGTTCCCGATCGGGGGACCCCCTGTCCGAGGAACCCCGGCGATGCTCGGGATCAGACTCCCGAGACGTCGAGGCCTCAGACGAGGTCCGGGCCCGGCCGGAGGCAGAGTCCGAGAAAATCCTCTCTTTCTGATGCTGACGGCTTCGAAGTGCCTTGGTGGACATTTTGCCACACGGGCCACAGATCTTAGGATCATGATCTGGGCCGAGGCACCGAAGGCAGCAGTCGTGTGTGTCGGTGAGAGACATCAGTTTCTTGCACCGATCACAGCTTTTGAAACCACTCGAAGCCATCGGGGAAATAAGGGCCTCCGCGAGGTCAAAGGATCGGCTTTCCAGGGAAAAGGCAAAAAAGGGCACGAACGCCAGCCACAAAGGGCAAAAACCGAAAAATAGAAGACGGGCTCGATACCGGTGTACCAAACCCAGCGGGAAGGCGGAGAAAAAGATGAAATAATCGCAGAAAAAAACCCCGTCAACTTTTCCAGGTGACACGGACAGACGTCCGATGGGCTCCACGGAAAAAGAAAGACTGAGCAAGATGGCACCTTTAGGCGGGAAGGGGACCGCGCATGCATGCAGTATTCCCAAAGGCTTTCTTAGAAAGCTGGGGAAATGCTCCACATGGGGGCTCCATTGGCGTCAATGTCACCCATAAGTGAGGACTGACTTCCTGCTTGGTCCTGGAGAAAGATTAGGTCCAAGGTATTACCTCTCGAATGCATAGGAGCATGTATTTGTTGCTCATATTTAAGCGCAGCCATTGTGTCCAGAAAGGCTGTAGAGTTTTTGCTTGATAAAGCTGGGAGATTGAAGTCTCCCATGATCCAGAGCGGTACTGAATTTGAAGAGTGATTACAGGCAACATCAAGGGGTATGGAGAGGTCATCTGTACAGTAGGATGTAGCCCGATAGAACAGTGCTATTGACAAATGAAGTGGTATTTAAAGGTGCGGAAGAATTGAAGGAAATATCGATACATCGGGAAGATGTATTACAACTATTAGATAAACTGAAGAGTAGCAAATCACCTGGGCTGGATGGTATACATCCAAGGGTGTTGAAAGAACTGAAATATGAAATTGCAGACCTGCTATTAGTAATCTGTGAACTATCATTAAAATCATCTCTAATACCTGAAGATTTGCGGATCGCCAATGTAACACCAATTTTTAAAAAGGGTTCGAGGGGTGATCCGGGAAACTACAGACCTGTGAGCCTGACGTCAGTACCGGGAAAAATTGTAGAAACCATCATAAAGAATAAAATTACTCAGCATGTAGAGATAGTCATGGCCTAATGGGAGACAGCCAACATGGCTTTAGACAAGGAAGATCTTGTTTTACTAATCTGTTATGTTTTTTTGAAAGTGTGAATAAACAGGTGGACTAAGGTGAGTCGGTTGATATAGTGTATCTGGACTTTCAGAAAGCCTTTGACAAGGTCCCTCATCAGAGACTTTTGGCAAAACTAAAGAGTCATGGGATAGGAGGCAGTGTACTACTGTGGATCAGGAACTGGTTAAAAGATAGAAAGCAGAGGGTTGGACTAAATGGCCAATTTTCCCAGTGGAGAAAGGTGAATAGTGGTGTACCCCAGGGATCTGTGCTGGGTCCGCTGCTTTTTGACATATTCATAAATGACCTGGAAAGTGGAATAACGAGTGAGGTTATCAAATTTGCAGATGACACAAAACTATTTACAGTTGTTAAAACCCAAGAGGATTGTGGAAAATTGCAAGAGGATCTTGATAAATTGGAAGACTGGGCATCAAAATGGCAGATGAAATTTAATGTGGACAAGTGCAAAGTTATGCACCTAGGGAAGAACAACCCAAACTATGGTTACACAATGCAAGGTTCCACATTAGGAACCACCACCCAGGAAAAAGATTTAGGCGTCATTGTGGATAACATGTTAAAACCCTCGGCCCAGTGTGCAGCGGCAGCCAAGAGAGCAAATAGAATGCTAGGTATCATAAGGAAAGGAATGGAAAATAAAACAAAAGATATTATAATGCCTCTATACCGTTCCATGGTGAGACCGCACCTTGAATATTGTGTGCAATTCTGGTCACCCTATCTTAAAAAGGATATAGCGTTATTAGAAAAGGTTCAGAGAAGAGCCACCAAAATGGTAAAGGGGATGGAAGGATACAACTATAAAGAAAGGCTAAAAAGGTTAGGGCTCTTTAACCTGGAAAAGAGACAGCTGAGGGGAGATATGATAGAAGTCTATAAATTAATGAACGGAGTGGAACAGGTAAACATAGATCGACTGTTTACGTTATCAGAATATAGGAAGACTAGGGGACATGCAATTAAGCTACAGGGTAAACTATTTAAGACTAATAAAAGAAAATATTTTTTCACTCAACGTGTAATCAAACTCTGGAATTTGTTACCGGAGGATGTAGTAAAGGCTGTTAGTGTAGCTGGGTTTAAAAAAGGTTTGGACAAGTTCCTGGAGGAAAGGTCCATAAACCATTATTAAAAAGGATCCAGGATATCAATGCTTGACCTAGTACAAGCATTGCAGAACCTGTGTCTTTTGGGGAAACTGCTAGGTACGTATGACCTAGATTGGCCACTGCTGGAAACAGGATACTGGGCTTGATGGACCTTGGTCTGACCCAGTATGGCATATCTTATGTTCTTATGTTCTAAATACTTATCTGAAATAATGATAGAGTCCAGGTTAGATGTATTGTGTGAGTTTATGAATTTAAATTGCAGGTTAGATCTAGCTAATATTAAGGTACCTCCTCCTCTTCTGTTGGGTCTTGGACAGTTGTATAGATCATAGTTTGGGAGCTTTAGTTGATTGGAGATAACTGCGTCTGTGTCTTTGAGCCACAATTCTGTAATGAGGATAAGGTCAAGTTTATGATTATCTACATAATCGCTAATAATAGGCCATTTATTCCAGATAGATCTTGCATTTATCAGCATATATTTCAGGGCTTTATCTTCTGTAGACTTTCTTGTAAGAATTTTTCCAGAGGGATGGCATAAGATATGAATGAGGTAATTATGCCTAGGCTGCCGTGGTGGTCTCATTGAGTTAAAAACATTTTCTTGATTATTACGGCCACGGCCATGGATTGTGGAAATTAGTCCATGATGGTAGGACAAGGTTTCAGAAGATATGAAGGATAGTGCCAGGCAGAAAATCACAACACCCTGGGTAAGCAGGTCATACATTGTGCTATTAGGATAGAGTTTCGTTATGGGGAGAGAACAGTGTAGTGGCAGTTCATGATATCTATGAGCCGGGAATATTGTAACTTAACAATATCATATAGAGGTAAGGATAAATGTGAATAATCAGACCTTTATAGGTATATACTGTCATGTAGAGGATCCTTCTGAGGATATGGAACTGGGTGAAGCTGAAGAGATCGTGTCAGAAACTGACAGCCAGGCAGAGCATATGGCCCAGGGTTGCCATGGACAACAAACAGAGTGAGTCACAAGGGGAGAAGACACGCCCAAACTGCAACGTAGCCCCAAGCTCAGGGATTAAGGAGAAGCACCTGGGTGGGGGAGAGGCGCAGTTAAGCCCTAGGTTACAGGGATATAAAAAGTACTCACCAGAAGAGAGCTGGAGGTCCAGAGAGGGAACCGGAGGGAGAACCGGAGGGAGAACCAGTTGGAGGAGGAGACCAGAAGAGAGTTTCCAAACGGAGAGCTTCAGGTCCAGAGAGGGAGAGACGTGCTGGCCAGAGGACATTTGTATGACTGAGAGAAAAGAAATGTTAAAAGGCAGGAAAACACAGCCGGTGTGTGAAAGCCTTGCTGACCCAGCTGTGCTAAGAAATCCCTCTGTGAAGAAGCCAAAAGGTAGGCTGTATAAACCGTGTAGAAGGGAAACTGGGTTTGAAAGTTTTCCTTGTGACTGCCAAGATTTGCTGGACTCTCCCTTTGCTAAATCCCATATATATGGTAATGCTCCACCCTGCTCTGTAGCACCCGGTGAAGAGAAGTCTCGGGGAAGTAGAGAGAGACTGCATTTTGAAGTACCGTATAATTATCCACAAACTTACTTGTCTGAAAGTGACTGTGAGGAAATGCAGACAGAGTTTGTTAATGAATAGACATCAGATGAGCAGATGGATTGCACGCTGTCCTTAGCAGATCACGTCATATCACTTTGCTAAACTAGCTGTTAAAAAGGCTGTTAGAACAGCAGTGGAAAAAGCAAGAGTGTTTGCCTTTGTTTGAAAAGGGACTGCTGCAGTTAAGTTTGTTTTGAACACCGTATGTGAAAGCTGAAAACCACAGAAGCTGTTTTTGTTCCTGAATTGTTTTTCTTTGTACCAGAAGTATGGTCATTTTTGTCCTTAATTTCATTTGCAATGAATCCACCCGGAAGGGGAAATAAAACCTTGTCATTTTTGCCTAACCCACTCGACTACAATTATTCCTTGGCTTAGAGAGTAAGAGGGACTACAACACCCAGAAGGCAGTGCAGGGCCAACTGCACTACCCTGCTCCTTAAGTTTTGGATAGCCCAGGCTGACCCACCCTACATGCTCCTGGCTCTAGGGGGGTTACTTGTGACAAGTTGGTGTAGTTTTTCAGATTTTTTTTGCTTGAAAAAATAAGGACATTAAAAGAAACATCAGGAAACACCAGTTCATAAGTGGAGAAAAACTGCTATCCTGTGTGCGGTAGGACAGTCAGAGTTTCGCTGGCAGACCGGCCAGGAGGACCAGGACACCTTTCTCAATGCCTGAGTCTACACAGTGCCAAGGTAAAAGTAGCTGGGCACAGGTGTAGGCGGATACAGTGAGTGAGAAAGGGGAACTACTGTCCTGCAGCTAAATAGACAGGGTTTAAAAAAAGAAAACCATAGTGCCGCACTTGGTGGGCCTTTTTCTTTTTCTGTCTTTGCAGGTACCGTAGACACCAGGATGGATCCCCAGGACGTAATGCACTGGATGTCGGTCCAATGGGAGAAACAAATGGAGCTGGCGCGTCATACACAGGAGCAGAGTGCTGCAGCAATGAAGGCGCAGCAGAAGCCGCTTATTGAGCTGCTGGAGGCTTTGCTCAAGAAGCCACAGGACGCTGAAGGAACTATTCCCTCGATGGTCAAGGGGGTAGGTCTACAGGATTGTAGGGCACTTGCATTTGGACAGTTAACCGCTCATGATAATGTTGATGATTTTATAGAGGCCTTTGAGCGAATTGCAGAAGCTGTTAAATGGCCTGTAGAACAGTGGGCTGTGAGATTTGCCATGTCACTCACAGGAGAGGCTCTGGCAGCTTATAAGACAATGCCTGCTGCACTAGCATCAGATTATATTGAGGTAAAGAAAGCTGTGAAAGACAGGCTGGGGTTAACACCAATGTACTACAAACGTATGTTTAGGGAGGCTAGGCTGAAGCCTAGGGAGACTCCCAAAGCTTTATTTCAAAGGCTGAAGGGATTGGCCTGGAAATGGCTTGCTCCAGAGAGGAGGACTCTCGAGTCGGTGGTTGATACCATAGTCCTGGAGCAATTCATGCAAGCCGTACCTCCAGAAGTTAAGGCTTTTCTAACACTCCAAAGTTGCCAGACCACTGAGGAAGCAGCCAACCTCACTGAGCGTTACTTTGAGGCTGAGATGGCTGGCACCTCAAGAGCAGGTGTTTTAAAGGTGGCTGGTTCTGCTAATTTTGGGAAAGCAGAAAAGAACCTAAAGGTTAAAATATCCAATGAAAATGTTGTTGTACCTGTATGTAAAGGAAAATGTTATAGCTGTGGCAAGGCAGGACATTTTCGCAGAGATTGTATGGAACGAACAGTCCTTGTATCTGGGGGTGAAAAGCGGATACAAGAAGGATTCCTATTGAGAGTACAAGTAGAGGGCATTGAAGCTCTGGCACTGCTTGACTCGGGTGCTGACCAGAGCATGGTCTCACGCAAGCTCTGGCAGACCATTGAAGCCCGCCTGCAATCAGCACCGAGTCAAGCAGAAGGGCGAGTAAAAATACGATGTGTGCATGGGGCATCTTCATATTATCCCCTATATAGGTTGTCTGTGAAAGGGCTGGGAACCGAAAGGCAGGTGCTGGTAGCCATAGTTCCACGGCTCCCGTATGACATCGTCCTAGGACGAGATTGGCCCCCATTCTGCAAAGAGATGGAGAGGGGTCTAAACGAAAAAACAGGCCTAGTACCTACCCAGTCCCAGGCAGGAACCTTAGGAGTAGGGATAGAGGCCCTAGCAGCGAAGGTCCCTAGTCCCCTATTTGAAAAGCCACGCAATATTAGATCCCAATTGAAGCCACAGGTAGGGGATGTGCCCTCAGTAAAGCAGAAGTTTGTCCTACAATTCTGCAAGGTCTCGGCCCAGGCCCAAAGCCCGCAGAGAGCCACATCCGCCGCTGCCGGCTACGAACTGTTTAGCGCCAAAGACGGAATAGTTCCAAAAGGGGGTAAAGCGTTAATAGATACAGGTATAAAAGTAAAAATCCCAGAAGGGTGTTATGGACGCATAGCACCACGATCCGGTTTAGCGGTCATGTACTTCCTTGATGTTGGGGTAGGGGTTATAGACCCCGACTACAGAGGCATAGTAAAGGTCTTGCTTTTTAATTTTGGTGGGGAAGATTTTAAAGTTAAGACAGGCGACCGGATCGCTCAGCTTATTTGTGAGCGTGTGGGATTCCCTACAGTAGAAGAGGTACCCTCGCTGGCCCCCACAACTCGGGGAGCAAGCGGTTTTGGATCTACTGGGCTAGGGGAAGTAAAGAACATGACAGCTTTGGCTGAGAAGAGGGAGGAGGACCTAGGCCCACAGCCGGCTGACTGGAAAGAAAATCCAGAGCCCCGAATAGGCACAGATTTGTCACCACAACAGCGTCAGGAGCTGGCTCGGGTATTGGCAAAATTTTCGGACATTTTAACAACCATGCCAGGCGAAACCCATATGGTGGCACATGAAATTGTTACCACGCCGGGGCAGATAGTTAGGCAACGGCCGTATCGGTTGCCCGAGGCCAAAAAGAGAGAGGTGGTAGCCCAAGTGAAAGAAATGGTCGCCATGGGTATAGTGGAGGAATCAAAAAGCCCTTGGTCCAGTCCGATCGTATTGGTACCAAAGCCGGACGGAACCCTCCGCTTTTGTATAGATTTCCGACAGGTCAACAGTATTTCCCAATTCGACGCTTACCCAATGCCCCGAATTGACGACCTGTTAGACCGTCTGGGCCAAGCACGGTATTTGACCACATTAGATCTCACGAAGGGGTATTGGCAAATACCCCTGACCCGCGAATCCAAACCTAAAACGGCTTTCAGTACACTGGTGGGTTTGTTCCAATTTCGCCGGATGCCTTTTGGGCTGCACGGGGCGGCCGCAATGTGCCAACGGCTCGTCGATCAAGTGTTAAGACCCCATCACGAGTATGCGCTGGCATACATGGATGATGTCATCGTCCACAGCACCACCTGGGCTCAGCATCTGTCCAGAGTAGAGGCTGTCCTTCGGGCCATGCGTAGAGCAGGCTTAACATTAAATCCGGGGAAATGTCTCTTTGCTAGCGAAGAAGCAAAATATCTAGGCCACATGGTGGGAAGAGGACTGGTGAAGCCCCTAGCCAGTAAAATAGATAGTGTAAGGAATTTCCCCCGACCATTAAATAAAAAGCAAATGCACAGTTTCCTAGGGCTCATCGGGTACTATCGTAGGTTCATTCCCCGATTTGCTGAGGAGAGCGCACTCTTCACCGAGATGCTCAAAAAGAATGCACCAAATAATGTAAAATGGACTCCAGAGGCAGAAGAAGCATTCACGTCCTTAAAAGAGAAGCTTTGTAAGGCCCCTGTTCTGCGAGGGATTGATTTTAGTTTGCCTTTTATCGTGCAAACCGACGCTTCAGAGAACGGGTTGGGGGCGGTTATGTCACAGGAGTTTGAGGGGGTAGAGCATCCTGTCACATATCTTAGTAGGAAGCTATCAAGGGCAGAAAAGAATTACTCCACAGTGGAAAAGGAATGCCTCGCAATTAAGTGGGCTGTAGAAGCGTTGAGGTTTTACCTCACGGGGCGCAAATTTCTTTTGTTCACTGACCACGCCCCTTTAAAGTGGCTACACTACATGAAAAATAATAATGCCCGGTTAACTAGGTGGCATTTGGCGTTACAGGCTTTTAATTTCGTAGTGCAACATAGAGCAGGAAAATTGCATGGCAACGCCGACGCGCTATCGAGAATTACGTGCTGTGTGCCTAAAAATTCGGCAGCCCGTAATATTTTAAGGGGGGGGATCTGTCATGTAGAGGATCCTTCTGAGGATATGTAACTGGGTGAAGCTGAAGAGATTGTGTCAGAAACTGACAGCCAGGCAGAGCATATGGCCCAGGGTTGCCATGGACAACATAAACAGAGTGAGTGACAAGGGGAGAAGACGCGCCCAAACTGCAACGTAGCCCCAAGCTCAGGGATTAAGGAGAAGCACCTGGGTGGGGGAGGGGTGCAGTTAAGCCCTAGGTTACAGGGATATAAAAAGTACTCACCAGAAGAGAGCTGGAGGTCCAGAGAGGGAACCGGAGGGAGAACCAGAGAGAGAACCAGTTGGAGAAGGAGACCAGAAGAGAGTTTCCAAACGGAGAGCTTCAGGTCCAGAGAGGGAGAGACGTGCTGGCTAGAGGACATTTGTATGACTGAGAGAAAAGAAAGGTTAAAAGGCAGGAAAACACAGCCGGTGTGTGAAAGCCTTGCTGACCCAGCTGTGCTAAGAAATCCCTCTGTGAAGAAGCCAAAAGGTAGGCTGTATAAACAGTGTAAATCAGTGATGCTGAGAGCTAGACTATCAGTAGTTTAACTACTGGCAGGGTCTCCCAAGATGGACAGGTCTCAGCTGAGGTGCCAGACCAAGACAAACCACCCATCTGGGCAGCAGCAGAATGGGATAGTGTTGACGGCGGAGGATCACATTTTTGTGACAACGGCAACAACACCAAACTTAAACTGCGCGGAAGAAAGGCCCGGCAATCTACTTCTGTATCCTGCCATGAAAACCCAATGGATAGTTACAAAAAAAAAAATTGTGCTATGGTGCTGGAAGATGAGACCGCCAGGTCGGAAGGCACTCAACTAGCTACTGGGGAAGAGCTGAAGACTTTTCAGAGTAAAGCCAGCATTTATGATGTGGTTGGATCAAAGCCCTCGGGAAGTCTGACTGCTGATGTAGCTGTGCATGAAATGAGAGTCAGAAGCTGTAAAGATGTCTTACACATTGGAACATGGAACGTACGAAGCATGAACCAAGGGAAGTTGGAGGTGGTCAAGAATGAAATGGAACGTGTACAACTTGATCTGTTGGGTGTCAGCGAACTGAAATGGACTGGCATGGGGCACTTTGCATCAGATGATCACATGGTCTACTATGCTGGAAATGAAAGACAAAGAAGAAATGGTGTTGCATTTATAATAAAGAAGAAACTTGCAAGAACTGTAATGAAATACAATGCAGTCAGCGAATGCTTAATCTCTATTCGTCTACGAGGATTGCCTATCAACACAACTATAATTCAAGTATATGCCCCAACAACAGCTGCAGAAGAGAATGAAACTGAAGAGTTCTATGAACAAGTACAAGCTGAAATTGACAGAACATGCAAACAGGATATCCTGACAGTCATGGGTGACTGGAATGCAAAAGTTGGCAACAAAGAAGAAAGCAAAGTAGTTGGAAAATATGGACTTGGCAACAGAAATTAAGCTGGAGAAAGACTGATAGAATTCTGCAAGACCAATGATCTATTCATCTCAAACACCTTCTTCCAGCAACACAAGCGGCGACTGTACACATGGACTTCACCCAATGGATTGTATAAAAATCAAATTGACTACATCTGTGGAAGTCAACGATGGAAAAGCTCTATAACATCAACAAAGACAAAACCTGGAGCTGACTGTGGTACAGATCATCAACTACTAGTATGCAAACTCAAGCTAAAGTTGAAAAAGAGCAAACCACTCATGAATGCAGCAAAATATGACCTTGAGAATATACCACTGGAATTTAAAGACTGCCTGCAAAATCGATTTGCTGCTTTAGATACAAATGACAGAGCTCCGGAAGAGTTATGGAATGACATCAAGAAGGTTGTGTTGGAAGAAAGCGAGAAGTCTCTACAAAAGGTGAAAAAGCAAAAACGGCCAAAATGGATGATGGAAGAAACTCTGAAAATTGCCCAGAAATGCAGAGAAGCTAAAGCCAGAGGAGAAAGAAAGACAATCGCAGAACTCAACAGAGATTTCCAACGTGCAGCAAGAAAGGACAAGGAAAAGTACTACGACGACGCATGCAAGGAAATAGAAGCAGAAACTATTAGAGGAAGAACAAGATCGGCTTTCCTAAAGCTACGAGAGTTAAAGTAAAAGTTCCAGCCTCAAATTGGAATGTTACAAGATGCTCAAGGTTCTATGTTGAAAGATGCTGAGAAGATCAAGAAAAGGTGGAAGGAATATACAGAGTTTTTATATGACAAAGATCAAGTGGACCAACAGCCGTTTCAACCTGTACCTTATGATCGGGAACCATTGGTGATGAAAGAAGAAGTTGAAGCAGCATTGAAAGCCTTATCAAAGAAAAAAGCACCAGGCATTGATGGCATTCCTATAGAAGTATTGCAGCAATCTGATGCAGCTGTTACCATACTTACAAGGCTCTGCCAAGAAATATGGAAGACAACAACATGGCCAACTGACTAGAAAAGATCTGTGTTTATACCAATACTAAAGAAAGGTGATCCAACTGACTGTGGAAATTATCAAACAATCGTTCTGATCCCACATGCCAGCAAGATTCTACTGAAGATTATTCAAAAGAAACTACAACCATACCTGGAACAAGAACTACCTGAAATGCAAGCAGGGTTCAGGAAAGGGCGAGGAACGAGAGACATCATTGCGGATGTGAGATGGATCCTTGAAAAGACTAAAGAATACCAAAAGGATATCTATTTGTGCTTTATCGACTATAGCAAGGCTTTTGACTGTGTAAACCATGAGAAACTCTGGGCCACATTAAGAAGCATGGGTATACCAGAACACCTGATCGTTCTCTTGCGCAATCTGTACATTGATCAAGAAGCAACAGTTCGAACGGAACAAGGAGAAACAGAATGGTTTAAAATAAGCAAAGGTGTAAGACAAGGCTGCATACTTTCCCCCTACCTGTTTAATTTATATGCAGAACAAATCATCAGAGAAGCAGGATTGTATGAAGACAACAGAGGTGTGAAGATTGGTGGAAGACTCATCAACAACCTTCGCTATGCTGATGATACTACATTACTGGCTGAAAGTGAAGATGATCTGAAACATTTGCTTCTCACAGTCAAAGAACATAGTCTCAAAATGGGCCTGCACCTTAATGTAAAGGAGACAAAGATCATGACAACTGGCATAATCAACAGGTTCATCGTTGAAGGAGAAGAAATTGAAATTGTGAACAACTTTAACCTACTTGGATCAACTATCAATAAAGAAGCAACAAGCAGTCAAGAAATCAAACGACGCATTGCTCTTGGCAGAATGGCCATGAAAGACCTAGATAAGATTCTCAAGAGCAGAGATGTCTCTCTCCATACAAAGATTTGTCTTGTTTAAGCCATGGTATTTTCAATCACATCATATGGATGTGAAAGCTGGACAGTGAAAAAGACAGACAGGAAGAAAATTGATGCCTCTGAATTATGGTGCTGGCGACGAATACTGTGTATACCATGGACTGCCCGAAGAACAACCAGTCGGTACTAGAGGAGATCAAACCTAAGCTTTCTTTAGAAGCTCAGATGACAAGACTTCGACTTTCATACTTTGGACACATCATGCGAAGAGAGAGATCATTAGAGAAAGACATCATGCTTGGCAAGATAGAACGTCAACGCAAAAGAGGAAGGCCAGCAATGAGATGGATCGATACAATAACAGCAGCTACGGGTACCAGTCTGTCAACAATGAGCCGCCTGACTGAAGACTAAACACAATTTAGGATAGCTATCCAGAGGGTCGCCATGAGTCGACTCCGACTTGACAGCACTTAACAACATAAACCATGTAGAAGGGAAACTGGGTTTGAAAGTTTTCCTTGTGATTGCCAAGGTTTGCTGGACTCTCCCTTTGCTAAATCCCATATATATGGTAATGCTCCACCCTGCTCTGTAGCACCCGGTGAAGAGAAGTCTCGGGGAAGTAGAGAGAGACTGCATTACCGTATAATTATCCACAAACTTACTTGTCTGAAAGTGACTGTGAGGAAATGCAGACAGAGTTTGTTAATGAATAGACATCAGATGAGCAGATGGATTGCACGCTGTCCTTAGCAGATCACGTCATATCACTTTGCTAAACTAGCTGTTAACAAGGCTGTTAGAACAGCAGTGGAAAAAGCAAGAGTGTTTGCCTTTGCTTGGAAAGGGACTGCTGCATTTAAGTTTGTTTTGAACATCGTATGTGAAAGCTGAAAACCACAGAAGCTGTTTTTGTTCCTGAATTGTTTTTCTTTGTACCAGAAGTATGGTCATTTTTGTCCTTAATTTCATTTGCAATGAATCCACCTGGAAGGGGAAATAAAACCTTGTCATTTTTGCCTAACCCACTCAACTACAATTATTCCTTGGCTTAGAGAGTAAGAGGGACTACAACACCCAGAAGTCAGTGCAGGGCCAACTGCACTACCCTGCTCCTTAAGTTTTGGATAGCCCAGGCTGACCCACCCTACATGCTCCTGGCTCTAGGGGGGTTACTGGTGACAATACTCATAGCTAAAGCTATATTATAATGGCAGAGATTTCAATAGTAGTGTTTAGATTGGCTAACAGTCATGGATTACATCTATGCACTTAATAGGGAGAGGATATCTAGGACATTAAATAGTAGTGTGCATTAAGTCATGTAGAGTAATTTAATTTACTACCTTTCATCAGGATACTATAGGACCACTCCTAAGGGCCACACCAAAGGGTCCTCTGGCGAGGCCCTCAAGAGCGGGCCCGCCAGGCGCGGGCGTGCCTCGGGGCATCTGAGTTTCAAATGTTGGAGAGGGGCACCTGATTAGTCTTGCAGTGCAGATCGGGGAGGAGCGATCCTTCCCGCTCTACTCCCCGATGCCTCTCAGTGTCCCTGGTGTGAGGGTGATGGCTGCTGCAGCTTCTTCTTCGTGCCTCGGGGCGTCTGAGTTTCAAATGTTGGTTTCTGGACCTTTCCTTCAGGAACTTGTCCAAACCTTTTTTAAATCCAGCTATACTAACAGCTTTTATTACACCCTCCAGTAACGAATTCCAGAGTTTGATTACGGTTTGAGTAAAAAAATATTTTATCTTATTAGTCTTAAACGGATTATAATGTAGCTTCATTGCATGTCCCCTAGTCTTTCTATATTTTGATGGCATAAACAATCGATCCACGTTTATCTGTTCCACTCCATTCATTAATTTATAGACCTCTATCATATCTACCCTCAACCGTCTCTTTTCCAGGTTGAAGAGCCCTAACCTTTTTAGCCTTTCCTCATAGGGGTATCCTTCCATCCCCTTTACCATTTTGGTGGCTCTTCTCTGTGCCTTTCCTAATAACGCTATATCCTTTTTAAGATACGGCGATCCGGATTGCACACAATATTCAAGATGCAGGCGATATAGAGGCATTATAATATCCTTGGTTTTATTCTTCAATATGTATTTCAGTCAGTTCATTTTGGATTTGGATTTAGCTCAGGCCTTTCCAGTAGTAGCTCAAGGTAAGATTCATTCAGGTTCTGTAGGTATTTTCCTGTCCCGCAAGGGTTTACAATCTAAGTTTGTACTTGAGGCAATGGAGGGTTAAGTGACTTGCCTGAGGCCACAAGTAGTAGCAGCAGGATCTGAACTCTGGCTACTCTTGTTCTGGACCCAATGCTCTGACCATTAGGCTACTCCTCCACTATAATGTGTGGTTTTCCCCATTTTTATTGCATTTTATTTTTCGTTTATCAAGTCTTGATATATTGTCTTTTGCAGGGCATACAGAGAGGTCTGCAAACTATTTTTTTTTAAAAGCAGAAAACAAGAAAGGAACGCCGTCATAGTACAGGAAAGGAGAAAGAGTAAAAATATGTACAATTACCATACAGAGATACACACATACATAAATATATATATGTACACAAACATATACTTACATATATACAACTCAACTCACCTGAAACAAGGTTGAAAGCCTGCTCAAATAGATAGGTTTTTAGAAGAGATTTAAATTTGACAAACATGGATAGAAAAGTATAAAAGAGGCAACATCTGGAAAGCGCTGTGTATAAATGCCTGTAGCATGGGAAATAAGATCCCAGATGTTGAGGTTTTAATAGAAGAGGCCGACTTGGAGAGAGTGGCGGTTATGGAGGCATGGTTCACGGACCATGACTGGGATGTAATTATACTGGGCTATACTTTATTCAGGAAGGACAGGGTGGGAAGAAGGGGAGGAGGAGTGGCACTATATGTAAAAAATAATATTAAAACTATAGAATTACAGTGCTTAAAAAGGAGAGAGAAGGAGTTCCGGTGACGTCGGATACCTGATGGCCGCCTGAATCCTCAGCTCCGCCCGAGTGTGGAATTAATGCCCTGATTAGCGGTTGCAACCCCCCGTAAAGCACCCCTGAGGTAAAGACTTTAGTGGAGCCTACACTGCGGACCGAATGGCTGCAAAAAAACCGAGTGCGGACTTAAAAGCATACACTTTTAAACCCTCCATGGGGCCGCGGACCCCAGCGACCAAGATGGCGGCGGGTCGTGGTGAGCCCGCCGGTGCAGGAGAAGTCGGAGAGGGCGGCGGAGGGCCGAGTGAGATTCAGGCCCTTCGAGCGGATCTTCAGGGGTGGTTTGAGTCTTCGCGGCAGGACTTTGAGAGCCTTAAATCTGAGGTCCATACTTGGCTTCAGGAAGTGAGAGGTGATCTGGCTGGGCTGGGGAGCCGACTGGAGGACATGGAAACGCAATTCGAGGAGCACGTGGGCCAATGTGCCATGGCGGAGCAGCGCATGGACTCACTAAGCCAGCTGCAGGAGGAGGTCTGGCAAAAGGTTGAGGACCTGGAGAACAGGTCCCGCCGGGCGAATCTGCGGATCCGGGGCCTCCCGGAGCAGGAAGGCTCCGTTAATTACTTGCTGTTGGCGGAGGAGTTCTGCGGGGCTGTATTGAAGAAGGCGGAGGTGGCCATGGACTCTGTCTGCCTGCGAGTCGATAGAGCGCATCGGGCGTTGGGTCCCCGCCGGGATAACAAGCCCCGGGATGTCCTTATGTGTTTGCACGAATATCGCACCAAAGAGCTGGTTCTGGCCGCGGCGCGAAAGCTGGGGCGCATCAGGTGGCATGAGGCCGAGGTGGAAGTCTATGCTGATATTTCTGGCATTACTATGCGGAAGCGCCACGCATATCAGCTGGTAACTAAGAAGCTGCGGGATGAGAATGTTCGCTACCGGTGGCTTTTCCCGGTGGGGCTCCAGTACTCGCTGAATGGTAAATCCTATGTGGTGCACTCTGTGGAGGCAGCGATCGAGAGTATGCAGCAGATGGGCTGGTCGGATGTGCCGCCGTTCCCGCCGACTGTGAATGGTGGCCCGGGAAGCAGTGGGGCCCGGCAGCCTAGTCATCTCCAGTGGAGCCGTGCAGCCGGGGGAGACAGGCGCTTGCGGAGGCAACGACTCTCTCAGGATCAGTCTACCGTGGACACTTGAACTGTGTGTTTGCAGGGCCCGTGGGAGGCCTTTCTTTTGGATGGGGTTCCTATGTATTTCTTGTCCGGAGTGTATGTGGGTCATTTGTGCTTCAGGTGGGGGTTGTCTTTTCTGGGGGGGTTGTGTGATTTTCTTCTCTTTTTTTTGTATGTTTGCATGGGGTTATTAGATAAATATTGCTTGTTGAGGGGGCTATTTGGGTCTGCGGTTCCTTTGCCGCAGGTCGGTTTGTTGGGGTGGATTGTGGAGGGGGGAGGGGGGTGTGGGGGGGGGGGAGGGGAGTGTGGGGGGGAGGGGGGGATGGGGGGGGAGGGGTACTGTTTGTATTCGAAGACCTTATTCATATGGGGGACGAATGCCTTAGGCCATGGCTTTCTTTAACTTGGTGACAATTAATGCTAAAGGGCTCAACTCCTTCAGGAAGCGCCAATTCTTCTTCAAGGAGTGCGATCGGTTGGGGGGTGATATTGTTTTTGTCCAGGAGACCCACCTTTGGGTGAGAGACGAGAGGTGTATGGGGCATAGGCACTTCCCCCAGCAGTACTTTGCTTCCAATAAGCGCGAACGGAGGAGGGGGGGGGGGGGGGATTCTTCTCTCATCTCGGGTGGCTGGGCTGGTGACAGAATGTTTCCGGGATGCTGGGGGTAGGTATGTGCTTCTAAAACTTAAAATAGGGGTGGATATTTTTACACTGGTTAGTGCCTATGCCCCGAATGTAAACCAAGGAGAGTTTTTTGTGAACTTGCAGGGGGTGCTCCTGGGAAAGGCCGAAGGGAAATTGATTATGGGGGGAGATTTTAACATCGCTCCAGACCCCCTGATGGATACATCTAGGGGGACCGCCTCTACTCCCAGGAGTCATCGCCTCAAGTTGAAAAATTTGGTGAGCAAGCTGGACCTGGTAGATGCATGGCGGGAGGTGAACTATGGTCAGCGTGATTACTCCTATTATTCCCCCGTTCATGGCACCTATTCCCGGATTGACTTATTCCTTATTGATAAAACCATGCTGGGGGGGGGGTGAAGGACTGTGTGATTCGTGAACGCACCTGGTCGGATCATGCCCCCCTGACGTGTCGGATTCAGCTTGGTAAGCAGGGCCTCTGCAGAGCGTGGTGGAAGCTGAATGAATCCCTGTTAGATGATCCTGAGGTGGTGCTCCAGGTCCGTGACACTATCTCCGATTACTTATCTTTGAATGATACGGGTGAGGTCTCCCCGGGTACCCTCTGGGAATGTTTGAAGGCGGTGGTGCGGGGTAAACTGATTTCGGTGGGGTCCCATAAAGAAAAGACCCGGCTGGCCCAGCAGGCGAAACTCTTGGACTCTATCCGGGAAACTGAGAATCAGCTAAAGACGAACCCGTCCAATAGGGCCTTGCGCGAGTTATTGTGGAGATTTAAACAGGATTTAAGTGAAATTTATCTCCATGAGACACAGTATAAGCTGCAGATGCTGCGACAGCGCACCTTTGAATTTGGTAATAAAGCTGGGAGGTTGTTAGCCCGCAAGGTGCGGAAGTGGACTGCGCGCAATGCTATTCTCAAGATTAGGGATGAGCGGGGCCGTTTGCTTTGGCTCACTCATGAAATTGAAGATAGGTTTGTACAGTTTTATCGGAGCTTGTACACTCCTGAGCAGGACCCGGGCGAGGCAGTGCTCTCGGACTATTTGGAGGGGGTTCGGCTCCCTCGGTTGTCCGAGCAGGCCAGTGCGGATCTGTCTAAGCGCATAGGTGAGCAGGAGGTGCTTTCGGTGATTAAAGGTCTGAAATCTCATAAGGCCCCGGGGATGGATGGCTTCTCAAATATATTTTATAAGGTCTTTGCTGGGCAGGTAGTTGAACCCCTCACAGCGATGTATAATTCTTTTGGTGATGGTAGTCCGCTACCGGCGTCTCTGCGGCTGGCGGGGATTAGTCTCATTCCCAAAGAGGGGAAGGACCCTACAGATTGTGGCGCGTATCGACCCATCTCCCTATTGGGCAGTGATTTTAAGATTTTCACCCGGGTACTGGCGAACCGGCTACTGCCGAGTTTGGGACGGCTGATTCACCCCAATCAATCTGGGTTTGTCCCTGGTAGATATACTGCTGATAATATCCGCCGGGCGCTGAATTTGATGTGGCAGAGCTCCCGGGCTAGGATGTCTTTGGTGCTGTTGGCAGTGGACGCTGAGAAGGCCTTCGATCGAGTGAGTTGGCCATTTTTGTTTAAAACTTTGGAGAAGGTGGGAGTGCAGGGGGCTTTTTTTGTCTTGGGTTCGGAGCCTTTATAATCATCCCTTGGCGTGTTTAAAGATCAATGGTGCAGTTACACAGGCCTTTGAGTTACAGCGGGGGACACGGCAGGGTTGCCCTTTGTCGCCCTTGCTTTTCATATTGGCGATGGAGCCCATGGCGCAGCGTGTTCGGGATTGCGCGGAGATCTCTGGAGTGCGAGTGGGGACGGTACATCATAAGATTTCTCTATTTGCTGATGACGTTTTATTTTTTCTTACACAACCTGAGGGTTCCTTGGCCGCAGTCCAGGTGGAGCTGGCTCGTTATGGGGAGGTCTCGGGATTTCGAATGAATGTCTCGAAATCGGAGTTGCTTAATGTTTCCCTCACGGATAGGGAGGTGGCCCGGGTGCGGCAGCTTTTCTCCTTTAAATGGGCTCGCAATAGTATTCGTTATCTTGGGGTGCAGATTACAGCGCAGTTGGGGCAGCTTTTTTCGGCTAACTATGCACCGGCCTGTGCCAATATGTTTAAGGAATTAGAGAGGTGGGAGAGCTTTGAGGTGTCATGGCTGGGAAGGATTGCGCTGCTAAAAATGATAGCGCTGCCCCGCTTGCTATACTTATTTATGAACCTGCCCATAAGGGTGCCCCGTCCCTTCCTAGCAAAGATTCAAGCTCGGTGTTCTAAGTTTGTTTGGCGTGGAAGGGGGCCGCGAGTGGCGCGGACTGTTTTGTGTGCACCCAAGTCGGAGGGAGGGATGGGGCTGCCGCTGTTTTCCCGGTATTATGAGGCTGCTCGGGTGCGAGAGGCTTTTGAGTGGGTATTTCGTGAGGACGTGGAGTGGGTAACTCTGGTTGGGGCTGATGTGCGGCAACCAGTTACGCTGGCAGCCTTGCTCTGGGGGACGGGAGGAGGGGAGTTGGTGGAGAACCCCTTCCTACGGTTAACTTTGGGATACTGGCGCAAATGGCGCCTGAAGTGGTATGGTGGGAGGGGAGTATCTAAGTTTATTCCACTGGTGGGCAACCCTGATTTCATCCCTGGGCTTCATGACCCCGCCTTTGCCCGATGGGCGAGGAGGGGACTGCAGTTTGTGGGTCAGTTTCAGGATGGGGGGGATTGGGTTGCTTTTGAGGATTTGGTTTCCGGCTTTCAGCTCCGCCCCGCGGATCGCTTTCGTTATATGCAGGTGCTCCATTTTTCCCAATCCCTGGGGCGGAGAGGGAAAGGCGAGCGGGGGGAGGCTGTTGACGAGCTCCTCTCTAGGGGGCAGGTTAAAGGATTGATCTCTGCCCTGTACAAGTTAATGGATTTTACGATTTGTGCTGCCTGGGCCCATCGGCGGGCTTGGCTGTGTGACCTGAACCGTTCGTGGGAGGGGCCGCAGTGGCAGGGGGTTTGCAAAGGCTTGTTGACTGGAGTAGTGGCTAGCACGGTATTGGAGCATAATTATAAGATGCTGTACCGCTTGTATCTTACCCCGCAGCGGCTGCAGAGGTGGCTGGGAGGCCCAGCACTTTGCTGGCGACAATGTGGGGGAGTGGGTTCCTTTATGCACATTTGGTGGGAGTGCCCGGTCATCCAGCGCATCTGGGCGGAAGTGCAGGATTGGTGTGGTTGTATTGTTGGGCGGCCTGTATCCTGGGGTCCCTGTATGGCACTTCTTGCTGTGGGGAGTGATTCTCTTTCGGGTGACCTGGCGGGGTGGTGCGGGATTTTATGTACTGCGACCCGCCAATGCATTGCTCGACAGTGGAGGAGAGTTGAGCCGCCCTCTCTTTTGATGGTCCAGAACCAGGTTGCTCATCTTTATCTGATGTACCGCCTCACTGCGTTGAGGGTTAAAAGGCCTTTGCGCTTTCAGTCTGTGTGGACCAGTATTTTGACTGGTGTCAGGGGGCTCCGGGTTAACATCCTGTTCGCTGCATTTTTGGGGCCAGGCCTATTGTTCTGATTGTGTGGCAGTGGGTCTTCGATTGTATTGTGGAAGTTCTGTTGGGGGGGGGGGACTGGGAGACTGTGGATTATTACTGTGTTTGTTTCTATTTCTTGTATTGTGGCCCTTGGGCCTATCTTTGATAAACAATAAAGGAAAAAAAAAAAAAAAAAGGAGAGAGAAGGCACCGGACTCTCCCCACAGCACCCGATCCAGCATTGGGGGTGGAAGCGGAAGCCGTTTGCTCCTCTTACTCCCCCCGCAAAGGCCCAATCGTGGCACAGCAACTGGATTTAAAAGCAAGGCACGCTGGCACAGAAGCCTCTTTCAACGGACTCTCCTCTGCGGCACCCGATCTGGCATTGGGGGTGGCAGCAGGAGCACCTTGCTCCTCCCGCTAAGGCCCAATTGGGGCACAGCAACTGGATTTAAATGCAAGGCACGCAACAGGCAGACCCATACCTGAGGGCCCTTTGGCTTGGTCCCTAGGTGTGGAAATTAGGCACCACCAGAAACCTCCAACCAATTAAAAGGCAGCACTGAACAGGAGACATCCTGACAAGTTACAAGCTCAGGGAGTTGAGCAGGAGCTCCTCCTCACTTCCCCACAAACTGCCAATCATCTGCCTCAGAACAGCAATTAAACCGCCGCACCGGAGGCTCTCCAAAGATCGGGGAGAACGGCAGCAGCAGTTACAAGCTCAGGGAGTTGAGCGGGAGCTCCTCCTCATTTCTCCACGAACTGCCAATCATCTGCCTCAGAAAGGCAATTAAACCGCCGCACCCGCGCCTGAGGCGTAGGACCGTGCGGGACCGAGTAACTGCTGCTATATGCTTATTCTATATGCTCATTCTGTTCAGCGGTATGCTTTTTGTAGTTAATGTAATGTAATGTAAGTTATGTACTGTGTTCCCTGTTTGTACTCCTAGTGTTTTGCTGTGATGTAATGATAATGCAATGTATGTTTCCCTTACCTTTGTTTAACTCTGTGCTGTATTAACCGCTTTGATTGAAGGAAAAGGCGGGATACAAAACGTGTTAAATAAATAAATAAAGATAGTCCAACCACCATGATTCATAAGGCAAGATCAAGAAACCCACATTGAAGATCACCTCAACCTCAAACGCTATCCTGCATGAAAGTAAGTCTCTATCTCAGCTAAGAAAGACTTCGCCCTAACCCAACGCCGCAGTTTTCTTAAAAGACTCAGCCAGCACACCTTAACTGAACAATACCAAGTTCATCATAAGTTGCAACGCTTTTCACCAAATGCATGGCAACTACTCTGACATCTACTCATACAACAATCCCTAATCATCCATAAGGAAACCTAAAATTTCATTGTTGAAGTTATATATACTTATACTTGGATATAGGAATCCGGCCTGAGACATTCATTCCGATGCACTTACTCTCTCACATATTTGCAAGTCAACTCTCCTACACAGCTAGTAAAACTCATATGGTGATTCATGATCAAGATGGGCTTTATCTTACCGTGTCTCACTACTCAGGTGTTAAGCTTACATATTTTAGAACCTGAGTTTTAGTACATTTCAGGAGCTACCGTAGTTACTATCACTCTTTTGCTACTATACTGCTACTTAGCGACACAGTCTCTTTATTCTGAACGGAAACACATTTTATTTATTTATTTATTTATTTAGACAGTTTTGTATAGCGCCTTATCCTTCAATCAAAGCGGTCACAACACAATTGGGGGTTACATTTAACACGCAGGGATATGAGACGCATACACTAATACTTACAGGGAACATGGGCAATGGAGGGTTAAGTGGCTTGCACAAGACCACAAGGAGCATCTGTGGGACTAGAAACCCCAGTCCTTCCGGCCCCAAGGTTGCTGTCCTCTAGTGGGATTTGAACCCCGACCTTCCGGCCTGAAGTACCTTGCCCCAATCACTAGGCTACATTTACATACATTGCCCTGCTGCCGTTGTATTGTCTGATTGTATTGACTGTTCATTCCAGTAGCGAGTGTTTTCGCCACGTGGAATCACTTACTCTATCCTGATCTTTAGTTTATCATTCCATATTGTACATCCTTTCCCTCACTTGGTTTGCAGCTTGTCATGCTGTGAGGGCTTGCGTGCATCAGTGATGCTGAGAGCTAAACTATCGGTAGTTTAACTACTGGCAGGGTCTCCCAAGATGGATAGGTCTCAGCTGAGGTGCCAGACGAAGAAAAACCACCCATCTGGGCAGCAGCAGAATGGGATAGTGTTGACGGCGGAGGATCACATTTCTGTGACAACGGCAACAACACCAAACTTAAACTGCGCGGAAGGAAGGCCCGGCAATCTACTTCTGTATCTTGCCATGAAAACCCAATGGATAGTTACAACAAAACAAATTGTGCTATGGTGCTGGAAGATGAGACTCCCAGGTCAGAAGGCACTCAACTAGCTACTGGGGAAGAGCTGAAGACTTTTCAGAGTAAAGCCAGCATTTATGATGTGGTTGGATCAAAGCCCTCGGGAAGTCTGACTGCTGATGTAGCTGCGCATGAAATGAGAGTCAGAAGCTGTAAAGATGTCTTACACATTGGAACATGGAACGTACGAAGCATGAACCAAGGGAAGTTGGAGGTGGTCAAGAATGAAATGGAACGTGTACAACTTGATCTGTTGGGTGTCAGCGAACTGAAATGGACTGGCATCGGGCACTTTGCATCAGATGATCACATGGTCTACTATGCTGGAAATGAAAGACAAAGAAGAAATGGTGTTGCATTTATAATAAAGAAGAAACTTGCAAGAACTGTAATGAAATACAATGCAGTCAGCGAACGCTTAATCTCTGTTCGTCTACGAGGATTGCCTATCAACACAACTATAATTCAAGTATATGCCCCAACAACAGCTGCAGAAGAGAATGAAATTGAAGAGTTCTATGAACAAGTACAAGCTGAAATTGACAGAACATGCAAACAGGATATCCTGATAGTCATGGGTGACTGGAACGCAAAAGTTGGCAACAAAGAAGAAGGCAAAGTAGTTGGAAAATATGGACTTGGCAACAGAAATGAAGCTGGAGAAAGATTGATAGAATTCTGCAAGACCAATAATCTATTCATCTCAAACACCTTCTTCCAGCAACACAAGCGGCGACTGTACACATGGACTTCACCCAATGGATTGTATAAAAATCAAATTGACTACATCTGTGGAAGTCAACGATGGAAAAGCTCTGTAACATCAACAAAGACAAAACCTGGAGCTGACTGTGGTACAGATCATCAACTACTAGTATGCAAACTCAAGCTAAAGTTGAAAAAGAGCAAACCACTCATGAATGCAGCAAAATATGACCTTGAGAATATACCACTGGAATTTAAAGACTGCCTGCAAAATCGATTTGCTGCTTTAGATACAAATGACAGAGCTCCGGAAGAGTTATGGAATGACGTCAAGAAGGTTGTGCTGGAAGAAAGCGAGAAGTCTCTACAAAAGGTGAAAAAGCAAAAACGGCCAAAATGGATGACGGAAGAAAGAAACTCTGAAAATTGCCCAGAAACGCAGAGAAGCTAAAGCCAAAGGAGAAAGAAAGACAATCGCAGAACTCAACAGAGATTTCCAACGTGCAGCAAGATAGGACAAGGAAAAGTACTACAATGACACTTGCAAGGAAATAGAAGCAGAAACTATTAGAGGAAGAACAAGATCGGCTTTCCTAAAGCTGCGAGAGTTAAAGAAAAAGTTCCAGCCTCGAATTGGAATGTTACAAGATGCTCAAGGTTCTATGTTGAATGATGCTGAGAAGATCAAGAAAAGGTGGAAGGAATATACAGAGTTTTTATATAATAAAGATCAAGTGGACCAACAGCCGTTTCAACCTATACCTTATGATCAGGAACCATTGGTGATGAAAGAAGACGTTGAAGCAGCATTGAAAGCCTTATCAAAGAACAAAGCACCAGGCATTGATAGCATTCCCATAGAAGTATTGCAGCAATCTGATGCAGCTGTTACCGTACTTACAAGGCTCTGCCAAGAAATATGGAAGACAACATCATGGCCAACTGACTGGAAAAGATCTGTGTTTATACCAATACTAAAGAAAGGTGATCCAACTGACTGTGGAAATTATCGCACAATCGCTCTGATCCCACATGCCAGCAAGATTCTACTGAAGATTATTCAAAAGAGACTACAGCCATACCTAGAACAAGAACTACCTGAAGTGCAAGCAGGGTTCAGGAAAGGACGAGGAACGAGAGACATCATTGCGGATGTGAGATGGATCCTTGAAAAGACTAAAGAATACCAAAAGGATATCTATTTGTGCCTTATCGACTATAGCAAGGCTTTTGACTGTGTAAACCATGAGAAACTCTGGACCACATTAAGAAGCATGGGTATACCAGAACACCTGATCGTTCTCTTGCGCAATCTGTACATTGATCAAGAAGCAACAGTTCGAACGGAACAAGGAGAAACAGAATGGTTTAAAATAAGCAAAGGTGTAAGACAAGGCTGCATACTTTCCCCCTACCTGTTTAATTTATATGCAGAACAAATCATCAGAGAAGCAAGACTGTATGAAGACAACAGAGGTGTGAAGATTGGTGGAAGACTCATCAACAACCTTCGCTATGCTGATGATACCACATTACTAGCTGAAAGTGAAGATGATCTGAAACATTTGCTTCTCACAATCAAAGAACATAGTCTCAAAATGGGCCTGCACCTTAATGTAAAGAAGACAAAGATCATGACAACTGGCATAATCAACAGGTTCATCGTTGAAGGAGAAGAAATTGAAATCGTGAACAACTTTAACCTACTTGGATCAACTATCAATAAAGAAGCAACAAGCAGTCAAGAAATCAGACGACGCATTGCTCTTGGCAGAATGGCTATGAAAGACCTAGATAAGATTCTCAAGAGCAGAGATGTCTCTCTCCATACAAAGATTCGACTTGTTCAAGCCATGGTATTTTCAATAACATCATATGGATGTGAAAGCTGGACAGTGAAAAAGACAGACAGGAAGAAAATTGATGCCTTTGAATTATGGTGCTGGCGGCGAATACTGTGTATACCATGGACTGCCCGAAGAACAAACCAGTCGGTACTAGAGGAGATCAAACCTAAGCTTTCTTTAGAAGCTCAGATGACAAGACTTCGACTTTCATACTTCGGACACATCATGCGAAGAGAGAGATCATTAGAGAAAGACATCATGCTTGGCAAGATAGAAGGTCAACGCAAAAGAGGAAGGCCAGCAATGAGATGGATCGCTACAATAACAGCAGCTACGGGTGCCAGTCTGTCAACAATGAGCCGCCTGACTGAAGACCGAACACAATTTAGGATAGCTATCCAGAGGGTCGCCATGAGTCGACTCCGACTCGACGGCACTTAACAACAACATTGTACATCCTTTAATGGTATGGTTCTACATCTCTATTTGCTAGCAAATTCCAACATGTGGCTACTTTCACTCTAGCTGATGTTCTAAAGAGTACTTTGGTCACTTTTTTCATTTATCCACCATTACGATATCATAAGCACTGCTGCTACATAGCAAGCAGTAATTGCTCCTGATCAGAGTTTCATAGATTCAGCCTATGTCCTGAAGTTTATTTAGTAATGTGTATTTTTCACTACTGCTATTATACTGACCCTATTATTCTGTTTGTCAGTACTTTTACCACACAACAAACAATAACCCTGCTCACGAACAGATATATACCCAGATGATGCGTTGTAGCTTATACTGTAATCTGTCTCTACTGCCATTATATTGTTCTTATTGCTTTGCCTATCAGCACTGCCTCTAAGCTGCTAGCAGTGACTCTGTGCCTGAATAGAGTCTTATATCTATACTCTGCCTCACTGCCTTTGTATATTCCTATTATCCCAATAGTGAATTTTACGGTTGCACTCCTCTCAACATCTACTCATCCTTCATACACCTAAAGCAACCTCCATCTATTAATCCCCTTTAACACACGCTATCTCCTCGTGTACTTTCATCAAGCTGACTTCACACACTCACTCCACCATGACAATCACTACTTGTGTATTCTATATATCCTTTTTATCACACCATACATATTAATTCAAAGCCAAGCCTTCCAACATCAACAGCAACAATTTATTCCCATAATCTACAATCCATCCAGACTCATACACTCTCATGTAAGATACAGGCTTACATACAGTCACAATTATAACCTTGTTAGGTTAGTCCCCATCCACTATTTTATGTTCCTTGAGTCAATGCTGACTCCTAGTGACCCAGCAGCTTCTCGATTTTCTTCGCAGTGCAACTGAAAGTAGATTGCCAGGCCTTTCTTCTGAGGCAATGGAGGCTTACGTTACTTACCTAAGGCCACAAGGAATGTTAGTGAGAATCAAACCCTGGTCTCTTGGTAACCAAGATAGTGCTCTAACCACTAGGCTACTCCTCCACTCCGGTAGGGTCTAGTGAAGGTTTTTTAAGAATAGGTGTAACTACAGCATGTTTGAAAACAGAACAGTTGTAATGGCATAAAACAAACATAAGAAATGCCATAATGGATCAGATAAAGGTCCATCAAGGTCAGTATCCTGTTTCCAATGCGGGCCAATCCAGGTCACAAGTACCTAGCTGGTTCCCAAAAAGGTACACAGGCTCCACAATGTTTGTCTTGGGGCAAGTAGTGGATTTCTCGGGTCCTCATTAATAATAGTTTATGGACCTTAACTCCAGGAACTTGTTCAAACCTTTTTTAAACCCAGCTACACTAACAGCTTTTACTATATTCTCCAGTAACAAATTCCAGATTTGTTTTGATTACGTATTGAGTGAAAAAAAATATTTTCTCTTATTGGTCTTAAAAGGGTTACACTAGCTTCATTCCGTGTCCTCTAGTCTTTCTACTTTTTGATGGCATAAACAATCAAACTCTGTTTACCTGTTCCACTCCATTGTACATATGTAATTAGTTCAGTTTGCATTCCCTGTGTTATCCAAGTTGTAACTCCTGTTCTCTGTAAAGCATAAACATGTTATCCAAGTTGTTACTCCTGTTCTATGTGAAGCCAAGCAGTTTGTTATGGTCATTTTGTTGTATGTAAACCGCGCTGACAATAGTGCGGTATATAAGAAATTGTAATAAATAAATAAATAAATAAATAAAATTCATTAATTTATAGACCTCTCTCATATCTCTCCTCAGCCGTCTCTTTTCCAGGTTGAAGCCTTTCCTTATAAGGATATCCTTCCATTCCCTTTAACATTTTGGTGGCTGTTTTCTATAACTTCTCTAATTCCACTCTATCCTTTTTAAGATACAGTGACCAGAATTGCATACAATATTCAAGGTGCATAGAACAATACAGAGGCATTATAATAGCCTTTGTTTTATTCTCCATTCCTTTCCTTATGATTCCTAGCATTCTATGTGCTTTCTTGGTCACCACTACACAATGGGCATAGGGCTTCAACGTGTTATCCACAATGAGACCTAAATCTTTTTCCGGGGTGGTGGTTCCTAATATGGGTTATTCTTTCCTAGGTGCATAACTTTGCACTGGTCCACATTCAATTTCATCTGCCATTTGAACATCCAGCCTTTCAATTTATCAAGGTCCTCTTGCAATTTTTCAGAATCCTTTTGTGTTTTAGCAACTTTTGAATAATTTTGTGTCATCTGCAAATTTGATCACCTCACTCATTATTCCCATTTCCAGATTATTTATGAATACATTAACAAGCAGCAGATCCAGTACAGATCCCTGGGGTACTCCACTATTCACCTTTCTTCATTGAGAAAATTGGGCATTTATTTATTTATTTTTTATACCACACTCTTTAGAATCAGTGCAGTTTACATGTATACTAACAGGTACTTTTTATTCCCTTGTGCCTGAAGGGCTCACAATCTAAGTGTACCTGAGGCAATGGAGGGTTAAGTGGCTTGCCCAAGGCCACAAGGAGTGGCCATGGGACCAGAGACCCCAGTCCCTCTGGCCTGAAGTTGCTTGTCCCCATGCAGGAACTGAACCCCCGGCCTTCCGGCCTGAGGTAACCTGTCCCAACCACTGAGCCACTCCTCCCTCCTACCCTCTGCTTTCTATCTTTTAATCAGTTCCTGATCCACAATACTACATTGCCTCCAATCCCATGACTTTTTAATTTCACCAAGTCTCTCATGAGGGACCTTTTCAAAGGCTTTTTGAAAATCCAAATGCACTATATCAACCAGCTCACCTTTGTCTACCTGTCTATTGACACCTTAAAAAAAACCATAAGAGAATAGTAAGACAAGACCTTCCTTGACTTAATCCATGTTGGCTTTCTCCTACTAAACCATGACTATGTAAATAGTATGTAATTTTGTTTTATAATAGTTTTCACCATTTTGCCTGATACTGACACCAGACTCACCGGTCTGTAGTTTCCCAGATCACCCATGGAACCCTTTTTAAAAATTGGCGTTACATTGGCCATTCACCAATCTTCAGGTACTGCAGATGACTTTAATGATAGTTCACAAATTATTAATAGTAGGTCTGCAATCTCCTATTTCAGTTCTTTCAACACTCTGGCTAAAGCTGTTGCCCCCATTACAGCTTCTGCCTCTGTCTAGACAGAGGTCCCAATGCCAGTTGAAGGACTGATTCCATGTGTAGGGTGCCTGCATGCTGAAGCTCTCAGGAAACAAGTGGAGGAACTCAGAGAGGAGGTGGCGAGGCTGAGGAGCATTCAAGACAGTGAGAAGTACATTGATGAGATGTTTCTTGCAACATCCAAGCTCTTCAGCAGAGGAGAAGATGGGTAACTACAGAATGATGAAGGTTGGACACAAAGTCAACAGGGGCTGCAGAATCACCAATCCAACTCTCCAGCACTCCGGCGTTACTCTGCTCTCCTCCGGCGCGAGGATCGAGCATGCCGGTGCAACAGGACCACCCACACAGCACGAGCTGCCCAATCGGGGCAGCCCGACGCAGAGTTTAAAGCCGCGCTGAACAGGCGCGCCCGCACCTGTCGGGCCCGCGCCTGAGGGCCTCGCCAGAGGGCCCTTTGGCATGGCCCTTAGGTGGAGGCCCCTTGGCGGAAGCCTTACAGGACAAACAAGACCAAGTTCATCTCGGAAGCAGCAACACTCCTAACCAGGCACCCCAAACAGGACTTCTCCACCACCCCGCCACTTAAAGTCTTCTGAAGCGAGGAGAGTATCACCGTAGCACGAGGTAACCATTGTGCAAAGAGAACTGTCCTTCCCGTAACAAAGTAACTAAGAGAACACTGAGCCACTACCATATTGACTTCTGCAACCTTGCGTTTAAATTCTCTTAAAACTTCTATGAACACACTAGTCTTGAATTTGACCTTCCAAGGTGCTCAGGGACCCTGTTATCTTTAAGCTTATCTGATTATCTGTCTGCTTAACCTTAATTGCTTAATTGTTTGTTTATCATCAACTGTTAGATTATCCCCGCTCCACCAAACCATTAAGTCCTATGATCCACACACCCACACTCATCCTAACCAGCCAATCACCACAGGAATACCCCTAAGATGTGCATAATCATATCATTAACCGTTATCATCCTCACATCATGGCTTCCCGGCATATCACATGCCTTTAACCCATGCACTAATTATATCCCAATCCACCACAGTAATGGAAGGAGATGGTCAGAAAACCCTCGTCACACTACAGCTAACACCAATAATACATTTCATCCACACTTACTACATATCGCCCTACAGAACATCAAGAAAAACCAACCCGACAAACACAAGCACCATCAGCCCCTAAAATGCGCACTCAAATGCCAGGTCAATACGTGCAAAATGGTCAGTAGTCACTGACCTGATAACACTCCATGACCTTGATATCCTACTGATCACTGAAACATGGCTATCCGATTGCGACAACGTACTCATCAATCAGATGACACCACCTGGTTTCTCACCCTTTGCCTGCCACAGGGCCAACCAGAAGGGAGGAGGAACCCTCATACTTGCTAAAACAAAACTACAATTCAAACTAAATAATACCTCCTCCACAACCCAACTAGACACGATCACGATATCAAATGATTACTGCACACTCAATTTACTCTATCGAGCATCAACTTCATCACCTGATGACCTACCAACAATAATCGACCTTGCCTGCAACTCAAACAACCTACGATCCTCAAATTGGCTCCTTGGAGACTTCAACCTGCCCTCCTTACAAGACACACAAGCAACAGCCCTCCTTGAAGCACTAGATGAGTTAGGCTACAAACAACTTATCGACTCTCCCACACACATATTGGGGAATAAGCTAGACCTGATCTTCGCCCCCACGTCCGAGGTTGACACTACTCAACACCTACCGATATCCATAACCCCTGTACCTTGGTCTGACCATAACCTGCTACGATTTCACATACCTACTAGCCGCTGCATCGAGAACAGCAACAGAACCGATGCCCCCTCATCTAGAGCTCCAACAACACGCTTTCGACCATTCGTTAGAGATGAAGCCCTGGAGAAGATCCTCCCACTTCTTACCAGCACAACCCTCGATCCAGACAAGATGATAGCTAACTGGAATAACAGCCTCAGAACTGCAGCCTGCCTCCCTCCTGCCAACAATGAGACAAGGAAACATGAACATGCTCCATGGTACTCAAAAGACCTACGAGCATCACTCCTACACCTACGCAAGCTCGAGAGGCAGTGGCGCAGAATCCAATCCGTCGAGTCACATTGCGCTTACAACTCATACCCAGTAATACACAGAGAGAAAATAATGGAGAAAAGGAGACAATACCACACAGACATTCTAAAGCGCTCATTAAATAAACCGCATGACCTGTTCAGCATTGTAAAATCCTTAACAGGCGACCCAGCCTTAGCACAACCACCCATGCCCCAACCCCAGGATTACTCAGATTACCTGCAATCGAAAACGATCCAGACCAGCACGAACTCAACCAACTTAATCCATACCACCATTCACAATGCGCCACAGCCAACACCACTACTCAAATTCTGTGAAATATCCAGCAAAGAAATCGAGGACACTATTGCCTCTATCAACCTCACCACAGCACCCAATGATCCCTGTCCCGCCAGTTGGATAAAAGAGCTACGCTATGAATTAAGTCACACCCTGAGCAATATACTGAATCAATCCCTATCAACAGGATCTTTCCCACAGAGCCTTAAACACACTTCAATCAGGCCACTACTAAAAAACAGTAGACTTGACCCGTCCAAAGTCGAATCCTATAGACCAATTTCGAGCATCCCCCTGCTCGCTAAAATCATTGAGAAGATAGTCCAGCGTCAGATCCAACAGCATGTCGACACCGAAGCACCTTTGGATCAATCCCAACATGGCTTCAGAGAAGCACATGGTGTCGATACCATCCTTACAACCCTCTTCAACGAGTTAGTCACAGGCCTTGACAACATACACCAAGGATTCGTTCTCATCTTCATGGACATTGCAGCCGCTTTTGACTCGGTGAACCATGAGATACTACTGCAACGCCTCCAAGAAAAGGGTATACAAGGCACCACTCTAGAATGGTGCAATCATACCTGATTAACAGATGGCAACAAGTTAAGACAGGTACTACAACATCTGAACCATTCCTACAGAAACAGGGGGTACCCCAAGGATCTTCCTTGTCTGCACTACTGTTTAACATCTATATGCAGCCCATCTGCACCATGATATGTTCTCTAAACGTTCAATGCCTTGCATATGCAGACGACACCCTGTTATACATCCCATTCAAGATTGACCAGCCGGATTTCTCACCTATCATAAGATGCTTTGATGTAGTTGCAGACTGGCTTCTCACACAAAATCTGCGAATTAACCACAGCAAAACATATGTCCTCTTCGTTACGAGGAACCAGAAGTTTACTCCACCTCCCTCACTACAAGTCAATAATGCCGAGCTCAAAAGCAAAGCCACAATCCGTTACCTAGGCATCCGCTGGATCATCGGCTTGATATGATAACTCATGTGAAAAACGTCACAAAAGCAGTTTACCACAAAATACGGACATTACGCCACCTTCGACCATTGCTTGACTTCGCTGACTACCGAACAATTTTCCAAGCCCTAGTGATACCTCACCTGGACTTCGCTAATATCATCCTCCACGGTCTCCCACAGTCCACTCTAAGCCCGCTCCGGCTTGCCATGAATTCAGCCGCTGGAGTACTCGTAAGTATATCAAGGTCAGACCACCTAACACCAGTAATGAAGGAACTCCACTGGCTACCACTACAGGCCCGAATCCATTACAAAGCCCTAGTTCTAACATTCAAAGCACTGAAGAACCAGCCCCCTACATCCATCAGTAAGCTGATCCGCATCTTGCCTGACAACAGAAGTAGAAGATTTGCAATGCTGAATACATTGGAGACCCCTAGGGTAATGTCAAAATGCACGAAAGCAACTTCCAGTAGGGCCTTTCCGATTTATGCACCCATAGCCTGGAATGCCCTCCCTTCTGATATTAGAGCCTTCACGAACCTTGCCCCATTCAGAAAAGCACTTAAACACTACCTGTTTCTAAAATCCTATCCAGAAACAAACGCAGGAAAGATTACGACGGGCAACCTGACTCCCCTCCCTAGCTGCCCCACCACTCTGACCCGAAAAGAGAATGGATAATCAGCTAGAGTTAGAATGGCACCTCCAACCTTTGTCCAACTGTAAATACGCTGTAGTTTCTTAAAATGACATGTAATTAGTTTCCCCGGTTCTCCCCCAAGTTCACTCCCTGTTTACTGTAAACTCAATGTGACTTTAAACATTGTAGTATTGTTTCTGTTCATTGTGCACCGCACTGGTTTTAATAGCGCGGTATATAAGAAATGTAAATAAATAAATAAACTTCTCTCTTGAATTTAAGAACCATTATGCAGCCCTGGAAGTGGAGGAGGTGAAAGCAGCCCTGGAAAGGGAAGAACCAGAGCTCGAGCACCCCAAAGTTGCAGAATCAGTGATCACAAGGAAGCAAAGGGTAGTGGTGGTTGGTGACTCTCTTCTGAGGGGTACTGAGGCTTCCATCTGCCGACCAGACGTGATGTCCAGAGAGGTATGCTGTCCGCCAGGTGCCAAAATCCGAGATGTTACAGAGAGTTTGCCAAGACTCATCAAACCCACTAACTATTACTCAATGTTGCTAATCCATGTCGGCACAAATAATACTGCCAGGTTTCCCTCTGAGCATATCAAAAGTGACTTTATTTATTTATTTACATTCTCTTATATACCGCGCTATTCTGCATCAGTGCGGTTTACATTGAACAAACTGAAATTACATTGAACAGGGCATTATAACTTGGAGATAACTATTTTACAGGGAACATGGGCTATGGAGGGTTAAGTTTAACTTTATGGCTCTGGGACAGAGGGTGAAGCAGATAGGTGCACAGGTGGTGTTCTCTTCAATCCTCCCTGTTGAGAGTAAAGGCCAAGGCAGAGAAGCTCGCATCCTGGAGATGAATACATGGCTGCGTGGATGGTGTCATCGAGAGCATTATGATTTCCTAGACCATGGATACCTTTATGGAAATGGGTAAAAAGGGCAACATATGAAAAGCGGTATGTAAAAATGCCCGTAGCATGGGAAATAAGATCCCAGATGTTGAAGCTTTAATGGGAGTGGCTGAAAGCCCTCCTTCTACAAACAGCTGGAGGAGTGGAGAGGAGTAGAGGAGCAGCCTAGTGGTTAGAGCACTGGCTTGATAATCAAGAGACCATAACTAAATTCCCTCTGCACTCCTTGTTGCTTTGGGCAAGTCACATAACCCTCCGCTGCCTTGGAAAAAAGGCCTGGCAATCTACTTCGTTACACTGCCAAGAAAACCCAGAAGCTGCTGGGTCCCCAGGAATCAGCACTGACTCAAAGGCACACATTGCATTGCATTTGCATAAAAAGGTACAAAAACAAACAAGTACCTTAATCAACAATGAATATGTTATATAGCAAGAATAGTCCCACTTTTTTAAGAATCAGCTATTATCTTGGTGGTTAGAGAAAATAAGCAGATCAAAATCATGGTTTATAGGTTTAATATACTGTCATTCTGCATGCAATCAAGGCAATTCACAAAATACAATTTAAATTAGGTACAGTAAAATGGTAAAAATACAATATAAAAAGGGATTCCATTTTGGATAGGAAAGAGAATAACTAGAAATACAGAGAACATTAAACATTTATGGTTCACACCAGCATGACCACCTAGGATGCCTCTAGCCCATATTTCCAAAAGTCTGTTCAAAAAGTTGTGTCTTTAGAGAAGGTTTGAATTTCTGAAGAACTGGCTCCAGATGCAGATTTGTTGGCAAACTGTTCCAGAGAGTAGGGACTGTAAAGAGAAAAGTGGAGTGGCTTGTTGATTCAAATTTCACCTTAGCTGGTGCAAATAAGTGTGGTATTTTAAAATACCAACCGATAGACACTTGGACATCACCCCCAGCAAGAACATAACATCATTGGTAATAGTCAGCATATTAGTCCAAACGTCACTGACAAGAGGGAAGAAGAGTCTGGAACAAAATCCATCCAAAATACAGCAAACCAACCAACAACTGCTGGAAGGCAATGTGCACAAATGTTCAAAGTCTAGCCAACAAAGTTCCTGACTTCCAAGTTCTGATGGTGGAAATGGACTTATACACTGTGGCCATTGCAGAAACATGGTTTAATGAGTCACATGAATGGGATGTAGCCATAGCTGGCTATAATTTGTTTTAGAAGAGATAGAGAAGGCAGAAAAGGAGGAATAGCAGCCTTATATGTCAAAAACAATATTAAAGCTGCTGATATGCAGGGGATGTGGGGAAAAGATGAAGCGCTGTGGATTGTGTTAGAAAGATAAGATGGCACTATCATCCACACTGGTGTAGTCTACAGGTCTCCAAATCAAGCTAAGGAAATGGATAGAGACTTGATCACTGACTTTGTAAAGGTAGCTATGAAGGGAGAAGTGATCACTTTGGGTGACTTTAATCTACCAGATGTGGATTGGAGTATTCCTTCTGCAAATCTGAAAAGAAGTAAAAAGATTGTGGATGCCTTCCAAGAAGCATTGCTCATACAACTGGTGATGGAACCAACCAGGGAAAGTTTGATGCTGGATTTAGTACTCACCAGTGGAGAAGTAGTCTAGTGGTTAGAGCAACTGCATCATACCCAGAAGATCAAGGGTTTGATTCCCACTGCCACTCCTTGTGACCTTAGGCAGGTTACTTTACCCTCCACTGACTCGGAAGAAAAGGCCCGGAAATCTACTTCTGATGATACATTGCCAAGAAAACCTAGAAGCAGCTGGGTCACCAGGAGTCAGCACTGACTTGAAGGCACAAAAAATAAAAAATGGAGATAGCATGTCCAATGTCTGGTTGGGTGCCCATTTGAGCAGAGTTGATCATCATAGTGTGGTTTGAGGTAAAAGCCAAGGCAGAGTCCAATCACAGCAAACTCAAAGTCCTAGACTTCAAAAACCATAACTTCAGTAAAAGGAGAAGTACCTGAAGGAGAAAATGGCAAGGTGGAAGGAGAGAAGAGAAGTGAAATTGCAGTGGGCTAAACTAAGAGAGGCAATAAAAGGGACAACAGATATATATGTCAGGAAAGTAAATAAAAACAAGAGGAAAAGGAAACCTTATGGATCACCAAAGAAGTGGCTGCACAAATAAAGGCAAAAAGCACAGCTTTCACAAAAAGCATAGTTTCTCACCTGTAACAGTGTCTTTAGGGACAGCAGGAACCAGTTCTCACATATGGGTGACGTCAGCACTGATGGAGTCCATGCTGATCCACTCCCCAGCTTTCAAAAAAAGCCTTTGGGAACTACACCGTGAATGCAGTCACCTTCCTGCTTTAAGATGCCATCTTGCCTCAGTATAATATCATCTAACCACTAGAGTGTGTGTAAAGTAACTAAATCTTATATAGCAATCCTATTTTTTGTCGGAAGTTTTTGCCATGAGAGGTCTCCCCCTCTTGAAGCGTAACTTCCCTTTTAATCAAAACCGCGGCACAAACTCCGCTAATACTTTATCGTGAAATTATGCACACTATTCAGTGCTATATCACAATATGAAGTCCCAATATAGCTCAACAGTTATAACTCAATAAAGATAACTTGAATATAACTTGAATACTCATCTGATGAATGGGTTCTTCGCAGCCAATATCGCCGAACACAGCACTGCGTTTAGGGCCAAGTCATTTCATACTGGTCCTGTTTCAACGCTTAATGCTACTGCAGAAGATCCAAATGCGTCTAACAAGAACGCCAAAAAGAGTTCCTTACTCCTTTGAAAAACCTTCAGTGATTCAGCCAAACTTCCTGACCAACCGATTACCCCAGAAGATTTTAAAAAAAACTCAGCCAATCACCTGCTAATATGTCACAGCAAACTAGCCCAATCCTGTTCTAAATTTAAACCATTCGGTTCTAAAGATGACAAGCGAAAAATCCAAGCTTGTTCAAACATTTGAAGTCGTTCTCTATCTCCCCCTCTTGGGTTCTCAGGAATATAGTTCAAAACTCTCCATTTAAAATCACTAAAAGCATGTTGAAAGTCCATACAATGTTGCACAATGGGAGGCATGTTCCTGTAGTCGCCGGCGTATCATCCGAGTAGTATGACCTATGTATAACTTTTGGCAGGGGCATATTAGTACACAGACAACAATCTAGGACACCGAAGATGTTCTTTCAACAACTATTGACCTTGGTGTTGACAATTTTTTTTTTTCAATTTGATGGTAAATTTTTCCATCAAATCCACGGCCTAGTAATGGGTGCAACAGTGGCCCCTTCTGTTGCCACTCTGTATTTGGCGGAATTTGAGACAAAGATAATATTTAATTCAATGTGGTTTTCAAATGTTCTGCTTTGGGTTAGATTTTTAGATGACATTTTCTTTTTATGGAATGGTACAGAACCATGCTTAAAGACCTTTGTGGGCTGGTTAAACTCTCAAAAGGAGCATTTAAAATTCACATTACATTATCATTTTTCTGAATTAGAGTTTTTAGATGTTAAAATATTTAAAAAAGACTCCAAGTTATATTCGATGCTTTGTCGTAAAGCAGTGCAGAGGAATACTTTACTTGATTACTGCTGAGCCTGTCTGCCTGGAGGTTGTCCTGGCCCGGCATGTACACCGCTCTCAGGAGTATGCTGTTGTGCACTGCAAAGGAGTGGAGTGCTAACGCCTCCTGACAGAGGGAGTAGGAGCCTGTGCCTCCCTGCTTGTTCACACAGAACATGGCAACCTGATTGTCTGTCTGTATGAGGACAGAGAGGTTTCTCAGGAGGTAGCAGAAGGCCTGCAGTGCCAGAAAGATGGCCCTCAACTCAAGGAGGTTGATTTGTAACCAAGACTCGTCTGGGTACCAGTTGCCCTGAGTGCAATGGCCCTCGCAATGTGGGTCCCAGCCTGCCAGGGAGGAGTTTGTTGTCAAGACCCTTTGTGGTGCTAGTGCACGGAAAGGCATCCCCACCCCGAGATGTTGCAGGGACTGCCACCAGTTGAGGGAGGCCGCCAGTCGGGGGACGACCCTTACCCTAACTCTCAGCTTGCCTGTGGCTTGTGTCCATTGCTTTGAACCTTCTCCGCTAACTGTATCAGGCGACTGGTCCTCTCTATCAGGAAGATGGCCTAGACTTGCAGAGTGTCCAACTGAACTCCTATGAACTCCAGGTCTTGAACTGTGGAGAGGTGGACTTGGGGTAGTTGACAATGAATCCCAACTTCTGAAGGGTGCGAATTGTAAGCCTTGTGACTTGGCTGGCCTCGAGGGCTGTGCTGTCTTTGATGAACCAGTCGTCCAGGTAGGGGAAGATGTGGGCCCCCTGGAGGCACACATGGGAGGCCACGACTGCCAGGCACTTCGAGAAGACCCTTGGAGAGGAGGTGAGGCCGAAAGGTAGTACCCTGTACTGATAGTGCTGCCCTCCCATCATGAATCTCAGGTACTGTCTGTGGAAGGATGTGAGTGTACGCATCCTTGAAGTCCAAGGAGCAGAGCCAGTCTCCCTGGAAGTAGGGCAGCAGTGTCCCAAGGGAAAGCATCTTGAACCTTTCCCTCACCAGGAACTTGTTCAAGCTGCACAGGTCCAGGATGGGCCGGAGGCCCCCTGTTCTTTTTGGGACAAGGAAATATCTTAAGTAGAACGCCTTTCTCCAGAGATGCTGGCGAACAGGCTCCACTGCTCTGTCCCTAAGTATGCCTGCAAAGTTCTGCGATGAGCTAGGCTTAGTAGAGGAGAGGCCGTGATGGTTCTCCTGGGAATATTTTTTCACTCAACGTGTAATCAAACTCTGGAATTTATTACTGGAGGATGCAGTAAAGGCTGTTAGTGTAGCTGGGTTTAAAAAAGGGTTGGACAAATTCCTGGAGGAAAGGTCCATAAACCATTATTAAGAAGAGACCCAAGATATCAATGCTTGACCCAGTACAAGCATTGTGGAACCTGTGTCTTTTGGGGAAACTTCTAGGTACGTATGACCTGGATTGGCCACTGTTGGAAACAGGATACTGGGCTTGATGGACCTTGGTATGACCCAGTATGGTATATCTTATGTTCTTATGAAGAGGTCTCGAGGGTTCTGCTGTAGATGGAGGTGGTAACTGAAAGGAAGCTTGTCTGTACAGGGCTGTGTACACAATCAGGGTACTTAATAACATCATATTAATAAAAGCCCTAAGAAAGAGTTAACACCACAGACATTCCAAAGCTTATTACTCAGCAACAACCTTGAAAGACTCTACTGAAATAACTAGGCTGACTGTTCCTAATAACAAAGACATTAGGTATGTTATAGAAAAGATAGTGTAGGGAGGAGTTTGTTTCAGTCTCTCAGTCTCGATTCAGAGATATCAAAACTGCAAGTGTTAGAATTATTGTCTAAAAGTTATGTCTGGGAATACATGTATGTCTCCTCATGATGATCTATGCTAATAAGAACTGACCTATGATGTAGAGATATAGAGATGCATGTTATGAATATACGTGATGCTTGACGTAGAACAATAAGGTGGAAATTATGCTGTGTAATGGAATATTTACGTATAAATAAAATGGCTGAAAGCTGTGATGGCAAAGTGAACAAGGTGCTAACTTGGTTTGCTCTCCCAAAGCTTTGGTTGTTTATTTTTAAATAATACAAGTGTGTTGTGTATTATTTACCGATTTACCGTGCTTGTTTTCCTTCTCATTGCTTTGTGTGTGGATATCCATTACCCAAGAGCCCTGGTGAGTTACCGGTGAGGGGAGGTGCAGCGTACACAAACAGTAACCCTCCCTCACTACCTGCAGACCTATTGTCCGTGGTGATGCTGGGCCAGTTGTGGGCAAATGAGCCAGCCTGTGGGCTGAGGTGGGACTCCTGGGGAGAGGAGGCTCTGCCCAGGGAGTCAAATGCTTCCCCCTGGTTTGTTGGGGGCTGGTGTCTGAGGCTTGGGGACCTTAGGTTTCTGGGGCCCATGCCTTTGGCTTTTACACTGTGAGGCCTGGTGCTGCTGTTGCCTTGAGTAAAGCTGGTAGGACCCGGCCTGGTGATAGCTCTTTTCCCCCGAGGATTTTTTCTTGGGGAGGGTCTTCCTGGGCAGCCTTTGCCAGATCCTACCTCAGCCTCGATTTCAGCTGCCTTGTCAGATATCGGCTTCCTGAATAAGTTCTTATCATTGCAGGGGACATCTAGCAGCTTTTCAATTACCCACTGTTCGAGGACAGAGGTTTGTAACCATGCTTTGCGCCGGACACCAATACCGGCAGCTGCCACCCTGGCCGCAGACTCAAACCCATCATAGGCAGCCTTAGAGAGGAATTTGGAACAGTCCCGGATACCTGCCGCCAGGGACTGAAATCTCTGCAGGGGTTCCCCAGTGAGGCCCACCGAGAACCCCAAGAGCTCCTGGATCAGGCCTTTTAGGTACATTCCCATGTACAGTTTATATGCATGAATCCGGCATCCGAGCATGGCACCCTGATAACACTTGCGACCCAGGGCATCGAGGACCCGGGCCTCCCTGCCTGGGGGAACTAAAGAGTAGGTTTTTGGCTCTTCAGTTTCTGCATCAAGGACTCAACCACCATGGAGTTGTGGAAGAGTTGCTGTTTATGGATCCCGGGGCCTTCCTGACGTGGTAGATAGCGTCCATGTGCCGAATGACTACCGGCACCGAGGCTGGGGTCTCCCACATCCTGAGGAGTAGCCTCTCTAGGATGGGTGAACTGGCACCGTGAGAGTCTCCTTGGGAAGAGACTCATATTGCAGGATCTCTAGTTCCTTGGTGTGTGGATCCTCCTCAGACTCCGTCTGGACTGAAAGAGTCCGGGCCATGTCGCAGACAAAGTCATGAAAGGCTATGTCCTCAGGCGGTGAGTGGCACCGAGGCTCTGGGGCAGAAGGCTGAAAAGGGACATCCCTATGCCTGGAGGTCTCCGGAGAGGCTTTGTCCTCTGTTTCCCATTCGGATCCCGAGGGCTTTGAGGAATTGGCCTCGGGGGTAGCCCTGAGGAACTGGGGCCCTCCGGAGGATCTGGGGTCAGACTCCCGAAAACTCACTGGGGAGGACTGGATCCCCAAAAAGCTAGACAGAGACCTTGATTGACGCCGAGGACTTACCAGAGGCCAATGCACTCGGTGCCCAGCTCGACGCCTGGGGATTCCCCCGAGGTCAGGGGGCCCGATGTCAGGGCAGATAATGCTGGAAAACCAAACATCAACATCTGCTGCAAAGCCAGGATGGAGGAGATGCTTTGCTCCATCGCCGCCAATCGTGATTCAAGGCCCGATGGCTGTGCAGCCCTCAGCATGGATATCGAGGGCCTCGGGTCTGACGCTGGAACTCCGAAGAGTGCGTCCTCAAGGAGGACTACAGGTTCATGAGTCGTGGTGTGGTCTTTGCCAGCTGAGGACTCCTGTCTCGAGACTTTCTGAGGGCACTGCTTGGAGTCGCTCGAGTCTCACAGCGGCACTTTGTCAGGTTTCATTGGAGGCACTTCAGTAGGTTTTGGTACCTTTTTCTTTTTCTTGGGAGGGTCGGGGGCTGCGCCGGAGGAGCCGCCTCTGCAGGATTCCGAGGACACGTAGACCTCACGGGAAGTGTTGGCTTTGGGGCTTGGCGAAGGGGAGGCTGTGTCATAGTCAGATCCCGGAAACAGCTTCCCCTGTAAATCCAACTGCTTGTTTGTTTGTTTTGGGGGTCATGGCCTGGCACCAGTCACAGGTGGAGCTGTCATGGTCTGGGCCCAGGCAGTGGAGACAGCAGTCATGGGTATCAGTAACTGAAATAGTCTGCAGCAGTCACACTTCTTGAACCCACCAGGAGTCATAGTGGGAGAACACCCTGCCGAGGTCGAAGACCCCTGGGCAAAAAAATGGCACAAAGGCCAGTCGAGGAGGAACCTTGAGGAAAGAAAGGGAAAGGAGAGCTGAGGACAGTACCGAAGGTGCCAGCTCGAGGCAAGAAGTGAACCAGTACGCAAACTACAGATTTGAAGGATTTTAAGAACTTTTTCCAGGGAAGTACAGGACTACATCTGTTGGGGTCCGCAGAAAAAAGGAGACTGAACAAGGAGACTTGGGCAGGAAGGGGACCATGCATGTGTGGTAGCACTCCCAAAGGCTTACTATGAAAGCTGGGGAAATGCTCTGCACGGGGCTTAGTCGGCGCCGATGTCACCCATATGTGAGAACCGACTTCCTGCTTGTTCCTGGAAAAACAACTTAAATATCTAAGCACAACTTTAAAACTAAGATGTAGACAGCAGTCCAGCAGTGAGATGGGGAATTTCCAGCCTTTTGCACTGAGTGTTACATGTATGATTTCCTCCCATTTGGTGAGGAGATTTACATGTGCAAGAAGCTCTTTGCTCTCAAGGAATGAGTCCAATCTCTGGAGGCTAGAGTAGCAGAGAGGTACATAAGACCTGCAGGAATGTAGTACTGAAGTCCCACCTCCAGTCTGGCAGCATCCCTTTGCCATGGAAGAAAGAGGTCACATGACAAGAGAGCATCACCCTGATGGGGCAGGAAGCGATCCTGTAGCTAGTGATGTAAAACCCTCTCGCACTGAGAAGTTTTCTCCAGTGCCATGTGCCCATAAGGGAAGGGTTAGTGCAGCAGTTATAGTTGGTGATTCGATCATTAGGCATGTAGATAGCTGGGTGGCTGGTGGATGTGAGGATCACCTGGTAACATGCTTGCCTGGAGCGAAGGTACCAGACCTCACGAGCCACCTAGACAAAGTCTTAGATAGTGCTGGGAAGGAGTCTACTATCTTGGTACATGTTGGTACCAATGACATAGGAAAGTGTGGTAGGGAGTTTTTCGAGGCCAAATTTAGGCTTTTAGATAGGAAGTTGAAATCCAGAACTTCCAAGGTAGCATTCTCCAAAATGCTTCCCGTTCCACGTGCAGGGCCCAAAAAGGCAGGCAAAGACCTGGAGTCTCAATGCATGGATGAGAAAATGGTGCAAGGGTTTTGGATTTGTTAGGAACTGGGCAACATTCTTGTGAAAGGAGGTGCTTTTCCGAACGGAAGGGCTCCACCTTAACCAGGACTGAACCCCACTGCTGGCATTAACCTTTAAAAAGGAAATAGAGCAGCTTTTAAAGTTTCTAGATGAAATAAATAACTGCTTCTTAGAGCAGCTGGTTCATGAACCAACACGAGAGGAAGCCATTTTGGACCTAGACCTTCATGGTACACAAGATCTGGTGCAAGAGATAAGGGTGTTGGGGCCACATGGGAGAACTGATCACAGCATGTTTGATTCAATAAATGGAGGAAAGATGGCAAGGAAATCCACAGTATTACCTTTTAACTTTCAAAAGGGAGACTATGATAAAATGAGAAAAATAGTTAAGAAAAAACTAAAAGGAGCAGTTGCAAAAATAAAGATTTACATCAAGTATGGGTGTTGTTTAAAAATACTATCTTGGAAGCCCAAACCAGCAGTATGCCACGCTTTAAGAAAAATGGAAGGAAGTACAAAAGATTGCCAGCATTGTTTAAAGGTGAGATCAGAGAGGCTGTTGTTGCCAAAAAAGCATCTTTCAGGAAATGGAAAAAGGAGCCAAATGACGAAAACTGGAAACATGGATGGCCAATCTAACGCCAATTTTTAAAAAAAGGATCCAGAGATGATCCCGGGCAACTACAGACCAGTTAGCCCGATGAGCCTGATGTCAGTACCGGGAAAAATGGTAGAAACTTTTATAAAGAACAAAATTACTGAACATACAGATAGTCATGTCTTAATCGGAGACAGCCAAGATGGCTTTAACCAAGGAAGGTCTTGTCTTACTAATCTGTTATGTTTTTTTGAAGGTGTGAATAAACAGGTAGACAAAGGTGTGTCGGCTGACATAGTATATCTGCTTTTTCAGAAAGCCTTTGACAAGGTCTCTCATGAGAGACTCTTTGTGAAACTAAAAAGTCATGGGATAGGAGGCAGTGTACTATTGTGGATCAGGAACTAGTTACAAGATTGAAAGCAGAGGGTAGGGCTAAATGGCCAACTTTCCCAATGGAGAAAGGTGAATAGTAGAATAACCCAAGGATCTGTGCTGAGTCCTCTACTTGACCGGGAAATGGGAATAACGAGTGAGGTAATCAAATTTGTAGATGACACAAAATTATTTTAAATTGTTAAAACACAAGAGGATTGTGAAAAACTGCAAGCGGATCTTGATAAACTGAAAGACTGGGCATCCAAATGGCAGATGAAATTCAATGTGGACAAGTGCAAAGTTATGCACCTAGGAAAGAACCACCAAAACTATGGTTACATGATGCAAGGTTCCACATTAGAAACCATCACCCAGGAAAAAGGTTTTAGGCATCATCGTGGATAACAAGTTGAAAGAAAGTGAGAAATTTATTTATTTTATTTATTTATATGGCGTGGAGGAGTGGCCTAGTGGTTGGGGCAAGGTACTTCGGGCTGGAAGGTCGGGGGTTCAAATCCCACTAGAGGACAGCAACCTTGGGCCGGAAGGACTGGGGTTTCTAGTCCCACAGGTGCTCCTTGTGGTCTTGGGCAAGCCACTTATTTATTTATTTTAGTTTCTTATATACCGCACTATTTAGTATCAGCGCGGTTTACATGGAACAGTGAAACATAATGAACAAACGTTAGTTTTACAGAGAACAAGGAAATACAACTTGGATAACTTAGGGAAACATGCACATCAACTATTTACATATGTAGCAGTAAGCTTTGCATAGTGGGTTATGAACCTACAGAAAGATATTAAGTATAGGGACTAATATGTAGAGGTTTCTGGAAGGAAAGGTGTGGCTATGGTGGAGTATGGTTGATCTGGTAATGTTGAATAAATAAGTAATGTTTTAGTACTTTCCTGAATTGTGTGAGATCGGTGATGGCTCGGATTGCTGGTGGTAATATGTTCCAACACTTAACCCTCCATAGCCCATGTTCCCTGTAAAATAGTTATCTCCAAGTTATAATGCCCTGTTCAATGTAGTTTCAGTTTGTTCAATGTAAACCGCACTGATGCAGAATAGCGCGGTATATAAGAGAATGTAAATAAATAAAATTTAATAGTCGCTTATATACCGCTACCTTCCAAAGATCAGGTGCGGTTTACAGAAAACAGGTAAAGAAACAGTGTAACATATTTGTTTTTACATTAAACATCGCTTGAATTATGTACATCTTAACTTTAACAATTAAACTTTAGTGAACTATGTACAAGCAACGGATGTTAAAGTAAACAAAAAGGTAACTATTTACAAACATCGTAAACCATGTATAATGGTCATGTTTTCATAGGTCTTTATGGAACTATACTCAAAGTGTTATATATTATCCCTTTTTGTTTTGGGATTGGGAATTCGCAAGTGGACCGTAGTGGGAGCTAAACAAGTAAGTTTTTAATGTTTTACGTAGTTCTTTAAGATCAGTTAAGGCTCTTATTTCTTCAGGTAGGGAGTTCCAGAGTATAGGGGCTGCATGAGAAAACACTTTTTTATTTGTTGCTTTTTAGTCTTTGTGAACTCTTTTGGAATCCTTATTTTATTAGTGTTGCATCTTCTGTGAACAGTTTGGGGTGTGTCTTTAGTGAGGAGTTTGTTTAGTGTAGCTGGGGCAGTATTATTTAAAGCTTTGAAGGTGGTTATTATTAGTTTATAGTTTATTCTGCATTGAATTGGGAGCCAGTATAGTTTAGCTAATAAGGGTGATATGTGCTCAAATGGGTGCACCTTCATTATGGTTCTAGCTGCTGCATTTTGGGCAAGTTGGAGCCTTTTGATGTTTGGATTTGTTGTGCCTAGTAGAATGAGGTTATTTAATGGAAAATCACTCCAAATAAACAACTGTAGCAGAATATCAGGGAGAGTTGTAAAAATTCAATAGCAAAATATTCCCAAGAAACCGTCTCAGACCAAGCGGCAGCCTATATGCTGGGAAAGGGAATTCAAATTCACCAGCGGCGCCTTTAGCATCAATGACAGGTTTTTGGTATTTTTCTTTTATATTCTATACCATCTCTCCGTTATATTTTTGAAAAATGCGCTTAAACAAAATAACAAACAGTCTCTGTGAAAACAGGTACTTAGCTTTTTGGTGTGTGTGTTAAACTCTTAAATGCTCTCCAGAAACCGTTTGACTTGACAATTCAGTCCTTCTCAATAGCCATTCTTGTAGTCGAAAACAGCTACACTATCACAACGACATGCAACTTCGGTCAACTTTGGTCAAAAGCTAGTTGGAAGTGATTCGTCCCCTGAAGAACCTCGGAATGCGGAGAGAAACGCGGAAGTAACGTTATGAATAAGGCGTTGGGAAATTGAAACACACTGTTTTCGACTACAAGAATGGCTATTGAGAAGGACTGAATTGTCAAGTCAAACGGTTTCTGGAGAGCATTTAAGAGTTTAACACACACACCAAAAAGCTAAGTACCTGTTTTCACAGAGACTGTTTGTTATTTTGTTTAAGCGCATTTTTCAAAAATATAACGGAGAGATGGTATAGAATATAAAAGAAAAATACCAAAAACCTGTCATTGATGCTAAAGGCGCCGCTGGTGAATTTGAATTCCCTTTCCCAGCATATAGGCTGCCGCTTGGTCTGAGACGGTTTCTTGGGAATATTTTGCTATTGAATTTTTACAACTCTCCCTGATATTCTGCTACAGTTGTTTATTTGGAGTGATTTTCCATTAAATTAGTACATTATATTACTCCACAAGACAGACCCTAATTTTTTGTATAGTAGAATGAGGTTGGCAAAATCGAAGTGCGATGTAATAATGGCTTGTATTATGCTCAAGAAGTCATGCAAGTGGACCAGGGGACATAATTGTTTTAGGACTTTGAGCTTAAAGTATATTTTTTTTGTAGTGTTTCTTATGTGGGTGTTGTGATAAGGAAGCTTATCATAGCTCAGGTAGGAGCTATAGAAAAGATGATGTGACTCTGAACAAGCAACCTGTCAGTTCTGGTAGAAGCAAGAAAACAGAGTTTTCACATAAAAGACTACCAGTCCCAGAATGCACCATGTTTCCAGCAGCCATGAGAGGGGCTGAAGTGAGAGAATGTGTGTGCAATCAAGAGAGCTATGAGGTAATCCCTAAGCACTCATCTCAAAGGGCAGGGCCTGATTCAACACAGCTGCGCTGTGTTAGGGAGCAGCACACATTAGAACAGGATAAATATAGAGCTTATTCTTCAGATAACAGTTACTACAAGCTCCAGCCCAGCTTCAGAGAGAGTTTCAGCTACAGAGGGAGGAAGAGATACAGAGACAGCAACGGCTACAAGCACCAGTATCACCTGGAGAAACAGAAGCCAAGCCAAGCAGATAGAGAGAGAAGGAAACTCTCTGGAAGGAAGAGAAAAAAGGCCATTGGAAGGTCTGGGAGATTCCAAGGCAGTACTCATACTGGGAGGTATTCCAAAAGCCAGCAGAGTCCATTGGACTGGATTCAGCCAGAGGAATGGAGTGGCAGAGATAGGAATCACCAGTGGCTACCTGGAAGAGAGAAGACTGCATGTGGAAGGGACTTTCAGACCAAGGCCAGAAGGTATGTGAGAGAAGATCCAGTGTCCAGGGATCAAGATTGGAAGGCTGGACATCAGAATTGGATTACATATTGGCCAGGCTATACAGAGAGGAATAATGATAGCAGGAGAGGCTCAGGTATGAACACTGATCCAGACCCTATCTATAATAGAGAATGGCAGCAAGGGAATAAGCATTCTCATGATAGTGCCTTAATGAAAGACTCATCTGTGCCAATGTATGATATTGACCCTATGATTGTTGATGCAGGGGGAAATACAGCAGATGAAACTATTTACATGGACTGTTCTTTATCTAAATGCTATTGCTAGTTTTCTATGAGCAAACACATCAGCCATCACAAAGAAACCTAACTTTGTTCTTTATTTCCACTGCAAACAGCTCTTAAAGCAGGATTTGGGCTCACACAGTAGCAGCCAGCCAGCTGAAGGCTTTCAGCTGGTCCATTGATAGTAATTAGGGCTGCACCTGATTGTGTGTGTGAGCAAGGGAGAATCACTGCTGAGATCGGCGTGGAAAATAAGCAGAAGTTAACCTAACCAGCAAAGTTTATTCTTTACTTTGTGCCTTTGTATTTGGTAATTACTTGCTAAGAAAACATTAGCTAATTGCCTGACAAGCTGAAGGTTGTTTTCTGGTTTACTTTGTGACTTTTTGTTATCCATTTTAAACACTGCAAGCAAGTAACCTCATTTATAGTGCTATCAAGCATACATGTGCTGGGTGAATTAAACCCCATCAATAAAATAAGTATTTTATTGATCTTACCACTTGGTTTCACAACTCAAATTATTGTCATCAGCTGTGTTTGGGAGTGAATGAACTACAATACCCACAATACCTTGCAAGAATCATATGAATATATGCATCGTCAAGATTTTTATTTATTTATTTATTTAACAGTATTTCTAAACCGCCTTATCATAATAATCAAGGTGGTATCACAGCAAACAATCTGGTAGTGTGAGTGTTGATACATGCAGTGAGGGTGGAAATTTCGTTGGGTGTGTGTTGTCTTGTTTGCTAGATTGGTGTGAGCTATGTACAATGTGGGCTATTTACAGTGGTGCTAAAATCATTTTATATACATCTAGTGTTAGGCGGTAACGTGTGCTGCTATACAGTTCCTTAGTTTATGTGATGTGTCCAAAGTGTTCTATGAACAGTATGGTTTTCAGCTGTTTTCTGAAGTCCTTGAGCTCTGTAGTTGCCCTCAAATCGTCCGGTAGTTTGTTCCATATTGTTGGAGCAGCCATGGAGAGTGCTCTGTCTGTTGTGTCCTTGCGTGTGTGTTTGTATTCACTTGGGGTGCTGACTCGGTTGTGTGTTTGTTTTCTTCTAGGACGTGTGCTGGTGTCTGGTTGTATGAGGGTGTGCAGGCTGTTGGCTGATGTTTGCTGTTTTATCTTAAATAGGTTTATAATAGTTTTGTATCTGATGCGTGCATCGATTGGTAGCCAGTGTAAGTCCTTTAAGGTGGGTGTGATGTGCTCCTGTCTTGCAGTTCCGGATATGATTCGTGCTGCGGTGTTTTGTGCCAGTTGGAGTGGTTTGATGGCTTGTTTCGGTAGTCCAAGGTATATCGGATTGCAGAAGTCCAGTAGAGGGGTTATCAGTGCTTGACAGACGGTACGGAAGTGTTCTGGGGCGAGGAGTGGTTTCAGTCTCCTGATGATTCGCATCTTGTAGTAGGCTTTTTGTATTGTTTTGTCTATGTGTGGCTTGAGATTGAGTTTATTGTCCAGCGTAACCCCGAGGTATCTTACTTCTGACCTTATTGGTATAGTAATGTTTTGTATCTTTATATTTGGTGGTTGTATGAAGCTTTGGTTCCGAGTGATGATTAAAGCTTCAGTCTTGTTGTAGTTTATGGCGAGGTTGTTGTTTTGACACCAACTGGTCATTTGTGTAAGGCAGTCTGTTATCTTAGAGAAGTCCGGGTTGTCGATTGATATCGGGGTGTATATCATGATGTCGTCCGCATAGATCGTGTATTGAATGTTGTTCTCTTTCATGATGTTGCAGATTGGTTGGATGTAGATGTTAAATAGGAGTGCTGAGAGCGCAGAACCTTGAGGTACACCTTGACGGACTTTGATGGGTCGGGAGGTGATGTGTCCCACCTTGACCTGTAGCTGTCTTTCGGTTAGGTACGAGTGGAACCATTTCAGTGTGATACCGTGTATACCAGTGTTCTGTAGTCTTTCTAGGAGCGTGTTGTGGTCCACTGTGTCGAAGGCTGAGGAGATGTCGATGAATATCATTATTATTCCATTCCTGGTGTTGTCAATTATTCTTAGGATGCTGTCGAAGAGGTAGATCAGTAGCGTTTCGACACCGTGGTTAGGACGAAATCCGTGTTGGTTGTCGTCAAGTGTTTCGTGTTTGTCGATGTGATCCTGAAGTTGTAGTTGAACTGTTTTTTCGATGACTTTTGCGAGGAAGGGTATGCTGGATATTGGTCGGTATGCTGCTGGATCTTTTCTGTCGAGAGTTGTTTTCGTTGTGATTGGTCTCACTGAGGCAAGTTTTAGTTGCTTTGGCATGAGACCTTGAGTGAGTGAGTTGTGTACCATTTTATGTATGGTGGTGATGAGGCTTGATTTGGTGGCTTTGACCCACGACACTGGGCATGGGTCTGTAGGAGCGGTGCTTGTGTTGATTGTAGAGATGATGTGGGATATCTGTTCTGTTGAGGGTGAGGAGAATGTGCCCCAGGTTTTGGAGTGTACATCTGTCCTTGAGGTTCTACTAGGCGATGTTTGTTCCGTTGAGTGAAATTTGTCCTTGATGTGGTCGGCGAATTTCTGTGGATCAATTTGTGCTTCCTTTTCTGTTGTTTGCTCTTTTGTGAGGATTTTTACTATTTCGAAAAGCTCTCTGGGTTTGTTGATGGAGGTGTTTATCATGTTTGTGTGGAATTCCCTCTTTGATTGGTTGATGTGTTCATTGTATTGCTTTTGCTTTGTTAGATAGAGATGCTGGTCGGCAGTTGTTTTGTTTTTTCTCCATCTCCGTTCAATCTTCCTGAGTTCCCTCTTTTCCTGTCTTATTTTTGCTGAGTACCATGGTTTGTTTTGTCTCTTGTTGTGGTGTTGTTTCTCGGTCCCGTCATCTGGTGGTTTTGCGGCGTTGGCTAAAATGCTGTTCCAGCTGGAAACTTGTTCCTCCAGGTCGTCCGTAGTAATGTTCAGGTGTTGCATTGTGTCCTGTATGAATTCGTCCTTGTCGAAACACTTGAATCGTCTTTGTGTGTGTGAGGTGTTTGCTCTTTCGTTTGTCTGGTCCTCTTGTGACCGCAGCCTTATCTCGATTAAGTAGTGGTCAGACCATGGCACTGGGGTAATGGTTGGTGGAGAGATCAGGTCTCTTGATGTTAGGTAATTGGATGTTAGGTAATTGTGTAAGTTCTCACCCTAGGCAGCCGTCTGACAGTGTTCATGCTAAGGTGTGTGTCTAAGGTCACACCTAGGTATTTTATTTCGTTTTTTATGTTAATATCGTGTTTCTGAAGTGTGATGTGAGTTGGAGGAATGTACAATTGGTTTTTTGTTACAATTAATATGTCTGTTTTGGAATGGTTGATATGAAGATTGTGGTCTTCTAGCCAAGTTGTTAATTCATTGAAGCAGTCAGCTAATAATTGTAGTGGAAGTGTAGGGATCGTGAATGGAATGTACATCATTATATTGTTTGCATATATGTGGTAGGGGATTTTGAATTTTTTAAAGATGTTGCAAATTGGTTGTATATAGATATTACTAAGGAGAGCAGAGAGGGCAGATCCTTGAGGGAGGCCAATTTCCTGTTTGTATGTATTAGAGGTTTGGGTGCAGATCCTGACAGTTTAACTCAAACTGTTAGACAGATAAGAAGTGAACCATTTGTGTACTGTTGAATTAGCACCTATTTGTCTGAGCCTGTTGAGCATTACAGTATGGTGTACACTGTCAAACGCTGCGGATATGTCAAGGAAAAGTAGTAAGAATGCTTTTCTACGGCTGTCAATTCCTCTTACAAGGGTGTCAAGGAGTACTGTTAAAAGTGTATCTACTCCATGACCGGGGCGAAAGCCATATTGCTGGTCATCGAGGGGAGCTGAGGTGTCAATGTGTTCCTGTGTTTGAGTTTGAACTACTTTTTCTATGAGTTTAGCCATGAAAGGTATACTTGAAATAGGTCTGTAAGAGTTCGGTGATGTTTTGTCCAGTGTGTTGTTTTTTAGTATTGGACGAATTTGTGCATGTTTTAGGATGGGTGGAAGGTATCCTTGACTTAATGAGAGATTGATTAAAGGGAGAATGAAAGGGGTTAATGTTGGAAGGGTATTCTTTATCCAGGTTATAGGGCAGGGATCTAGGTGAGAAGTTGTAGTATTTAGGTTTGACATAATATTCTTGAGTGTGTCTTTAGTTATGGGGTAGAATTCATTCCAATCTGATAGATGTTGGTGAGAAATGGCTTGTGTATTTGGTGTGAATGTATATATTTTTGATTTATTTATATAATGATTTGCTAAGGTTTGAGCGGATATGTCGTTAACTTCGTAGCAAGAGTTGTATGTGTTATTAGTTAAGTTTTGGAGAATAGTTCTCTTGGTCTGTTTATAGATTTGGTTAGAATGGCTGAATGGAAGATTTTCTTTGCGCTGTCAGTAGCCTCTTTGTAATTTTTAAGGTGGATATGATATATTTCATAGCATGATGTAGATTTAGTTTTGCGCCATTTTAATTCGATTTTCCTCAGTGCTCTTTTCATTGCTTTTAAGGTGTTGTTGAACCAGGGGGCATCGCCATGTCTGGGTCGGTTGCTCTTCTTGATTGGCTGTTTATATGCAGCCGAATTAGTGATTGTTTTATACCAGGTTGCAATAGCTTCGTCTAGGTTGGAAGGTGATGGAGAGGTGGGGGATTGTTAGTTCGAGGAAATCCTCCGCATTAAAATTTTTAAATCTAGGGGGTGGAGTTTTATGTGGGCTAATTTTGTTATTTGTATCAGTGTATATGAGGTTGAACTTAATCAGGTGATGGTCTGACCATGGGATAGGTGTGCACTGAAGGGAAGCCTGGTTAAAGAGTTTGTGGAATACTTCTGGGAGAAAGATGAGGTCAAGGGTTCCTCCTTTATTATGAGTTTTTGCTTTAATGATTTGGTAGAAGCCTATGTCGGATATAGATTCAAGGAAGAGGGCTGAGTGTGCAGGAGGTAGAGAAGGGAGGTTAAAGTCACCTAACATTATTATTGGGTTTAGGTCAGTGGATGAGCTAAGTAGTTCAATTAGGGCGTCCATGTTTTCTGATTTATGATCAGGTGGTTTGTATATCAAGCAGATTCTGAAGTGGTCGATCTTTATGATGAGAGTGTCAATATTGTTAATGAGCTCAGAGGGTTGTGGTTTTGCGTTTAGGGCTTTTTTAGTCATTATGAGTACTCCACCTCCTTTTTTATTGTTTCTATGCGTATGAGATATGTCATAGTCGTTCTTATTTAATTGGTTTAGGTAAACCACATCTGTGTCGGTTAGCCATGTTTCGGTAACACATAGGATGTCTGGTTTAATGTCATTTAGCAGGTCGGTAAAGATAGGGAGTTTATTTTTCATGGATCTAGCATTTATTAGAATACAGGATAATGAGACTGGGTCTCTTTTATTTGGTTGGTTATTTGCTTGATATAGTGTGGTGGGTTTTATATGTATAAGTCGGTGATGATTTACCTTTGTATTGCAACAAGTGTACGCATGTCCTGAGGGTAGGTGAGGTCGGGTAAGTCTTTGTATTATTGGGATTGGTTTGTGACAATTGCTATTTAGGCTGTGTGCGAGTGCAACTAATGTTAATATTATAATACAGCTGCTTACTATTCTTAGGCATAAGGTATTTGTATGTGACATTTTGAGCGCTAATAATTGTAAAGATGATATCTGATTATGACTTGCACTGTACAATAAAAGAAGAGAGATATGGTTTGTGTATTGGTATGGAGGACTATGGTATTTAAACCAGGCAAGGATTTTGTTACATAGTATGATAAGGTTACTGGATGGTTAGAGTATTTTGTTATACTCCGATCAATAGTGGTGTATACTCCGATCAATAGTGGTGTAATTAAATACAGATTACAAGCTATGTGGATACTGACAACAGTATGTGTAGATCGTTAGCTACTGGCAACAGTATAAGCTATGTAAATACAGATTACAAGATATGTGGATACTGACAACAGTATGTGTAGATCGTTAGCTACTGGCAACAGTACATGAAAGATAGGTAGGGAAATTAATGATTACTGACAACAGTATATATAGTTCATTAACTACTGGCAGCTATACATAACAGATAGGTAGGGATGATAATAAGCTACTGGCAAAAGTATGAATAATTCATGAAAGAGATAAGTATTGGCTAGCCAGGTAGATGGAAAAAACTGGATTCTGACAACGGTATATGTAGATGATTAGCTACTGGCAGCAGTACGTGAAAGATAGGTAGGGAAATTACTGATTACTGACAACAGTATATGTAGTTCTTTAGCTGTTGGCAACAGTACATGAAAGATAGGTAGGGAAGATAACTAGCTACTGGCAACAGTATGAGTAATTCACAAAAGAGAATGAGGATTGGCTACTGACAACAGCATGATTAAGTGTGCTAGAAGTCTCAAATACAGTCAGTTCATTTAGCAATGGTATACTTGCTGTGATCGAAGGATAGTCTGGTTGAAGGTGGGAGCGAGCTCGACCCCAGGGGAGCTCCAGCTGCTTGTTTATATGGTTCTTATTTGAGATTTCGGTGATCGTCTCTGATTGGGTTGGTGTCTTTGTTCGAGGAGACAGATCATGTGGTTTCCCGCTCGACCCCAGTCAGTGGTGAGGGAGCAGTGTGTACTGAGAAGCTGGCTGATAGCTGAAGTTGCTTTATAGAACAATCTGCAGGATAATTGACTTTAGCAGTCCTCGCCTAAGGGCCACACCAAAGGGCCCTCTGGCAAGGCCCTCAGGCGCGGGCACGCAGGCGCGGGCACGCCTAATGACATGCTCTTTTAATCGCGCAGAGGGCTGTCCCAATTGGGCGGATGAGGCGGCTGGAGGCGGACCGGAGGATCGTCTGTGCTCAATCCCTCCTGGGAGAGCTCTGCTGCTGGAGAGGGAGTCTGCTGCCGATTCGCGCTCTTTCTCTACAAAAGGTGAAAAAGCAAAAACGGCCAAAATGGATGATGGAAGAAACTCTGAAAATTGCCCAGAAATGCAGAGAAGCTAAAGGCAGAAGAGAAAGAAAGGCAATTGCAGAACTCAGAGATTTCCAACATGCAGCAACATAAGACAAGGAGAAGTACTACAATGATACATGCAAGGAAAAAGAAGCAGAAACTAATTAGATGAAGAACAAGATCGGCTTTCCTAAAGCTATAAGAGTTAAAGAAAAAATTCCAGCCTCGAATTAAAATGTTAGAAAATGCTCAAAGATCCATGTTGAATGATGCTGAGAAGATCAAGAAAAGGTAGAAAGAATATAAAGAGTTATTATATGATAAAAATCAAGTGGACCAACAGCCATTTCAACCTGTACCTTATGATCTGGAACCACTGGTGATGAAAGAAGACGACGAAGCAGCACTGAAAGCCTTATCAAAGAAGAAAGCACCAGGCAATTATGGCATTCCCATCGAAGTATTATAGAAATCAGATGCAGCTGTTACCATACTTACAAGGCTCTGCCAGGAAATTTGGAAGAAAAATTCATGGCCAACTGACTGGAAAAGATCTGTGTTTATACCATTACTAAAGAAAGGTGATCCAACTGACTGTGGAAATTATTGCACAATCGCTCTGATCCCACATGCCAGCAAGATTCTACTGAAGATTATTCAGCAGAGACTACAACCATACCGGGAACAAGAACTACCTGAAGTGCAAGCAGGGGTGAGGTACGAGAGACATCATTGCTAATTTGAGATGGATCCTTGAAAAGACGAAAGAATACCAAAATGATATCCATATGTGTTTTATTGACTACAGCAAAACATTTGACTGTGTAAACCATGAGAAACTCTGGGCCACATTAAGAAGTATGGGTATACCAGAACAACTGATCATTCTTCTTGCACAACCTTTACATTGATCAAGAATCAACAGTTTGAATGGAACAAGGAGAAACAGAATGGTTTAAAATCAACAAAGGTGTACAACAAGGCTGCATACATTCCCCTTACCTGTTTAATTTATATGCAGAACAAATCATCAGAGAAGCAGGACTGTATGAAGACAACCGATGTGTGAAGATTGGTGGAAGACTCATCAACAACCTTCGCTATGCTGATACCACCACATTACTGGCTGAAACTGAAGATATAGTAACATAGTAGTTGACGGCAGATAAAGACCAGCATGGTCCATCCAGTCTGCCCAGCGAGATGGCAAGAGTAGGTGCACCTGTCGCTCCGCGCAGGCCACCCCTCTCCATATCCTTGTTCAGGGGTAAACCCACTACTCCATATAGGACACCCCTAAGACGTTATATGGTTCGGAAGTTAGATGGTACCGTTTATTTTGTTTTTTTTTTCCTATTTCTGTAAAGGGATCCTCTGTGTTTGTCCCATGCCTTTTTGAATTCCGTCACCGTGTTCACCCCTACCACTTCCATCGGGAGGGCATTCCAAGCATCCACCACCCTTTCAGTGAAAAAATATTTCCTGACATTGCCTTTCAATTTACCCCCTTGCAGTTTCATGTTATGCCCTCTAGTTTTACAGGTTCCCCGTCTTTGGAAGAGGTTTGTTTGTTCATCATTTCTCTTTAAGTATTTAAAGGTCTGAATCATATCTCCCCTGTGCCTCCTTTCCTCCAAGGTATACATATTTAGGTCTTCAAGTCTCTTCTCATAAGGCTTCTGACGCAGGCTCCAAATCATTTTGGTCGCCTTCCTCTGAACAGTCTCCAGTCTTTTTACATCCTTTGCAAGATATGGTCTCCAAAACTGAACGCAGTATTCCAAGTGAGGCCTCACCAGTGACCTATACAGTGGCATAAGTACCTCTTCTTTTCTGCTGGTAATCCCTCTTTGTATGCAGCCCAACATCCTCCTGGCTTTTGCCACCGCCTTGTCGCACTGTTTTGCCACCTTGAGATCAGCAGAGATAATCACACCAAGGTCTTTTTCCTGAACTGTGCATACCAACCTTTCTCCCCCTATCTTGTACATTTCTCTTGGATTTCTGCTACCCAAGTGCATGACACTGCACTTTTTTGCATTAAATCGTAGTTGCCAAGCTTTAGACCAGTCTTCCAGCTTTTGTAGATCTTTCTTCATGTTAACCACTCCCTCAGGGGAGTCCACTCTGTTGCAAATTTTTGTGTCGTCTGCAAAAAGACAGACTTTTCCATTCAGTCCTTCAGCAATATCACTCACAAATACATTGAACAGTGCTGGGCCCAGGACCGAACCCTGGGGCACCCCGCTAATCACCTTCCTCTCATCCGAGTGAGCTCCATGTACAATCACCTTCTGTCGTCTGTCAGTCAGCCAATTTCTAATCCAGTTTACCATCTTGGGACCCATCCCCAAGCTACTGAGTTTGTTGATAAGCCTCCTATGAGGAACAGTATCAAAGGCTTTGCTGAAATCCAGGTAGATGACATCCATTGCATGCCCCTGATCTAGTTCCCTCGTCACGCAGTCAAAGAACTCGATCAGATTTGTCTGGCAAGATCGTCCTTCAGTAAAACCATGTTGCCTCGGGTCTTGCAAGCTGTTGGTTTTCAGAAAGTTCACTATTCGCTCTTTCAGGAGCGCCTCCATTACTTTTCCTGCCACCGAGGTAAGGCTCACGGGTCTGTAGTTTGACACTTCTTCCCTGTCACTTTTGTGTAGAGGTACGACATCAGCCATTCTCCAGTCCTGAGGAACCTCTCCTGTTTCCAAGGATCTGTTGAAGACATCCTTTAACGGTCCTGCAAGAACCTCTCTGAGCTCTTTCAGTATCCTGGGATGTATCCCATCCGGTCCCATGGCTTTGTCCACTTTCAGTTTAGCAAGTTGTTCTAACACCTCTTCTGCTGTGAATGGTGTGGTATCTACTTCATTCCCATTTTTATATTTGGGAGTCACAGCTGGTCCATCCCCAGGATCTTCTTTAGTAAACACAGAGCAGAAGTAATTGTTTAGCAATTTTGCTTTTTCAGTGTCACTTTCCACGAGTCCTTTCCCAGCACTTCTGAGTCCTGCAATTCCAACTCTGATCTTTTTCCTTTCCCGAATATACCTGAAGAAATTTTTGTTGCCACCCTTAACATCTTTAGCCATCTTTTCCTCTGCCTTTGATTTTGCTATCCTTATTTCTCGTTTTGTCTTTTTGAGTTTGATCCTGTATTCATTTCTGTGTTCTTCTGTCTGCAAGCTTTTGAATTTTGCAAAAGTTGTGTTTTTTGCCTTTATATGAGCAGCCACCTCTTTGGAAAACCAAATAGGTTTCCTTCTCCTCTTGCTTTTATTTACTTTTCTTACATATTTATCTGTTGCTCCTTTCAATGCCTCCTTTAGTTTAGCCCATTGCAATTCCACTTCCTTTATCTCTTCCCACCCCGTCATCTCCTCCTTTACATACTCTGCCATTTGATTGAAGTTAGTGTATTTGAAGTTTAGGACTCTGAGCTTGCTATGATTGGCCTGTGCCATGGCTTTTATTTCAAACCACACCGTGTGATGGTCGCTGTTGCTCACAGGGGCACTCATGCAGACATTTGACACACTATCACCGTTGGTGAGCACTACATCCAGCGTTGAGCTTTCCCTGGTTGGTTCCATCACCATTTGTCTAAATAATGCATCTTGGAGAGCATCCACAATTCTTTTGCTTCTTTCCAGATGTGCAGAAGGAGTAATCTGAAATCATGATCTGAAACATTTGTTTCTCAAGATCATGAAACAGTCTTAAAATGGGCCTGCACCTTAATGTAAAGAAGACAAATATCCTGACAACTGGCAAAATCAATAAGTTCATCATTGATGGAGAACAAATCAAAATAGTGGACAACTTTAACCTACTTGGATCAACTATCAATAAAGAAACAACAAGCAGTCAAGAAACCAGACAATGCATAGCTCTTGGCAGAATGGCTATGAAAGACCTAGACAAGATTCTCAAGAGCAGAGATGTCTCTCTCCATAAAAGATTCAACTTGCTAAAGCCAGGGTATTTTCAATAACATCACATGGATGCGAAAGTTGGACAGTGAAAAAGATAGACAGGAAAAAAAGTGATGTCTCTGAATTATGGTGTTGGTGACGAATACTGTGCATACCATGGACTGGCCAAAGAACAAATCAGTCAGTACTAGAGGAGATCAAATCTAAGCTTCTGTTAGAAGCTCAGATGACAAGTCTTTGACTTTCATATTTTGGACACATTGTATAAAGAGAGAGATCATTAGAGAAAGATATCATGCTTGCAAAGGTAGAAGATAAGTGCAAAAGAGGAAGGCCAGCAATGAAATGGATCAATACAATAACAGCAGCTATGGGTGCCAGTCTGTCAACAATTGAAGACCGAACACAGTTTAGGACAACTATCCAGTGGGTCGCCAGGAGTTGACACCGACTCAACAGCACTTAACAGCAACAACCTTGAAACATAGAAACATGACAGAAGAAAAATACTTTATGGCCTATCTAGTCTGCCCTTCCATATCAACTATAATGGTTCCCTTTTTTCTTTTAAAGATCTTCTGTTTTTGTCCCATACTTTCTTGAATTCAGATACTGTCCTCATCTCTACTACCTCCACTGGGAGGCAGTTCCACGCATCTACAACTCTTTCCGTAAAGAAATATTTCTGCACATTACTCCTGAGTCTATCCCCTTTCACTCTCATCCTATGTCCCCTCATAGCAGAGTTTGCTTTCAATCGAAAGAGGCTCTCCTCGTGTGCATTTAAGCCACAGAAGTATTTAAATGTCTCTATCATATCTCTTCTAATCCGCCTTTCCTCTAACGTATATATATTAAGATCTTTAAATCTGTCCCCATATGGTTTATAATGAAGACCACTAACCATTTTAGTAACCACTCTCTGTACCGACTCCACCTTGTTTATATCCTTTTGAAGGTGCGATCTCCCAAATTGCATGCAATACTCCAAATGATGTCGCACCAGAGACTTATACAGAGACACTATCACCTCTTTTTTTCTGCTGGCCATTCCTCTCCTTAGGCACTCAAGCATCTTCTGCCTTTCGCCGTTGCCTTACCAACCTGTTTAGCCACCGTAAGATCTTTAGGAACAAAGACACCCAGATCCTGCTCTTCTTTTGTGGACAGAAGTTCTTCCCCCTTACACTGTACTGCTCCCTTAGATGTTTGCAGCCCCAATGTATGACCCTGCATTTTTTTTAGCATTAAATCTCAGCTGCCAAATTCTTGACCATTCTTCAAGCTTAGCTAGAACCCTCCTCTTATATCATCACTCCACCACATTTAAAAGGTATGAGCCCTCCACTTGACCAATAATCCTGCTCCTTTACCTGAAAAACCTATCCACCTCACCAAGACAATGTCATCTCGCTCATATCCTCACCTGATAATCATGCCTTGGTGCATGTAGATGTTGACATAATGGGGGCCTGTGCTGCCATTGGATTCCCAGTAGGTGTTTGGATTCCTGTCTGTCAATTTGTTTGCTTGGCGAGGATTGGAGGAAACTTCCACCTTCTCCCAGCATTTATCTTCTTTCACTTCCATGCTAGAACCTGCACCATCAAAAAATAAATAGACAGAAAGGTAGGAACACGAAAAGAGGAGAAGAGACTCACAAAAACACTGCATAACAAACTGCTCTATGCCACCCATTGTCCAACCACCAGACAGTGCTAGATCCTCCACCAGCTTCAGGCCCTGTTCAACTTCCCACCAGTCCTGGCATTCTCCTCCCAACATTTCAGCAATGCTGGGCTTCTCTACCAGCAAATCTCACTGCCCAGTTCCCTGGCAATATATGGACATACCCTGGCAGAGGTTTCTCAGAAAGACATCAAAGAAAGGGATGTTAAAGGATTGATGGCTGCGTCTGTGCTCCTCAATCTGCCCAAGAGCTATCTACAATAAAAAAAAGCATATGCAAGAAGGAAAATCAGCACCTTTGGATGAGCAAAGATACCTCTGCATCAGAGACACCATGAACATATCAACCAGGAATCTGCACACAGACACACCAGAGCAACAGATGGGGTGGTTTTGGCTCTGCCAATTACAGTGTATATTGCTTTTCATATAAATCTACACACCAAAGACAATAATGCATGCTGATTTTTGTGAATAAAGAAGGAAGCTGGGAAAGGTGACATTTTACTAACAGTTAAGGTCCTGCTAGATCAGTCCAGACAAGCGGGTTGTGTTCCACTACCAGTAGATTGATGGAGACAAAGAACCAATGAAAAGCCCAGGTTTCAATGACATCACTCCCATGCCCTATTCGACTTAGCCACCAGAGGTCCATTCAATATTTGACCCAAAGCCTTACACAACCTCAACAGTGGGCAATGAGGGATTAACAGTAGACAACTATTTACAGGAAAGCTTAAACATAAGACTGTCATTAGACAATGAACCTGCGGAGCCAAATATAAAAATTACAGCAGACCCAAGGGTACTGCAGTAGAAGAACAGAGCAATACAGTTCCAGGACGGGCCCTGGGCTGGTCTAACAGGACACAAAGAAAGAACATTAACTGATAAGTAAAATATCACCTTCCATATCATCCTGCTAGACCAGCCCAGTTAAGTAGGATTTACATAAGAACATAAGAAATGCCATATTGGGTCAGACCAAGGTCCATCAAGCCCAGTATCCTGTTTCCAACAGTGGCCAATCCAAATAACAAGTAGGTTCCATAATGCTTGTACTGGGGCAAGCAGTGGATTACCTGGGTCCTCTTTAATAATAGTTTATGGATCTTTCCTCCAGTAAGTTGTCCAGACTTTTTTAAACCCAGCTTTTATTACATCTTCCGGTAACGAATTCCTAAGTTTGATTACGCGTTAAGTGAAAAAATATTTTCACTTTTTAGTCTTAAGGTAGATTGATTCTCTATGCTATCAAAAAGTAGTAAGACTAGGGGACATGCAATGAAGCTTCACTGCACGTCCCCTTGTCTTACTACATTTTGATGGTATAAAGAATTGATCTACATTTACCCGTTCCACTCTCTTCATTAATTTATAGACCTCTATCTTATCTCTCCTCAGCAGTCTCTTTTCCAGGTTGAATCGTCCTAACCTTTTAAGCCTCTCCTCATAGGGGTATCTTTCCTTCCCTTTCACCATTTTGGTGGCTCTTATCTTATCTTTTCTAATTTCGCTATATCCAGGGAGGCTGCCAGACTGGAGATGGGACTTCAGTACTATGTCCCTGTAGATCTCGTCTACATACCTCTCTGTCTTCCTTATGTCCTCCAAGTCTGCTACTCTAGCCTCCAGAGATTAGACTTGCTCTCTGAGAACAAACAGCTCCCTGTACCTAGTGAACACTTAAGACCCCTCACCAAATGGGAAAATCATACATGTGACAATCAATGCAAAAGACTGGAAAGCCCCCATCTTGCTGCTGGACTGCTGCCTGCATCTCAGTTTTAAGGTTTTGTCCAGATATTCAAGTTGTTTACTTACTTAGGTTTGCAGGGGATACTTATACTAATACAATTATACCTTATATGTTAAATGGATTTTGTTTATCTCAAGAATTAATCTCAGGTCCAGCCATACCTGAAAATGATTATGGGCACCTCCTCCCTTTAACATGTTAAGAGCCTATAAAGCTGATTATAAAGGTGACCCAGTATGGCGTATCTTATGTTCTTATCCCTCGGGTGGGTGGGAGTTGGAGGGGAAGAAGACAAACGCTGGCTTGCTATACAGTGTCCTGACCTGTGCTTCTAAGGTTAAGTCTTACCAACTTTGAGTGATTCACACGGCCCTTGGTTTAATAGAGGGGACCATTCAAATTCCCCTTTCATCTGTCACTTGTCTTTAACACCTGTTTAAGACAACTTCACAGATCCTAACTGGAAGGCCTCTTTGTAAAGGTCACTAGAAGCAAGTTGAGTCCTTTGTTGGCTCAGTGGTTTGGTATTGGTGTTGGTGAGTTGTGTTTGGACTCTTCAGTGTACCAGTTCAATTCTCACATGCTTCTTTAACAAGTTTCAACACAGTAATAATAATGGGTGATTTCAATTACCCCGGCATCGACTGGGTCAGTGTCACGGCAGGATATGCTAGGGAGATAAAATTTCTAGATGAAATAAATGACTGCATTTTGGAACAGCTGGTTCATGAACCAACCAGAGGGGATGCCATACTGGACCTAGTCCTTAGTGGAACACCAGATCTGGTGCAAGAGATAAGGGTGTTGGGGCCACTTGGTAATAGTGATCATAGCATGATCACATTTGATTTAATTAGTGGAGGAGGGATAGTAAGGAAATCTACAGTACTATCTTTTAATTTTTGAAAGGGAGACTATGATAAAATTAGGAAAATAGTTAAGAAAAAACTAAAAGGAGCAGTTGCAAAGGTTAAAGACTTACATCAAGCCTGGGTGGTGTTGAAAAATACTATCTTGGAAGCCAGCTGTATTCCACGCTTTAAGAAAAGTGGAAGGAAGTCCAAAAAAATGCCAGCATGGTTTAAAGGTGAGGTCAGAGAGGTTGTTGTTGCCAAAAAAGCATCTTTCAGGAAATGAAAAAAATAGTCAAACGACGAAACCTGGAAACAGCACAAGCACTGGCAAGTTAAATGCAAGGCATTGATAAGGCAGGCAAAGGGAGAATTTCAGAAGAAGCTTGCTGCGGAAGCAAAAACACATAATAAAGACTTTTTCAAGCACATTCGTAGCAAAAAACCTGTGAGAGAGTCAGTTGGTCCATTAGATCATAGAGGGGTTAAAGGGGCACTAAGAGGCGACAAGGCGATAGCAGACAGACTGAATGAATTCTTTGCTTCGGTCTTTACTGAGGAAGATGTAGCGATGTTACCCATGACTGAAGTGGTATATTGAAGGAAGAATTGAAGGAACTATCGATACATTGGGAAGATGTATTACAAGTATTAGATAAACTGAAGAGTAGCAAATAACCTGGGCCGGATGATATACATCCAAGGGTGTTGAAAGAACTAAAATGTGAGATTGCAGACCTGATATTAGTAATCTGTGAACTATCATTAAAATCATCTGTAATACCTGAAGATTGGAAGATGGCGAACGTAACAACAATTTTTAAAAAGGGTTCTGGGGTGATCCGGGAAATTACAGACCGGTGAGCCTGACGTCAGTACCGGGAAAAATGGTAGAAACCATCATAAAGAACAAAATTGCTGAATATGTAGATAGTCATGGCTTAATGGGAGACAGCCAACATGGCTTTAGACAAGGAAGATCTTGTCTTACTAATCTGTTATGATTTTTTGAAGGTGTGAATAAACAGGTAGACAAAGGTGAGTTGGTTGATATTGTGTATTTGGACTTTCAGAAAGCCTTTGACAAGGTCTTTCATCAGAGACCTTTGGCAAAATTAAAGAGTCATGGGATAGGAGGCAGTGTACTATTGTGGATTAGGAACTGGTTAAAAGATAAAAAGCAGGAGGACGTGACGTCACCAACCAGGATGGCGGCCTGATAGAGGAGCTCTCTTCGGGACGGAGAGGAAAGCAGCAATAAGTGTATGCATCGTGCCTCCCCGGAGTGCTAACTATTCAAACGTGAGAGATACTACCATCTAGAATGTCGGTAAGGAAAAAACTTGAGAAATATCGATCCTCCTATGCCCCTTTGAGATCACAGACGGAGCGGGGGGAGAGAGATGATACGGAGATGGAGGAGGAACCGGAGAATGCTGAGGAGCAGTGCACCAGAGATTTGTGGCAAGGTGCAAGGAAATTAAAGCGGAGGTGATAGGTGTGAAAAAAAGAGGTGAAAGAGATGCTAAATGAGTTCCGACAGGACTTGCAGGCTTTGTGGGAGAGAGTGGATTACCTCGAGGAGCACGCGGAGGAGGTGGTAATGGCGGCGCAGAGCACACAAAGCACGCTGAGCAGCTGGCGGAAAGAGAGCGAGGAGTTGCGGGATAAGATTGAAGACCTCGAGAACAGGTTGAGGCGCTGAAATATTCAAATCCGGGCGGGTCCCGGAGGAGGAACAATTTAAACAAGCTCACCGCGTGGTCCAGGAAATATGCGAGGCCCTGCTGGTCGGGGAGAACCAAGAGTCATCAGGTGCAAAGCGGGAGATTGGACTGGACAGGGCGCATAGAGCCCTCAGGCCCCCTCAGGGGAATCTCCCCAGGGATATAATCACCTGCCTCTCCAGCTACCAGATTAAGGAGGAGATCATGAAAGCAGCAGCAAAGAAAGGTAAACTGCAATGGCACAGAGCGACCATCTAAGTGTTCCAGGACTTAGCTCCCTTGACTCTACAACGCCGACGGGCTATGCACCCAGTAACATTATATTTGCGGCAGGTGAATATCAAATATAAATGGCTGTTCCCGTTTGGGTTGCAGTTTGAGGTGCGAGGAGCCATTAAACGCACAAAGACGGTAGCGGAAGCCTGGCAGTGTTTGGAGAAAGCCGGGGCGCCGAATTTGCCCCAGATTCGGATTCAGCCGGGTGCCCAGGATCAGGAAGGCAGCGGTGCAAGTTTGTTGGAGAAACAGAGGTGGTAACGGATCCCCACGAAGGGCCGGTGGCTCCAACGCCTCTCTGGGAATATGCCTGGGGGCGAAGAGGGAAAGAACAGTGGGTCCCTGCTGGTACCTTGAAGAGAAGAACTTCTGAGAACTAACTATGCCTGAGGGCTGTGGGAGAGACTCTGGTCGAGGAGAAGAGCAAGGGGGGGAGGGGGGAGAGCCATATCTGGGGGCTCTCGCTTCCTTTCCCCCAAATATATTGGGGGGGGGGAAGTACTTGGTTATTGATAGGTATGAATGTTTGCTTTAACAGTTGATAATAGTTATATAAAGCTATACAATGTTGGTTGAAGTTATGTGTCTGAGAAGAGGGGAGTGAAAGGTTCAGACGGGAGGGTTGAAATATAGGAGGGTAATGGGGGAGATAGGCGGGGGGGGGGGACTATACCTGGAAGAGGAGGGAGGTAGGAAAGTAATACGAGAGAAAGATGGGAACATCAGGGATATGGGGGGGGGGGGGCTAATTAACTGGGGGAGGTGATCCCGGGAGGTGAGTTTCGTCCTCAAGATAGGAGGAACAGGAGACTGGCCTGCAATGTGATTGAAGGGAAGGGAGGGGAGAGGGGGAGAGCTGGGGAAGGGCCAAGGGGGGTGGGGGGAAGGGGGGAGGGAGGGAAGGGAGCTATCAAGCACAAAAGTAGAGGGGGGAGCTGGTGTCCAGAATAAGTTAAAATGGCAGGATTTCGGGTGGGCTCATTAAATGCTAGAGGATTGAACACCCCACAAAAGTGGAAGGCGATGTTTAGAGAAGCACAGTGCCAGCAATGGCAGGTCGCTTTCCTACAAGAAACACACTTATTACCGAGGGACGAGCACTTGGTAAGACATGGAGCTTTTGGTAATATTTGGTTTAACGCTGAAGGTACACATAAGAAGGCAGGAGTGGCAATTATGATAAGGAATTATGTCTCATTTCAGGTCGGGGGGGTGCAAAAAGGGATAAAGGGACGAGTCCTACTAGTCTGGGGGGAATTGAACGGTCAGGCGGTTACTTTTTTAAACATTTACGGTCCTAATGACCCGCATACAGATTTCTGGGAGGCATTAGCAAGGTGGTTGAAAAATAAAATTCATGGGGCTCTATTAATGGGGGGAGATTTCAATGAAGTACTGGACCCTAGGAGAGATAGATCGTTGAAGGGCAATAGCGGGGGGAGTAGGGGGAGAAGTCAACTTATGGATCTAATGAAGCAATTAAGGGTTTGTGATATTTGGTGCCAGGTTCACCCCCCACAAAGTGGATTACTCTTATTATTCACCCGTGCATCAAAGCTATAGTAGGATAGATTTTTTTCTTGGGGACGAGCATTGGATTCGAAAAGTTACTAAAGCAGGGATCGAGCCCATAACGTGGACAGATCACAGTCCTATATGGGTGGAATTTGGGGGAGAGAGTGATAAGGAGGGCCGGGACTTTTGGCGCCTTAACGAAAGCCTCCTACAAAATAAAGAGGTGTTAAAAGATATCGAGCAGGAAATCAGAGTATTTTCGGATGAATGATACCGGGGAGGTGGCATGGGAAATCATGTGGGATGGGTTAAAAGCGGTTTTAAGGGGGAAATTGATATACTGGGCAGTTCGGAGAAAACGGGACAGAGAGGGAAAGATGAGAAACCTCATAGAAAAGATTACTGAATTGGAAAGACGTCATAAACGGGGGGGGGGGGGGGGGGGGGGGGGTATAAATATAAGGGCAGAATTGGAGTGTGCTCGGGCAGAGTTAATGACGCTACAGATGGAGTTTATACATTATCAGTTAAGATGAGTTAACCAATATTATTACGAGTTTAACAACAAAGCCAGCACGTTGTTAGCTAGGAAGCTACAGGATCGGGAGCGGCGATCCACTATATTAAAATCAATGGGCCTGGGGACAAGTTGTTATTCCGTACCAAGGATATTAGGGAACAATTTCAGCAACACTATAAAACCCTCTATACAAGTGCATTAGGAAGTTCAGTAACGAGAGCAGAGGAATATTTGAGGGAAAGAGGAGATCTCCCAGAGTTAAAGGGTTCAGATCGCGAAAGGTTAAATCAGAATATTGGGTTAGAGGAAATTCTACGGGTAATCAAAGAGATGGCCCTAAATAAAGCACCAGGGTTGGATGGTTTTCCAACAGTTTTCTATAAAAAATTTGGGGAGCAGTTAGCACCGGCGTTACAGAGATTATTTAATGAGGTCCTACAAGGGAGACCACTGGCTCCATCTATGCAAAAAGCGGGGATATTGGTTTTAGCACAGCCAGGCCGGGATCCCACTTTGTGTGGGTCATATCGTCCAATTTCCCTGCTGAATACAGATGGGAAGATTCTGGCAAAAGTTTTAGCAAATAGGCTTGGGAATATATTACCAAAAATTATACATCCGGATCAAACCGTGTTCATCTATGGAAGGAATACGGGAGATAATATTAGGCGGGCAATCCAAGCGATATGGACAGCAAAGAAACAACAACAAGATTTGCTAGTGTTGGCCATAGATGCTGAGAAAGCCTTTGACCGGGTAGAATGGAGTTTTATGTTTGTGGTGCTGGAACGGATAGGGATCGGATCTAATATGATGGCATGGATTAAAGCACTCTATGCTAACCCAGTAGCAGCAGTAAAAATAAACGGGAGGTACTCAGATTTCTTCCGGTTAGAACGGGGTACGAGACAAGGATGCCCCCTATCCCCCTTGTTGTTTGCTTTAACCATGGAGCCACTGGCGAGAAGGCTAAGAGGGAATGTGGACGCAAGGGGTTTGACGATAGGTATGGATGAACACAAAGTGGCGTTATTTGCAGATGATCTGTTATTTGTGACTAGCCCACTACTGGCATTGCCCGTATACATGGAAGAATTGAAACAATTTGGGAGGGTGGCGGGATTTAAAATAAATTGGGGAGGACTTTCGGTTTGGTAATGAGCTGACCGGTCGTGTGCTGATCAGCTCTGGGCTCCATGCCCCCCCACCAGCCTTAATTATATACTTTACTGCAATTGAATGCCCTCTATCACAGCACGGGGTAACAAGGAGTGTGGAAAGTTTGTCCTGGTACCTTCTCTGCATAGCGGGGTGTCTCGGATGGCCACGAAATCCGCACGAAAGACCCGCGCTCCGGACCCTAAGATGGCGGAGGGGGCGCCGCGGAGCCCTGGATCGGACGGAGATCAGGGCATGGTGGAAGAGGTGAGCGTGGCGGTAGCCCGGGCCCTCGATGGGCGATTTCGGGAGCTAGGTGATCAGATCCAGTCGGTGGCCCACAGTATTAATGAGTTCACAGACCGCATGGAGCACGCCGAAACCCGGATCTCCGGCCTGGAAGATGAGCAACAGTCCCTGGTAGCCAGGGTTCAGGCCTTGGAGGCGACGGTGAAAATCCAAGGAGAGAAGTTGGACGACCTCGAGAATCGGGGCCGCCGGAAGAACCTACGTTTTGTGGGAGTTTCTGAAAATATAGCTGACAGTGCCCTCTCCGATTACCTGCTCGCATGGATATCCAAGACTCTGCCTGGTGCAGCGGACTTACCTATAGCCTTGGAGAAGGTGCACCGAATTGGTCCTCGGCGGGAACAGGCCCGGCGGCCCCGCGCAGTCATCGCAAGATTCTTGGATTACCGCCAGAAAGAAGCGATTTTACGGGCGGCCCGCAGCCATAGGCGGCAGTCGGGGGATGCTGACCAACTCTTGGTTTTCCAGGATTACTCCGCGCTGGTTAGCCAGCAGCGCAAGGCCTTCTCCCCTATTTGCGCGAGGCTGGCGAATAAGGGACTGCGTTTCTCACTTCTCTACCCTGCTCGGCTGCGGGTGGAGTATCAGGGGCACGTGCACCTTTGGGGGGCTCCCGAGGAAGCGGGGGCTTTTCTGGATCGACTGGCTGGGGCGCCCGCAGCCGTTTCCTGAAGCTGCATGACAAGATGGCAGTGAGAAGAAGTTGTTGGAAGGCCGGGACCTGTTTCTTTCTCTCCCCTAAGGTTTTCCCCGAGCGGGCGGCACTGCTGTGATTGGGGACACTGGACCTGGGACTGAGATTGCTAGCTTTGCTTGCCTGCTTGCGAACTAAGCCAGTATCTTAATTTTTTGGCTCACGGGGGGGCCAGTTGAAGGCTGGTATCTGGGGCAGAGGGAGGGTGCCTTTTTCTGCTCTTTCTGCTTATTTCTGTTGTCAATACTGAGTGCTGATTTTTGTTCTGGGGTTCAAATGTTGTTTGTTGTCGCATGTTTCTTTCGACATGATTACTGTGCTTGTTAATGGGGGGAGGGGGTGGTGGGTTAGGGGGGATGGGCCTGTTTATTTTTGCTTTTCAGCTCTGCTATCTCCGTTTAGGAATGGGCCTGATGGGTTAGTGGGTGGTGGGGTTTTTAAGAGTTGCAATCTTGTACCTGCCACGGGCACTCCCTGCGGGGCGCTCACTTTAAGGTGTCGTGGTTTCTTAGGCCTCCGCGCTCGCGATGTGGGAGGCGGGCCTTTTTCTCTAATTTTCCTCTATTGTATCTCTTATTTATTTTATTTATTTTTGCCCCAGTCACTGGGAGTGCCTATCAGGAGGGTCTCCGGGGAGGGGGTGGGTGCTGAGCATCTTCCCTACTTAGGATTTCTTCAACCCCCCACACCTGATGACCTCATAGGGGCCTTTAATGGACTTCTCTTGCCCACGAACGACGTGTTCGTTGGGTAGCACTATGGGAGGGCTGGGTTGGGGGTGTGCCGTCAGGGAGGGGGGGAGGGGTTTCATGGCCCCCCGCACTACAGGGGGTTGCAACAGAGAACGACAGGGGGGTGTGAAGGAGCTCGGGCTGGGGAGTGAATGCTCGCCCGAGTGCTTGGCGGGGTGGCCGGGGGGGCATGGGCCCGTTACCAATAGGAGGTGTCCGTTCCGGGTTTAGCCTGGCCGGAAGGTATGAGGTTGGGAGCGTGGGAGGAGAGGATGGTGGGGGTAGGGGTGGGGAATAAAAGTGGGAAGTAATCTGAGAGAATGGCTGGTTGGGGAAGGGCTGGGGGTAGGGGGGCTAGGGGAGGGGTGGGGATTTTCTTCGGTCTTTAGGTGTGGAGGCGGTTCCGGGAGTTTGGGGGCAGGTGGGAGGGCTGGGGAGGGATATGTGACTGGTTTTGTGGGTTTGTCTGGGGCGCAGTGTGGATGTGGGTATGTCTGGGAGTGGCTGCTGAGCGCATGGGAGGATGATTTGAGGGGGGGGGACTCCAGGCTGGGGGGGTTCCCGCCACGATAGGTGGTTGACTTATTTGGAGAACTTTTTGTGGGCAGGTAATGAGTAGTGGCTTGAAGATTGCCTCCTGGAATGTTTGTGGCATAGGCTCCCCAATAAAGAGATATAAACTCGTGCAGCAACTTAAGCGTAAGAGGATTGGGGTCGCACTGTTGCAGGAGACCCATCAGTCTGCGAGCGAGCATGAGAAGTTAGGCAGCCGTTACAGGGCTCGGGTGTATGGGGCCCCGGCGGTTGGGAAGAAACGTGGAGTGGCCATCTTAATAGCCAAGCATGTAAGTTGGGTGGAGGAGAAGGTTGATATCGACCCGGATGGCCGGTATGTCCTGGTGCGTGGGTTGCTTGAGGGGATGAAGGTGGTGATAGGCTCTGTGTATGCGCCCAGTGTATATGAGACTCACTTTTATCGTACTCTTGACAGGTTACTGGCTGCAACGGATGACTTTCAGGTAATAGTGGGTGGGGACTTCAACACTGTACTGAATGATAGTATGGATAGGTCTGGGCAGGTGGGTGGAAGGGATCGCCGGGGTCAGCGGAGGTTGCGGGGGATTTGTGAAGCGCAGCAACTTCTAGATATTTGGAGAGTTTTGCATCCCGGAGAGAAAGCGTATACTCATTTGTCCCAAGCCCACCGCACTTGGTCACGCATTGATTATTTCTTGATATCGGCCTCTTTGTTTGGTCGGGTTGTGGACGCAACGGTTGGCCCCTCCATTATTTCGGACCATGCTATGATCACTCTGGAATTGCATAACCGAGCTCCGCTGGGCCACCGGTCTTGGCGTTACCCCTTAGAGCTCAGCGGGGATGTCAACTTTGCAAGGTTCCTCAAGGATCGGTGGAGGGACTATGAGGCGCTTAATGATACCCCAGGGACTTCCCCGGCCCTTCTCTGGGAGGCGGGTAAAGCAGTTATGCGCGGGGAGATAATTAGCTCTTATAGCTCAAAGCGGAAGCTTCGGAATCACAGAATTCTCTTTTTGGAGCGCGAACTGGGCAGGGCGCAGCGGCGGCTAGTGGCAGATAAAACAGCCGCTCATGGGCGCCAGTTGCGCGAAATTCAGCAGGAGTTGGAGATGCTCCTTCACCAACGTGCCCAAAAATCCTTGATGTATTACAGGTATCAGTTATACCGGCATGGGAATCGGGCTGGGAAGCTTCTGTCGGCTTTGGTGCGGTCAGAGGGGGGGGCTCGTCATATAGGAGCAATTCGACACCCGGATGGGTCTCTTTGTAAAGAGACTGCGGGGATTCAACGGGTTTTTTCTGACTACTATAGGCGGCTTTATGCCCGGGAGGGGAATGGAGTGGAGGAGGGCAAAACATTTCTGGCGGGATGTGCCTTGCCGAAACTGACTGAAGAGCAGGTGCAGGCTTTGAATGTTCCTATCTCTCTGAAGGAGGTCCAGGCAGGGATTCGGAACTTGAAGCACGGGCGTGCTCCGGGCTTGGATGGGTTGCGGGGGGAGTTTTATAAGACCCTGGGGGAGGTTGTGGTGGCTCCTCTTGCGGGCTATTTTGAGGATTTGGTAACTAGGGGCGGGTTCCCGTATGAGGCTAATAAGGCACTGGTTACGGTCTTGCCGAAGCCAGGAAGGGACCCGTTGGCTCCGGGTTCTTACCGACCCATTTCTCTTCTCAATGTTGATATCAAGATTTTAGCCAAAATTATGGTGGACAGATTAGCGCCCTTCTTGCCGACCTTGATTCATGGGGACCAAGTGGGTTTTGTGCGGGGGCGCCACGCGGCTTACAGTCTGCAGCGACTCCTGATTTCTATGTGCGTAGGCAGGGCGGCTAGGCTGGGGTCTATGCTTATCAGTTTCGACGCTGAGAAAGCATTTGACCGTGTCAACTGGGATTTTATGTACCAAGTGCTGGAAACCATGGGGTTCACGGGCTTTTATGTCAGCGTGGTTCGCCTGTTATATGCCGACCCGAAGGGGACTATTCTGGTCAATGGGGCTATGTCTGTTGAGTTCCCCATTCAGAAGGGGACCCGACAGGGTTGTCCTCTGTCCCCACTTCTGTTCATTTTAACTTTGGAGCCTCTGCTACAGAGGATTCGGATGCATCCCCACGTTAGGGGAATCCAGGTGGGGGGGTTCCGAGTTTCGCGTTGCAGCTTTTGCAGACGACCTCCTTGTGCATTTGGTGGACCCTCAGACGGGGCTCCCACAGCTATTACAGCTTTTCCGTGTTTACGGGGTACCTTCTGGGTTTCGCTTGACTTTGGACAAATCGGTAGCGATGTTTTTGGGCCCGGGAACGCCGCAGGGGTGGCGAGGGGATTTTCCCTTAAAGTGGGAGCAGAGGCATTTCAAGTATTTGGGTGTGTTTATCCCGGCTGACTTAGGGGAGCTCTATCGGCTGAATGTTGATAAATTGCTGGCCGCGGTTGCCCTTAGTGTGGATAAGTGGTGGGATCTCCCATTGTCCCTTGGGGGGTCGCATTGCTCTCTATAAGATGTCTTTGTTTCCTCGGGTCCTGTATCTGTTGCAGACGCTCCCGTTGCTGTTGAATAGGGTGGACCTGCGGAAACTTGATGGTTTGATGAACCGTCTGTTGTGGCGGGGACGGCAGCGATTTTGCGGCAGCCTTGGTTACTGGGGGGTATGGGGTTGCCCGATATCCGTAAATACAATGTTGCCTGCCTGCTGCGATATGCCCGGGACTGGCTATGGGACTCGGAGGTGTATACCCCGTTAGGGCTGTTACGAGGGGCGGTGAAGCCTTTTCATCTGCGGTATCTCCTGCACGCGCGGAAGGTCTCTGGGTTGGACTGGGCTCTACGGGTTTTGGTAGTGGACCCAGTTCGGGCGGGATGGCGCTATTTTTGCAAAACTCGACGGCTTTTGATATCTCACTCGCCTTATCTCCCTATTAGTGGTAATGGTGATTTCCTGCCTGGGCTGGAGGGCAGCTTTTTTACGCATTGGGCTCGGATGGGGATAGTTAATCTGGAACATGTGGTCTCATCTGAGGGCACCATACTGCCATTCCAAGAGCTTTGTCGGCATTATCCCCTTGAGGGGCGGGATTTCTTCCCGTATGTGCAGGTTCGGAGTTATGTTCACACGGTACCCATCGAGGCTTTACGGGGGGAGGTCAGTTCCCAGCTTGAAGTGTCCTTGTTAGGGGGGGAGGTGGGGGCGCGCGTGGCATGGCTACAGAAGTCGCTATGGGAATCGGTACCACCGATAGCTCTGGCCGAGTTAGCAGCGGCCTGGACCCGGGAGCTGGGGGAGGAGGTGACGAGTGAGGGGTTATTGGGAGGCCTGTCTGATATACCTCAAGTGTGTGTGTCAGTGTCTTTCCGAGACATGCAATTTAAATTGCTGCGCCGGCTGTACTACGCCCCTTTGCGAGCGTGGAAGGCTGGGATCGCTGGGTCTCATTGTTGCTCCCGGTGTGGAGAGGGGAGGGCCACTCTAGGGCATATGTTCTGGGGCTGTCCGCGTGTCAGAGCCTTTTGGCAGCTGCTGCAGGCCTATCTAGCAGGTTGTGTGGGGGGCTCGCTCTCCCTCACGGCTGTGAATGCAGTGTTGGATGTGTGGGAGTGTGATTGGGAGGTACGGTTGGGGCGAGTGGTCTGGTCATGGATGCGCTTGGTGCTGGTGCTAGCTCGGATGACTATTCTGCTCCGATGGATGGATGCTAAGGGGCCAACATATGGGCTATGGAGGGGACGACTGCATGAGGTGTTGCTCATGGAACGGCTTTGGGCCAGCGGACACCCTGGGCGGTGGCAGCGGTTTCTGCTGCGGTGGGGACCACATTTGGATTCTCTCCCTCGGCGTACCCGCAGTCGGATTCTGGGAGGCTTTTGACTGATTTGCTTAGAGCTGGCAGTCGGTTCATTGGTATAGATGCGCCATTTTTCTGGGGCTATTCCAGTCACTTGGGGGGGGTAGGGGGGGAAGGGTGGGGAGGGCTGCTTGGGGGGGGGTAGGGGAGGAGGGTGGGAGCGACCCAAGGGGGGGGAGTAGAGGGGACGGTTAGTTCATTGTGCCTACCGGAGATTAGGGCTGGGCCTGGGCAAAGAACACATCTCGGGCCTGCCCATTGTTGTTGTGGGTGTGGCGGTGGGCGTGGTCGTATTGGGGGGGGGAAGGGGAGGGCACACATACGCATAGTTCTGTGATGGGAGGTGAGGGCTGTTACTCATCCTCCAGTGGGCCCCCCCGGCCCTCAACTGCTCGGTGGTGGGTATTGCCTTTGACTATCTCTCTGGGTCTTTTGCAGGTTAGATGGGGGGGGGGGGTTTGGCCTTTGTGTGTTGTGGGAATTAGCTGTATCTGCCTGGGTGGGCTGTAAAAATGAAAAACAACTGCTGTTTTGTTTTTGGTTTAATGTTTGTACAGTTACTCTGTGCATTGTTCTTGTTCTGTATCGCTAGTGGTGTTGTAATGTCAATAAACAAGTTTGAACATAAAATAAATTGGGATAAAACTGAGGCACTAGTCTATCGGAAGACTTAGTGAGGCATTTGAAGGGGAACTATAATTTTCGTTGGGCCCCGTGGTCAATTAAATATCTTGGGGTACATCTAACACGGGAAATCCAATTGTTTATATGGGGCTAATTACCCGTCTCTGATTGGACAGATAGAAAGGGACTTGGAAAAATGGAATAAGGAGGAAATATCCTGGTTAGGAAGGATAAAGAGTAGTTACTCACCTGTAACAGGTGTTCTCCAGGAGCAGCAGGAATCAGTCCTCACATATGGGTGACGGCGCCGACGGAGCCCTCGCGGAGCAATTTCCCCAATTTTCAAAGAAAGCCTTTGGGAATTGCAGCGCGCATGCCCGGTCCCCTTCCCGCCCAAGGGTGCCATCTTGCTCAGTCTGATGACATAGCTGAAAGACAACAAAAAAATTAGCAAAAACGAAATGATAGGACTGCAACTCCAAGGGGAGGAGGGAGGGTTGTGAGGACTGATTCCTGCTGCTCCTGGAGAACACCTGTTACAGGTGAGTAACTACTCTTTCTCCAGGACCAAGCAGGAAGTCAGTCCTCACATATGGGACTCCCTAGCTTAAGGCTACCGGAGACCTCAAGTGGAAAAATGAGCTTCCTCTAGCTCAGTAGCACAGAAGGAAGGAATCTTCTCTGAAAACGCCCCCGACCGGAGGGTAGGAGTTGCCTAAACCTCGAAGAGATTATGGAGGACTGCCTGACCGAAAGCACTGTCCCTCTCCAGGCAGTAATGGGCCGCAAAAGTCTGGCTTGAAGACCAAGTAGCGGCCCAGCAGATGTCTGCCAATGGAACAGAGCGGAGATGAGCCACTGATGCAGCCTTCGCCCTGATACGATGAGCCGTGACTCGACCCTCCAACGAGAGGCCGGCTGCCCCATAAGCCCAGGCGATACAGTCAGCGACCCACAAGGACAACGTACGCTTGGAGATAGGTAGCCCCAATTTATTGGGGTCAAAAGAAACAAAGAGCTGAACAGCCCTCCTATGCTCCCGCGTACGGTCAAGGTACCAGGTGTCCTCCGGGGGGGACCGTCTCTGAGGTTCGGACTCGGGCGAGTCCGATGGGACGCACCGAGTCCGAAAAGTACCTGGTGACTCTTCGTCCTCCGTCTCCCAAGCCGACTCCTCGGAGGAGGAATCGAGCGGCTCCGGTCGGGCAGGCACCGATGCCCTCCGCCCCGACGCCGAGGCCGGCGTTGATGACCTCGGTCCCGAACGGGAGACCGAGGGAGACCATGACCGAGGATCGACTCGAGCTCACATGGACTCGAGGATCGGCTCGGTCTCCGGGGTCGACTTGGACGTCGACGTCCCGGTGGTCGGGGCAGATGCACCGGCGAGGCCAGCGATCAATGCCCGCTGCTAGTCCATGAAGGCAGCTTAACTGCTCTTCAAGGCCGTCAACCTGAGTCTGAGCTCAGGAGACCCAGCAGCCCCCGACTCGGGCCCTGACGGCGTCGGACCCGACGTCGGCTCCTTCGGAGGCGAGTCCACGAGGACTACAGTACTCACGTGTCCAGGAGACTCCATCTCAAGACGAGGATGTTTCGAAGGCCTCTTCGACTCCGAGGACCCGGGATGGCTATCGGGGCTATGCGACCTGGCCCTCGAGGAACCAGGAGCATCCACCGACGCCGCCCTCGCGGGTTTCTTCTTCCTATGATGTTCCTGGGCAGGAGACCCCCGCTCAGAGGAACTCCGACGATGCTCAGGACCGGAGTCCCGGGACGTCGAAGCCTCTGACGAGGTCCGGGCCCGGCCGGACACGGAGTCAGAGAAGATTCGTTCTTTTTGATGCTGCCGACTCAACGCTTTTGAGGACATTTTGCCACAAGGACCACAGATCATCGGGTCATGATCGGGTCCGAGGCAGCGGAGGCAGCAGTCGTGTGTGTCGGTAAGAGACATAAGTTTCTTACACCGATCACACTTTTTAAACCCGCTGGCAGCCATCGGGGGAAAAAGGGCCCCTGCGAGGTCAAAAGACAGGGCTGCCAGTGAAAAAAGAAAAATGGCGCGAACGCTAGTCACGAAGGACAAAAACCTAAAAAATAAAGAACGGACCCGATACTGGCGTAGCGGGTCCGGGCGGGAAAAGGATCCGGCGTCAAACCGAGAAAAGAATAGAAAATAAAATAAACTTTTTCAGCGGCGATCACAAACAGCGTCTGTAGGGCTCTGCGGAAAAAAGAAGACTGAGCAAGATGGCACCCTTGGGCGGGAAGGGGACCGCGCATGCGCGCTGCAATTCCCAAAGGTTTTCTTTGAAAACTGGGGAAATTGCTCCGCGAGGGCTCCGTCGGCGCCGACGTCACCGATATGTGAGGACTGACTTCCTGCTTGGTCCTGGAGAACAGCGCTTAAGATGTCGGTATTACCTAGGTTATTGTATTTTTTCCAGGTATTGCCATTGATAGTCCCTAGAATAGTCTTACAACGACTACAACGGAAGATGTTTTTGTTTGAGTGGAGGCATCGGCCCCCGCGTATAGCAAGGAGAGTCCTGTATACTTCACGGCGGAAAGGGGGTCTGGGGATGGTGGAGATTGCAGACTACTATCTGGCTGCTCAGATGAGGCAGGTAATGGACTGGCGGGAATCTGAGAGCCCCAAAATATTTCAGTCTATAGAACAATTTTGGGTAGAAGGGCGGAGACTAAAGTGTATACCTTGGTTGCAGAAGGGCCTTCTGCAAGGGGAATGGACGGCGAACCCATTTGTTCGTCATCTATGGGAGGAATGGCAAAGAGGGTGGCGGAGAGTCAGTATATGGACAGGGGCATCTCTACTTGCACCAATTGGTGCCACTCCTGCCTTTGGGCCAGGTAGGGAGGGAATATTTAGAGGTTGGGCACGGAATGGATTGGATATATTTGTGCAATTGACAGAGTTAGGAGATATTAAGTCTCTTGAGCAATTAAAGGAGGAATATCACTTGGGGTCGCGGGATTTCTTTGCTTACCTACAGGTGGCCCATTACGTCAGAAGGAGAATATGGAAAAGATTGATGAGGGGCTAAATGATATTGAGGACCTGTGGATAGGGCATCATCAGTCCCGAGGCCTGATTCGGTTACTATATGCTAGCCTACGTATGGCCCGAAGGGGGGGAGAAAAACTTAGCTACATGACGGAATGGGAAAGAGATCTGGGAGTGCAGTAGGACGTTGAGGAATGGAAAGCGATATATATCGGGGCATCAAAGTCATCCTTATGTACCACAATTCAAGAGAATGCTTATAAATTGATGATGAGGTGGTACTACACCCCAGTACGATATCATAAAATGTTCCCGGCGACCCCGGATCTCTGTTGGCGGGGGTGTGGTGCTAGAGGTACATATATGCATATGTCGTGGGACTGCCCATAGGTAAAACTGTATTGGGCAAAGATTCAAGATCAAATGGGGCTGATTTTTGGGGTGACATCGGAGCTGTGCCCATCTTTGTTCCTATTGGGTGTGTGGCCGACAAAACTCTCCAATAGATGGAGTAAGCCAATGAAGACCTGTATTATTGCGGCTAGATGTGAAATAATCTGGAAGTGGAAGCAGAGTATAATTCCGGATCTGACCCACTGGGATACCAGATTACATAGAGTGTTGAATATGGAACGCTTGATAGCGATAAAGAGAAATCAGGAGGTAAAGTTTGATAAACAATGGGAGCCTTTGATAGCATACTTGGCATCAAGGGGTTCAAGCTAGGGGGGCAGGGGGGGGGGAAAGCGATGAATAATAACGTGATAGTCTGGGAGGGGGGAGGATGGGGGGGGGGAATTCAAAGGGGTCCAGGTTGCAAGACTGGAAGCTATATTGCATATATCCTGTTTAAGGAAAAGGTTTGGAATGTAATGCTGGTTATGGAAATGTTTGAAATGCAAACTGGTTTATGACAATGTTTGGAATATAAAAAATGAAACCCTAATAAAGATTAAGTTATATATAAAAAAAAACAAGGTTAGGAAGTTCTTTTCCATCCAGGCAAACAGGAGAGTCATCTCCAGAGCTATCCTTGCTCGTACCGCTTTGCTGATTGATAAAAGTCAACGCCATGGTGTTGTCTGAAGACACTCAAACAGCCCGGCCCTTGACCAGGGGCAGAAATGCATTAGAGTCAACCTGATAGCCCTCGCCAATTCCCTGTCATTCCAATGTCCCTGGGCCATAAGGTCTTGACAAGGGGCTTCCCAGCCCAAGAGACTGGCATCTGTCATCAGGAGGATGCAGGAGAAATCGTCCGGTGGGATGCCCTTCCTCAGATGACAGGTCTACTGCCACCATGGCAGGCTGGTTTTCACCATCATTGGGAGTGGGAGCCTGTGCTCAAACTCGTGAAAACTCAGGGACCACTGAGTCAATAAGAACCACTGGAGAGGCCACATGCGAGGATGTGCCCATGGCATTTTCTCTATAGTGACCGACATCAATCTGAGGAGCTGAAGATAATCCCAGACTCTGGAAGACTGCTGCACACTGTCACGCCCATAGCCCCTTACATATGTATGGAGGGGCGTGCTTGTTATATAGAGTTCACTACTTTGACAATGTTCCAGACTGACTATCTTGCAAAGGATTATGGTAATGGTAGTCCAGTCATGTGGTGCTTGCCTTTGAGGTAAATGAAGACTATGGTAGTTGGCTCGAGTGTTAAAGCAGTGACAGAATTTATTTATGAGGTAAATCAAAATGCACACAGATTCACTTGGTAACACCTTAGGATGTCTTCTCCAGGATTTATATTCAAAATAACAATACAACTGAAAGCTTATGCAAGTAGTTTGTAAAGTCCATTAAACAACAGAAAGTCTTTCTCTCAGCCACTGCTACAAACCTGCTCAGCAGTGCTGGTGTAGAGCAAATCAAAAATAAAAGCTTCTTCACAAAACAGCTTTTCTTTTCACATTCAGAGATCTTTTTATATCCAACATGTGCATAGCCTGAGCCGTGCTCTGCTTTGATATCAGCTGGCTAACAAGCTTCAATCAACAGCTTTTCTCCTTCTTTGCACAAGTATTTCACTTTCCCCAAAACCTTCTTTCTTTCCACACAAACATTCTGGTGTGCCAGTTACTAGAACGTTTCCTTTTTAAGTTTGATCCCACTTTCAGGATTTCTCTGTGCTAGCAACTTTGCATAAAGAACAGTCCATGAAAGTATCGTCTTCCTCTGTAATTATATCTTGTTCTTCTATTTGCATGGGTTCTATATCGGGGTCTGGATCAGAGGGCTTTACTAACTAATCTCTATTAGGACAGGAACTGTTCCTAAGCCCTTTGCAATGCTCTAGGTTAGACAAATGTCCAAAGTTCATACCTGAGTTAAAGCTGACATTAGGCTGTCCTCTTAGATACTCGGGCCAGTATGCATTTGAGCTTTTATGACCTGTCCTCCAGTCTGTATTCCTGGACCTCAGGGCATCTGTTCCATACCTCTTCCAAAAGGTATTTGTGTTCCTTCTCCCTTCAGCTGCTTCGGTCCTCTTACCGGCTGCTGCTTTTGGGTTCCTAGCTGAAGTTCTCCAAACCTCTGGATTTCTCCAATCCCTTGAAGCTGGCTTCTCATAGGAATCTCTCCAAGAACACGGATCTCTCTGAGCTCCTCTCTCCTCCTTCTTCTTCCCCTTCTCGCTCTTACTTCTGCTCTTACTCCTCTCTGAATATTCTGTTCTAGTTTTAAAGTTCCCAGTTTCCAACCCCTCCCTTTCACTCCTCAGGTGTTGGTGGTCAAACTCCCTCCTGGCAGCTGAGTAATTAGGAGTGACGTAAGGGTTTCTCAATCTGGGCTTATACTCCTTCACCTCATCTCCACTAGAGGCTTTCTGCAGGCCACTGCAGCCTGGAATAACCTGTCTTTTAGGAAAACATGCAGTTTTATTCCTGTGACCTGAAAAACAGGTCCCTTGATTAGGGTAAATTCCCTTCCTTTGTCACTATTCTCTGGGCTCTGATAAGCTTCCTTATCACAACACACAACAGTGATGGGCAATCCAGTAGTCTTTTGACTTTCACCTCTGGCAGGAAAAAAACCTCTGCCCACTCGAGTGCCGAAATGTGCTTCCAAGAACTCCAGGGACTAGGAAGGCAACAGCTGGCTCTTTCCCCGACTGATCACCCAGCCAAGGTTTTCCATAAAGAACCTAAGAAATTAAGAAATGTCATACTGGGTCAGACCAAGGTCCATCAAGCCCAATATCCTGTTTACAATAGTGATAAATTCAGGTCACAAGTACCTGGGCAAGTTCAAAAAAGATAAAGGTTCCACAATGATCATCCTGGAGCAAGCAATGGATTTCCGGGCTCCTCGTTAATGATTTATGGACCTTTCCTCCAGGAACTTGTCAAAATAGTTTTTAAATCCAGCTATACTAACAGATTTGACTACATCCTCCAGTAACGCTTTCCAGAGTTTGATTATGGGTTGAGTGAAAAAATATTTTCTCATTAGTCTTAAATGGGTTACATTGTAACTTCATTGAGTTTCCCCTAGTCTTTCTAATTTTGATGGTGTAAACAACCAATCTATGTTTACCTGTTCCATTCCATTCATTAATTTCTAGAACTCTTATCATATCTCCCCTCAGCCGTCTCTTTTCCAAATTGAAAAGCCTTAACCTTTTAAGTCTTAACTGAAAGGGGTATCCTACCATCCCATTTACCATTTTATTGGCTCTTCTCTGTAGCTTTTCTAATTCCATTATATCCTTTTTAAGATATGGCGACCAGAATTGCACACAATACTCAAGATGCGATCGCACCAGGAACGATACAAAGGCATTATAATATCCCAAGTTTTTATTCTCCTTTCCTTTCCTTATGATAACTAGCATTCTATTTACTTTCTTTGCCGCTACTGCACACTGGGAGGAGGGTTTCAACATATTATCCATGATGACACCTAAATCTTTTTTCTTGGTGGTGACTCCTAATGTGGAACCTTGCCTGATGTAGCTGTACTTTGGATTGTTCGTTCTTAGGTGGATAACTCTGCACTTGTCCACATTAAATTTATCTGCCATTTACGCATCCATTCATCCAATTTATCAAGGTTCTCTTGCATTTAACATCTTTGAATAATTTTGTGTTATCTGCAAATTTGATGACCTCACTTGTTATTCCCATTTCCAGGTTATTTATGAATATGTTAAAAAGCAGCAGGCCCAGCACAAATCCCTTGGCTACTCCACTATTTACCTTAATCCATTGAGAAAACTGGCCATTTAGTCATACTCTCTGCTTTCTATCTTTTAACTAGTTCCTGATCAACAATACTACACTGCTTCCAATCCCATCACTTTTTAATTTCACCAAAAGAGTCTCAAATGAGGGACATTGTCAAAGGCTTTCTGAAAATCCAGATACACTATATCAACTGGCTCACCTCTGTCCACCTGTTTATTTACATCTTCAAAAAAAGATAGCAGATTAGTAAGACAAGACTTTACTTGGCTTTCTCCCATTAAACCATGACTGTCAGCATATTCAGTAATTTTGTTCTTTATGATGGTTTCTACCTTTTTGCCCAGTACTGATGTCAGGCTCACCGGTCTATAGTTTCCAACATCACCTCTGGAACCCTGTTTAAAAATTGTCGTTACATTAGCCATTCTCCAATCTTCAGGTACTACAGATTATTTTAATGATAGTTCACAGATTACTAATAGTAGGTCTACAATCTCATCTTTCGGTTCTTTCAACACATCCGGATGTATAACATCTGGTCCAGTTGATTTACTACTCTTCAGTTTATCAAACAGTTGTAATACATCTTCCCATCTGTATTGATATTTCTTTCAATTCTTCCAATATATCACCTTTAAATACCATTTCAGGCATGGGTAACTTTCCTACAACTTCTTCAGGAAAGACCAAAGCAAAGAATTCATTCAGTCACTCTGCTATGGCCTTGTTTCCTCTTAGTGCTCCTTTTACTCCTTTATCATCTAATGGTCCAACTAACTCTCTCACAGGTTTTTTGCTACAAATGTACTTGAAAAAGTCTTTATTATGCGTTTCTGCTTCCATAGCAAGCTTACATACTTACATAGTATATGACGGCAGATAAAGATCAGTATGGTCCATTTAGTCTGCCCAGCAATGTGGCAAGAGCAGGTACACCTGCTGCTCCATGTAGATCACCCATCCCCATGCCTTTGTTTAGGGGTGTACCTACTGCTCCATGTAGGTCACTCCTATTTGTTGAGATATAAGAGATAGTTATGTTTATTTTGATTTTATCCTGTCTGTCCCATACCATTTTGAATTCTGTCACTGTATTGGCCCACACCACTTCCATCGGGAGGGCATTTCAAGCATCCACCATCCTTTCAGTGAAAAAGTATTTCCTGACATTGCCTTTCAGTTTACCCCTTGCAACTTCATTTTATGTCCTCAAGTTTTACAGCTTCCCCGTCTTTGGAAGATGTTTGTTTGTTCATTAATACTCTAAATATGTAAAGGTCTGAATCATATCTCCCCTGTCCCTCCTCTCCTCCAGAGTGTACACATTTAGTGTCAAGTACCTTCTCATAAGTCTTCTGACGCAGGCTCCAAATCATTTTGGTCGCCTTCCTCTGAACCGTTTCCAATCTTTTTATATCTTTTTCGAGATACGATCTCCAAAACTGTGCACAATATTCCAAGAGAAGCCTCACCAGCGACTTGTACAGTGGCATTAGTACCTCTTCCTTTCTGCTGGTAATATCTCTTTGTACGTAACCCAACATCCTTCTGACTTATGCCATCGTTTTGTCACATTGTTTCGCCATCCTGAGATCCTCAAAAACCATCACTCCGAGGTCCTTCTGATCCGTACACACCAACCTCTTGCCTCCTATCGTATACAATTCTCTTGTATTTCTGCTTCCCAAATGCATGACACTGCACTTCTTCATATTAAATCTTAACTGCCAAGTAGTAGACCATTCTTCCAGCTTTTGTAGATCTTTCCTCATGTTATCCACTCCCTCAGGGGAGTCTATTCTGTTGCAAATTCTCATCTCATCTGCAAAAAGACAGACTTTTCCATTCAGTCCTTCAACAATATCACTCACAAATACATTGAACAGTACCAGACCCAGGATTGAACCCTGGGGCACACCACTAATCACCTTCCTTTCATCTGAATAAGTTCCATTTACCATCATCTTCTGTCATCTGTCAGTCAACCAATTTCTGATCCAGTTCACCACCTTGGGACCCATCCCCAAGCTGTTGAGTTTATTGATAAGCCTCCTATGAGGAACAGTATCAAAGGCTTTGCTGAAATCTAGGTAGATCACATCCATCACATGCCCATGATCTAGTTTTCTGGTCACCCAGTCAAAGAACTCAATCAGATTTGTTTGGCAAGATCATCCTTTGGTAAAATGATGCTGCCTCGGAACATGCAATCTTTTGGTTTCGAGAAAGTCCACTATTCGCTCTTTCAAGAGCAACTCCAGTACTTTTCCTGCCACAAACCTGTAGTTTGTTACTTCTTTCCTATTACCACTTTTGTGAAGAGGTACCACATCAGCCCTTCTCCAGTCCTGTAGAACTTCTCCTGTCTCCAAAGATCTATTAAAAACATCCTTTAATGGCCCTGCAAAAACCTCTGAGCTCTTTCAGTATCCTGGGATGTATCCCATCCGGTCCCATGGCCTTATCCACTTTCAGTTTTGCAAGCTGTTCTAACACATTATCTTCTGTGAATGGTGTGGTATCTACTGCATTCCCATTTGTGTGTTTGTCAATCACTGCTTGTCCTTCTCCAGGACTTTCTTCAGTTAAAACAGAGAAGTATTTATTTAGCATTTTTGCTTTTTCAAAGTCACTTTCCACAAATCCATTCCCAGCACTTTTGAGTCCTGCAATTCTATCTCTGATTTTCCTTCTCTCCCAAAGATACCTAAAAAATGTTTTGTCGTCACACTTCGTATCTTTAGCCATCTTTTCTTCTACTTTTGAATTTGCTATCCTTATTTCTCATCTCTTTTAGTTTGGTTCTGTTTTCCTTTCTGTGTTCCTCTGTTTCTGAACTTTTGAATTTTGTGAAAGCTGTGTGTTTTAGCGTTATTTGTGCAGCCACTTCTTTGGAGAACCAAATTCTTCTGAAATTCTCTCTTTGCCTGCCTTATCAATGCCTTGCATCTAGTTTGCCAGTGCTTATGTTGTTTCCAGTTTTTGTCATTTGGATCCTTTTTCCATTTCCTGAAAGATGCTTTTTTGGCTACAACAGCCTCTCTGACCTCACTTTAAACCATGCTGGCAGTTTTTGGGTTTCCTTCCACTTTTCTTAATGTGTGGAATATATCTGGGTCTGGGCCTCCAAGATAGTATTTTTAAACAATGTCCATGCTTGATATAAATCTTTAACCTATGCAGCTGCTCCTTTAGTTTCCTTCTTAACTATTTTCCTCACTTTATCATAGTCTCCCTTTTAAAAGTTAAAAGGTAGTACTATGGATTTCCTTGCCATCCTTCTTACATTTATTAAATCAAATGTGTTCATTTTATGATCACTATTGCCAATGGCCCTAACACCCTTCTCATGCACCAGGTCCCATGTTCCACTACGGACTAGATTCAGACTAGCTTCACCTATTGTCAGTTCATGAACCAACTGCCTCAAGAAGCATTCATTTATTTCATCTAGAAACTATCTCCCTAGCATGTCCTGCAGTGACATTTAGCTAGTCGAGACAGGGGTAACTGAAATCACCCATTATTACTGTATTATAATTTTTATTAGCTTCTCTGATTTCTTTTAGCATTTCATCATCAATCTGTTCATTCTGGCCAAACTATCAGTAGTACACTCCCACTGCCATCACACCTTCCTCTTTTTACATGGGATTTCTTGCCATAAAGATTCTACAGTGTATTTTGTTTCATTGAAAACTTTAACCCTGTGTGACTCAATGCCATCCCTAAAAGAGTGCAACCCCTCCACCAATATGATCTACCCCGAGATGCCAATCATATCTAACCTTTCGTTTAGTGCTATATATTCCAGTTCTCCCATCTTATTTTTTAGACTTCTAGCATTTGCATACAGGCATTTTAGAGTTTGTACTTTATTTATATTAATCTGGTTATCAGTTGATGCGGGTAATTTGGAATCTTTCAGCTCTGTACTTAAGGGCATCAAGGTTATTTTTATCATTATTAGAACCTCTCTGCTGGGACGCCTCAACACCACTCAGGATGCCACCCAAGATGCTTCTGAAAGTGAATTGACCCGGATGAGCCAGTTGTCCAGATATTGTGGCGGTCGCGCCCCTACCAGGCGGCTGCCTAGTAGGGACGGGAAGCCATCTCAATTCCTCTTTCCCAAGGATTGTAGTTGTGCCAAGGAGATTATGAACCGAGTGGTTGTTTTAAAGCACACAGGAATTTTATTATAGCATCTGTGTCAAAATGGTTGACAAAATCTTCAAAGCAAATGTACACATTCAGGTCAAAGCAAAACACAGGATTATTCTTCTCCTCTCAAGGTAACACTTGTAACCAGTGTTGTAGTAACTCTATTTACACAAGCTTCTTTTCTCAGGCTTCCCTTACTCAGCCTTCATGCACACATTACAGTCCATCTCAAAACAAACTGAAGTTAGGTCACTTTCATGGCCTGCAACTTCCATGCTTTCAACTGAGCTGTAACTTGGCAATGCTTGTAATCGTTCAGGCAGTTTATCCTTAATATTCTTTAGCAGATTAAATAGCCTATGCCACTGAATGACCCTTTCTCCCTTTGGTAGGATTTCACTGGGCTTTTCCTGTTCAGTGTCCCTGGCAAAACCCTTACTCCTATTCCGGGTTTTCCTAGGCTTTAACCTCTCTTCTGAATCAGAGCAAGTATCACAGGGTTTAGGCTTTATGGCTTTATCTCTCCTACCTTGGAGTCTGGCTGCAGCACCTTCCTGGCTGAGGCTTCTCCGGCTTGGCACTCCCTCTGTCTCTGAGCTAGACAGTGACTCAGGGTAAGCTCTCCACTTCCCTTCCTGGGGCTTCTGCTGCCTGCAGATAGACCCTTCCTCCGGTGAGTCTAAGCACTCTTGCCTTAGCTTCCTTAAAGCCAACCTTTTCTCTTTCTCCCTGTTGCCAGTCAGCTTGGTCCTTTGCCTGGAACCTTCCCTGTAGCTTCCTGGGCTGCAGTGCTGGCTGCTCTTGTCTCTGCTGCTGCTCACTCTGTAACTGCTTCTTTCCTGGTTGTTGGTTCTGCTGTGTTCGCTCTCTCCTGCTTCTTTGCAGTTCCTGGCCTTTCTGGAGTTCCTGGCCTTTCTGCCTTCCCAGGCCCTTCTGGAGTTCCTTCAAACTTAAACGCTGAGCAGGGCAACTCCCTTCCTGACTCCACCCACTTGTACCTCCTACTCTTGCCTGAGGTTGTCATGAGGTCTGGGAGTGGCTTAAGCCTAGCACTGCCCTCTTGGTTTCTCTCAGGGAATCTGCTGTGATGTATGTGTTCTAGTGAACCCATCCCCCGAGAAGAAGAAAAAGTTCTTCTTTCTCCTTTATTTTCATGCTGGGCTGCCTCCTCCTCACCACAATATGGATCCACACAGATCCCTTGGCTCCGCAGCGCCACATTTGCCATCACCAAGACCTTGGAGAATGTCCTTGGGGTGGTGGAAAGCCCAGAAAAAGAGGGTGGCTAACTGATAGTGAAAGCCAAGAATGACAAAATGCAGGTAATTCTGCTGATCCACCTGGATCGTGAATATGAAAATACACCTCAGCCAGATCCAGAGAAGCCAAGAATTCCCCTCGGCACACTGCTTGAATCACAAAACGTAAGCTTTTCATTCAGAAACGCAGGACACGGAAACAGGGGCGGCTCTATAATGAGGCCGAGTGAGGTGGTGGCCTCAAGTGGCAACTTTTTGGGGACAGAAAAAATTGCCCCCAAAAAGACCGCCTCACTCAGCCTTAAAAAAAAAAACAACCCGAGGTGAGGAACCGCTTGTCACTGCGGCAGCAGCAGAATGAAGTGCCCCGTGGCCACCCTGGCAGAGCCCTCCTCTCTCCCTCAGCACAGCTTTTCAGAGCCGCGAAGGGAGAGTTCTCCTTTCTCACGGCTCTGTTAAGCCCGCCGGTGCTGATAGGACTGGAAATGGGTTGATGGGAGGGTTAAGGCTGGAAGTGGGCTGATGGGGGGTTTAGGACTGGTAATTGGCTATATGGGCTATGATGGGGGGTTTAGGACTGGTAATGGGCTATTGGGGGGGCTAGGACTTGAAATGGGCTGAAGGGGGGGGTTAGGACTGGTAATGGGCTGATGGGGGGTTGGGACTGTAAGTGGGCTGATGAGGGGGGTAGGACTGGTAATGCACTATGGGGGGGGGGGCTAGGACTGGAAATGGGCTGATGGGGTTTAGTACCGGAAATGGGCTGATCGGGAGGGGCTAGGACTGGAAATGGGCTGATGGGGGGGTTAGGACTGGTAATGCGTTATGGGGAGTTAGAACTGGAAATGGGCTGATAGGGGGTTAAGAATGGAAATAGGCTGATTGGGAGGGGGTTAGAACTGGAAATGGGCCAATTAGGGGGGCTAGGACAGGAAATGGGCTGATTGGGGGGCTAGGACTGGAAATGGACTTATTGGGGGGTTAGGACTGGTAATGGGCAGATGGGGGGCTAGCACTGGAAATGAGCTAGGGCTGGTAATGGGCTGATTGGGGGGCTAGGACTAGAGTGGGCTGATAAGGGGGATAGGACTGGAAATGGGCTAATGGGGGAGGGGAGGAGAGTGCTGCTGGCCCTGGAAGAAAACTAGGGGCTAGGGCTACAAATGGGCTGATGCAGAAGGATGATAGAATAGGACTGAAATGGAGCAGATAATGAGAGGGTCTGCCAGGGGAAGGAGGGGGTATGAAGAGAGCTGACACAGGGGAAGGAGGGGACTGGAAAGGAGCTGACACCTGGGATGTACTGAAGGGAGACTGGAAGGGAGCTGACACTTGGGGATGGGAGTGGTAGGTGGCTGGGTAATGGGGAGGAGGCTGGAAGGGAGCTAACATGCAAATGGCACTGGAAGGGGGATGGACAGAGGGTAGGGCAACTGGAAGGGAGCTGACTGGGGGGGGGGTGGTACTGAGAGTGGATGTGAGCTGATACCTGGGATGGTATTTGGACTAGAAGGGGCTGGACAGTGGGGAAGGAGGGGAACTGGAAAGGAATGGACACCAGTTGCAGTCATGGGAATGCAAGGCGGTTGACATTGGAAGGTACTGGGAGGGAAGGACTGGAAAGGGGACTTATACTGGGGAGGGTTACTGGAACTGGAAATGGGCTGATGGAAGGAAGTGAAGAAATGCCATTTGGAAATCTAGCTTATTGGGGTCAAAAGAAACAAAAAGCTGGACGGACATTCTATGGCCCTTTGTTCGCTTCGCGTAGAAGGCCATGGCTGACTTGTAGTCTAACATGTGCAGCACAGCTTCCCCTCTGTGTGCACGAGGGTCATGGGAAAAATGATGGAAGAATAATTGACTGATTAAGGTGGAAATCTGATACCACTTTCAGAAGGAATTTATGGTGAGTGCAAAGGACCACTCTATTATGGTGAAATTTGGTATAAGACAGATGAACCATTAGAGTCTGAAACTCACTTACTCTGCATGCTAAAGTGACCGCCACCAGAAATAATACCTTCCAGATCAAGAACTTCAGAAGACAGGAACTGAGTGGCTCAAAGAGAGCTTTCATGAGCTGCGCAAGAACCACATTGAAATCCCACGATACTGCGGGAGGCTTGCAGGGAGTCTTCAAGAGAAGCAAACCTTGCATAAAGTGAATAACTAAAGGCTGTACTGAGACGAGCTTGCCCCCTACTCCTTGAGAGGTGAAGAAGATACTCAAACAGCTTTGGAGTGGAACAGGTGAAAGGATCTAGAACCTGGCCCTCACGCCAGACAGCAAACCTCTTCCATTAACAGGAGTAAGACTTTCTCATATAGGCCCTTCTGGAGGCCAAAAGGACCTCGATTACACCATCCAGCAGGTTGAGCTGAGACAACATTAGCCTCTCAACATCCATACCGTGACAGTGAAGGACCAGATGTTGGAGAGCATCATCCCGTTCTCTCGCGTTATTAGATCGGGCCTGTGGTCAAGCCATAGCAGATCCAGACTAGAAATCTGCAGCAGGAGGGTAAAACCAAGGCTGTCTGGGCCAGTAGTGGGCAATGAGAATCATCTGTTCTGAGCTTCAGGAGGGTCTTCGCAATAAGAGTATTGGGGAATAAGTATACAGGAGAGCCTCCCCACAGTGAAAGAGGAAAGTGGGTGATGCCGGTTTGCTCTGTGATCTTAGTCTGCAGCAGAACTGATGCACCTGGGCATTTTGCGGGGTGGCAAACAGATCTATTGAGGGAGTGCCCTACTCTCAAAAGATGCAAGTCGCATTCACTCGTGTGGCTAGAGAACCCGACTTAGTGTGTCTGCCAGAGAGTTTTGCTTCAAAATCAGAAAAAACTCTATACAAAACAAAACACTAGGATAAGTGCTTAAAAGCCACAAAAAATGTGCATGGAGAAAGGAAGGTCTCAGAACCAACGGGCGTCTTTCAGAAAACCGGCCTTCAGAAAAACCTCTATATGCCGCTGCCCTTGTACATCGATGACCATTCCTACTCCTACTTTGATTTCATACTTTTCAAGTGACAAACAAATAAGTCAAGAATGTCTTAAACTTAACTTGAGCAGACAGGAAAACAGCCTCCTACTGATCTGCTATGCCCCAATGCCAATTTCAAGGTGCCCATAAATCGTGTCGCTAAACAGCTGCTTCACGGGGATTCAAACTTTTCAAGCAGCGTTTGATCTGCTTGAGGACTGTGGTGAAGAAGGATCTGTCCTGAATGTATATGTGGGTATGCGCTGGTATTCAAAGTTTGAATCCCCCTGAAGCAGCTGTTTAGCGACACGCTTTATGGGTGCCTTGAAATGGGCGTTGGGGCATAGCAGATCAGTAGGAGGCTGTTTCCCTGTCTGCTCAAGTTAAGTTTAAGACATTCTTGACTTGTTTGTCACTTGTCAATGGCTTTCTGAAAGTCCAGATAGACTATATCAACTGACTCACCTTTGTCTACCTGTTTATTCACATCTTCAAAAAAATATAACAGATTAGTAAGACAAGATCTTCCTTGTCTAAAGCCATGTTGGCTGTCTCCCATTACGCCATGACTATCTACATATTCAGTAATTTTGTTCTTTATGATGGTTTCTACTATTTTTCCCAGTACTGACGTCAGGCTCACCGGTCTGTAGTTTCCTGGATCACCCCTGGAACCCTTTTTAAAAATTGGCGTTACATTGGTCATCCTCCAATCTGAAAAAAGCCACGCATGCGGCTTAAAATACATTCCTCCCTTAAACTACTTAAAGAGAAAGCACACACTTATCTCATACCAGCAAATAAATGCAATTCACACACAAACACCCCAGTAAATTTGCAAATTGAAACCCTCTGAGATCACTGGGAAAGATCAATTGTTGTTCACACACCATCAGAACTTGTTCCCTAGAATGGACTACTCCCTAATCTTACCGTATCAACACAAAACACCACAGATCGCTAAAATCATGATCATGTTTCTAAGCAGTGTTGTACAATGGGAGCCTCCCATCTTTTACAATTCAACCGGCTTTTATGCTCACACATACGTATCCTAAAAGTCCGCAACATCTTCCCAATATACAAAAGCTCACAGGGACATTGAATACCATAAACAACATATGTAGATCCACAAGAACAAGTTATATGCAGAACAAATTATCAGAGAAGCAGGACTGTATGAAAACAACAGAGGTGTGAATATTAGTGGGAGACTCATCAACAATCTTTGCTATGCTGATATCACATACTTGCTGAAAGTAAAGATGATCTGAAACATTTGCTTCTCAAGAACAAGGAACATAGTTTTAAAAGGGGCCTGCACCTTAATGTAAAGATGACAAATATCCTGACAACTGGCAAAATCAGTAAGTTCATCATTGATGGAGAACAAATCAAAATAGTGGACAACTTTAACCTACTTGGATCAACTATCAATAAAGAAACAACAAACAGTCAAGAAATCAGGCGACGCATTTCTCTTGGCAGAATGGCTAGACAAGATTCTCAAGAGCAGAGATCTCTCTCTCCATTCAAAGATATAACTTGCTCAAACCATGGTATTTTCAATAACATCATATGGATGCGAAAGTTGGACAGTGAAAAAGATAGACAGGAAGAAAACTGATGCCTTTGAATTATGGTGCTGGTGATGAATACTGTGTATATCATGGACTGTCCGAAGAACAAATCAGTCAGTACTAGAGAAGATCAAACCTAAGCTTTCTTTAGAAGCTCAGATGACAAAACTAAGACTTTCATATTTTGGACACAGCATATGAAGAGAGAGATCATTAGAGAAAGACATCATGCTTGGCAAGGTAGACGACCAACACAAAAGAGGAAGGCCAGCAATGAGATGGATCGATACAACAGCAGCAGCTATGGGTGCCACTCTATCAACAATGAGCCGCCTGACTGAAGATCAAACACAGTTTAGGACAACTATCCAGAGGGTCGCCATGAACAGACATCGACTCAACGGCACTTAACAACAACAACTGGCGGCAATGGAGTGGAAACAGTGGCACACTTAACTTGCCAAGCTAAATAAAGCATGTTTGCCTTCTGTTGACATATTCAGAATGCATATCTTATGTTAGCAGAACACTGAATGAAGGAGGAGGATTTTTATGGCCGATGAAGCACTAGTGATTGCGTTTGATTAAGCCTATATATGGCTATATTTCAACAGTCCAGAGGTTAGCTTCTGCATACCACTAAGGTCTTTTTCCTCCCTTTTTATTTAGGACTACTCTCCAACAGATCTGTTGTTTTTGGATGAAAGCTCACTGAGTTTATATATTTTGTGAGTTTGATCTCATAGGACATACAACCATTTGCAAGATTTCTTATGAATATAGTGCGGCGCTCCTGCCCCGCCTTAGGGCTAAAGACAGGAGCGGGGCCTATTGCCTCGTGAGGAAGGAGTTTAAAACCTATTCCCCTGGAATGCTGGGTACTGTAGTTTTTCTGCTCCTTTCACTCCGAAATAAAGTGTAGTTGTGTGCCAGAGACGGTAAGGCTTATTTGCAAGTATTTTTATTATGGTTAAGGTTATTCTTCCATCGCATGACAAATTCAGAAATATGAACAAAACAGGTGCTTTAACACGAACAGAAAGAACTCAGGTATAAAGTCAACTTAAAGTAAAAATTCAGCTTTACTTCTAAGCAGTTTACTCAGCTCTGCCCCAAGAGGTCATTCACTTTAAATGCAGCCTCTTTTCACACACTGTTACGTTCACAGTGCTGGGGCACTTCAGGTGCAGGTAATTAAAGCTTTCCTAGCATGGCAGCAAAACAGCTCCGTAGTATTCAACTCATACACGGCATAACCAGTTTTCTTCAGTTTGGTATTTCCACACAACAAATAGTACAGTCCATGCTCTCACAGTCAGGTAAGTCAAAATTATCTTGCATTAATTCCTCAGACTGTATAGAATTATTAACTTCCTGCAATACTGGCTGTCTGTTTGCTTTTAGCTTTAAAAACTCTTTAAAATCCTGGAGAAGCAATTCAGCCTGTTGTCTGCTAGATAAGGAATTGTTATCAGTTATTAAACTTCCCTCTTGATTAAGGCTGTTTCCCTTTTCCTCTCTCAGGTTAAGTGAATCAGAGTAACTCTTAGGCTCTTTTGTTAAGGTTTCAAATATAGGAGAGTTGGGTTTACCTTCACTCTGGAAACTCTTTGGCAAATCGCTTACTTGTTGCCAAGCCCCTCTTATCCTAGGTGGCTCAGACGTCCTCCAGCTGTGAGAGTTCCCGTGCCTCTCTGGTCCAAACTGTAATTCCCAGAATGAGTTCTTTTTCTCTCTTGCCTGCCGTGAAGGCTTCCTCTCCCAGGGCTCTGCCTTCCTCCAGGTGTCTATTCCAGGGCTAGGTCCACTTTCCTCAGGACTTCCATTTATTGCCTCTGAACAGATTCTTGCAGGTCTTCTACTGCTTCGGCTCAGTCCTTGGTTGCTAGCCTTCTCTCTCTGACTGCTGCTCCTCTGACTGCTCACGGTACTCTGACCGTTCCCTGGGCTCCTTCTCTTCTCCTTCCACTTCTCCTTCTCCTTCTCCTCCATAGCAAAGCCATACTCCGGTTTAAAACCAGGTTCTCTTCTAGACACGCCCCTTCCAAGCACTGGGTGTGCCCAATCAGGACTGCACGACTCCTCCCCTGGGCTGGTATCCATGCTCAGCTCAGCAGAACAAAGTCTCTCTTTCTTTCCAGCACTGTCAATCTGGCATAAATCCTGTTGCCCTTCAGGATTTTCATCTGTCTCCATAGCCTCAGGAGGGTGCTCTTCACCACAATAGTCAGCAACAAGACCATTGGAACACAGGGTCCTTGTCATGTCAAGATTTAAAAAATACAATGAAGAAGAATTCCTTGACCTCATAATCCCTAATTTATCAACCTCACCACTAAACCTAGATGCAGCAGTAACGAACTGGCACAAAACCATCAATAACGCTGCAGCTAAAAAACAAATAAATAAGAAAAACACGCACTCTAAAGTTGGTCAAACCCCCTGGTACAATAAAGATTTAAATCTAATGAAAAAGAATTTAAGAAAAGCCGAATATAAATGGAGGAAAAATAAAAACGCAATTACAAAAGATTCATACCTCACGCTCCTTAACAAGTATAAAGACGCAATAAACAATGCCAAGAAAAATTACCACGCCTCCATCTTAAACAACGCAATAAATAGACCTAGAGAACTTTTCTCAATAGTCCAAAAACTGACAAATAACATTCACAACTCCAGCAATGAAATCACAGACATTACCCCATAGACACTGGCAAATTACTACATGAACAAAACAACGTCTCATCCCCTACTACCTAAACCAGCAGATACTTCTCAAATACTTAACACAGACGAATGGTCTGTATTTCAACCCTTAACCAAGGTTGAGCTCAAGTCCATCATCACAAACATTAATACTACAACCTCACTACTTGACCCTTGTCCAGTAACCTGGATAAAGAACTCTCTACCTGTACTCTCTCAGTTCATCCTCCCAATAATAAACCTTTCCCTAAAAAATGGATACCTACCCTCTACACTAAAACACGCACAGATCCGCCCAATCCTAAAAAACACTACCCTTGACAAATCACCACCTAAATCCTACAGACCCATATCGAGTATTCCGTTTATGGCCAAATTAATTGAAAAAGCCGTACAAATTCAAACACAAGAGTACATTGATAGTTCAGCCCCACTTGATGACCAGCAGTACGGGTTTCGCCCCAGACACGGTGTAGAATCACTCCTAACAGTTCTAATCGATACACTAGTGAGGGGAATAGACAAATCAAAGCAAGCATTCTTACTCATATTCATTGATGTTTCTGCAGCCTTCGACAGCGTTCACCATTCAACAATGATTAATAAACTTAAACAAATAGGTATAAAATCTACTGTTCTAAAATGGTTTACTTCTTATCTAACAGACCGAACTCAAACGGTACAAATCGGAAATCTCACATCAAAAACATACAAACAAGAACTAGGCCTCCCACAAGGTTCAGCACTGTCAGCGTTACTATTTAACATATATTTAAAACACATCTGTAAAATCTTTAAAAAATTCAATGTCCACTATCACCTGTATGCGGACGACATTATGATGTATGTCCCATTCAAAATTCCAAACATCCCTATACAACTCATTAACGACTGCCTCACTGAAATCAACATCTGGCTAAATGAAAACAATCTGTACATCAATCACTCAAAAACAGAAGCTCTAATAGTAACCAAATGCACAACATTTATTCCCCCCTCACACATTACATTGCAAAATAATGATATCATACTAAAATCTGAAATACGCTACTTAGGTGTTATACTGGACAAACACCTCAGCATGGACACACATGTAAGAAATATAACAAAAAAAGTTTACTATAAACTGAAAATATTAAAGCAACTCCGCCCCCTAATGCACTTACAGGATTTTCAACGAGTCATACAAGCAATCATAACCCCACATTTTGACTTCGCAAATCAAATCCTACTTGGTGTAACTAAGGAAGCCTTAAAAAAACTTCAATTAGCACAAAACGCAGCAGCAAGGACCATTACGAAGGCCCCACCTTTCCAACACATAACCCCGATTTTAGAATATTTACACTGGCTCCCGATTCAAAGCCGTATAGAATACAAAACTATCTTAACCACCTACAAAGCCATAATTAAAACAGCACCCCTGTCCATAAATAACCTCATCAAAATAGAACCTACCCATAATCTCCAAAGGAGAGACCAGTTAAATAAATTAACCCCACCAAAAGAATTCATCAGGGCCAATAAATCCACAAACAAGAAAGCCTTCTCCCACGCAGCCCCCCATCTTGTGGAACACAATCCCAATAGAATTAAGACAATTACCTGATATAATGGAGTTCAGAAAAAAACTCAAAACACGCTTATTTACAAAGCATTATGGATCTATGACCAGCTCATCTCTCACCTCTCAGCTAGATAAAGGATAATCCTACCCCAGGTAATACATTTTTCAACAAAGGAATGAAGTGCTGTAGCCCTAAGACAAAGTGATTAAGAAATATGAAAAACAAAAAACTATGTATATAGTTTAATTTCTGTTCAATTGTACATAGTTCACTAATTGTTAATTGTTAACTGTAATTACCTAGCTACAAATTGTTATATGTAAAAACAGCTCGCCCTGTTTATTGTTGTTATATGGAAACCGCACCTGATCAATGGAAGGAGCGGTATATAAAAAATCTGTTAATTAAATTAGATTAAATTATGTCTAACCTGGATACGGTTAGTCCCAAGTCCTTCAGGACCAACTGAGAGCCTTACCTGAATGCAACCAACCAGGAGTCTCTCAAGACTTGCCATTGTGCGTCACCTGTGTGCAGCTGGTATGTAGTGTCTCAGAATCTGCCACAATATTATCTAGATACTGCCAGCCAGAGATCTCCCGTCTTGCGTCAGTGTCTCACCTGGATTTAAGCAGCCATGAGTCTCTTATGTACTCACTCAATGTAGCTGAACAAGAGACCCTTGGGATCTGCTGCAATGCCTCACCTGGATGCAGCCAGCTAGGATACTGGTGGTCATCTGTTTGTAGAAAGTGGCATACTTCTCACAGTCCGTCACAAGTTCCCGCAGTTCTATCACAAAAGGCAGGTGGGAGCTGTGTTTGTCCAGGACTTTAGTCAGAGTCTCCTTCATACCTAAGCGGCACATCACCACTGCACATTCTTTATCACTGGTAGCCAAGCGATGCAAGAAGCAAACAAACACCTGGACAAGCTACAAAGAGAGAGATGGGAATATATGAGGAGTTTGAGAGAGTAAGAGATAAAGAGAGTAAAGATGACAAGAGAAGGCATGGGAAGAGAGATAACAGAAGGAAGTGAGAGAGAGAAGGGATCACAAATGGAAATGAACAAGAGAGGGGGACACAAAAGCGGGTAAGTGAATGAGAGAGAGGGATAAGGGGAGATTATGCACGAACAAAACAGAAAAATACAGGAAATTATTGATCAAAGAAGGGTGTGAAGAGAGGAACAGAAGAGATAAGGGAGAGACAGAGGAGGAAGTGATGGAATAATGAGGATGAGGAACAAAAAGGGGATGAGAGGAGGAGACAACAGCAAGAGGGCAAAAGAAAGCAGAACTCAGGAGAAGGTATAAGAATAAAAGAGAGGGGGGATAGAGAGAGAAGAATACAGAAGAGGACAGAGAGGGAAAAAGGGACCAAATTAGGGTGAAGAGACACATAGGAGGGGATGGGAAAGGAAAGAATATAGAAGATTTATGAATACTTAGGTCTTCTTCGGAAACCATTTCCTCACGGTGAAATCACTCACATTCAACATCATATAATCTCTAAGGTCAATTTCCAAGGGCTACCATGCAGCAATCGGGACCCCTGTCTCTCGTGCCAGCTTATGGGCAGATGTGGCAGACATTTTGTGGCATATTTGCATGCATTTGCATATATTGTTTGATCAGCAGAAAAGCCAGATTTATTGAAAATGTTTCCATCTTCCTTAAAAAAGGGGGCGGCAATATTCAGAATGCTTAGCAAGCTGATCAAAGGGACGGGCGCTGACCACGATATTCAGTGGCGCTGAATATCTGCACAGACCTCAGCAGGGGCAGTCCATGGGTGGAGCAAAGGCGGTGTGAGCACCGTGTGGATAAGGCCTCTGCTGCCTGATCTGAGCACGAGATCTGCTCCAGGAATTGCCATCAGAACTTCAAGAGACTTACAAGCTAACTTTACTATTTGACTAGTGTTTGATATAAAATTTCTTTGCCTATTGCCTTATTGCCTGTTTCATTCTCTTATAATACTTCTTAGGCACTGTGGTGTGTTAAGGTAACTGCACCAAGTGAGGGGGACAAACACAAAAAATCCCTAAAAAACAAAAAAATCCTGCTCCTCCTATCTTTCTGTCTGTATCACATTTCTATCTGTTCACAGCCACCTTGATCTACAGTCTAGAAGCAAACAACCTAAATTTTGGTTAAAAAATTAGGAAACTTTAGCTTGCCTATATTCCTTGCATAGCCTTTATAAATCAAAAATCTGAGTGTGCCCTCCGTTCATATAACATGTAGTGTAGTGCCCTCGGTTTATATAACATGTAGTGCCCAGGGACACTTAAATTCCCACCCACCCCAGCCCTCACCCCACCCACCCCAGGGTTGCATTACCTGACATCTGTCCTCCAATTAGGTGTGACACCCATCTTTTCTCCTTGTCCTAGACTACTTTATAGCCACCTTAATCAGCATGTTGTGTATTCAATGCAATAGCTGTGGTGCCTTCATTCTAAGAAGAATCATTTGGAGCCTAAGAGCTTACCCTATATGTCTCAAGTTATCTGCTATGCACAAAGAATTGATTTTATTAATGGAAGAATTAGCTGCAATTAAACACACTTCCTCCTCATAAGTACAAATTGAACAAAATCCACCACTGCTCCCACAATGAATCAAACAGCCCAGGAACAAATGGATGACAGTGGGCTCTGGTAGGTTGTGACTTGTAACACGGAGACACCCTCTCTATCAAGAGATATCCCTGCATAATGCCTTCTCTGCCTTGGAAAATGAGAGAGTGCCCAATTAGTAGAAACTGAAGTGCCCTTAAATGAGAAGGTTAATGCCCAATCTACTGATAATGCACCAGACATGAAGAAGATAAAATCACAAAACAGGAAACTACTACTACTTGGAGATTCCATCATCAGAGGCACCAATTTGAGAACACAGTTCAAAGGAGAGAAGATGGTCAAATGCCTCCCAGGCTCTTCAGCTAGCAGGAATATGAATCAAATTCTTGGCATAGTTAGTGCACTCCAAAATTGATGTTATTGTCCAGTTGGGTACAAATGACCTAGCTAGAAACTGTGCCTCTACAGTTCAAAGGATCTTCCAGATTCTGGGAGAGCAACTCAAACCCAATGTTAACACTACAGCATTCTCAGAAGTTCTACCTGTTCTTGATAAGACTGCATCGCATAATCAATTCTAATACATGGCTCCAAACCTGGTGCAAACAAGAAGATTTAGATATATTGGCAACTGGGAAAACAGATGGAACAACAAAAGGCTATACTGTGTGGATGGACTAAATCTCCGTGTCACAGGGAAAAGGATCCCAAATGAAAAATTCAGGAATTACATATACAAGCATTTAAACTAGGGAAAGGGGGTGAAAGATGGAGAAAAAAGTTCAGGACGTCATTCCTAGCAAAAACATAACATTGGAAATAGCCATGCTACTATCCTACACACAAATGGCAAGCTGGGAAAGGCATGCAGAATGAAACACATGCAAAATACAGGCAAGACAGTCAACAAATGCTGGAAAGCAATGAGCACAAATGCTTGCAGCCTAGCCAACAAAGTTCCAGACCCAGAAGCCCTAATGGTGGAAATGAACTTGGACATTGTGCCATTACAGAAACATAGCTTAACGAGTTGCATGAATGGGATATAGCATAGCTGGCTATAATCTATTTAGAAAAGAAGGCAGAAAAGGAGTAGGAGTAGCCCTATATGTTAAAAGCAATATTAAAGCTGCTGAAATGCAGGGGACATGGGGGGAAAGAAGCAGCGCTGTGGATTGTGTTGGAAAGAGGAGATGGCACTATCATTCATATTGGTGTAGTCTACAGGCCTCCAACTCAAATCCAAGAAATGGACAGAGACTTGATTATTGATCTTGCAAAGCTGGCCATGAGGGGGGAAGTGATCATATTGGGTGACATTAATCTACCCAATGTGGACTGGAGCATAACTTCTGCAAATCCGGAAAGAGAGAAAAAAAATTATGGATGCTTTCCAAGATGCATTGCTAAGAAAAAGGGTGATGGAACATCCAGAGAAAGCATAGTTATTCACTCGTAGCAGGAATTTAGTCTTCACATATGGGTAACGTCGATACCAATGGAGCCTGCATGAGAATGCTACCCAGCGTCCAATAGGAAAGTTTTTGGAAGCATCCCACTGCGCCTGCGTAGCTGCCTTCTCGCCTTTCCAGCTGTTCTTCCTCAGTTGAGAAGAGGAAAAATACAATTCCTAGGGGAGGAGGGGTGGGTTGTGAAGACTAAATTCCTGCTGTTCCCAGAGATCACTTGTTACAGGTGAGTAACTATGCTATCTTCAGGAACAAGCAGGAATATATTCTTCACATATGGGACTCTCTAGCTCGAAGAGGCTAAAGAGATGAACTTAGAATGAGCTGTGGATCACAGGCACACATAAGTAGGTCAAGTATCCTCCAAGGATGTCTGGTATCGAAACCTGGGATGGAGAGTAGGAATTGATTTAAGTCTGAAAGAGATGCTGGAGAACAGCTTGGCCAAACAAGGCATCCCAGCGGGAGCCCTTGTCCAGGCAATAGTCAGCAGCAAAGGTGTGGACAGAAGACTAGACTGCTGCTTAGCATATCTCATCAATCGCTACAGAGCGTAGATTTGCCATAGAGGCAGCCATGGCCCGAACATTATGTGTAGTGCATTACCCTCGAGAGAGAGACCTGTACTTTCGTAAGCAAAGGAGATGCAATCCGCTAGCTATCTGGATAGAGTTCTTGGATACTGACAAACCCAGGTGACTCAAATCAAAGGCGATGAAAAGTTAGGAAGCTTTTCTGTGCTTTTGAGTTCTCTGGAGATAAAAAGCCAAAGCATGTTTGCAATCTAGAGTGTGAAGGGTTGCTTCTGCCCTAGAGGAATGAGGACTAGGAAAACATATAGGGAAGTAAACCGACTGGTTTAAATGGAAGGGTGAGACCACCTTTGGCATAAAGTGGGGATGAGTCCTAAGGACTACCTTATCATGGTGGAATCGTGTATAAGGAGGGTCAGCCACCAAAGCCTGGAGCTCACTAATGCATCTTGCTGAAGTGAGGGCAATAAGAAAAGTGACCTTCCAGGTGAGAAACTTCAGAGAAGTGGTGGCTAGAGGTTCAAAGGGTGGGTTGAGAAGCTGTCCTAAAACAACATTAAGATCCCATGCCACTGGAGGTGGCTTAATGGGAGATCTAGACAATAGAAGACCTCTCATGAAGCGTGCTACAAGCGGCTGAGAAGATGGGCTGACCATCCAGGGGTATGTGAGAGGCCGCAATTGCACTTAGGTGCACTCTTACCGAATTGGTTTTGAGTCCAGAGAAGACAGGTGGAGAAGATATTCAGGTAATGCATCCACCGGAGTTAAGAAAGGGTTAAGATCCCTTTCAGAACACCAGAGAGAGAATCTACGTCAATTGAAGGCATAGGAGCGTCTGGTGGAAGGCTTCCTAGAAGTTAAGAGAATATCTTTTACCTGTTGAGAGAGGTTGATGTCCTGGAAGGCTATGCCTTCAGCAGCCATGCTGTAAGATGTAGGGACTGTGGATTGGGATGTGGTAGTGTCCCATCCTCCTGCAAGAGGAGATCTGGAGCGGACCCCAAATCTACTGGCTGAACCTGAGACAGACGAAGGAGGAGATGATACCACGGTTGTCATGGCCAACACGGGGCTATAAGAATCATGTAGCCCCTGTCTCTCTGGAGTTTGAAAAGAGTTATGGGAATTAGCGGAATGGGAGGGAAGGCATATAGGAAGCCTTGACCCCAGTGAAGGTGAAAGGCATCTACCTGCTAGTTGTTCTGTGCAGGCATCCTGGAGCAGAAACAGGGAAGCTTGGCATTCTGAGGACTCGTGAACAGGTCTATATCTGGGGTTCCCCAGATCTGAAAAATGTGAGCGACCTTGTCCACATGGACTCGACTGAGTTTGTCCGCCAAGACATTCTGCTTGCCTGGAAGATACACCACAAGAAAGTGGATGTGATGATGTATTGCAAAAGACCACAGATTCAAGGCTTCAGTACAAAGGGTCCAAGAGCCTGTTCTGCCCTGCTTGTTCAAGTAGAACATGGCTACTTATTTATTTATTTATTTAGTAGACATTTGTATACCGCCGCTTCCTACGATCAGCCGCGGTTTACTTTATAGAATCATCGTGTAACGTACAATACAATGAATTTCTAGGAATACAATTTTGATTTGGGCAATGATTTACATAACACACGAAATAGAGATTATATGCTTTTATAAATCTAAATAAACATTCGATTAAAGGGTGCAAGGGAGGGGGGTAAAATATACATATATACATGGTTACCTAACGGTCATCGAATGCTGCGTGTGTTCTGAGTGACATTAGAAGAGAGCTTATTGTGGTAAGGTGCTGCAATTAGGTCGGGTTGTAGTATGTCTGAAATAAATGAGTTTTGAGGTTCTTTCTGAATTCATTAAGGCTATTCGACATTCGGAGCTCAGAAGGGAGCTGGTTCCAGAGGATTGGCGCTGCATAGGTGAATGCTCTGTTGCTTGTTTCTGTTTTAACAGATCTCATGCTGGTAGGGACACAGAGTGTGTTGAGATGTACGGTTCTTCTGCTCCTGTTGTGTGCTTGCTTAGTGATTAGGTTGTCAAGGTATGAGGGTGCAATCTTGTGAATGAGTTTAAACGTTGTTATGAGGAGTTTGTAGATGATGCGGGCGGCTACCGGGAGCCAATGTAGTTCCATAAGCACTGGCGTTATGTGGTCCGTGACATTTTTTTCCATGATGATTCTTGCAGCGACATTTTGGGCCATTTGTAAGATATTTAGGGTGTTCTTTGGAAGCCCTTGTAAAATGGCGTTGCAGTAGTCCAGGTGAGGCATGATTAGCGCTTGTGCGACAGTCCTGAAGTCCGATTTTTCTAAGATACTGCGAAGTGGTTGAAGAACTTTCAATTTGTAAAAGATGGCTCTGTTGACTGTCCGGAGATGTTTATCCATCTTAAGGTTGTTGTCTATTAGGACCCCTAGGTACTTTATTGCAGGTTTCGTATGGTATATGTTTTTGTTGAGGGCTACTGTAGTGGGTGGGCTGAAGTTAGTTTTTTTGGAGATAAACATGACCTCTGTTTTCTTGTGGTTTATTGACATGTTGTTTTGTTGAAGCCATGTTTGCAACATGTCAAGGCATTTTTCCAGGGGGGTGAAATACGGCTGCGTTGCGTTTAGGCGTGTGTACAGCATCACATCGTCAGCATAGATGTGGTAATTGATGTTGCACTTCTGAAAGATTTCACAGATTGGTTTTATGTACAGGTTGAAAAGTAGAGATGACAAGGCAGATCCTTGCGGGATGCCCTGCGTCTGGGGGAAGGCATCAGCTTTGTCGTTGTTGAATAGGACTTGTTGCATCCTATTGGAGATGTATGATGCAAACCATTTTAGGGGGGTCCCTGTTATACCTATTGATGATAGTCGTTTTAAGAGGGTGCTGTGATGTACTGTATCAAATGCTGCCGAGATGTCTATAAATACAAGTATGAACAAGTCATTTTTGTTCTCTAGACCCCTGAGGAGGTTGTCAAGGAGTGCTAGCAGAAGGGTTTCTACTCCGTGATGTTGGCGGAATCCATATTGATGCATGTCTAGGGCTTTCCTATCATCAATGTGATCTTGCAGCTGCTGCTGAACCGCTTTTTCAATTGTTTTTGCTAAGAAAGATATACTTGAGATTGGCCTATATGACGCAGGGTCACTTTTGTTGAGCGATCTGTTCTTTAAGATGGGCCTTATAAGTGATCTCTTGAGATAGGTAGGCATTTCACCTTGTTGAAGTGAATGATTGACAATGTGGGTGATTGGTTCTGCTATTTCATTTTTGGTTGCTTTTATCCATTGTCTGTCTGGATTAGAACTGTCTGGAAGCGAAGATGGTCCTGAAACACCTTGAGAGTATTGTGAATGGCTCCGAGTTCCAGCAGATTCATGTGGAGTTGTGACTCCTGATAAGACCAAAGACCCTGAGTGGAGAGATTGTCCAGATGACCTTTCCAGTCCAATTTGGATGCATCCGTCATCGGGGTATATTGATGTGGAGGCATCTGTAAAGGTGACCCTATGAGAAGGTTTTCTGTGGATTGCCACCACTGGAGAGAGGCGATTAGACGTGTAGAGACCTTTATTTTGTCTCCCAGGCGATCCGACGCCTGAGACCACTGGGAAGCCAGAGTCCATTGAGCTGCACGCATATGTAGACGAGCATATGGAACAACATGTACTTTTGATGCCATATGACCCAAAAGTTGCAGCATTTCTCAAGCAGTGAGAAAGTTCTTGAGGCATGCTTGAGATGCAAGCTGACTGAGTCGAGCGCAGCGGGCTTGGGGCAGAAAAGTCTTTGATTGTTGAGTGTCTAGGAGAGCCCCTATGAACTCTAGAGTTTGAGAGGGAACGAGTTAGGACTTTGGAAGATTTATTACAAATCCTAAGTGTTGCAGCACCTGCATGGTGCGTGAGAGGGAAAGATTGTCCTCTAGTGAGGTGCTTGCTCAAATGAGCCAGTTGTCTAAGTAAGGGAAGACAAATATCCCTAGAGTGCTTAGGAAGCAGCTACTACTGCTATGCACTTTGCAAAGATTCTTGGGGCACAGGCAAGGCCGAAAGACAGGACTCTGTATTGATGATTTCTCCCTTGGAATAGAAAGCGCAGAAACCTTCTGTGTTGTGCGTGAATAAGTATGAGTATATGCCTCCTTTAAATCTAGAGAACAGAGCCAATCCTGACTCTGGAGATAGGGCAGAAGAGTACTTAGGGAAATCATTTTGAATTTCTCCTGTAGTAGATACTTGTTCAGTTCTCTGAGGTCCAGAATGGGCCTGTATCCTCCTGTTTTCTTTGGAATGAGGAAGTATGGAGAATAAAAGCGCAGTCCGTGCTGGGAGAGTGGTACCTCTTCTTTCGCGCCCTGCGAGAGAATGGAGGTGACTGTCAAGACCATATGGCTTAATATTCTCAACATTTATTTATTTATTTTATTTAACACGTTTCTTATACCGCCTTATCATACAATCAAAGCAATTTACATAGAACTCAACAAATTACAAAGAATTCACAGAGAGAATTCAGGTAGGGGAGGCATGAGGGATTTGCCCAGAGGCATAACTTACATACATAGGAATTTAAGAAACGAGCTTATCTGTAGTTTAGGCTTGTGAAGTATGGAAGGAGGGCTAGGTATTGTCTTTGAAGTGGTTGGTGAAGAGAAAGGTCTTGAGGAGTTTTCTGAAGTCTTTTAATTCCATAGTAGTTCTGATTTTTTTTCTGGCGGTGAGTTCCAAATGGCGGGAACAGCAAAGGAAAAAGCTTTCTTTGTAGTAGAGTTGTTCACTTTAGTGAAAGAGCTAGGAATAGGTATGGTGTGTCTGGTGCTCTGCCTCTTAGGTCTGCTGCCTGAGTTTGTACATACCAGTTCTTGTAGAGATTCTGCAGAGAGGTTGTTTCTTATCATGAAGATAGTAAGTGCAGATCTGTATTTGGCACATGAGATGATTGGAAGCCAATGTTGTTTATATAAGAGTGGAGATACGTGATCATATCTGGGCAATTCTGTAATGACGCGGGCAGCAGTGTTCTGAACCAGTTGCAAGGGACAGATGGATTGTGTTGGACGACCATGATAGAGGGAGTTACAATAATCCAGAATGTGGATTATGAGTGCTTGACAGAGTGTGCGGAAATGGTCCTGACTGTGGAGAGGTTTTAGTCTTCAGATAATAGTGAGCTTTCGGAATGCATTCTTGGAGGCATTGTTAATGTGAGCTTGTAAGTTTAGTGAGCGTTCAATGGTGATACCTAGGTAGCATACTACTTCTTTTAGCGTAGTTACTCACCTGTAACAGGTGATCTCCGGAAACAGCAGGAACTGAGTCTTCACATATGGGTATCGTCGGCACTGACGGAGCCCGCACGGGCACGCTCTCCAGCGTCCAATAGGAAAGCTTTTGGGAGCATCCCACTACGCCTGCGCTGCTGTCTTCCTGCCTTTCCAACTTTCCCTCTTCAGTTGGGTTTGTATCTGAGACAAAGGAGAGAAGGAAAGAGAGAGAGAGACAGAGATACAACTCCTAGGGGAGGTGGGTGGGTTGTGAAGACTCAATTCCTGCTGTTCCCGGAGATCACCTGTTACAGGTGAGTAACTATGCTTTCTCCAGGAACAAGCAGGAATGCAGTCTTCACATATGGGGACTCCCAAGCTTAGAGATGCCAAGGAGATGACCCCAGAAGCTGCGAAAATCAGGCTGAGGTGGGTCATGCTTCCTCCCAAGGATTTCTGGCAACCCAGGACGGCGGGTAGGAGTTGTTCTAAGTGTGAAAGAGATGCTGGAGAACAGCCTGGCCAAATGAGGCATCCCGACGGAAGTCCTTGTCCAAGAAGTAATGGGCTGCAAATGTGTGGACCGAAGACCAAGTGGCTGCTTTGCAAATGTCGTCAATCAACACTGATCAAAGGTTAGCCATAGAGGCAGCCATTGCTCTTACATTATGAGCTGTGACATGACCTTGGAGAGAAAGTCCCTTACTCTCTTAGGTAAAGGATATGTAGTCTGCAATCCACTCAGAGAGAGTTCTCTTAGAAACTGATAGGCTCAGGTGACTGGAGTCAAAGGCAACAAAAAGCTGTGAAGCCCTTCTATGTTGCTTAGTCCTCTGAAGTTAAAAAGCTAAAGCTCTTTTACAATACAGAGTATGATTCCTTTCTGCACTAGAGGCGTGAGGCCTAGGGAAGAAAACAGGAAGGTAGACCGACTGGTTCAAATGAAAAGGCGAAACCACCTTTGGCATAAAGCGAGGATAAGTCCTAAGGACTACTTTATCAAAGTGGAACCTTGTATAAGGAGGATCATCCACTAAAGCTTGTAGCTCACTAATGCATCTGGCAGAAGTGAGGGCAATGAGGAAGATTACCTTCCAAGAAAGAAACTTGAGGTGTAGTGGCTAAGGGTTCAAAGGGCGGCTTCATAAGCTGCCCAAGGACAAGGTTTAAATCCCATGCCACAGGTGGTGTATTAATGAGAGGTATAGTCAAGAGTAGGCCCCTCATAAACTGTGCTACAAGCGGTTGAGAGGAGATAGGCTGTCCATCCAAGGGCTTGTGGAAAGCCGCAATGGCACTGAGGTGGACCCTTACTGAATTAGTCTTAAGACCAGAGGATGATAGGTGGAGGAAATACTCCAGTAACGCCTCCACTGGGATTGAAAAAGGATTAAGTTCCTTTTTTAAACACCAGATAGAGAACCTTCTCCACTTAAAAGCATAGGCATGCCTTGTGGAAGGTTTCCTAGAGGCTAAAAGGATATCCTTAACCTGTTGAGAGAGGTTGGTATCCTGGAAGCCTAAACGTTCAGCAGCCACGCCATCAGGTGTAAGGACTGAGGATTCGGGTGCAAAGCGTCCCGTCCTCCTGGGATAGGAGATCTGGAGCACATCCCAAGTCCAGAGGCCTGGCTTGAGAGAGACGAAGAAGCAGTGGATACCACGTCTGTCATGGCCAATGTGGGGCTATGAGAATCACATGGCCCCTGTCTCTCTGAAGCTTGAACAGAGTCTTGGGGATGAGGGGAATGGGTAGGTAGGCATAGAGGAGGTCTTGACCCCAGTAGAGGTGGAAAGCATCTATTGTCTGACTGTTATGAGCCAGAATTCTGGAACAGAATCGGGGAAGTTTGGCATTCTGAGGACTTGCAAACAGGTCTATATCTGGAGTTTCCCAGATCCGAAAGATTCGAACAATTTGCTGCGGATGCGACTACTCGTGTGGCAGCAGTACTCGACTGAGCTTGTCTGCCAGAAGATTTTGCGTGCCTGGAAGGTACACCGCTAGTAGATGAATCTGAAGGCCTCTTGCGAAGGACCAGAGGGGTAGAGCTTCATTGCACAATGCCTGAGAACCTGTTCCACCCTGCTTGTTCACATAGAACATGGCTATCTGATTGTCCGTCTGGACAAGAACTGTCTTGTAGCTCAGGTGGTCCTGAAATACTCGCATAGAAAATGGCTCTGAGTTCCAGTAGATTTGTGTGAAGATGAGCCTCCTGTTCAGTCCAAAGACCCTGAGTGGAGAGATCGTCCATATGAGCCCCCCAACCTGACTTGGACGCATCTGTCATCAAGGTAGCTTGGTGTAGTTGCTGCTGAAAAGGTGATCCTACGAGAAGGTTTTCCAGTGATTGCCATCACTGAAGGGATGAAATGAGGCGTGCAGAGTTTCTGATTTTGTCCCCCAGACGACCTGACGCCTGTGTCCACTGAGAGGCTAGGGTCCACTGGGCTGCTCGCATGTGTAGGCGAGCGTAGGGGACCACATGAACAGTGGATGTCATATGCCCAGCAACTGAAGCATTTCTTGAGCAGTTAGGAAAGTTTTCATGGCTGCTTGAAAGGCCAGTTGGAGTATCTGAGCACAATGGATGCTTGGGTTGCTGCTGCCTCTTTTGGAGAGCATGGACTGGGCAGTGGACAGTTTGGGTGTAAGATGGAAATAATGTCTTCTTTTTATTTATTTATTTATTTTTATTTATTTTATTTACAGTCTTTTATATACCGCACTATTCAGCATCAGCGCGGTTTACATGGAACAAAAATGCTCAGTACAATTAACACGTATGAGTTTACAGATAACAGGGTTTCTTAACTGCCATTTTCTTAGCTGGGTTGGCAGTGGTCCTCGAAAGTCTATTCAAGATAGTGTTCTCGGACTCAAGCTGAGAAGCTTTATCCTGCCAATCCTTGCCAAAAAGGTTTTCTTCAGTGCAAGGAATATTTCCCAGCTTGTTTTGTACCCACTGTTCCAAATCAAATGCTTGTAACCAAGCAATTCGACGTGCACTGATGGAAATAGCAGACATTCTGCTGATGCATTCAAAACAATCAAAGGTTGCCCTGTTCATGAACTTTGAAACATTTTGGGCATGCTTAACAAAAATGAGGAAATCGACCCTCGTCATTGGGAAGAAGAGGAGCCATGAGTTCCAAATCTTTTGCAACCTCTCAAAGGAACATACCCATGTAGAGTATGTATGAACCTATCCTGGCCGATAACATAGAGGCCTGAAAACATTGACGACCAAAAGCATCGAGAGTCCTCACCTCACGGCCCAGAGGATTAGAAGAATGAGTCTTAGCACTTTTGCTTCAGCGCATTGCCGATTCCACCACCTTAGAATGGTGTGGTAATTGCATTTTTTGGAACCCAGGACACTGCGGTACCCGGTACATTGTCATGCAAAATCCAGTGTATGGGAAGGGTTGCGGCCTCTTTTGGGGCTGCCGGATACTGAAGAATTTCTAGTTCTTCAGCTCTCGGTTCCTTCTCAGGGGTCACGGTGATCGAGAGGCCCTGAGCTATATCCCATATAAAGTCTTCCGGGGAAGATATCTGGCGTTGTGGCGAAGGAGAGGGATCCTCCGGAAGAATCACTCTGGTACCGGCAAAGTCATTGGAATCATCTGAATCAGAGGACTCAAAGTATCTATGGGCCAGGTGCTCTCGTATTGCCTGTCATTGGTACCGATCAAAGTCGGCATCGGAATGCCTCAATACCGAACTCTCCATGCCGGAGACCGATTCAAGGGCCGGCATGGGTGGAAGCATGGAGAATGGCACACCGGTGGCTACAGTTGCATCCGGTACCGTTCTCGATACCGATGGCTGCGGAACCGATTGCAGTGGATTTAGCGGTACCGAGGCCGCTAACAAAGACGCTAGGCTACGCTCAATGGCTAGGATACGTTGATCCATAGAGCCCGCTGATGTCTGCGTGTCAGTACCGGCAGAGCAGGCCACGACCCCAGAACATGGCACCAAGAGTTCTCTGGAGGTGTAAGCCTCGGGAATATTCTGGGACCCCGTTAATGCTTTGGAGGCAAGGACCTCCCGCCAGGGTTGTTTGGCCGATGTATTCTCCTCGACGGCAACACTAACAGCATCTCGATGCTTAGGAGATCCACCCTTAGAGGACCAGACGGTTTTGGAAGACCTGAATTTGGTTACCTGAGATCCATGGGAGGAAGATGAAGCCCTAGACTACGTCAATGCAACAGACACTGCATCTGAGGCAAAGAGGGGGCCGAGTTTCACAGCTCTATTCTTCAGGCCCCTCTTAGTCATCTTTCTGCAAAGGAGACACTCCGATGGTAAATGATCAGGACCCAAACATTTAAGACACCAATCATGGGTGTCGGTAGCAGAAATGGAAATTACACGTACCTGGTAATTGTAGTTCCTGGAGGGTCCAGTTTAGTCCTCCACATCCGGGTAGTGCACCTCTTCCTGCAGCATGGAGACTGGACCAATCAGAATCTTCAATACCTCAGGGTATATGCTGCTGGATCTCCCATCAGCCCCCAGTGAACTATTAACAAAGCAGACTCAAAGAAGCAACACAGGAATGAAACAACAGTAAAACTAGAAAACAGGTGTATTCCCCCTAAATTGTAAGTGGGCTCCCTCCCCAAACGAGAGAGCCAGAACTGCGCACCTTGCTTCTGCCCCCTTTACCTGATGCAAAAGGCAGACTGAGCTGGTAACATAAGAAAAAAGTCTCTTCCTTATCCAAAGGAAGCGAAAAAAGAAAGAAAAGTACTCATGCGACTCTCGCGCACCGGTGTTAGCACGCCGTACAAATACCACAGAAAAAAAAAGTCTCTTGGGCGGGACGGAGGACTAAACTGGACCCTCCAGGAACTACAATTACCAGGTACATGTAATTTCCATTTCCTGAGCGGTCCTCCAGTTTAGTCCTCCACATCCGGGATGTAACAGAGCAGTTATCAACGGGGGGGACCTTGCCAATCCCGAGTCGCTGCAATATCCAACCGATAATGCCTACTGAAAGCATGAAACGACCACCAAGTAGCCGCTCTGCAAATTTCCACGGGAGGAACAAGGCTATGTTCTGCCCAAGACGCCGCCTGCGCCCTAGTAGAGTGGGCTCTCAAACCCAATGGAACCGAACGGCCTTGCAAAATGTACGCTGACGCAATCGCTTCTTTAATCCACCTAGCGATAGAAGACTTCGCTGCTGCTTCTCCCTTTCGAGTTCCACCGAAAAGCACGAAGAGACGATCCGATTTACGGAACGTGCCGGTCACCTTCAGATACTGACGCAACACTCGGCGGACATCAAGACGATGCAAGCCGTCATCGGACTAATTGGCTGACTCTGCAGAAAACGCAGGCAAAATGACGGATTGATTTACGTGAAAAGGAGACACCACTTTAGGCAGAAAGGAAGGAACTGGCTGCAGAACGACCTTATCTGAAGAAAATAAAAGGAATGGAGGCCTGCAAGACAAAGCCTGCAGCTCCGAAATCCGCCTTGCCGAGCAAATAGCTACCAGAAATACCGTCTTCAAAGTTAAATCCTTAACCGACGCCTGACGAAGAGGCTCAAAGGGCTTCTGAACGAGCACTTGCAAAACCAGATTCAAATCCCAGGAGGGAATGGACACTCTACGCGATGGCCGCAAGCGAAAAACTGCCTTAAGAAAACGTTGTACATCAGAGTTTGCTCCAATAGGAACATCCTGAATTTTCCCCCTGTAACAAGCGAGAGCTGCTAGTTGAACCTTCAGAGAACTGGCAGCCAAACCTTTGTCGAAACCGTCCTGCAAGAAATTGAGAATAACAGCGACCGAAGCCGTCGAAGCCCGAACGTGATGCCTGGAACACCAATCTTCAAAAATGCGCCAAACCCGGACATACTGTGACATAGTGGGTCCTTCTAGCCCATTTAATGAAGCTAAAAAGCCAGGAACAAAAGTACAGCTGAGCTGTAAACAGAAGCACATGGCTCCTGGTTACCGTGGGAACCAGGCACAGAGGCAAGAGAATCGCCGGTGCTATCATTCAAGGGGTGAATCACAAGGTAATGCAGGACACCTGTCAGTGGGTGGAGTTGAGCACGGCCACAGAATTCACCCTATTAAAGAAACTTCAGTGGAGCTTATGGAGGTAGGCAGAGAAGGAGGTAATGAAGAGTTGGCTGAAGAAGCAGGAAGTGAGGCATATGAGCTGGAGAGAGAAGCTATTGAGAGCTACACTGAAGACAGCTATGCCCAAAGTAAGCCAGAGTCTCTATGGAAAGGAGAGACAGATTCCTTCTTGAGGAGAAAGAAAGAAACTCCAAGGACAGGATATAACAAGGGCACAGGAGATTGTCTGCAATATCCTGGGGAGCACGGGAGAGACAGAAAGTCTAGGAGGCAAGTGAAATGCTATGAGCAGGGCTTAGGTTGGGAACCTACAGCTGTTCAAAAGCACCAGAGAAAACCACCACCAGTAAGGCTGAAAGGTAAGCCAAAAGGCTTGAATATACTTAATTACAGTGACTGTTTGTACCCAGAAGGGTGGTGCTGGGAAAAGAATACTGGGCCTGATAGTCTGTGTGAAAGCCAGTATTTGACCCAAGCATATCGTGTAAAGCCTGGAGCAGTAAGAAAGGGCGTGGCACCAGCAGTGCCGGTTCAAACATTTCCTTATGAGCAGGAGGAATTGATGGACTGTGAACCAGAGTGTATTGATACTGGAGAAGATTTATTTATTTATTTATTTAACAGTTCTTCTATACCGCTCTATTTTAGATCAGAGCGGTTTACATTTAACATCAACTATACAACACAAGGAACTTTGAGTTGTATTTACAATAAACAGGGAGATCAACTTGGAAGTAACTGGGGGAAACTATGTACATTCTTAATTCTATACATTGTATCACACTGGTACCTGATTTCAGGCAGAACATATCTACATTTTATTTACACTGGGGTACATTCTGAGCGATCATTTGATTATCCTTTTTCATGCTGAGTCTGATTGTTTACTTGTAATGAGAGATTGTCTGGGGGGCCATATGTATGGTTACTAAGGCTAGATTCAGGGTAGTATGTAGTGAACAGAATATATAGATATAATGGACATTATATATAATAACAGATATAATAGATATAATAGATATAATAACAGAAGATATAGATATAATGGACTGTACATTATCTCTGGCCAAGGGAATAGTTTCATTGCATTGAAAACCTGCTTGAAAAGAGAGTACAGCACAGATAGCACGTGGAAACAGAGAGCTGTGAGGAAACAGCGTGGTTTGTTTGAATGTTTGTTTTCACCTTGGTTAATGCTGAAGAAAGCCTTTTTCTGTTAAGGAACTTTTGTTTGTCCAAATACCAGTAGATACCTGGATTGTGTTTTCTGTTCATGGTAAAATCCACCCCGGGAGGGGAAATAAAATCCTTTGGTTGCTTAACCACTTTTTCCACAACTGCTCCTTATTGATTGAGTGAAAAGACTACATTTCCCAAGGGGCATTGCTCCAGGATCTGTGAAATAGCTTTTTCAATAGGGAAAAACCCACTCCGTTAACCTCTACTCGGGGGTTTAAGGAGAGCTGGTGACAATACGTCAGCGAGGTAGAAGGCTTCCGAGCTCGAAGGATGGTGGCAATGACCACTGGCGAATAACCCCTCTTCCTTAGCCGAGCCCTTTCAATGGCCATACCGTAAGCGAGAATCGATCCACCTGAGGCATGCGCAGCGGTCCCTGGACTAACAGATCTACCAGGGGAGGAAGCTTCCAGGGAACTCCGTCGAGGAGCCGGATCAGATCTGCGTACCAAGGTCGGCGGGGCCAGTCTGGAGCCACCAGCAAAACCTTTCCGCGATGCGCCTCGACACGCTGGACTACTCTGCCGATCAACACCCACGGAGGGAAGACATACAGAAGACCGAATGCGGGCCACGGCTGGATGAGAGCGTCGATCCCCTCGGACATGCGTTCTCTTCTCCTGCTGAAAAACCGACTCGTCTTTGCCGACTGGAAAGTCGCCATGAGGTCCATGACCGGAGGCCCCCAGCGACAAACTATTTGCGCAAATCCTTGCGGGTGCAGTTCCCACTCTCCGGAGTCTACCTGCACTCTGCTGAGAAAGTCCGCCATCACATTGTCTTTTCCGGCGATGTGCGCTGCCGAAATGGCTAGAAGGCGAACTTCCACCCAGACGAAGAGCGCCTCCGCCTCCTCCTCCATGGCCACGCTGCCCGTGCCGCCCTGATGGTTGATATACGCCACCGTCGCCGAGTTGTCCGACAGGACCCGCACTACTTTCCCCCGAACAGACGCCTCGAAGGCCTGCAGCGCAAGCCGCACCGCTCGGAGCTCGAGGCGGTTGACCGACCACGAGGACTCCCTGGCTGACCACGTCCCCTGCGCAAAATGGTCCTGGCAGTGGGCTCCCCAGCCCAACAGACTCACATCTGTTAACAACGGAAGCCACACCGGCTGCTCCAAGGGCATCCCCGCCCGCAGAGACTTTGCGCGGAGCCACCACTGCAACGACACTCGAACTTGTCTCAGGCAGGGTAACCGGCGGTTTAAGGAATCGGACTGGTTCGACTAGCGACGTAACAGGGCTCTCTGAAGCGGATGCATGTGAAAATGGGCCCACGGAACCACCTCCAACGTTGACGCCATGGTTCCCAAAAGCCGCAGGTACCACCACGCGGAAGGAGCGGGAATCCCCAAAAATGTGCGCACCAGGCGGCGTAAGGCTTGGGCATGGCGGACCGGCAAAACCACCAACCCCCGCACCGTGTCGAATACGACTCCAAGGTATTCGAGGGACTGCGAGGGAACCAAGTGACTTTTCGTCGCATTGACCACCCAGCCGAGACTCTGAAGTATACGAACGACCCGGTCTGTGGCCTGTAAGCTCTCCGCTTCGGACTTTGCTCGAATCAACCAGTCGTCGAGATAAGGGTGAACCAAAACACCTTCCCTCCTTAAAGCTGCCGCCACCACCACCATGACCTTGGTGAAAGTGCGTGGAGCGGTAGCTAGCCCGAACGGTAGGGCCTGAAACTGGAAGTGACCCCATGGAAAGGCGAAGCGCAGAAACTTCTGATGTACCAGTCTGATCGGAATATGCAGATAGGCCTCTGAGAGGTCCAGAGACGTCAAAAACTCTCCGAGGCGAACCACCACAATGACGGATTTTAGGGTTTCCATGCGGAAATGAGGCACCCGGAGACACCGATTCACACCCTTGAGGTCTAAGATAGGACGGAGAGACCCATCTTTCTTTGGCACCACAAAATAAATGGAGTAACGACCTTCCCCTCGCTCGGACTCCGGAACGGGAATTACCGCTCCCAACTCCACCAGCCGATTCAATGTTAAACGAATTGCCGATGCCTTTAGTTGACCCTTGCTGGGAGAAAGTACGAAGGAGTCCTGGAGCGGGGAAGCAAACTCCAGCGCATAACCGTCTCTGATAATCTCGAGCACCCACTGATCCGAAGTAATGTGGACCCAAGAAGGAAGAAAGTCTCGAAGACGTCCTCCGATCACTTGGTTTCCCTCCTGGGCCCACCTCGCTTCATTGCGGTTTGCGACTAAAGGAAGAGGAAGAGGATGAGGACGCAGCCGAGAAACCTCTGCCCGCTCCTCGAAACCCCCGAAAGGTCGGAGACTTGGATCCAAACCTGCCACACTGAGAACCCCAAAGACGGGAGGACCGAAATCTCCGAAAGTCCCGAAATTGACCTCGAGAAACCGGCAAACCTTTTCCTAACTTAGGTTTATCCTCCGGCAGCCGTCCGCCTTTGGACTCACCAAGATCCTTTACCAACTTGTCCAGATCGTCACCAAACAATAATCTGCCTTTAAAAGGAAGTTTACTGAGCCGAGACTTGGAAGACCCGTCGGCCGCCCAATTACGCAACCAGAAGGACCTGCGGGCTTGCCACTAAGGAAGCCATACTATTTGCCAATGTCTGGATCAAATCATAATGAACGTCTGCCAAATAAGCGGAACCAGACTCTAACCTCGTGACCTCAAGCAAACCCTGCTGGTCTAAACGGGAATCCTGACGCAGATGCTGAGCCCACCTTAAGCAGGCTCTAGCCACCCAGGCCCCACAAATAGATGCCTGCAAAGACAAGGCATTGGTCTCAAAAGCCTGCTTCAATAAGCCATCTACCTTTCTGTCTTGAGTGTCTTTTAAGGCCGCACTGCCTTCAACAGGAATGGTGGTTTTCTTGGTCACCGCCGAGACCGCCGCATCTACCCGAGGCGACTTGAATTTTTCTTTGTCCTTGTCTGCTAAGGGGTAGAGACGGAGCATAGTCTGAATACCCTTCAGACCTGCCTCAGGCTGATCCCACTCTGCTTGAATCATCTGATCTACAACCCGATGTACCGGAAACACGACCTGAGAATCCCGGACCGCTTGGATGATAGGATCTTCTAACCCCTGTTCCTCCGCCGAACGCGCTGTTGCGAGATTGAGTGTCTGAAGGGTTTCCGTGATAAGAGGAACCAGTTCCTCCTTACGAAACACTCTGATGATTCTTGCCTGATCCTCAGGCTCCGGGATTTCCCCTTCCTCGAGATCCTCAAAGACATCCTCAGACTCCATCTCATGTTCCACATCTTGCCACTCCAAATCCTCCTGTTCTACGTCTGAGGACCGAGGTCGTTTCGCAGGCTTCGGTAAAACTCGACCGGCTCCCTCCGCTTTAAGAGACGACAGAGGGGGGGGGGCACCGCGAAAGCGTCTGGTAGCCTACCTAAACGTCCCAATTTGAAAGCTTGATGCATAAGAAGGATGAAGTCTGGGGAGAAATCCGCCAAGGAGGAAGAAGACTCTGTCTCTGTCCCCGGCAAGGCAGACCCCTGCGCCTTAGCAACAACTTGCGCCTGGGGAACGATAGCACCCAGCGAAGTCTCCCCCTCAGGCAGCACGGAAGGATCCACGGAATCTGCCACTGATCTACCTTCCAACTGCTGCTCCATATCCACAGACACAGCAGCACAGCCCCTGCAAATGCCCGAGTCTGACACAGTGCCTCTGCGTGATCCGCAGACCACGCACTGGGGCCTTGATGACATCTAACACCACCCTAAGTAGGGGGGAGATGCCTAGAACCAGCACAGGGATAAAGAAATAAAATAACCAAACTCCGTTCACTCGTTGTATTGTATATCTTGTTTTCTTTTTTTTTTTAAAGGTCAAACCAAACAACAAAAGGAAGGTGCCGCCAAACGCTAAGGACCGTAGCTCAAAGCCCCGAAGAAGATAAAACAGCCCGCGGCAAAAAAGAGCTGAGAAAATGGCCGCCAGACCGGCGAAAAAAAAAGGCGGGAAAATACAACGAAACCAAAAATAAAGAAATTAAACTAAACTGATGGTAGGGAAACCCCCACTTACCGCAGCTGAAATGTGGCTGGAACAGCAAAAAACCGCTCGAATCTAGAGCGGAGTAAAGCTGAGAACCCGGCTGTCACAGGAAATAAACCGGAGAGCTGAGCACCCCGCAGAGCTGCGCGCTGCCATTCAAAACTCTGGAGCAAGCCCTCTTAACCGCAAAGAAGCTGCTGCCAGGAGAACAGATCTTTCCCCCGTTCTGTCAAGGGGGAGCGATCCAAACACTGCTTAACAATTGCCCCAGGCAAAGGAGAGAGACGGGCAGTGACGGCTCGGCTCGTCTCTTGTCTCTCTTTTTCTTTTTTTTTTTTTTTAAAGTGACAGGCTGCACGAAACAAAAGGAAATAAATGTAAAGAAAGCAAATGAAACAAGCCCAAAGAAAGGCTAACTAGTGTTGCTATGAAGTCCCTAAGTGAGCCAGGTGGGCTCACACGTCTTCCTGCTGCTGGAGACTGGACACACAGGGGGCTGATGGGAGATCCAGCAGCATATACCCTGAGGTATTGAAGATTCTGATTGGTCCAGTCTCCATGCTGCAGGAAGAGGTGCACTACCCGGATGTGGAGGACTAAACTGGAGGATCACTCAGGAAATGGTACTGCTACATTTTGAACATTTTTTGAAACCACTATTTGGTTTCTCCATTTTAGAGAAAAAGAGGGCCTAGTGCCCAAAATGGAGCCAAAGCACCAAGAGGGGACAGACCCTCAGGTAAAAAGCTTTTTTTTTAAGAAAGGAAGAAAGAAAATAAGACACCGGTGGTGCCGGTGTAGGCATCAACAGGAAGGCAGACGCGACCACAAAAAAGAAACTTTTCTGCGGTGACAGGGTTTGCTGCCTGTCGGCTACGGGGAAAACGAAAAACTGAAGAGGGAGAGTTGGAAAGGCAGGAAGGCAGCAGCACAGGCACAGTGGGATGCTCTCAAAAGCTTTTCTATTGGACGCTGGGGAGCGTTCCCACGCGGGCTCCATCGGTGCTGACGATACCCATATGTGAAGACTACATTCCTGCTTCTTCCTGGAGATACTGTAATTAGAGAGTCTGCTATAGATATAGCTGAAGGGGGTGTAAAGGAAGGGTCTGGTGTTATGAATAGTGCCTCTGATTTTTTGAAATTGACTTGGAGGTTGTTGGATGTCATCCAGTTGCTCATATCAAGAAGGCATTTGGTGATAGTTGAATTGTCTAGCGAGTCGAGGTGGATAGGGGAGTAGACCAAGATGTCATCTGCGTAAATGGCGTAGTGGATCTTGTGCTGCTTCAGGATGTTGCCGATTGGCTGTAAGTAGATGTTGAAAAGGAGGGCAGACAGTGAGGGACCCTTGTGGAACTCCTTGTACTGAGTAGAATGGAGCTGAAAAATTTAGGCCGACTTTGATCTTTTCTTGTCTGTTACTGAGGAAGGAGTGGAACCAGTTGAGAGTTGTTACCGTGAAGACCAATGTTAGATAGGCGGTTTAAGAGAGTGCAGTGTAATACTGTGTCGAAGGCCGAGGAGATGTCAACAAAGACTAGAAGGAATCCAATTTTTATGTTGTCTATTCCTCTTAGTACTTAGTGGAACGTCAAAGAGGTGAATAAGGAGGGTTTCAACATTGTGGCTAGCACAAAATCCATGTTGGTGTGGATCCAGAGGAGCATGTAGGTCAATTTTGTCTTGCAGCTGTCTTTGTACCACCTTTTCAATTATTTTGGTTAGAAAGGGGAGGCTGGAGATAGGGCAGTAATTCGCTGGATCTGAGCAGTTTTTGTTGAGGTGTTCTTTAGAATGGGTCGGATGGTGGTTTGTTTGAGAGCGGAGGGCATGTAGCCTTTGGTTAGGGATAAGCTTATGATGTTGTGGATGCAGTTGACGACCTCTTCCTTGACTGATTTGATCCACATTACCGGGCAGGGGTCAGGAGCAATGTTCCCTCTAATTTTCTGTAGGCTGTGTGCGCATAAAATATCAGCTGTGCAACTTTTGAAGGAAGGTTAAATTTTTGTGCGCCACATAACGACACTCGGAGTTATATACTTTAAAATTTGACTACACGTCAGAATATAGTATGTACACCACATTCATTGCACTAGAAAATATTGTAGAACTTGTGAAAACCGTAAATACACAACAACTTTTAAGTTTTAAGACGTCTGTGTTTTCTATCAGAATCAGAACCGTAATTTTTGTGCGCTCTGTTATAAAGTATGTGCGCTCACGCGGCAAGGTGTGTGCGCGCGCACACGCGCACAGCTTAGAGGGAACAGTGGTCAGGAGTCGTTGTACTAGTGTTTAAGGCAGTGATGGTGTGCAGTATTTGGTCCTTTGTAGGAATATGAAATTCACCACATTTGTGAAGGATGTTGAAGTCTGCATTTGGGATGTAAGGGGTGCCTAGTTGTGAGGTTCTCAAGGGAGGCCTGTATTTGTTGAAGAGGAAATCTGTGAAGATTTGGGGGTGAATAGGGTCCTCTTTGTGGGATGGATCTTTCATCAGGGTGTGAATGATTTTGAACAGCTCGCAAGGCTTGTTGCAGGATTTTAAGATGAGATTAGTGTGGTATTCTTGTTTGTGCTCGTTAATTAGGCTGTTGTATTCACTCTGCGTTGTCCGGTATTAAAGATGAGTGGCTCCAGACCGATCATGTCGCCATTTACATTCTAGTTGGTAAAGTTTTCGTTTCTTTTCTCTTTCTGCTTGTCAATACCAGGAGGCTGAATTCAATCTTGCCTTTATGTTTCCAGAAATTGGGATGTGTGTAGGTTTCGCTGCTGCATTAATGATGGTATTCCAGGATTTGACTGCCTCATCTAGGTCTGTGAAGAACTGTGGGAGTCTTGGAAAAGTCTCATTGAGGAATTGCTCCTTGTTAAATCCTGTAAATCGTGTTTCAGAGTGGGGTATTTTTTGTGGTCTTCCTTGTTGGGGTACTAGAAGAAGTGTATGGCGTGGTGGTCAGACCAGGGTATTGGAATGGCAAGAGGGATCGTTATGCTTCTTGTGTAAGAAGGTTCTGTGGGACAAAGACCAGGGCTCTTTATCCTGGAAAAGAGATGGCTGAGGGAAGATATGATAGAAGTCTATAAATTAATGAACGGAGTGGAACGGGTAAACGTAGATCGATTGTTTACGTTATCAGAAAGACTAGGGGAATGCAATGAAGCTACAGGGTAAACTATTTAAGACTAATAAAAGAAAATATTTTTTCACTCAACATGTAATCAAACTCCGGAATTTGTTACCGGAGGATGTAGTAAAGGCTGTTAGTGTAGCTGGGTTTAAAAAAGGTTTGGACAAGTTCCTGGAGGAAAGGTCCATAAAAAACATTATTAAGAAGGGACCCAGGATATCAATGCTTGACCCAATACAAGCATTGTGGAACCTGTGTCCCTTGGGGAAACTGCTAGGTACATATGACCTAGATTGGCCACTGTTGGAAACAGGATACTGGGCTTGATGGACCTTGGTCTGACCCAGTATGGCATATCTTATGTTCTGAGGTCTAGGGTAGATCCTGAGCATGAGAGAGGCCCTTAAGTATATGGCAGAAATGAAATGATTCCATTGCTTTAAGGAATGCCTCTTCTCTGCTAAAAGTGGAGTTTAGATTTAGGTCGCCTAGTATATCAGAGGTTTATGGGGGAGTTGGCAGAACAAATGGCTTTGATTATGTTGGATGTCTCATCTGTGGCTGCATTGGGAGCTCTGTAGGTGAGGCAGATGGCTAGGTGTCTGTTTTCTATTGTAAGTAAGTCACATTGCTTGAGGCTAATAGATTGGGATATTTTGAAATTAAGATCCGTATGTGCGAGGATTAGGACCCCACCATCTTGCTTATGGGTTAGGGGGGCAGTTGAAGGTGGTATGAGACTGCGGAGTGATTTGAGATAGAATGACCTGGTCTGTGCTTTTTAGCCAGGATTCTGTGATGCAGAGAAATGGTAATTACACTTACCTGGTAATTGTTCTTCCTTGAGGGACGACAGTTTAGTCCTCCACCTCTGGGTTGTGCACCTCCTCCTGCAGCTTGGAGACTGGGCATGTCACAAAAAAGTGACATCACTGGATGTAGTCTGCTGGCCTCTCCCATCATCCCCAGTGAACTATTGACAAAGCACACTTAAAGGAGCAACAAATAAGTAGCTAATAAACAAAAAATATGTTAAGTGAACGTATAACAACTACTTTATACAAGAGACTTTCCTGTCTCGGAAGATAGGCTTTCCTTCTTGTGCTCTCTCCTTCCGCCTGCGCCAGAAAGATAGACAAGAAAGAACCAGAAGAGACAGAGAATCCTAGAAATACATCTACCTACCGGTAATCTCACCCTTCTCCCGGCTGAACCTCCACTGCTTAGCTGTATACTAACCCGGCTGGGAATGAGGACTAAACTGTCGTCCCTCAAGGAAGAACAATTACCAGGTAAGTGTAATTACCATTTCCTTATCAGTCCTCCAGTTTAGTCCTCCAGCTCTGGGATGTAACAGAGCAGTACTTATTGGGAGGGCCCCTTCCAGCCAGCTTGCAACACCGCCGCCCCAAACACAGTGTCTTTTGCTGCCAAGACATCCAGGCGGTAGTGTTTACTGAACATGTGAAGAGACAACCAAGTAGCCGCTCTACAAATTTCCACAGGTGACACCAAACTGTGTTCTGCCCATGACGCCGCTTGCGCTCTGGTAGAATGAGCTCGCAATCCAGCTGGCACCTGTCGCCCCGAAAACAGATATGCCAAAGCAATTGCCTCTCTAATCCAACGAGAAATGGAGGCTTTTGCCACTGCCTCCCCCTTATGGGATCCCCCAAACAGGACAAACAGACGGTCGGATTTGCGAAAAACCTCTGAGACCTTCAAATACCGCCGCAACACTCGCTTTAAGTCCAAGCGGCGCAATCCCCGGTCCGCTGCGATGTCCTCCAAGGAACCCAGCACTGGAAGAGAAACCGTCTGATTGACATGAAACGGAGAAACTACCTTGGGCAAAAAGGAGGGAACCGGTCGAAGCACCACCTTTTCTCCAGAAAAAGACAGAAACGGCTCTCTACATGACAATGCCTGCAACTCAGAAATTCGCCTCGCTGAGCAAATGGCTACCAAAAATACCGTCTTCAACGTCAAATCCTTCACGGTCGCCTGTTGCAAAGGCTCCCTAGCCAAAGCTGCTAAGACCAAGTTGAGATCCCACAGAGAAACTACAATCCTACGAGAAGGACGTAATCTGGTTACTGCTTTGAGAAAACGCAACAAGTCAGCATGCGCACCTAGCGCTATTCCCTGCACCTTGCCTCTATAGCAAGACAGCGCGGCTAACTGAACCCTCAAGGAGCTGGCCGCTAGGCCCTTTTTGAACCCATCCTGCCGGAAATTTAAAACCACTGAAACGGACGCAATCGCCACGCGCACTTGCCTCCTCGAACACCAATCCTCAAAAATGCACCAAATGCGAACATACGTCAAAGACGTAGACGACGTCCGAGCTTTAAGTAAAGTCGCAATGACTGCTCCTGAGTAACCTTTTTTTTTTTTAAACGCGCCCTTTCAATGGCCAGACCGTAAGAGAGAACCGAACCACTTGCGGCATCCGCAGAGGCCCTTGAATTAACAGTCTGTCTGACGTTGACAATCTCCATGGATCCCAGTTGAGTAGACGGATGTGATCGGCATACCACGGACGTCTTGGCCAGTCCGGAGCCACCAGCAACACTCTTCCCGGGTGATCCTCGATCCGCTGTACCACCCGACCTATGAGCACCCACGGTGGGAATAGAGGAGACCCAACACCGGCCAGCGCTGCAGCAGGACGTCAATCCCCTCCAACATCCTTTCTCATCATCTGCTGAAGAACCGACTGGCTTTTGCTGAGTGAAAGGTCGCCATGAGATTCATGATCGGCAGCCCCCACTTGTGCACCACCTGTGCAAAGACCTCCGGATGCATCCACCTGGACTCTGCTGCAAAAATCCGCCGTCACATTGTCCTTCCCGGCAATGTGTGCCGCAGAAATCGCTTGCGGTCGAAGCTCGACCCAAGCAAAGAGCGCCTCTGCTTCCTCTTCCATGGCCGTACTTCGTGTACCCCCTTGCCGATTGATGTAGGCCACCGTTGCGGAGTTGTCCAATAGAACTCTTACCGCCCGACCCTGCACCGTCCTCTTGAATGCTTGCAAAGCTAACGCTAATGCTCTGCGTTCCAATCTGTTGATTGACCACGTGCTCTCCTGAGCTGACCACAGACCCTACGTGAAGAGCTCCCCGCAATGTGCTCCCCAACCCGTGAGGCTGGCATCTGTCAACAATGGCAGCCACTCTGGCTGCTCCAGGGGTATCCCAACCTTCAATGACTCCGGAATTAACCACCACTTCAACGCCCGTCTGACCCCAAGAGGGCAGGGCAGACGTCTGCTCAGCGGGTCGGCTTGATGAGACCACCGGTGAAATAACAATCGCTGCAACGGCCTCATATGAGCTCTGGCCCAAGGTACCACCTCTAGGGACACTGCCATCATGCCTAACACCCGGAGATAATTCCAGGCCGAAGGGACCAGAGTGGTCCTGAACTGGCGAATCACCTGTTATAGGGCTTGAACCTGACGATCCGGCAGAAATACAGCTCCCCTCTGAGTGTCGAATTGCACCCCGAGGTACTCGAGGCTCTGGGATGGAACAAGATGACTTTTGCTCGTATTGACTACCCAGCCTAGCCTCTCCAAGAACTTCACCACCTTGTCCGTAACTTGTACGCTCTCGGCTCTGGACTTTGCTCGAATTAACCAATCGTTGAGATAAGGATGAACCAGAATTCCTTCCTTTCGCAACGCCGCCACTACCACCACGATCTTGGGGAACGTTCGTGGCGCCGTTGCTAGACCGAAGGGCAACACTTGGAATTGATAGTGTCCCTATGGTAAAGCGAAGCGGAGAAACCTTTGATGACCCGCTCTAATCGGTACATGTAAATACGCCCCCGTGATGTAGAGGTGTGTCAAGTACTCTCCTTGGCGCACCGCCACAAAGACGGACCACAGCGTTTCCATCCTGAAATGTTGAACCTGGAGACAGCAGTTCACTCCTTTTAAATCTAATACTGGATGAAGCGCCCCATCCTCCTTTGGCACCACGAAATAAATTGAGTATCGACCCCTGCCATAATCTTCTTTGGGCACCGGGACTCCCGCACCTAAGCGCAACAGTCAATCCAGCGCGCAGCGGACTGCCTGGGCTTTCTGCTGCCCTTTGCAGGGTGACTGCACAAATGAATCCCAAACTGGCCATGCGAACTCCAGCGCATAGCCCTCCCGGATTATTTCTAACACCCACTGGTCGGCCGTTAATTGGACCCAGGCAGGAAGAAAGTCCCGAAGTCGCCCGCCTATCGGAAAAATCCCTGTTGAGGTCCACCTCACTTCATTGCGGCTTTCGATTGGATACAGAGGCCGCCGCCGCAAAACCTCTACCTGCTCCTCGAAACCCCCGAAACCCCTGAGCCCGAGGAGAAAATCTTCCTCTTTGGAATCCGCCCAAGCGAGAAGTCCGAAATCTCCGAAAATCTCTAAAGCAGCGGTTCTCAACCTGTGGGTCGCGACCCCCATGGGGGTCGCCACAGGATTCAGCGGGGGTCGCCTCACTCCGCTGTTAAAAAAAAAATGCGCACAAGTTGCTGCTGCTGCCGAGTCCGCTTCTCGGCAGCGGCAAACTGACAGACTCCAATCTTCTGCAGCCGCGGCTCCCTGCCTCTTAGGGAACCACGGCTGTGCCTCTGAGTGAAGCCGTTGTGGAGCCTTTCTGTCTCTCGATGGGCTCCGTGCAGCATTGTCCCGCCTCCAAAGGAAGTTGTTTACCACTTCCTTTAGAGGCGGGACAATGGCATGCTGCACGGAGCCCGTCGGGAGACAGCGAGGCTCCGCAACGGCTTCACTCACAGCAGGCACAGCCGCGGTTCCCTAAGAGGCAGGAAGCCGCGGCTGCAGAAGAACAGGGCAGTAGCAGGCAGACAGGGAGAGGGGAGGCGGGGGCCGGGACCCTGCAACAGGGCTCACATGCGGGCGGGAGCGCGGGGGCCGACCGGGCGGGAGGGATGGAGGGGGGCTGACATGGAGGGAGGGGAGAGCTGATTGTTGGATGGAGGGAGGGGGCTGACATGGACAGAGGGGGACTGACATGGAGGGATGGATGGATGGAGGGAGGGAGGGAGGGGGGCTGACATGGAGGGAGGGAGGGAGGTGGGGCTGGCTGACATGGAGGGATGGATAGATGGAGGGAGGGAGGGGGCTGACATGGAGGGAGAGCTGACATGGACAGAGGGGGGACTGACATGGAGGGATGGATGGAGGGAGGGAGGGGGCTGACATGGACAGGGGGCTGACATGGAGGGAGGAAGGGAGGGCCGACATGGACAGAGGAGGGCTGACATGGATGAAGGGAGGGCTGACTGAGAGATGGAGGGAGGGAGGGGGGCTGACATTGATGGATGGATGGAGGAAGGGAGGGGGGCTGACATGGACAGAGGGGGGCTAACATGGAGGGAGGGAGGGAGGGGGGCTGACATGGACAAAGGGAAGAGACAGGGGGACATACTGGACAGACAAGGATAAATGCTGGACAGAGGGGAGAGACAGTGCGGGTTAGGATTATAATGGGCAGATGGGGGGACTAGGACTGGTAATGGGTTGATTAGGGAAGGCTAGGACTGGGAATGGACTGATCAAGGGGTGGTTGGGACTGGTAATGTGCTGATAGTGGGGTAGGACTAGTAATGGACTGATGGGGGGGCTAGCATTGGAAATGAGCTGATCGGGGAGGTTAGGACTGGAAATGGGCTGATTAGAGGAGGCTAGGACTGGTAATGGGCTGATGGGGGGGGGGTAGGACTGGTAATGGGCTGATTAGGGGAGCCTAGCAGTGGTAATGGGGTTGAGGAGGGACTAGCAATGGAAATGAGCTGATTAGGGGAGGCTAGCACTGGTAATGGGGCTGAGGAGGGACTAGCACTGGAAATGAGCTGATTAGGGGAGGCTAGGACTGGTAATGAGCTGATGGGGGAGGCTAGGACTGGAAATGGACTAATTAGAGGAGGCTAGGACTGGAAATGGACTAATTAGAGGAGGCTAGGACTGGTAATGGGCTGATTAGGGGAGCCTAGCACTGGTAATGGGGTTGAGGAGTGATTAGCACTGGAAATGAGCTGATTAGGAGAGGCTAGGACTGGTAATGAGCTGATGGGGGGGTAGGATTGGTATTGGACTGATTAGGGGAGGCTAGCACTGGTAATGGGGTTGAGGGGGGACTAGCACTGGAAGCGAGCTGATTGGGGGCTTCGACTGGGAATGGGCTGATTGTGTGGAGGGGAGGATAGAGCTGCTGGCCCTGGAAGAAAACGGGGGGCTAAGGCTACAAATGGGCTGATATGAGAGGATGGGAGAATGGAACTGGAAGGGAGTGGATCTGAGAGGGGCTGCCATGGTATTTGTACTAGAAGGGACTGGTCAGTGGGGAAGGAGGGGGACTGGAAGGGAATGGACACCAGTGGCAGTCATGGGAATGCAAGCTGACATTGGAAGGTACTGGGAGTGAGGACTGGAAAGGGGCTGATACTGGGGAGGGTTACTGGGACTGGAAATAGGCTGATGGAAAGAAGTGAAGAAAACGAAAGAAAGGATAAGAAATGGCAGATGGACCATACACCACAGAAAGAGAGCTAAGAGAAGACAGGAAAGCAGAAGCCTCAGATCGGGACCAGCATGATCAGAGAATAAATTGGTCAGACAACAAAGGTAGAAAAAATAATTTTATTTCATATTAGTGATTTGACTACAAAATCATCATAATTTTGAAATCAAATATTGTTACTTGTTATTGTGGTTTAAATAAGTAAATTTTATAAATAAAAACATATTGCAAAGGCTTATAATATATTAATAATTCAACAAATGATTACAGCGACAATGCGTTAACGATAAAGGAGGAGAGACGCATTTGATTTTATCATTGGGGGTCACCACAAGTTGACCAATGGTAAAAGGGGTCACGGTACAAAAAAGGTTGAGAACCACTGCTCTAAAGGAACCCCGAAAGGCTGATGCGGACCTCCCCTGTTTGGGCTTATCCTCCGGCAGTCGGCCACCTTTAGACTCCCCTAACTCCTTTACCAACTTATCGAGATCCTCCCCGAATAACAACTTTCCTTTGAAAGGGAGTTTACCGAGACGTGTCTTGGAAGACCCATCTGCCACCCAATTCCGCAACCACAGGGATCTGTGAGTGGCCACGAGTGACGCCATTCTATTAGCCAGGGCTCTAATTAAGTCATAATGAACATCTGACAGATAAGCCAACCCAGACTCCAGGCGGTCCAGCTCTCTGAGACCCTCTTGCTCCAGCTGAGAAGACTGTCACAAACGCTGCGACTACTGAAGACAAGCTCTTGCCACCCACGCCCCACAAATGGAAGCTTGTAATGACACCATGTTGGCTTCAAAGGATTGCTTCAACAAACTATCCAACTTTCTATCCTGCGCATCCTTCAAGGCTGAGCTGCCCTCTACCGGAATAGTGGTCTTTTTGGTCACCGCTGACACCGCGGCATCAATCCTCGGAGACCGAAACCTCTCCTTGTCCTTATCTGCCAACGGATACAGTCTATTCATAATGCGAACACCCCGGAGCCCTGCTTCCAGCTGATCCCACTCATCCTGTATCATTCTGTCCACCACCTTGTGAATGGGAAACACTACCTGTGTTTGTCTCACTGCCTGAATAATTGGGTCTTCACCGTTGTCATCCTTCACAGGCTGTTCCGTGGCAAGCTTAAGCGTCTGAAGGAACTCCGTGATAAGCGCTGTCAACTCCTCCCTCCGGAACACCCGAATAATTTTCGCCTGATCCTCAGGCTCAGGGATCTCTCCTTCTTCCAACTCTTCCTGTCCACCTTCCAGCTCGACCTTGGTTTCCTCCGACTCCTGCCCCTCCAACTCAGAAATCAAAGGCTCCCGAGTCCTTGCTCGTTTTGGCGGCCTCGAAGAACTGGCACTCGCCTCAGCCGGGCCTGGCTGTAGTGGTGCCCCAGACAGCAAAAGCGCCTCCAGCACCTTCGCTTGCCATCGCAAACAGAACGCCTGATGCACAATCAACACAAAATCAGGGCAAAACTCCCCGGGCTGCGGTCCCGAAGTTGAAAGAAGCCCAGAAGGCCCTGCTGACACCTCGAGACCAGCCCCTGGTGCAGTGGGCAGCAACACCTCTGCGTCCAATCCAGCCGAGGACTCCTGAAGGTCCTGTCCTACCTTAACCACCATTTGCTGCTCCATGCTGGTAGACACTTGCGTACAGCCCCAGCAAATGCCAGAGTCGGCGATAGCACCTCTATGGGTACCACACACCACACATTGTGGCCGCGATGCCATCTCTTTAATTCTATTTATCTATCTTTTTTTTTGTTTTTTTAATATTCTTCTTCTTTTTTTTTTTTAAAGCAGCCAAGGCAGTCAACCAATAGAAACCTGGCCCGTACCACAAATAAGGTGGTTCTGCCACCTGAATCAGCAAGTCAAACTGATCTGACCCAAGAGCTCCCAGAGAAATGCACTACTATCCTCCAAATTAACATAAAGGCAACTCAAAATAAATTAAAGCAAATTAAAATAAAAGCAGAGGGAGAATTAAGGAGATAAACTGCCTCCAAAAGGTGAATTAAACTGACTTGAATTGAAGTGTGTGCCGCGGGATTCAGCTGCCTGCAAGTAAAAGGCACGCTGAGAAGATAGCCGCTGCTGCCTGACAGAGACAGAAAAACGGCGCCATTTCCCCGCTCAAAAAAACAGCCCTCTTGCCTGTACCCTACTGTCCAAGTCACCCGCCGAGCTGTGTTCCGTGCTCCCACTCCCGCGGTGCTGCAGACCACGCGGCTCTGCTCCGCTGACAAGCAGGGAGCCGACGGGCAGGCTTCCGGCCACAAAATACCGATAGGCTGCAGAGACGCGGCGGCTCCGTGCCGCCGAAGCCCGAACTGGCTCTCTTTGCTGCTGAGCTCTCCCCCGAACTAACCAAGGAGAAGAGATCTGCGCCGGCAGTGAGCTGGAGAGGGAAAAATACAGACTGACAAGCCAGCCGGATCAGGCACAAGAAATAGCACTGCTTTGTGTTATTCTATTTTTATTTTTTTTTTAAGATACAGACCCCTCAAAATAGATAAAATATAAAATGAGGGGCAAAGTAAACCAAAACCAGCTAAACCTAATCTAACTGCTCCTTATCTGTTCTCAAGTGAGCCCAGCACTTAGGCTCACTACGTCCTCCTGTTGCATGGAGACTGGACACACTGGGGATGATGGGAGAGGCCAGCAGACTACATCCAGTAATGTCACTTTTTTGTGACATGCCCAGTTTCCAAGCTGCAGGAGGAGGTGCGCAACCCAGAGGTGGAGGACTAAACTGGAGGACCGATAAGGAATGTCCGTTTGATGATATTGCATATGGTCTGTGATAAATGATATTATTTCTGAAGGACCTTGCGTTGATTAGGCCAATGTTAATAGGCATGCTTGGAGTGGGTAGGGTGTGGTATCTAGTAGTGTTAGCATTGGTTTGAATCTTTATTAATCTGGGGGTTCGTTTCTGAGAGTGTTTGTGAGTGTTCAGCCATGAAGGAGATATGGTATGTGTATTAGAGGAGGTTATAGGTTTGCTGTAGGTAAAGTTATGGAGTAGGTAGCTGCTGAGAGGCAGCAGAGTAGTATTCAAATGAGAAGGACAGCGTATACTATTTGGTTGGTCGGTAGCTTTGGTTCCAGTGGCATTAAAATAGTTTTGTGTCTTTTGGTGGAATCTTGGAGGGGTAGGAGTGGGGGTCTTGCTGCAGCGAATTCCATTTCAGCAGGGTAGTACTTACAGTTTGTCGATTTCATGGTGGAAGTTTGTCCTTGTGCAGTTTGGCTATCTTTGTGTTAAGCCAGGCGGGAGCTGACTGCAGGTGGGAGGATCTGATGGAGGAGATGTCAGTGGCGTGGTCCTCAAGTTTGATGTGGTGTTTGCAGTTGCTGGGTTATAACTCTGAGGCTAACTTGTTTGAGCTGAGCTTCTCAGGCGCTCCCCACCCACATTCCCCACCAAAAGGCCCTCTGGCAAGGCCCTCAAGCATGGGCCTGCCAGGCGCACGTGCACCCAGAGGCTTTCCTTTTTAAATTTGTGAAGGCTGGGCCCTGATTGATCTTGAGCAGGAGAGCAGGAGGGGTATCGGCCACCCGCTCTCTTCCTTGATGCCGATCAGGGTTCGATGAACAGGAAGGAGAGCAGTCCTTGTGTGCGCGGAGGTGCTACTTTTTAAATTTGCAGAGGATGGGCCCTGATTGGCCTTGAGCAGGAGAGTGGGAGGGGTTTCAGCCTCCCGCTCTCTTCCTTGATGCTGATCGGGGCTCAATGAAGCAACATGCTTCTTGCTAATGTCTGATGATTCTGCTTTATATCTTTAATTGTCGCCAGCAGGTGGGTGAATCTGTCAGGACAAAGGGAGGCTTTCACCTGAGTCACATCTAGCAGAGCTTCAATGAATTCCAATTGAATTTATGAGGTTAAGTGAGACTTGGGATAATGGCTGAAAAATCCTAGTAACTAACACTTTGATGGTAATGTGTAGAGATTCCTGTAACTCTTTCTGAGTGGTGCTCTTGATCAGCCAATTGTCCAAGTAGGGGAACACATGCATGTCAAGTACGTATAGATAAGCTGGGCCCAACATTGAGTTGGGCAGGCTATGCACCACGGTGGCGCATGGCCTGATCGCCAACCTCCCTAACCCGGATATTTACTTCCATGCCAATGGAGGTGAATATCCGGGTTAGCCCATATCCCCTGGAAGTTACCCATGTAAGGGAATATTGGGCCCGCTGTGACTACTGCAAGGCACTTTGTAAAGATGCCAGGCCAAAAGGCAGAACACGTATTAGTTTCAGTTTTGCCCTCTATTGCCTTAAAGCAAATATCTGATTTATTGTAATAGTTTCTTACCACTTCTCATCAGATTGTATTTATTTTGTATATTTTAGAGTACGAATATTATTCTCAACACTAATTATTCTAATTCTGCACTCTACCAATTAAGGTATTTCATTAGTTACTAAAGGTCAAACCACACTTTCCTTTGATGGTTAAAGATAAGGACAACAATCTTCAACTATGGCAGTGCCTTCCTACCACCCTAAAGTTTTATTCAACAACCTACTCTACCCCATGAATTTAGTAACTTTACACATACACCCCTTATTTATATGGTTACCAACAATCATCTCAACGTATCGCATGCTTCACTATCCTTCGCTGAACGTACACAATAGAGCCAGAAACAATGACAATAGCCTTAAACAGTGTAATCATTTAAATCCAGAGGCACACCCTAAAATGCCCTATAACATAAACTCCACGTCCATAGAACTTATGAACACCAGATCTGTAAGAAACAAGATCAATATCATCAGAGACCACATTGAAGATCAACATCCTGACATCTTATGCATTACAGAATCCTGGCTCAATCCCACTGACCACGTTCTCCTCAACCAACTGGTCCCCCCCTCATACTCCGCCTTTAACAACCCTCGCACTCACAAAAGAGGAGGTGGAGTGCTAATCATCGCAAAAGACTCACTAAAGCTTCAAACCATTACTGCTAACAGCTCTGACCATTGCAGCTCTATTGTAGTAGGAAATAAGCATTTAGCCATTTGCCTAATTTACAGAGCCCCCCACACTCCAGCGGAAGAACTAACCTCCATTCTTGAAACCATTTGTGCAATCAACACGAACCACAAACCGCTAATCCTACTAGGTGACTTTAACCTCAGCTCTGCCTCAAATAATGACAAGGTAACCTTCCTACAAGCAATGGACTCTTTACAATACACCCAACTTATAAGCACTCCCACGCATAGATACGGATCCACCCCAGATCTCATTTTCGCACCAAAACACATCATGGACAGAGGCTTCATATCATCACCTGTAATTACTCCTGTTCCTTGGTCTGACCATCACAGAATCAAAATAGAATTCTTAAACAAAATGGATAAGCTTAAAAATACACAATCTTCTTTATTTAGGTTAAGAAGATTCAAAGCTTTCAAAAAAGAACAGTTCCTAAAAGAAACGATACCTTACCTTAATTCAAACGAACTCGATCTAAACAAGCAAGTTAACAATTGGTACAATACCATCAACACAGCAGCGAAAACTAATTTAGTCAGAAATTCGAATAACAAAAGACTTCACGCACCTTGGTACTCCAATAGCATACGCCACGCTAAAAGAGAATTAAGAAAGTTAGAACGCCATTGGAGACGTTCCAAATCGCCCACCTTACAGAACTCATATTCTACACAGCAAATTAAATACAACAATCTTATTAACGAAGCAAAACGTGAATTTCACACTAATACAATCATGAGATCTTTTAACAAACCCAGAGAACTATTCGATATAGTAAAAAAACTTACCAATGAACCCAGCTCTGACATAGACATACAAGTCAACCCTCAAATATATGCAAATTTTCTTCAAGAAAAAATAGGCCTTTCACCCCCTCAAAAACTCACAGGAACCATTATTCTTACCATACCCGTCACAAGTTGGGATAGGTTCCATATTCCTTCAACCAAGCAGGTTTCAGACATCATCTCTTCTCTCAACACAAGTACTGCACCCACCGATCCTTGCCCAGTCCCATGGATCAAAGCAACCAAGCAAAACTTCATCAATTTTTTACACAACCTTGTTACCAACTCCCTAACTCAAGGAATAATGCCGGAACAACTAAAATTAGCCACAATAAGGCCTATCCCCAAAAAAACTAACCTAGAAAAGAGCAATCCAGCTGCATACAGGCCAATCTCCAGTATACCTCTCCTTGCTAAAATCATCGAAAAAACTGTCCAACTACAACTCCAGGACCACATTGACGAACATGCCCCGCTCGACATTCACCAACATGGCTTCCGCCCTAATCATGGAGTTGAAACCTTACTGCTCTATCTGTTCAATGACATCATCCACACCATAGACAATTACAATCAAGGAACATTATTGATTTTTATAGATATATCAGCGGCCTTCGACACAGTGGACCACAGTATCCTACTAACCAGACTCCAAAGCATTGGCATTACTGGCACTGTCCTAAATTGGTTTAAATCTTATTTAACTGATAGGCAGTTCAAGGTAAAAATTAATAATGTCACCTCTCTACCCACTAAGATTAAACAAGGTGTTCCCCAAGGTTCTGCGCTTTCGTCTCTTCTTTTCAACATTTTTATCCAACCAATATGCAACATCATGGTTGCCCATCAAATAGATTATACTATTTATGCTGATGACATAATGATTTACACGACAGTCAACCTGAACAGCCCCGATTATAACAAGATTACGAACTGCCTCGACAACATGTCTGCCTGGCTTACTCTCAACAACCTGGCCATGAACCATAACAAAACAGAAGCTCTTATCATTACTCGAAACACTGACTTCACCCCCCCACCTTTTATTAAATTTAAAAATACAACAATACCGTTAAAGGACGAAGTAAGATACCTCGGAGTAACCCTTGATAAGCGACTCAACCTTCAATCTCATATCAGAAGAACTGTTAAAAGCGCTTACTATAGAATGAAAATTATTAGACGCCTGAAGCCCCTTCTCTCCCAACAACATTTCCGCTCAGTCTGTCAAGCTCTAATAACTCCAATCCTTGACTTCTGTAACCCTATTTACAACGGAATCCCGAAACACTCCCTAAAGCCACTTCAGATGGCTCAGAACACAGCTGCCAGAATAATCGCCGGCTCTTCTACTCAAGCCCACATCACCCCAATTCTTAAAGAACTCCACTGGCTCCCAATAAGCCTCCGTATCAGATACAAGTTGGTCATCAATATATTCAAAATCAGACATAAGACTTCAGCTATCAGTCTCCAAGCCCTCTTATTCCCTAACACCAGCAAAAGACCTAGAAGGAAAACCACAGCTGACACCCTCGGCACCCCAAGTAGCTATACTAAAGTCTGTAAACTCACCTCACAAAGAGCTCTTTCCTTATCGGCCCCTCAAATATGGAACTCTCTCCCCCCCGACCTACGATCCATTGAGGAACTGAAGGAATTCAGAAAACAACTAAAGTTCGTTCTTTTCATTGAGCACTACGGCTATAACACTTAACCAACTCATATTAATTGTAACCTCTCTACATTGTGTTTTTTGTAATAGTTCACCATGTTATGTATCCCACCTTTCACTTCCCTTGCCTATGTTTAGCTTTTGTATGTCTTTGTAACCGCTTTGATTTAAGGAAAAGGCGGTATAAAAAACCTGTTAAATAAATAAATAAATACTGGTAGAAGTGTTCCCCTCTGACAAATTGCAGATATGTCCTGTGATTTGGATGCATAAATTCTTGAGGCCTAGAAAACATAACCAATTTCCTTTTCTCAGATGTAAGATTAGATGGAATCCCCCTGGTTTTTTTTGTAACCAAGAAGTACCTTAAGTAAAATCCCTGCCACTTCATCCCCTGGTGGAACGAGCCTGACCTCAATGGCCTGGTGTTGGAGAGATCGAATATCACACTGGTGGACAATTTGATGGAAGTTCAAATAGATATAATCTGTACCCGCCCTGGACTATTTTGAGTACCCAACAGTCGGAGGTTATAATGGACAATCGGTTTGCAAAGAACATTAGCCTCCCTCTGACTGGAAGGTTGTCCATGATTGGTACTGGAATCTCGGCTATGTTCTCCAGTTGCCAGTCAAAGCCTCATTCCCAGTTTTGCCTGGGATGACAGTTGGGATTTTTGAGCTTTCTGCTGACTGGGGTGGGAGCAAGAACTCTGCTTGACCTGTGACAAGTGGGAAGGAAGAAAGTGCATACGTTTTTGAGAGTAATAAGTTCTCCTGTGATAGGATACTCTGAGATGTTGATGAGGTCGGATCAGGAGTGGGCCTGGAGAGAGTTCAAAGAGTGTCACCATGCTTTCTGATCATGGTAGCAGCTTCTTGCACTTTATCTCCAAAGAGATTCTGTCCATTGCATAACACATTGGCAAGTTTCTCCTGTATGCTGGGTTGTAAATCTGAGTTCCAGACCCATGAAAGTCTTCGGTTGCCAATATTCATTGAGGAGGCTCGCAACACCATCTCAAAAATAGTATATGTTGCTTGGACAATATATTTTCTGTATGCTAACCCATCAGGGCAGACCCAACAGTTTCTGCCACCCTAGGCAGAAGCCTCAGCCATGCAACCCCCCCTTGCTGCTGCCATACAGTACATGTTGCCCCTTGTGCCCAACTCTGCTGCCACCGATTCCAGCAGCGAAGTCGGGGGTGGGGGGTGGCTCGGCATGGCTGCAGCAACCTGCAGCAGACCATGTGCTTAGGCACACATGGTATGCCACTTCTGACCCCTCCTCCCCTGTCAGAGGAGAGTTAGGAGTTGCAGGCCAACTGTGCTGAAGCACATGGCCTGCCGCAGGTGCTGTGCCACCCACAGAGGTCTGCCGCTCTAGGCAGCCACCTAACAGGCAGGCTGGCCCTGTGTCCTCTGACTCACTACAGACCCGAGTTGTGAAGTTTTCTCTGGAGAGAGCAAGTCCACAAATTCATCAAGATTGCCCATGATGTTCCAAAAGTGCATGTCCAAAAAACGTTGGTAGAATAATATGTGAGATATGAGCACAGCACTCTGATAAGCATGTTTTCCTGAAAGAATACTATGTCCTATCCTCTTGCTCTAGGTGTGCTGAACAGTGAGACTTGGAACTTCTGATTCTTTTGAGAGCAGATTCAATGACCATGGAGTGGTGAAACAGCTGGAGCTTTTTGAATCTGAAAGCCTTCTGGACTCTATACATAGAGTTGACCTTCTTATTGACTGAAGGTACAGAAAGCAGGTTTGCCCACATTCTCATCTGCAGACTCTGAAGGATGCAGTGCATGGACACTCACTGATTTCTTGGGGAAATCGGAATATTTGAGGATTTCCAACTCGTCTTTCCTGGGCTTCTCCTCAGCCTCCAATGAAATGGTATGAGCTTAGCCATAACCATGACAAACTGTGAAAAGACAGCTTCTCTGGAAGAGGCCTGCATCATTTATGAGGCTTCCAAGAAATCCCAGGAGCATGCAGATACAAATACAGAAAGGTACTTGAAGGATGTCTTGAGTTTCTGCCTGAGCTGGCACCTGGTCTACTCGGGGACCAACTTCCTCTGATCTTTGAGGTTTTGGGGAATGATCAACTCCTGATTCGCTCAGGATAGACATTTGCCAGTTAGGACCTGCTAATCGGACAAAACCCGCTGAGTAGTATTCAGCAGCAGTATCTAAATAGTGCCAGTGAATATTCCCTCTAACCACGACAGCACAGTCTGGATGCTTCTGGGGCAGATGAAGGTAGGATGATGACAGCACAAGCACTTTTTGTAAAAAGTGATTTTCACTCCACTGACCAGATAAGCCACAGCCTAAAGTTAGGTCAAAATAAAAGGCGATTTACCTTTATGGGGTCTAGCTACCCAAGTAATGGCTGAATAAGCGTAGATATTCACCTTTAACAGGTGTTCTCCAGGACAGCAGGAATCAGTCCTCACATATGGGTGACGTCGGCACCGACTGAGCCCTCGCGGAAGCATCTCCCCAGCTTTCAAAGATAGCCTTTGGGAGATGCTAGCAGCAGCAATTAAGTCCGTAGCTACAGGCAACAGTAGGATCCCTGTGTCTGATGGAAACCAGCACTCTGGAAGCCTGAACACAGAAGGGGCGGAAGGTAGGAGCTGCCTAAACCCCGAAAAGATTATGTTTATGTTTATTACATTTGATATACCTCTCAGGCCAAAGCATTAGAGCAGTTTACAATATTAAAGCAAGGCCTGCAGTGTCCCGTCAGGACTCCCTTTCCAGGCAGTAATGAGCTGCAAAGGTATGGAGCAGTTTTGTGGTGGCCCTGAGTATGCTGGATGTGGAAGGACAAGGCCCTCTTACAGTCCAGGGTGTGGAGAACTGTCTCCCCCCTACTGGAGTGAGGTCTCAGGAAGAAGGTGGGAAGTACCACCTCCTGATTGAGGTGGAAGGACGATACCACCTTCGGAAGGAATTTAGGGTGTGTGCAGAGTACCACCCTGTTCTTGTTCTAAGGTCTGAAGTTCGTTAACCCTGCGAGCAGAGGTGAGTGCAATCAGGGACGGGAGGCATCCCATGGCCTGAGTCCACTGGTCCTGAAAGCACCACTGCGTGGCCCTCATGTGGAGGTGAGCATCTGGGGTGACATTGACCACAGAAGCCATATGCCTGCGTAGGCACAGGACGAGCCGGGCAGGTACTGAGGAGCGGTGCTGTACATCCAGGACCAGGACCCTGAAATGGTCAGCTCATTCTCCGGGCAGGAAGGCCTTTGCCAGAAGGGTGTCCAGTTTTGCCCCTATAAACTCCAGACACTGTGTCGGGAGGAAGTGGGACTTGGGGTAGTTTATCACAAATCCCAAGTGTTGCAGGACCTGGATGGTGCATGCAGTAGCCTGCTGCACTTCTGAGGAGGTGCCTCTTTTTATGAGCCAGTTGTCCAGATAGGGGAAGACAAAGAACCCCTGGAGGCGGAGGAAGGCGGCTACAACTGCCAAGCATTTTGTGAAGACCATTGGGGTGGAGGCCAAGCTGAAAGGCAGCACCCTGTATCGGTAGTTTCTCTCCCCCCCCCCCCCACTATGAACTGTGGGTACTGCCTGTGGTTGGGATGAATGAGGATGTGGGTGTAGGCATCCTTCAGATCCAAGGAGCATAGCCAATCTCCCTGCTGGAGGTAAGGCAACAATGTTCCAAGTGAGAGCATCTTGAACTTCTCCCTCACCAGGAACTTGTTCAGGCTGCGCAGTTTGCCTTAGGCCTCCAGTCCTTTTTGGCACAAGGAAGTACCTGGAGTAGAACCCCTTGCCCTTGAGATTGTAGGCCACTGGTTCCACTGCCAGTAGAAGGTCCGGTGAAAGGGAGACCTGGGGGGCTCTCCCAGAAAGTAAGAGGGAGGTGTCTGAGTCAGATGGAGGAGATATCCCTTCCTGACCATCCAAAGCGCCCAAGAATCTGTGGTGATAGTTAGTCACCTTTGGGCATAGCACCCTATGGGCTGCTGACCTCCTTGGGGTGGAGAGACTATGCCCAAGGAGTCAAAACTACCCCCCCCCCCCCCCGGCTGGGCCAGGGCTGACACCTGGGGTTTGAGAGCCATGCCTATGAGCCTTGGCCTGACGACCCTGCTGGAGAGCTGAGCAGGCTTGAAAAGGTGGGTAGTTTCTATAAGCAGCAGTTTTTTACCTGAGCCCTTCTGTCAGGGAGGAGCAGCAGTCTTTTTAGAGAGCCTGGTCCTTGTCATGAACTCTGTCAGCAGCTCAGCAGCCTTGTTGGTCATGCCAAAGAGGTTCTCTCCGTGGCATGGGACATCGACCAATATGTCCTGAACCCATTGTTTGAGATCAGACGACTGTAGCCAAGCCTGGCGTCAGGCACTGATGCCCACCACCGCTACTCGAGCCGTTGACTTGAACCCATTATAGGCTGCTCGAGACAAACTTAGAGCACTCACGGACGGCCTTGGACAGACCAGCTGAGAACATGGCAATTTCCTTCGCCAGGTCTCTCAGGTACATGCCCATGTACAGCTGGTAAGCCTAGATGCGGCCGAAGAGCATCGAGCCCTGGTAACATTTTCTGCCAAGGGCATCCAAGGTATATTCTTCCCTGCTGGGAGGCACCGAGGAGTGCAGCTTCTGATTCTTCAGTTGACGTATGGCCAACTCCACCACCATGGAGTTATGCGGCAGCTGTGATTTCTGGAAGCCCAGGCTCCAGCAGACTCGATAAATCAAATCGAGCTGCTTGCTTACCACCAGCACCGATGCCGGAGTCTCCCACATTTGGAGTATTAGCTGCTCCAGGATTGGAGTGATGGGCACTATAAGCGATTCCCTCGGAGGGGTCTCGTACTGGACGATTTCTAGCTCCTCTGCCTGACGGTCCTCCTCCAATTCCGTCAGGAATGCTAGGGTTTTAGACATGTCCCTGACGAAGTCAAGGAATGCCATGTCCTCCGGTGAAGACTGCCACTGGGGTTCTGAAGTGCAGGAGTCCAAGGGAACATTGCGATGGCGACAGGTGTCGGGTGACTTCTCGTCCTCCATCTGCCAATGGGAGTAGTCCGTTGAGGAATCAATGGAAGGCTGGTCCCGGGCTGTGGCCGTCAAAGGCCCCACAGCTGGCACCAAGCTCACTGGCTGGGAATGATCGCCGTCCTGTCGAGTGGGAACCGTATCAAGACCTCAGCCGAGGATTAACTCGAGGACGAAGGGTCTAAGGATCGGCTCAGCCTCCGGGGATGTCTTCGACATCGAGAGCCAGGTGATTGGGGTCGAAGAACCAGTCGTGCTGGACAACAGCATCCGCTGCTGGTCCATGAAGGCAGACAAATGGCGCTACAGGGTCACAATTATGGACTCCAGGCTAGAAGACTCCACAGCCATCAACGCGGGCACCAAAGGAATCGGGCCCAATGGAAGTTCCCCCGAAGGGGAATCCTCAATGAGGATGGTGTCTGGTCACCGAGGTGGGTCCGAGATTGAGTCCTTTCGGGGGACCTTCGCAGGCCACTCCCTCTACAATCCCTCAGACGAGTGTCTCTGACTGAAGGACCTCGCCCAGGACGCACCCAGCCTGTCGGATCCATCCAGGGATGTCGCCTTTGAGGTCTCCTTCTTGGGTTCTCGAGGGACACCCCCTCTCCGAAGAATGACGGCGCTGCTCGGGTTACGCAGAGTTGCCCCAAGATGCTGTGGCTTCAGATGAGGCCCTGGCCTTTGAAGGTACCAGGGACTCGGAGAAAAACTTATCATGCTGCTGCTGGCAGCTCTTGAGGGCCTTGCTGGACATCTTTTTGCAGAGACCGCATGCTGTGGGGTCGTTCTCCGGCCCAAGACAGCGAAGGCAGAAGTCATGTGCATTCGTCAAAGACATAATTTTGTCACAACAATCACACTTTTTAAAACCGCTGGTAGTCATGGGGGAAAAAAGTACCACAGCGAGGTCAAAGACCCACCAAGCTGCCAGTTGGAAAAAAGGCACGAAGACGCCAAAAGAAAAAAAACTACAAAAAGGACCCGAACTCGATGCCGAGACAGCGAGGTCGGGTGGCGGGAAGAGTACCGGTGCAAAACTAGAGGAGAGTATGAAACTCAGGCTGAAAAAAAAATCTACTTTTTCAGGGGACAAGCCAGACAGACGTCTGAAGGGCTCCGCAGAAAAAAGGAGACTGAGCAAGATGGCACCCTTTGGCGGGAAGGGGACCATGCATGCGTGGTAGCATCTCCCAAAGATTTTCTTTGAAAGTTGGGGGGATGCTTCTACGAGGGCTCCCTCGGTGCCAACGTCACCCATATGTGAGAACTGATTTCCTGCTTGTTCCCGGACAATCGCCATTATACTGATAGCCAGTGGTGCCACTGCTGAAGATAAATATTCAATTAAAGCCACCACCCAGGCACATCTGCTGAATATCTGGTTTCACTTTTGCCCACCGTAGCCAGCATTTTAAAAAGGCCAACTGCCATGGCTGAATATCATCTCATTAGTTCCTATGCAAGATTATTCAGTAGGGATTAAAACTCCATGTGCAGGTTTTATACAATAATCACCTATTATTCACATCTTACCTCTCGGTCATTAATATGAGCAATCATGGAGGATAAACAGGGCTCGATGCTCTCATGCCAAGGCAGCAAATCATCCTGGTAATTATCCAATACCTTGGACAATATCCTGAGTAAATAAAGACAAACAAAGATCAAAAGGGTAGAGGACAGAAAAAAATGAAGGTGGTCCACACAGAGACCCAACAACATGTGACCAGGATGGGCTCAGCTCAGAAACAAGACTCCATGTCCTGTTCATCTACCAGACTGGACCAGCATAGGTCCAGAGATCCAAAAGCATGCAACCAGACTAACTCAGCTCAGAACTAGAGGCCCAGCTACATGTAACCAGAATGGGCTCAGTTCAGATACAAAGACCCCATGTCCTGTTCTCTAACACAGTATCATCAGACTGGACCAGCACAGAACCACAGATCCAACAGTTGCATCCACATCAGACTGCTCCTAAAAATACCATATTCCTGTAGATAAAACATTTTGGAATGAGGATAACCAATGGGATACTGATACCATAGTACAAATTATATTGCAATGATAGGATGGAGAAAATTGGTGGAGGGGTGGTGCTAGATTTTAAAGACAGCATTCAGTCAAATGGAATAAAAGTTCTGCAGGAAACAATGTTCCATTGTTATCAGAAATTAGAGAAACTAAAAAATTTGGCAACACAATAATAATGGGTACTTAAGGTCACATCAGGACACGCTCATGAGGGTAAAGTTCACAGATGAAATAAAGGACTGTTTCATGGAGGAACAAGTATGGGAGCCAAAAAGAGATGGACTTAGTCCTTGGTGGAACACAGATTTTAGTGCAAGAGATAACCATATTGGGACCACTTGGCACTAGTGATCATAACATGATTATATTTTACTTAATAAATGGCGTGAGTACCCAAAGGAAACCTACTATGTCAGCATTTAATTTTCAAAATGAGGAAAATGGTCAGGAGAAAAACTAAAAGGAGTAGCTGCAAAATTAACAGATTTACATTAGGCATAAATACTGTTTAAAAATACAATCTTGGGAGCCCAGACCAGATATATCCCATGTATTAAGAAAGGAAGGAGGAAGACCAAATGACAGCCAGCATGGTATAAAGAGATGAAAGAAGCTATTACAGCCCAAAAAATATTTAAAGAAATGGAAAAAGAAAAAGAAAACAAATGGAGAAAATAGGAAACAGCATAAGCACTGGCAAGTTAAATGCAAAGTAATGATTTGGAAGGCAGCAAGAAGCCTGTGAAGGAGTCAGTTGAACCATTAGGTGATCAAGGGATAAAGGGGGCACTCAGGGAGGCTAAGGCCATAGCTGAAAGGCTAAACAAATTATTTGCTTCGGTCTTTACTGAGGAAGATGTGAGAAAGCTACCCAAACCAGAAAAAATATTTAACGGTGTTGAGCTGAATCAAATCTCACTGATTCTGGAAGATATAGCAGAACATGACAAACTAAAGAGTAGCAAATCACCTGGAACAGATGGCATATAACCACAAGTGCTGAAAGAACTCAAAGATGAAACTTCAGTGCTACTATTAGTAATTTTGAACCTACCATTAAAATAATCTGTGGTACCAGAAGATTGTTTATGTTTATTAAAACTTGATATACCACCTTTCAAACATCAAAGTGGTTTACAAAGCATTTTATAAAAATGAAAAAGAATTCCAATTAAAAACAGGACAGAAAAGTCAAGGAGAGGGGGAGGGGTAAGGCTAGGAAAAGGAGGGGAGGACTACAGTGCCAGAGACAGCTAGACAGAAATTAAGACGACAAGTCGTATGCCAAATTTAAAAAAATAGTCTTTAAGGCAGTCTTGAAACAGGGGTAAGAGGATTTTAATCTAACTTCAACGGGGCAAGAATATCATAGATGTAGACCTAGGAAATAAAAGGCCGCATACCTAGTACTAACAAAGACAGGAAGCGGCAGGTAACACCCAATAACTTTATTATAACCAAATAAGTGGCCTAAGCCCAACACAGGCCGTGTTTCGTATGTCACTTCATCAGGGGCTATCAGGACACACTAAAAAACAAATTATAAAATTACATTAATATAATCAAACCTAAAACAATAAATATGCAGAAAAGTAGGGTTAAAATAAAATTGTGACGTGAATATACAATACACATAAAATAAAGGCAGAATTGGACTATATCAAATAGCTTAAGTCTCAAAGAAAACACATTAATAACACTCAAAGAAACAATCAAAAATTACTCAATTAAAATCGTAAAAATCCATATAAAATTACGTATAAATTTGAATTAATCCTAGTACATTAAATAAACAAACCACTCTATAGATAAAATGACACATAAATTTATATACATACACATATATAAATATATAAATAATTAAATAAATAAATAATTAAAAGTATAAATGCTAATTGGAATACAAGAAAATAATAAAATTGCCAAAACATTTATAATTATAAGGTACTTGTACAAGCATATACAACAAAATTGTAAAAAACAACTATATACAACCAAGAGATAGGAAGGGATGAAGAGACTGAAGGAGTAAGTTCGATTAAAAACTAGTTGTGCAAACACTGGATAAATCGCATACTATAGTATGCGATTTATCCAGTGTTTGCACAACTAGTTTATAATTATAAATGTTTTGGCAATTTTATTATTTTCTTGTATTCCAATTAGCATTTATACTTTTAATTATTTATTTATTTAATTATTTATATATTTATATATGTGTATGTATATAAATGTATATGTCATTTTATCTATAGAGCGGTTTGTTTATTTAATGTACTAGGATTAATTCAAATTTATACGTAATTTTATATGGATTTTTACGATTTTCATTACGTAATTTTTGATTGTTTCTTTGAGTGTTATTAATGTGTTTTCTTTGAGACTTAAGCTATTTGATATAGTCCAATTCTGCCTTTATTTTATGTGTATTGTATATTCACGTCACAATTTTATTTTAACCCTACTTTTCTGCATATTTATTGTTTTAGGTTTGATTATATTAATGTAATTTTATAATTTGTTTTTTAGTGTGTCCTGATAGCCCCTGATGAAGTGACATACGAAACACGGCCTGTGTTGGGCTTAGGCCACTTATTTGGCTATAATAAAGTTATTGGGTGTTACCTGCCGCTTCCTGTCTTTGTTTCTGCTCGTTTGAGTGGCTAGCGCTGTTCTTTTTGTGGACCCCGCATACCTAGTACTTTCATAGTGGGCCTGTGACAGGGAAAGCAGGTGCAGATGAAGACCATGAACAGATCGAAGAAGCTGAGGTGGAACATGGAAAATGAGAAGGGAGGAAAGATAAGCGGACATCCCAGAGTGTAGGATCTTATGGGTGAGTGTGAGAATCTTAAACCGAATACGATGCATAGCAGGCAGCCAGTGTGATTCAATGAGTAGTGGAGAGACACGATCAAACCTAGAAGCATGACAGAAAAGACAAACTGCTGTGTTCTATATGGATTGTAAACGTTTAAGCTGGAGCTGTGGTAAGCCGGCTTGGATAACACTGCAGTAGTCAATCCTGGAACTGACTAGAGTGAAAAGCAGAGTAAGAAGTGAGGGTAAGTCCCATGCTGGGTACAGCAGGCTGCAAACCTGCGGTATTTGAGAGTGTAAGCTTTCCTAGTAGAGGCCTTGCGAGAGGCCAACAGGATCTCCTCCACCTCACCGGAGAGGTCACCCTTTCAGCAGCCACACTGTCAGAGACAGGGACCCCTGGTTGGGGTGCAGAAGAGCCCCTTTCCTGAGACAGGCATCCTGGAGAAGTCCCCACTGGGATGAGGGTCTCCACCGTTAGTCAGAGGAGCAGCGGGAACCACGGTTGCCTGGGCCACCCAGGGACTATCAAGATGAGTGAGGACTTGTCGTGGAGGGTCCTGAACAAGGTTTTGGGAATCAGCGGCGCGGGAGGGAAGGCGTACATGAGGCCCTCTAACCACGAGAAGAGGAACGGTTCCGCTGCCACCCTGGCGGGGTGGGCCTGCCGGAAACAGAAGCGGGGCAACTGGTAGTTGTCCAAACTGGCCAACAGGTCCATCACGGGTTTCCCTCACATCCGGAAGAGTCGGTTGATCACAATGGGGCCAGCTGCCATTCGTGCGGCTGGAGGACTCTGCTCAACCTGTTGGCCAGCAGGTTATTCTGATCTGGTAGGTATACTGCCTGTAGGAGAATACAGTGGGACGGTGCTGTATATCCCGTGCCAGAGTCCTGAGGCAGCCAGCTTGGTCCCTGGGCAGGAAGGCCTTTGACTGGAGAGTGTCCCGTTCTGCCCCAATGAATTCCAGATATTGTGTCAGAAGGAAATGAGACTTGGGGTAGTTTATGACAAAGCCCAAGTGCTGCAGGACCTGGATGGTGCATGCGGTGGCCTGCTGCACCTCTGAGGCCGTGCCTCCCCTTATGAGCCAACCGTCCAGGTAGGGGAAGACAAAGAACCCCTGGAGGTGGAGGAAGGTGGCCATGACTGCCAGGCATTTTGTGAAGACTCTTGGGGTGGAGGCCGAGCCAAAAGGCAGCCCCCCACTATGAACCACAGGTACTGCCTGTGGTTGGGGTGAATGAGGATGTGGGTATAGGCATCCGTCAGGTCTAAGGAGCATAGCCAATCTCCCTGCTGGAGGTAGGGCAGCAATGTTCCAAGGGAGAGCATCTTGAACTCCCTCACCAGGAACTTTTTCAGGTTGAGGATGGGCCGGCAGGACGAGGATGGGCCTTAGGCCCCCTGTCCTTTTTGGCACGAGGAAGCTCCTGGAGTAGAACCCCTTAACCTTGAGATGGTAGGGCACTGGTTTCACAGCTTTATCCTTGAAGACCTGCCAACTCCTTCAGTAGAAGGCCTTGTTGGAGGCGAGACCTGAGGGGCTCTCCTGGAAAATAAGGGGGAGGTGTCTGAGCCAGGTGGAGGAGGCAACCCTCCCTGACTACCCGAAGTGCCCAGGAGTCTGTGGTGATGGTCAACCACCTCTAGGCATAGTGGGTAAAATGTCCCTCTGTGGGCTGCTGATCTCCTTAGAGTAGAGAGGCTATGCCCAAGGAGTCAAAAACTCCCACCTGGCTGGGCTGGGGCCAGTGCCTGGGGTTTTGGAGCCTTCTGCTTACAAGGGCCATGCCCATGTCCCTTGGCCTGCTGATCCTGTTGGGGAGCAAGGGAGACATGAAAAGGTGGGTAGTTTCTGTAAGCAGCCCCTTTTCCTCGGGTAGGGTGGTCTTTTTACCCGAGCCCGTTTGTAGGGGAGGGCAGAGGTCTTTTTAGAGAGCCTGGTCCTTGTCATGAACTCGATCTCCAGCTCAGCAGCTTTGTCGGTCATGGGTTTGCCAAAGAGGTTCTCTCCTTGGCATAAAACATCGACCAATTTGTCCTGAACCCACTGCTCGAGACTGGACGACTGTAGCCAAGTTTGGCATCATGCACCGATGCCCACCGCTGCTACTTGAGCCGCCGTCACTGGCTGCTCAAGACAAACGGAGCAATCAGGGACAGCCTTGGCCAGGTTCTCGAACTGCTTCTGGGGTCTCAGGTACATGACTATGTACAGCTCATAGGCCTGGATGCGGCCGATGAGCATCGAGCCCTAGGAACATTTTCTGCCAAGGGCGTCCAAGGTGTGGGCCCTCCCTGCCGGGGGGCACCAAGGAATGCGGCTTCTGACTTTTCAGCCGACGCATGGCCGACTCCACCACCATAGAGTTATGTGGTGGCTGTGATTTCTGGAAGCCTGGACTCCAGCGGACTTGATACATCGAGTCAAGCAGCTTGCTCACCCACCAGCACTGATGCCAGTGTCTTTCACATATGGAGCATCAGCCATTCCAGGATGGGAGGAATGGGTACCGTAAACGATTCCCTCGGAGGAGCCTCGTACTGGAGAGGGAACATCGTGGTGGTGACGGGTATCGGGGGATTCCTCATCCTCCCACTCGGAGTAGTCCATTGAGGACTCGTAGGAGGGGATGATCGCAGTCCCGTCGAGCGGGAATCAGATCGAGACCTCGGCCGAGGATCAACTCGAAGCTGAAGGACCTCAAGGATCGGCTCGGCCTCCGGGGACTTCTTCGATGTCAAAGACCCGGTGGTTGGGATGGATGAACCAGACATACCGGACAACAGAGCCCGCTGCTGGTCCATGAAGACAGACAAACTGCACTCCAGGGCCACCATTCTGGACTCCAGGCCAGAAGGCTCCACAGCCTTCGGCACGGACACTGAGGGACTTGGGCCCAATGCCGGCTCCCCCAAAGGGGAATCCTCAATGAAGATGGTGTCTGGGGACAGGGGCCGGTCCAAGGTCAAGTCCTTCTGGGGGACCTTTGCAGGCCGCTTCTTCTCTGATCCCTCAGACAAGCGTTTCGAAGTGCAGGACCTGGCTCGGGGAGCACCCAACCGGTTGAATCCATCCAAGGACACCACCTTCGAGGCTTTCTTCTTTCTGGGTTCCCTCAAGGGAGACCTCCCCCCCTTTCTGAAGACCCACGCATTCCCAATATATCCCTCTAACTCTGTTATTTTGCATTTCCTGCAGTTGTGCATTTCATCACGTATTAAAGGGTATCTTATCCTAGAGTGTGTAATATCAAAGTCCAAAAAATTACACTCCAAATATATCACTGATCTTGTAGCGGAAATTACTAATCCATCACTTTAAGTGGGTACTGTTTGACCAGACATGCACTCTTATTGCAACACAACAGGTCTCAGAAAATGGGAAAATGTGGCCATGAATGACCTACTTGTAATCCCAATATTACATCAACGACCTCTTTAATAAATTTAAAGTGACACAGTGCATTTTCCAAACTCCACCAGCCCACCTAAAGGAACTTGTAATATACAAATTCGTCCTCCTTCTTTCTGTCGATGTTAAAAATTCTTATTGAAACTGAATAACTTGTGGCTAAACAATATTGGCTTTTAAAATGCTGTGCAAACTTGCAAATCACCCACCGCCGTTCACTGGCACTGCCGACACGTTTCTCCTCGCGGTTCTTCAGGGGTAAATTCCCAAATGCCAAACCTCCACACCACTATTTTTAAAACACCTATATATAAAGACAAAAAACAAAACCAACTATAAACTCTCCAATACAAGACTATTAACACTCTTTTCTAACCTACCCAAATAATAAAACTCCACTTACTGAATGCTGCCCACGTTTTTCAGCCATATCATCTGCTCCTGTGATTCAGTTAACCATAGCAGGTGAAAAAACGCCGCGCATGCGGGATGGTTCTCTCATCGGGCTTTTAAAGCCAACCCTCCACCCCGCATGGGCTCCTCTCCTAACTACCTTTTCCCTGCTATTAGCATAAACACACATCTACTTAACTAACTCTTTTAGGGAATTCTCCTCCTACTCCTCAGCTATTTGATGGCCCAACAGCTATTTCTATTTCAGTTAGAACTATGACAACTGATGAAACCTATATTTCCCGAATTACATCATGCAAACTCGCCAATCTATTTTTTCATTTAGTCCCGCGGGTGCCACCGATCCCAATTCAAAAATCCAACGCTGCTCTTGCAATGAAAGGGGAGATCTCAGGGATGACCATTTGGCCTTTGTGTTGCAATTGGCAAATTTAGCCATTTTTCATAATTATTTTTGGTTTGAAGAAGTAATTTATCATCAGGTGTCGGGGGTGGCTATGGGAGCCACATGTGCTCCTTCCATAGCCACCCTCTACATGGCTCGATATGAGGAGAAATGGCTAGATTCTACCCCGTATAAATGTCATATAAAATTATGGAAGCGGTTCATTGACGACATCTTTATGCTCTGGGAGGGCACCAGAGAGCAGTTAGAGGAATTTTACTTATGGTTGAATAGCTGCGAGTTGAATATACAGTTTACTTACGATTGTAGTAGGGAGGAGATTACTTATCTGGATGTTAGAGTTATTAAACGCCCTGGAGATTGGGTTACAACGGTGTTTCATAAGTCCATAGACAGGAATACATTCCTGCATTTTCAGAGTGCCCATCCCCTGCGCCTGAAGACAGGGTTACCATTCTCCCAATTCCTTAGATACAGGCGAAATTGCTCTAAGCAACCAGATTATAAAACACAGTCTAAGCAGCTTATTTCGAACTTTGAGAGTAGGGGTTATCCATCCCCGATAATTAAAAAAGCCTATCAAAGGGCTTTGTACAATGACCGTGAATTGCTATTACATTCGGTCTCTAAAGCAAGGCAGGAGATAGATGATCAGCATGTTAATTTGATTACTTCTTATTCACCATTGAGTCGTTCTATTCAAAAAATAGTTCGGAGACATGAATCAGTGTTGCGTGTGGTTCCATCTCTCAGTAATAGAACCATTAGATGTGTGTGGCAACGCGGGAGGAATTTTAAAGAATTTTTGAGCCCTTCGCGACTGCCGAAGAGAGTTATGCTGGGGACTGATGTTGAAGGGGAATGTGGCCATTATAAGTGAAGCCATTGTATAATTTGTGACATCACCACTGAGGTGCAAATTTTCAGTTATCAAGGGAAAAATTACACAGGTACACTACCAAAAAACTGCCTCCAGTTTTGCAACTGATTCCTATAGATTTTGGGGTGCTGAATCCAGGAAAAATAGCCAAAATGTTCCATCACGTCACGTTTTCTTGCAAAATTAGATTTCTTACCCATATAAGGAATGTTCACATAATTTCTTTTTAGCCGACTGCAGTTTATTTTCTTGGCCCAAAATAGAGGTTGTAATGGTTAACTAACTAGAAACACTCCCTCATGATATTTTAGAGTGTTTTGTATTCATTTTATACATTAACAGGACAATTGGGAGGCGGGGGCTAAATCCAGTACTCGCGCTGGCGCATGTTCTTTCCTGTTCGCTTCGCCTCGCCTCGTTCGCTCGCTCAAACACGGTGGTTGCGACATGAACGTTCCTGTCAAATTTCCGTTTCTTGCAAGTTCATTATTACCTTTTGCTTGTTCAGTCGTAATCCAGCTTTATTCCGAAGTGGTTCACTACAGTTGTAGTTTGCAGTGCTGTGTATTTGTGATGGCTCACAGAGCCAGAGGTTGCGTCAACTCTCCGGACAGTTTTTGTTTTATTTGTGGGGAATATACCGTGAAAAAGCGGCAGAGGAACATTTCTGCATTTATTTAAAAAGTATATTTCGCCTATTTCGGTTTGAAGTTAGGCGATCAAGACAAACCGTGGGCTCCTCACAAAGTGTGCAAGACATGTGAGGAAGATCTACGCTTATGGATGAAAGGTAAAAAACAAGCATTTCGTTTCGGAATACCTATGATGTGGCGCGTGAACAAAGAGACCACAGCAGTGACTGCTATTTTTGCTCTTGCATTGTGAAGGGATACAACTTAAAAAATAAGAACGTAATAAGTTACCCCAACCTTCCCTCAGCAATTAGGCCTATGCCTCATAGCAACGAAGTACCTGTGCCTGAACCACCAAAATCTTTGGATCATATTTGTGTGGACGGTTCTGATCATGATGAGACTCATCAGATGGCTTTTCCCGATGAGTCCAGTACTTCCGAGTTTGAAACTGAACCAGATCCGAAACCTGAACTTTTCTCTCAAGCTGAATTGAATGATTTAGTCTGGGATTTAGGACTCCCAAAAGATGCTGCCCAATTGCTAGGTTCTCGGCTTAAACAGAAAAATCTATTGGCACCAGGAACAACTTTTTATTGGTACCGCAACCGCGAGACACAATTTTTGAAGTATTTCAGCAAAGAGGAAGATTTGGTATTTTGCAACGATATATACGGAGTGATGGAAAAGTTTAAACTCAAGTATGATCCTGCTGAATGGCGGCTGTTCATTGATTCGTCAAAAGACAGCATAAAAGGTGTTCTTCTTCATAATGGCAACACATTCGCTTCAGTTCCTATTGCTCACTCTGTTATTTTCCAAGAAAAATACGAGAATTTGGCCCTGATTCTTCAGAAGATTCGTTATGATGAGCATAAGTGGATGATTTGTGGAGACTTTAAAATTCTATCCATGCTATTAGGGCAGCAATCCGGTTTCACCAAATATCCCTGCTCCCTTTGCTTGTGGGATAGCCGGGCCCGCGACCTACACTGGGGGAAAAAAGACTGGCCAATTCGGGAGTATTTGAGACCCGGTGAGAAAAATGTTCTTCATGAGAGCTTGGTACCTCGTGATAAAATTCTATTACCACCTCTCCACATTAAGTTGGGTCTCATTAAGCAATTCATCAAGTCCCTTCCAAAAGATGGTGAGTGCTTTCGGTACCTTTGCTCAAAGTTCCCCCGACTTTCTGAAGCAAAGCTAAAGGAAGGAGTGTTTGTTGGCCCTGATATAAGGAAACTCATTTCAGATGGAGCATTCGCTGAAACGATGTCTGAGAAGGAAAAAGAAGCCTGGGATTCCTTCAAGGATGTTGTTCTCAAATTCTTGGGGAACAGGCGGGATGAGAACTATAAGGATATTGTTGCCAGGATGCTCAATGCCTTCAAAGAACAAGGCTGTAACATGAGCCTGAAAGTCCATTTCTTGCACTCCCATGTGAACTACTTTCCCGAAAACTTGGGGGCGTACAGTGAAGAACAAGGTGAAAGGTTTCACCAGGACATCAAGGACACAGAGAGAAGGTACCAAGGAAGATGGAACACCACTATGATGGCTGATTTCTGCTGGTTGCTGCTGCGGGAAACCCCAGATGAAAAATATGCCAAGCAGCGCACCAAGAGAAGCATTCGGGGGAAGAAGAAACGGGCCGACCAGGAGATTGATTGACCCAAGAATGACTTTAAAATCTAAACTGTGTTGACAAATATCGTGTTTTTACTAAACTTTGAAATAAAAATTTGCTAGTTATTACCACAGTGTCGGATCTCATTTATTAGAATTTTATTTTCACACCATCGGGTGTTTGTCTTCATGTATTGCAATGGTGCGGTTTGCGTTTTCTATTCTTACATACATACCTGTACAACATTTTTTGCACATTTCTTTGCTTTGCTTTGTGTCTAACCTCGCTCTTATATGCTCAATGTTTGTGCACATGTATGTGGCTGTTTTAAGTGCAGACAATTTTGCTACCATCACAGTGTGTTTTGTTGACATTACTCTATTCTTATGTGCTGCCTTGTTACAATTTTCTTTATTCTTATTTGAATAACTACTAAACAATTAGTATAAAGAATTCATCCAAGAAACCTTTATCTCAATCGCACTCAATCTGAAACGTTCACCTCAAACTGCTAACCCAATGTAGCAAAAAATCTGTACGTGATGGAGCAAATTGGTTACCAGATTTGGATTCAGCGCACCAAAAAACGTAAAAATCAATCAAAACATTAGAGGCAGTTTAAAAAAAAATTTTTTTAGTGTATCTGTGTTATCGATTACGTCAGCATTCTGATTGTGGGTCCACTCATGTGGTCTACATAGTGCAGTGTCCCTGCCAACTGGTGTATGTTGGAAAAACTACCAGGAAATTTAGAACTCGTATGATAGAGCATAAAAGCCGTTTCAAAAACAAGATGTTAGAGGCTCCCATGGTACAACATTGCCTGTTAGCGGGACACTCATTTGTGGATATGCGCTGTTTTGGTATAGAGCAGGTTAGATTTGGCCGGCGGGGTAGGTCGCGTGAACAATGGCTTTCATTGCAAGAGCAGCGTTGGATTTTTGAATTGGGATCGGTGGCACCCGCGGGACTAAATGAAAAAATAGATTGGCGAGTTTGCATGATGTAATTCGGGAAATATAGGTTTCATTAGTTGTCATAGTTCTAACTGAAATAGAAATAGCTGTTGGGCCATCAAATAGCTGAGTAGGAGGAGAATTCCCTAAAAGAGTTAGTTAAGTAGATGTGTGTTTATGCTAATAGCAGGGAAAAGGTAGTTAGGAGAGGAGCCCATGCGGGGTGGAGGGTTGGCTTTAAAAGCCCGATGAGAGAACCATCCCGCATGTGCGGCGTTTTTTCACCTGCTATGGTTAACTGAATCACAGGAGCAGATGATATGGCTGAAAAACGTGGGCAGCATTCAGTAAGAGGAGTTTTATTATTTGGGTAGGTTAGAAAAGAGTGTTAATAGTCTTGTATTGGAGAGTTTATAGTTGGTTTTGGTTTTTGTCTTTATATATAGGTGTTTTAAAAATAGTGGTGTGGAGGTTTGGCATTTGGGAATTTACCCCTGAAGAACCACGAGGAGAAACGCGTCGGCAGTGCCAATGAACGGCGTTGGGTGATTTGCAAGTTTGCACAGCATTTTAAAAGCCAATATTGTTTAGCCACAAGTTATTCAGTTTCAATAAGAATTTTTAACATCGACAGAAAGAAGGAGGACGAATTTGTATATTACAAGTTCCTTTAGGTGGGCTGGTGGAGTTTGGAAAATGCACTGTGTCACTTTAAATTTATTAAAGAGGTCGTTGATGTAATATTGGGATTACAAGTAGGTCATTCATGGCCACATTTTCCCATTTTCTGAGACCTGTTGTGTTGCAATAAGAGTGCATGTCTGGTCAAACAGTACCCACTTAAAGTGATGGATTAGTAATTTCCGCTACAAGATCAGTGATATATTTGTTGTGCATTTCATGTCATCTTTTCAAGTTTCCCAAACCTCTCTGCCAAATTGTTAACTGTCATCTCCTGTTCCACTTTCCTTGTCTGGGTCTCTGCCAGGAAGCCTAAGAATGGATCACTAAATTTCTCCCTGCCTACTCTATATGACTAGGCAAGCTTATTTGTGGACAGGGGTGTTTTCACAAATGCCTTATTCTAGGTATTGAGCTCAGTACATCATGATAGTGCCTCACCTGAAGGTATTGCAATAAGTGAGTACTGGGTATGCACGATTTCTTTTTAACCTGGAGTGGAGGAGTGGCCTAGTGGTTGGGGCAAGGTACTTCAGGCTGGAACGTCAGGGGTTCAAATCCCACTAGAGGACAGCAACCTTGGGCCGGAAGGACTGGGGTTTCTAGTCCCACAGGTGCTCCTTGTGGTCTTGGGCAAGCCACTTAACCCTCCATAGCCCATGTTCCCTGTAAAATAGTTATCTCCAACTTATAATTCCCTGTTCAATGTAATTTCAGTTTGTTCAATGTAAACCGCACTGATGCAGAATAGCGTGGTATATAAGAGAATGTAAATAAATAAAATAAATTAATAAGGAATATGCACTTTTATTAATCTGTAACAATTGCCCTATCAATCTATAGCTTTTTGTATGCCATTCCCAAAATCTTGCAAGTCAAAGCCCAGCTGGAAGTCCAGGTACTCCTCTCTGAATAAAATGAGATATCCCTGGGATATCCCCCTCTTTTTATACGCCGCCATTTCAATGCCACTTTGAATGGATGCAGAAATTGCTGTTTCCCCTGAGCTGCTCTTGTAGTTTTCATGTATGTAAACATTTATAAATGAATATGGGGCCCATCAATCTCTTAAAAGACTTTCTGGTGAAAATTTAGGACAAGTCCTGGCATTGGTGCTGCTACATTATACAAATGCAGGTCCAGTAATCCCAACCCTCCCCTGTCTTTACTCAGAAACTCTACTTTAGAATTTTTTTTCCATTCCAGATAAATTTTCTTGTAATGCTCTTATATTTTAGTTTGCCCATTCTTTTGATCCAGACTGACATTAGTTGGAGTGAGTACATATATTTTGAATAATACTGTTCTTCTGTCTAATGACAGAGGTAGATCTTTCTATTTATCATATAATTCTACATATGCTCCATTTATCTCTGATATTTTATTTGTATATTACCACACGGCTTTTATGTAAGTAAATCCCAAGATATTTCATACTTCCCATGACCCACAGCAAGGGAAACTCTAACCCATGCAGCATCTTTGACTCCAAACAAAGTCATGGCTTCCAGTTTTCCATAGTTTATTTTCAGACATGCAAAATTACCAAAGTGTTCAATAATCTCCATTATTACCGGCATACTAACTCTGGGTTTGCCTACACATCTGCAAATAGATTTCATTTGTATTCTGGTTTCCTTCTGATCTTTATAGCCAGAGGCTTTGATATTAGAAGGAAGAGCATTGGTGAAAGCGGGCATTCTTGCCTGGTGCTTCTCTTCAGCGTCATACCTCTCAGCTCCCTATTAACCATAAAATCCACTCTACAGAGATTCCCTGTATGCTGTATTGACCCAAGATCCAAAACATATAGGAACACAAGAACATAACATATGCCGTACTGGGTCAGACCAAGCCCAGTATCCTGTTTCCAAAAGCGGCCAATCTAGGTTTCAAGTACAATTTCACTAGAAGACACAAGTTCCACAATGCTTGTATTGGGACAAGCAGTGGATTTTCCGGATCCCCTTGAATAATGGTCTTCGGACCTTTCCTCCAGGAATTGTCTAAACCTTTTTTAAACCCAACTACACTAACAGCTTTTACTACATCCTCCGGTAACAAATTCCAGAGTTTGATTATGCGTTGAGTGAAAAAAATCTCTCTTATTAGTCTTATATGGGTTACCCTGTAGCTTCATTGCATGTCCCCTAGTCTTTCTATATTTTGATGGCATAAACAATTGATCTACGTTTACTCGCTCCACTCCATTCATTAATTTATAGACTTCTATCATATCTCCTGTCGGCCGTCTCTTTTTCCAGGCTGAAAAGCCCTAACCTTTTAAGCCTCTCTTCATAGGAGTATCCTTCCATCCCCTTTACCATTTTGGTGGCTCTTCTCTGTACCTTTTCTAATTCCGTTATATCCTTTTTAAGATATGACAACCAGAATTGCACACAATATTCAAGGTGCATTCACACCATGGAACAATACAGAGGCATTATAATATCCTTTATTTTATTCTCCATTCCTTTCCTTATGATTCCTAGCCTTCTATTTGCTTTCTTGGCTACCGCTGCACACTGGGCAGAGGGTTTCAATGGTTTATCCACGATGATGCTTAAATCTTTTACCTGGGTGGTGGTTGCTAATGTAGAACCTTGCATCGTGTACCATAGTTTGGGTTGTTCTTTCCTAGGTGCAAAACATTAAATTTTCATCTACCATTTTAATGTCCAGTTTTCCAATTTATTAAAGTCCTCTTGCAATTTTTCATAATCCTCTTGGGTTTTAACAACTTTGAATAATTTTGCGTCATCTACAAATTTGATCACCTCACTCGTTATTCCCATTTCCAGGTTATTTACAAATATGTTAAAAAGCAGTGGCCCCAGCACAGATCCCTGGGGTACTCTACTATTTATTCACCTTTCTCCATTGGGAAAATTAGCCATTTAGCCATACCCTCTGCTTTCCATCTTTTAACCAGTTCCTGATCCACAATAGTACACTGCCTCCTATCCCATGACTTTTTAATTTTGCCAAGAGTCTCTGATGATGGATATTGTCAAAGGCTTTCTGAAAATTCAGATACACTACATCGACCAACCCACCTTTGTCTACCCGTATAGTTACACCTTCAAAAATTATAACAGATTAGTAAGACAAGACCTTCCCTGGCTAAAGCCATGTTGGCTGTTTCTCACTAAACCATGACTATCTACATGTTCAGAATTGCTCTTTTTAATAATGGTTTCTACCATTTTTCCTGGTACTGATGTCAGGCTCACTGGTCTGTAGTTTCCTGGATCACCCTTGGAACCCTTTTAAAAAATTGGTGTTACACTGGCCATCCTCCAGTCTTCAGGTATTACTGATGATTTTAATGATAGTTCACAGATTAGTAAGTCTGAAATCTCATATTTCAGTTTTTTCAACACCCTTGGATGTATACCATCCGGTCCAGGTGATTTGCTACTCTTCAGTTTATCAAATAGTTGTAATACATCTTCCTGGTTTATCGATATTTCTTTCAATTCTTCTGCTGCATCAGCTTTAAATACCATTTCAGTCAGGGTAACTTCCCTACATCATCTTCAGTAAAGACCGAAGCAAAGAATTCATTCAGTCTCTCTGCTACAGCTTTGTCCCCTCTTAATGCTCCTTTTACTCCTCTATCATCCAATGCTCCAACTGACTCTCACAGGTGTTTTGCTACGTATGTAGTTGAAAAATCCCATGTAATTTTATCAAATGCGTTTTCTGCATCTAAACTCACCAACACCACCTCCTTTGTTTGCTTTTTTTCTGGCAAAAGGAGAGATGACTAAAGCAAATCGCCAAATACAGTTACAAAAATTATGAAAAATCAGATGTTTCTCTAGACTTTAGAATTGATGCACTCTGGAGTATATTCTCACCTTTAATGATTGATATACAATAAAAGTTGTGGAACTGAAGTTACTTCATTTGTTTTATAGATGAAATGTTGGGTATTCCCATTGAGTTTTGGTAAGGTTCTGGGGGTGTTTTGGTTTGTTATGCTATGTTTGCACTGTTGTAGACTCATATTTGGATATAAATGTGTGGGTGAGAGGTATGTGTGATGATTTATGATAGTAAGCATGATAGAATGGTGAATGATATTTGTATAGTCTATATATAGAATTTTAAAGTAATTGACATAAGAGAAATTGTAAACCATTCTTGATTGATATAATATGTAAATGAATAATGGGTATGTGTTATACAGGTTTTGTAGTGGAACAAATTAACAAATAGATTTTTTAGGACATCATACATGCACCATAAGAATTTAATTGTTATGTGGATAAAAATCTCTTGAACAGTTATTGTAGAAATGTGGTTTTGGATTTAGAAAACCAGAAAACGTAGTCCAGACTGGAAGCAGTGACAGTACAAGTAATTGTTGCCTTTGAAGGTAGAGGGTTACATTGTGGTTATTTTGTGAAAAGGAGAGAGGACGAAAGCTGAAGACCCATGGGACAGAAGATGTACTATTAGGAAGTAAGCAAGCCACTCAATGTGAGCGAGAAGGATCTGGTCCATGGGAGACACTAGTATGAATAAAAGAGAACTAAGAGGGTAAGGAGATGCCAGTGTGTGGGGATCTAAGCGCATGCCCAAAAAGATGATTTCTGAGCTCTGAGACAGATCCCATATCAGCATCATCAAATGACATCATCTACTGGTGCAACTGATTTATTCTGCTTGTTGATGGAGAAAGGCAAGGATCCAAAGGCTGCAAGCTGAGAGGACAGAGAAAATGAGTGTATTATCCATAGAAACAAAAAAACATGGAAGGGGGAATGTGAGAATGGGAAGAAATATAAAAAGATCAAGTCTTGCCTATATTGGGCTTGATTTTCCAACAGGACCTCTATATAAGAAGCCCCAAATGGCGCCTATGGCAATTCTATTTTACAAGGACAATACAGGTGCCTTTGCATACTTATTTAACAGGTTTTATATACCGCTTTATCATTTCAATCAAAGCGGTTTACATTTAAACTTAAACTTGGTAATGTACATTAAACAGAGACATTGATAACTTGGATTTTTCTGAGGCAATGGAGGGTTAAGTGACTTGCCCAAGGCCACAAGGAGTGCTAGTGGGAATCGAACCCTGGTCTCTGGGTTCCCAAGCCAGTGCTCTAACCATTAGGCTACTCCTCCACTCCACAAATAGACTCACAGATCTGACCCCAACAGTATACACATGCTTGAAGAATGTGTAAGTGTGTACCTGCATTCTGTGTATGTGCATGTGCACTTTACAAAAAAACACACAATCACCACCACCTCACCTCCCCTTCTCCCAAACAATGGGCCTGAGAGAGCCACTTTTCCAATAAAGGTCCAGTTGTTCTGTGAATAACCAGGCACAGATCATGCATAAGTAGGTGCACTTTCCCTGTGATGTTTTTTTATCACACAATTTTTTGTGAGTGTAAAACAGGCTTTACATGCTAAAAAAAACTTTCTAAAATTACCCCAATGAAGTATCAGATAGCACTGGTACTTTTAAGGCAGCTATTTGAAATAAAAAGGTTTTGAGATCGGAGCCTGGATTACATGTGAAGTTCTGCTGTAGAAAGAGATCTGGAAGTCATTGACCTAAAGATGGTACTGAAAGATGTGAGAGGAGGTCAGAGAACCAAAGGAATGAGTATACAGAAAGAACAGAACCCATAACAGAGGTTTGAGGCACTCCAACTGATAACAGGATAGCAATAGACGAAAATCCATCAAGAGATACACTAAAGGTGCAATGGGAGAGACTGTAGGGGAAGTGAGATAGGATGGAGTCCTACAATCCAAGTGAGGACAAATTAACACAGAATAAACTAAGATTAGCTGTGTCATAGGCAAGGCCGTACCAAGCTGCAATCGCACCCTGTGCGACTTGCAGTTTGGGCGTGCGCCCCCCTCCCCCCCCCATACCTCCGTCCAGCGCTGCCTGCTCTTTCCTTGCTGCCGCCGCCCTCTGTTTTTTTCACGGCGGCACCGGCAGCAGGGAAAGAGCAGGCAGTGCTGGACAGAGGTATGGGGAGGGGGAGGAGGAGGAGGGGGGCATGCACCCGATCTGAAAGGCGCCAGCACTTTAAGCAGATCTGTCCCTCCCTGCTCTGACATCGTGTTGGAGGAGGGAGGGACCAGACCTGTTTAAAGTGCTGCGAAAAGGCTTGGGGGTGCATTTCAGCTGCCTGCTATTGTCCTGCCAGCAGCGGCAGGGCAACAGCAGACAGCCAAAATGCGCCCCCCCCCCCAAGCCTTTGCGCCCTGTGCAGCTGCACCGCTTGCACAGGACTAGGTACGGTCCTGGTCATAGGTAGTGGATGTGGGCCAAGTACTTGCCTCTGGCCTTAGCCAGGAAGAGATCACTAGAAAGGTCTTGTTAGTGGAACAGAGAGAGAGGAAACACGATCAAAGCACATGAAGAACGGTCTGGGATTCAAAGACCATGATCAAGTAGTTTGGATGAAAAAGGCAGAAGAGAGCTAGGATGATAGCTAGCAGGGCAGGAAGGCATTAGGGTAGAGCTTCCCAAACATTTGGGTTTTGTGGACCCCTTATTAACATCCAAAAAGTTCAGGAATCTACAGTTCAACCCACTGCTCTCTTCCTGAACTACCCTCCCCTTAATGTCCCCAACTAGCTCTGTTTATATCCCTTCTCCTTCCTGCCTCCACCAGTCTCTCTATGTCCCCCCCCCCCGACCAGTTCCCACTAGCTGCAGTCTAGTTGCTCTTCATGCCTGTTAATGTAAAGTTACCTGTTTTGTTGTGTTATGCATGTTTTAAGCCTGCTCTATGTAAAGTTGCTTGACTGTTAACATTTCTTGTAAACCGTTCTGATACTAAATAGTGCGGTATATAAAAGCTAATAAATAAATAATATATCTCCCTCCCTCCCACCAGCCAGTTTCCTCCAGTCTTTCTCCTCCCCTCCAGTCAGTTCGTACCAATCTCTCTTCCCCACATCTAATCCTCACCAGAATCTTTCTCTTTTTTTTTTCCTTTTCTGTGCCCTACAGATCCCCTAGGAATGGTTTCATGGACCGTCAGGGTTGGAAATCACTGGACTAAGAAACAATCCCTGTAACAAATTCTTTCCTCCCTAGCATAACCCTTTAACATATTCTGACTGCAAACAGTTTGTATCTCTCATTTTGCCCCTCCTCTTAGAGCATATAATAACCCCTTACTGTGGGGGCTCCCAAGATCCCACCCTACAATGCCACAGTCTGTACCTCAAGATTCCCATCTGAGCAGCCTTCTCTATTCGTAGCTGTTCCAGGTTTCTTAGCAGCATCAGGAAGATGTCTCTATCCCGCATAAGATTAAAACCCCACACATGGCATTCTAGAGCCAGAAGAGCTTCCTTGGATAGATTTTTCTCCTTCAAGCTTCTCAACAGCTTCAGCAGATCTGCATCCTTGAAGTCTAGAACAAATCAGAGAGACACTCGGCAGCAGAGGCCTGATTCAAACATGAGACACAGGCCCTCAACACCTGAGATTTGAAATGCAAATGAAAGAGAGAGGCTCAACACTGGAGGTCTGATACATATGTACAAGAGAGAGAGAGACAGATGGTCAGAAAGCATAGTTACTCACCTGTAATAGATGTTCTCCAGGGACAACAGGAATCAGTTCTCACATATGGGTGATGTCGCACCAATGGAGCCCTCGCAGAAGCATCTCCCCAAAAAAGCCTTTGGGAAATGCCACCAAGGGTGCCATCTTGCTCAGTCAGATGACATAGCTAAAGCAGACAAAAGAAGATGGCCAAAATATACAGCAACTCCAAGGGGAGGAGGGAGGGTTGTGCGGACCGATTCCTGCTGTCCCTGGAGAACACCTGTTACAGGTGAGTAGCTACGCTTTCTCCAGGAACAAGCAGGAAGTCAGTCCTCACATATGGGACTCCCTAGCTACAGGCTACCGAGGGCCTGTAGAAAAGGCAAAACATGGCCCAGCCGTGAGCAGCCACAAGCAAATCTGAGGACAGCCTCTGAGGACCTCAGCGTCCAGGGAGAACCATAGTTCCGGTAGCCTGAACAAGAAGGGTTGGAGGGCAGGAATTGACTAAACCACTAACAGATTACAGAGTACGGCCTGGCCAAAGGCACTGTTCCATCAGGACTCCCTTTCCAGGCAATAGTGAGCTGCAAAAGTGTGAACGGAAGACCAGGTGGCGGCCCGACAGATGTCTGCCATAGGGACAGAGTGTAGACTTGCAACGGAAGTTGCCATAGTCCTGACATTGTGCGCCGTGACCAGGTTCTCCAACGGTAGACCAGCCTGATCGTGGGCAAAGGTGATACAGTCTGCCACTCAGATGGACAGAGTCCGCTTGATGACAGCCTCCCCCAGTCAACTGGGGTCGTATGTGACGAAAAGCTGTTTGGCTTTGCAGGGGCCCTGAGTAGGTAGAAGGATAGAGCCCTTTTACAGTCCAAAGTATGAAGAACCGCCACTGCTTTGTCAGCGTGAGGCCATGGAAAGAAGGTGGGGAGCACCACATCTTGGTTGAGGTGGAAGGCAAATCCTACCTTTGGGAGGAATTTAAGATGGAGATCCTGTCCCAGAGCCTGCCCATGGCCAGGGTCCACTGAGAGCAGAGGCACCACTGAGCTGCCCGCATGTGGAGGTGGGCATTGGGGACCACATGGACTGTGGAGGTCATATGGCCAAGTAGGCGTAGCATGGACCATGCCAACACGGTGTGATGGTTCTTTACCTCAGTTGCCAGGGCTCTGAGTCAGTCAACCCTGTCCAGGAGGGAGGAAGGCCCTGGCTTGGAGGATGTCCAGGCAAGTCCCTATGAACTCTAGGCCCCATGCTGTAGTGAGGTGGGATTTGAGGTGGTTTATTATGAACCCCAGATTTTGTAGCACCTGGATGGTGCAGGTCGTGGCCTGTTGCACCTCTGAGGCAGTGTCTCCTTTTATCAGCCAGTTGTCCAGGTATGGAAAGATGAAGGCCCCTTAGAGACAGAGGTAGGTGGCCACTACTGCCAGGCATTTGATGAAGACTCTTGGGGCAGAGGCTAGGCTGAAGGGAAGTACCCTGTACTGGTAGTGGTCATCCCTGACCATGAACCTCAGGTACTGCCTGAGGCTGGGATGAATATGGATGTGGGTATAAGCATCCTTTAAGTCCAAGGAGCATAGCCAATCTCCCTGCTAGAGGTAAGGCAGCAATGGTCCAAGGGAGAGCATTTTGAACTTCTCCCGCACCAGGAATTTGTTCAGGTTTCTCAGGTCCAGGATGAGCCTTAGGCCTCCTGTTCTTTTTGGGACTAAAAACTACTTGGAGTACAACCCTTCACCCTGGTGCAGGGGAATCCGGGGAGGCTCTCCTGGTAAAGAAGGAGAGGACTTCTGGTCCAAATGAAGGAGGTAACCCTCCCTTACCACCTGGAGTGCCCAGGAGTCGGTGTTGATGATAGCCCACCAGTGGGCAAAAAGGCCAGGCACCCTCCTGTAGGTAGTTGATCCCCCATGGGTAGAGAGACTATGCCTCGGGAGTCAAAAGCTTGACCCAGTCTGGGCTGGGGCTGGTGTCTGGGGCTTGGGACCCTTGGGCTTATGTGGGCCCTAGCCTCTTCCCTTGCCTTGATGTCTCTGCTGAGGGGTCAGGGAGGCAGGGTATGGGGGATAGCCACAGTAAGGCTGCCCTCCCGGTGGAAGGGAGGCCTCTTCCCAGGTGGTTTCTTCCTGGGAAGAGTAGAAGTCTTCCTCAAGAGCAGAGTCCTGGTGACATACTCTGTCTGAACCTCGGCACCTTGACCTCCATCGGCTTGCCAAAGAGGTTTTCCCCAAGGCAAAGGACGTCAAGGAGTTTCTCCTGGACCCATTGCTCAAGGTCCAATTTGGGCACTGATGCCCACGGCAACTACCCTCACGGTGGATTCAAAGCAGTCATAGGCCACTCAAGACAGTTACTTCGAGCAGTCCCCGACAGATCTCATGAGGGACTGGAAGTGCTGGAGGTGGTCCGTCGGAGGCCCGCTGTGAAGCCTCTGAGTTGCTTAGTGAGGTCTCAGAGAAATATACCCATATAGAGTTGGTAAGTCTGTATGTAGCATGCCAGCATCGAGCCCTGGTAACATTTCTGCCCGAGGGCATCGAGGGCACATGATTCCCTGCCCAGGGGCACCAATGAGTGGGTCTTTGGGCTCTTTTGTTAACGCATGGCTGACTTGACCACCATGGAGGTGTGGGGGAAGTTGTGCCTTCCTAAAGCCCGGTCCTCGCTGGACTCGGTACATGGTGTCCAAGTGTCAGCTGATGATCAGCACTGATATGGCTGCCTTCCACATCTGGAGAAGTAGTCGACCAAGGATGGGAGGAACAGGGACTGTGAGGGCCTCCTTAGGTGGGGCCTCGTATTGGGGAATTTCAAGTTCCTCCATATGCGGGTCCTCCTCAGACTCTGAGGTGAGGGAGAGAGCTCTTGCCATGTCTTGGATGAAATCGAGGAATGAGGTGTCTTTAGGTGAGGACAGACGCCTTAAGGCTGGTGGAGATGGGTCAGAGGGGAGTGTCTGTGTCTCTGGGAAGGTCTCAACATCAGACTCCCAGTCAGAGTAGCCCGTCAAAGACACGAAGCCTGATGGGACGAGGAGCGAGATCGAGACCCTTGCCGAGGATCCGCACAAGGCAAGTGACTCTTGGGGATCGTTTCGGTGTCCCGTGGAGTCCTCGACATCTAGGTCCCTGCGGTCTCAGGGTGTGCACCGGTAGGGCCAGGCATTGACGCCTACTGCGATGCAAGAAATGCTGAAACGCTGCATTCCAACACCAGCATCCTGGTTTCCCACTTGGGGGTCGCAGCCTTTGACACAGACACCGGGGTGACCAGGTTGGGTGTTGAAGAGGAGAGGAGGTCCTCGACAGGATGGGCCTCAGGAGTCTGAGATCCATCGACGGAGGCTTCGACATTGGTCACTCCTGTTCCGACTCCTCAGATGCTCGTCTGAGGCTGAGGGACCATTCACGGGACTTGCCATGCTTGTCCGCCTCCCAGGACGAGGCCCTCGAGGACTTATTACACTCTCGCTCCAGGGACCTTGCTCAGAGTGTTTGCCTGCCCTCTCAGGAACCGTGGGGGCTTTAGGAAACTCTGAGGATCCATGCAGGGCCTTAGAGCACGAAGCTACCGGGGATACCGGAGTCGAGTCTGCCCTGTGGAAGATGTCATCCTGCTTTTCCCAGCAACTTTGGATGGCCTTAGCGGACATCTTTTTTCACAGGGAACACTCCTCCAGATTGTGGTCAGCACCCAGACACCAGAGGCAACAATTGTGTGTGTCAGTGAGGGACATGTTTTTGGAGCACTGATCACATTTCTTGAGTCTGTGAACATTGGGGCAAAAACGACCCCAGCGAGATCAAAGATCCTCGACGTGGCCAGTGGTTGAAAAAGGCATGAAAGGTGCCGAGATGGAAAAGAGCCTAATGATAAGGTTTCAAGGCCCAATGCTAGGACAGTGGGGTTCGAAGGTGAGAAAGAACTGGCGTTAGCCGGAAAAAGGCACAGAAGTGCATGAGAAAATTAACTTTTTCTGGGAGGACAAGACAAACATCTGTAGGGCTATGCGGAAAAAGGCAGACTGAGCAAGATGGCACCTTGAGCGGGAAGGGGACCATGCATGCATATAGCATCTCCCAAAGGCTCTCTTTGAAAGCTGGAGAGATGCTTCCACGAGGGCTCTGTCGACGTCACCCATATGTGAGGACTAACTTCCTGCTTGTTCCTGGAGTATGATACACAAACACATGAGAGAGACTCAGCACCAAAGGTCAGATGCATAGAACAGAGAGAAACTGGTACAGGAAAATAGTCAACTACACCTTCAAAGAAATTTTTATTTCTGCCATAATAAAGACAAACAGGAGAGGAAATTGGGACGGGGTCTTCGACTGGTATAGAGAACAGAGTCAACTGTCTAGGGTGCCAAATACCCAGGCCGAAGAAGCGCCTGCTGCAGCCTCCTTTAGGGACATATGCTTGGGCTCCTTCAGAGGGACATCACTATAACAGGATGGCCTTCCTCTGTATATCTGCCTCTCCAGTAATTTGGGGATCTCTGACACCATCTCCCACCTCTCAGGGATCTGCTGGTCCTGTCTATGGGCACAAATCTGGTACCTTGTATAGAGAGGAATTAGCAGAATTTACTATGCTTATTAATGTAGTTATTCATCTGTAACAGGTGATCTCCAGGAACAAGCAGGAATTTACTCTTCACATATGGGTGACGCCGACGGAGCCTGCGAGGGAACGCTTCCCAGCGTCCAATAGGAAAGCTTTTGGGAGCACTCCACTGTGCCCGCATGGCTGCCTTACCAACTCCTCTCTTCAGTTGAGTTTGTAGCTGAGAAAAAGGAGAGTAAGAGAAGAAAACCCTACAACTCGTAGGGGAGGAGGGCGGGTTGTGAAGACTATATTCCTGCTGTTCCCAGAGATCACCTGCTACAGGTGAGTAAGAGTAGTTACTCACCTGTAACAGGTGTTCTCCAGGAGCAGCAGGAATCAGTCCTCACATATGGGTGACATCGGCGCCGACGGAGCCCTCGTGCAGAGCATTTCCCCAGCTTTCAAAGCAAGCCTTTGGGAATTGCAGCGCGCATGCGCGGTCCCCTTCCCGCCCAAGGGTGCCATCTTGCTCAGTCTGATGACATAGCTAAAAGACAGCAAAGAATTAGCAAAAATAAATCATATGACTGCAACTCCAAGGGGAGGAGGGAGGGTTGTGAGGACTGATTCCTGCTGCTTCTGGAGAACACCTGTTACAGGTGAGTAACTACTCTTTCTCCAGGACCAAGCAGGAAGTCAGTCCTCACATATGGCACTCCCTAGCTTAAGGCTACCGGAGACCTCAAGCGGAAAAATGAGCTCCCTCTAGCTCGTCAGCACAGAAGGAAGGAATCTTCTCTGAGAACGCCCCCGACCGGTAGCCCAACACCAGGGCCGGAGGGTAGGAGTTGCCTAAACCCCAAAGAGATTATGGAGTACTGCCTGTCCGAAAGCACTGTCCCTGCGGGACTCCCTCTCAAGGCAGTAATGGGACGCAAAAGTCTGGCTTGAAGACCAAGTAGCGGCCCGGCAGATGTCTGCCAACGGAACAGAGCGGAGATGAGCCACTGATGCAGCCTTCGCCCTGACACGATGAGCCGTGACTCAACCCTCCGAGAGGCCGGCTGCCCCATAAGCCCAGGCGATACAGTCAGCGACCCAGATGGACAACGTACGCTTGGAGACAGGGAGCCCCAACTTATTGGGGTCAAAAGAAATGAAAAGCTGAACAGCTTTCCGATGCGCCCACGTACGGTCAAGGTAGAAGGATAACTCCCTCCTGCAGTCCAGGGTATGCAAGACCATCTCAGCCCGGCTGGCATGCGGCCTGGGAAAGAAGGTTGGAAGAACCACCTCCTGATTGAGGTGAAAAGGTGAGACAACTTTAGGAAGAAACGTAGGGCGAGTCCGTAAGACTACCCTATTCCTGTAGAACCTAGTGTAAGGAGGATCAGACACTAGTGCCTGCAGTTCACTCACTCGCCTAGCAGAGGTGAGAGCTACCAGAAATAAAGTTTTCCAGGAGAGAAAACGGAGAGGGCAGGTAGCCATAGGTTCAAAAGGCGGACAAGTAAGCCGCTGCAATACCACATTCAGATCCCACTCAGGGGCCGGTGGACGCAAAGGAGGCTTAAGCAGAAGGAGGCCTCTGAGAAAACGAGCCACCAAAGGGTGGTTGGAAAGAGGCCTGCCGTCCACCGGCGAGTGGTGTGCTGAAAGAGCACTAAGGTGAACTCTGACAGAGTTAGACTTAAGGCCCAGATTGGAGAGGTAAAGCAAATATTGCAATACTACCGCTACCAAGCACGAGAAGGGATTCTCGCTGCGCTGAGCACACCAGGCGGAGAATCTACGCCACTTAAGAGTGTAGGATTTCCTGGTGGATTGCCGTCTAGAAGCTAAGATGACATCTTCCACCTCTCGAGGCAGTAGTAGGGGAGCTAGGACTACCCTTTCAGCAGCCAGGCCATCAGATGAAGGGACTGGAGGTTGGGGTGCAAGAGAGTCCCCTGATCTTGAGACAGGAGATCGTATTGAAACCCCAGAGGCAGATGGGTGTCCACCGCTAGCTGTAGCAGAAGCGGGAACCACGGTTGCCTTGGACACCTGGGGGCAATGAGAATCAATGAAGCCCCGTCCTTGAGGACTTTGAACAGCGTTCTGGACACCAGTGGCGTGGGAGGAAAGGCATACAGTAGGCCCGTGGACCACGAGATCAGAAATGCATCCGCTGCTACTCTGAGGGGATGTGGTTGTCTGGAGCAAAATCTCGGGAGTTGCCGGTTCAGAGGACTGGCGAAAAGATCCATGGTGGGGAGTCCTCACCCGAGAAAGATCTGCTGAACCACCAATGGGTTCAATCTCCATTCGTGTGGTTGCAGGATCCTGCTCAGTCTGTCTGCCAGGTAATTTTCCTGACCTGGGAGGTAGACAGCCTTGAGAAGGATCCCGTGATTGACAGCCCAAGAGCACAGCCGTTGAGCCTCCTGACAAAGAAGGAAGGAGCCTGTGCCTCCTTGTTTGTTCACATAGAACATGGCAACTTGATTGTCCGTCTGAACCAGTACAGACTGGTGAGAGGCGAGGTGGGAGAAGGCTCCCAGAGCTAGGCGTATCGCCCGTAGCTCCAGGAAGTTTATCTGTTGGGTAGCCTCCCAAGGGGTCCAGAGACCCTGAGTACAAGTCCCTTGGCAATATGCTCCCCAACCCAGAAGAGAAGCATCTGTTGTGAGCACTTGAGAAGGCGGAGGGGATTGAAAAACCACTCCGAGCACCAGATTCGGAAGATGAAGCCACCATCGCAGAGAGGAGACCAGTAGGTCGGATATCTTTACTGAGTCCGCTAGGCTCCCTGTGGCTTGATGCCATTGAGTGCGAAGGCTCCACTGAGCAGGCCGCATGTGCAGGCGGGCATTGGGGGTGACATGAACCGTGGAAGCCATATGGCTGAGTAGTCTCAGGAATTGCCTGGCAGGGACCAGGGAATTGCTGCGAAACTGGCTGGCCAGATCCATTAGCCTGTGGGCCCTGTCCAGAGGCAGAAAAGCCTTTGCTTGAAGAGTGTCGAGCCTGGCCCTTATGAACTCCAAGTTCTGGGACGGGAGCAAAGTGGACTTTGCGAGGTTTATGACAAACCCCAAGTGCTGAAGCAGAGCCACAGTGCAAAGGGTGGCCCGGTTGGCCTCCTGGGAAGATTGGCCCCTTATGAGCCAGTCGTCCAGGTACGGAAACACAAAAAGACCCTGAAGCCTCAGGTAGGCCGCCACCACTGCCAGGCACTTGGTGAACACCCTGGGAGCGGAGGACAGGCCAAAGGGTAGTACTCTGTACTGATAGTGGTTTCCTCCCACAACAAACCTGAGATATTGTCTGTGGTCCGGATGAATAAGGATGTGAGTATACGCATCCTTTAGATCTAAGGAGCATAGCCAGTCTCCCTGCTGGAGGTAGGGCAGCAGGATTCCAAGGGTAAGCATCTTGAACTTTTCCCTCTCCAGGAACTTGTTGAGGTTTCGCAAGTCTAGGATGGGTCTGAGGCCTCCTGTTCTTTTTGGTACCAGAAAGTACCTGGAATAAAAGCTGTGACCTCTCAGGTGGTGGGGCACCGGTTACACAGCCTGATCCTTTAGCAGACCTGCCAACTCCTGAAGGAGTAGGTCCCTGTGCAGAGGAGGTCTTGGAGGCTCCCCTGGAAAATAGGAGGGAGGTACCTGGTGAAAATGGAGAAGATAGCCCTTTTGGACTATATGAAGAACCCAGGTATCTGATGTGACGGCTGACCACCTGTGGGCAAAGTGGGCCAGCCGGCCTCCTGTGCTGAGAAAAGCCAGCTGAGGAGAAGAGGCTATGCTGTTTGAGTCAAAAAAACGCACCCTGCGGAGCAGGGGCCGGTGTTTGTGGCTTGGGGGCCTTCTGCCTACGGGGCCTGCTGACCCTGTTGGGGAGCTGCAGAGGCCTGATAATGAGGATATTGTTTATAGGCAGATGACTTCCTCGGGTAAAAGGTCTTTTTTCCTGAGCCCTTCTTCTTCTGAGAAGGGGCAGAGGTTTTCCTGGAAAGCCTAGTCCTGGTCAGAGTCTCGGTCTCGAGTTCTGCAGCCTTTTCAGCCATGGGCTTGCCAAAGAGGTTTTCACCTCGGCAGGGGACATCGACCAACTTGTCCTGGACCCATGGCTCGAGGTCGGATGACTGTAGCCAAGCCTGTCGGCGGGCACCGATGCCGGCCCTGGCTACTCGGGCCGAAGCCTCGAAGCCATCGTAGGCTGCTCGAGAGATAAACTTCGAGCACTCTCGAATACCGGTGGACAAGGCCTGGAACCTCTGCAAAGGTTCCTCGGAGAGACCAGCAGAGAACCCGGCAATCTCCTTTGCCAGGTCTCGGAGGTACATGCCCATGTAGAGCTGGTATGTCTGGATACGGCAAGCAAGCATAGAGCCCTGGAAGCACTTCTTACCGAGGGCATCCAGGTTCCAGGCCTCCTGGCCGGGAGGCACCGAGGAGTGCATCTTCTGACTTTTCAGTCGATGCATGGCTGATTCCACAACCATGGAGTGGTGCGGTAACTGTGCCTTTTGGAACCCGGGGCTCTTGCGGACTCGATAAATGGAATCGACCCACTTGCTTAACACCAGCATCGAGGCCGGGGTCTCCCACATGCGGAAGAGCAGCCGCTCCAGCATCGGAGGAACCGGAACAGTAAAGGCCTCCTTCGGGGGAGAGTCATACTGGAGGGCCTCGAGCTCCTCGGCTCGAGGCTCCTCCTCGGGATCCGCGGGGAAGGCCAAGGCCTTGGCCATATCCCGCACGAAGTCCAAGAACCGGGTATCCTCCGGTGGGGACCGTCTCCGAGGTTCGGACTCGGGCGAGTCCGATGGGACACACCGAGTCCAATGAGTGTCGGGTGATTCTTCGTCCTCCGTCTCCCAGCCCGACTCCTCGGAGGAGGAATCGAGAGGCTCCGGTCGGGCGGGCACCGATGCCCTCTGCCCCGACGCCGAGGGTATCGGTGTCGACGACCTCGGCCCCGAACGGGAGGTCGAGGGAGACCGTGGCCGAGGATCGACTCGAGTCCGCATGGACTCGAGGATCAGCTCAGCCTCCGGGGTCGACTTGGACGTCGAGGTCCTGGTGGTCGGGGCAGATGCACCGGTGAGACCGGCAATCAATGCCCGCTGCTGTTCCATGAAGGCAGCGAAGCTGCTCTCCAAGGCCGTCAACCTGAGTCCGAGCTCAGGAGACCCAGCAGCCCCCGACTCGGGCCCCGACGGCGTCGGGCCCGACGTTGGCTCCCTCGGAGGAGAGTCAACGAGGACAACGGCACTTATGTGTCCATCTCAACACGAGGATGCTTGGCAGGCCTCTCCGACTCCGAAGACCCGGGACGGCTATCGGGGCTATGCGACCTGGCCCTCGAGGAACCAGGAGCGTCCACCGACGCCGCCCTCGCGGGTTTCTTCTTCCTTCGATGTTCCCGCGAAGGAGACCCCCGCTCAGAGGAACCCCGACGCTGCTCGGGGCCGGAGTCCCGAGACGTCGAGGCCTCTGACGAGGTCCGGGCCCGGCCGGACGCGGAGTCAGAAAACATTTTATCCCTCTGGTGCTGCCAACTCCTCAACGCCTTCGAGGACATTTTGCCACATGGACCACAGATCATCGGGTCATGATCGGGTCCGAGGCAACGGAGGCAGCAGTCATGTGTGTCGGTAAGAGACATAAGTTTCTTACACCGATCACATTTCTTAAACCCGCTGGCAGCCATCGGGGGAAAAAGGGCCCCTGCTAGGTCAAAAGACCGGGCTGCCAGGGAAAAAAGAAAAAAGGCGCGAACGCCATTCACAAAGGACAAAAACCGAAAAAGAGAGAAAAGGACTCGATACCAGCGTATCGGTCCGAGCGGAAAAAGGATCCAGCGTCGAACCGGAGAAAAAGAGAAAAACAAGGAAAATCAACTTTTTCCTCGGGGAAAAACGAACTACGTCCGTCGGGCTCCGCGGAAAAAAGAAGACTGAGCAAGATGGCACCCTTGGGCGGGAAGGGGACCGCGCATGCGCGCTGCAATTCCCAAAGGCGCCGACATCACCCATATGTGAGGACTGACTTCCTGCTTGGTCCTGGAGAAACTATGTTATCTCCAGGAACAAGCAGGAATGTGGTCTTCACATATGGGATTCCCTAGCTCCCAGATGAAGTGACCTCAGAACTAATGGAAGTTTGTCTCAGAGTAGGCTTCAAGAGGTCATGGATCCCTCATGGATGTCTGGTATCGTCAAAGTCTGGGACGGAGGGTAGGAGTTGCCCCTAAGTCTGAAAGAGGTGCTGGTGTACAGCCTGGCCAAACATGGCATCCTGGCGGGAGTCCTTGTCCAGACAATAATGGACAACAAAAGTATGGACAGAAAACCAAATTGCTGCCTTGCAAATTTTGTCAATGGCTTAAGAGCGTAGGTTTGCCATTGAGGTAGCCATGGCACGAACATTATGAGCAGTGACATGCCCTTCCAGGGAGAATCCTGCTTTATCATAAGCAAATGAAATGCAGTCCACTATCCATCTGAAAAGCATACGTTTAGATACAATGAGACCAGGTGAATAGGGTCAAAGGAAATGAACGACTGCGAGGTTTTATGGTGACCTCAAGTTCTCAGGACATAAAAAGCCAATGCACGCTTGCAGTCAAGGGTATGCAAGGTTGCTTCTGCTTTAGACGCATGCAGTCTAGGAAAGAATACAGGAAGGTAAATTGACTGATTCAAATGAAAAGGAGAAACCACCTTTGGCATGAAATGCGGGTGAGTCCTAAGGATGACCTTGTCATTGTGGAACCTGTTGTAGGGTGGGTCTGCCACCAAAACCTGGAGCTCACTAATGTGTCTAGCTGAAGTGAGGGCAATAATGAAGATAACCTTCCATGAGAAGAACTTTAGTGGGGTCATAGCCAATGGTTCAAAGAGGGGCTTAAGAAACTGTGCTAGAATGACATTGAGATCCCAAGCCACCAGAGGTGGCTTAATGGATGACTTGATCAGCAAGAGCCCTTTCATAAAGCACACTACTAGCGGTTGTGAGGAGATGGAATGTCCATCCAATAGAAGATGAGAGGCCACAATGGTACTGAGGTGAACTCTGACCGAGTTGGTCTTGAGACCTGTTGAGGATAGGTGGAGGAGATACTGGAGGAGTGCCTCCATGGGAGCAGAGAAAGGATTGAGATCCTTCTAGGAACACCAGACAGAGAATCTACGCCACTTAAAGCATAGAGACATCTGGGCTTCCTGGAAACCAACAGAATCTCTTTAACCTTCTAAGCGAGGTTGAAGTCTTGAAAAACTATGCTCTCAGCAGCAAAGCTGTGAGATGGAGAGACTGTGGATTGGGAAGGACCAGTGTCCCATCTTCCTGGGAGATGAAATCAGGCGCAGACCCCAATTATAGAGGCTGAGCCTGAATCAGACATAGCAGCAGAGGGAACCACGGTTGGCATGGCCAGTGAGGTGCTATGAGAATCATGGAGCCCTTGTCGACCTGTAGCTTGATAACGTATGGGGTATGGGAGAGAAAGCATAAAGCAGACCCTTCCCCCAATGCATATGTAAGGCATCCACCTGCTGGCTGCTGGATGTCGGGATTCTTGTGCAGAAGTGGGGAAGCTTGGTATTCTGCAGAGTGGCAAAGAGATCTATGTCTGGAGTTCCCCAGGTCTGAAAGATGTAAGATGTTGTATCCGCATGGAGAGACCATTTGTGGGGAAGAAGGATCCGACTTAGCTTGTCTGCCAAGGCATTGAGATCCCCTGGGAGATACACCACTTAAAGGTGTATCTGATGAGAAATGGCAAAGGACCACAGATGGAGAGCCTCCTTGCAGAAGGCCCAAGAGCCCATTTCACCCTGTTTGTTCACACAGAACTTGGCCACTTGATTGTCTGTCCTGACTAGAACCCTTTGTGCTCTGAAGTGATCGTGAAACACCCCGAGGGCATTTGAGATCGCACAAAACTACAGGAGATTGATCTGGAGCTGTGACTCCTGTGTGCATAGAGATAGTGCCCAAGTGAGCTCCCCAACCCAATTTGGAGGCATCCGTCATCAGGGTGCATTGATATGGAGGCATCTGAAAAAGTGACCTGACGAGGAGATTTTTGGGAGAACACCACCACTGGAGGGATGTGGTGAGAGGGGCAGTGACTTGGATCTTGTCCCTGAGGTGGCCTGAGGCCTGTGTCTACTGCGCTGTCCATATATGTAGGCGGGTATATGGGATGACGTGTACTTTTGAGGCCATGTGTCCCAGAAGCTGCAGCATTCCTCTAGCAGTCAGATGGTCTCAGAGTAACACTTTGGAGGCTAGCTCGATAAGACAGGCACAGCGGAGTTGGGGCAGAAACGACTTGGTCTATTGTGTGTACAGTAAAGTTCCTATGAACTCTAGTCTTTGAGCTGGTGCAAGCTGGGAATTTGTAAGTTTATGATAAATCCCAAGTGTTGTAGTACTGTGATGGTACGGTGCAAGGAAAGCTGAACCTCTTTGGAGGTGTCTGTTCTTATGAGCCAGTCATCTACAGTAAGTAAAGGAAGACAAATATCCCTAGAGATCTTGGATATGTGGCTACGACCGCCATGCACTTTGTGAAGACTCTTGGGGCAGAGGCAAGTCCGAAGGGAAGGACTCTGTATTGATAATGTTTTCCCCGAAAGATGAAGCGTAGATATTTCCTGTGTCCTGAATGGATGAGGATACGTGTGTACACTTCTTTTAGATCTAGAGAACAGAGCCAGTCCTGACTCTGGAGGTAGGAAAGAAGAGTCCCAAGAGAGATCATTTTGAACTTCTTGCGGACCAGAAACTTGTTGAGGTTTGAGGTCCAGGATGGGCCTGTACCCTCCGGTTTTCTTTAGTATGAGAAAGTACAGAGAGTAGAACCCCATTCCCTGTTGGGATACTGGGACATCTTCTGTGGCACCCTGAGGAAGAAGAGAGGTCACCTCGTCCTGCAGGAGAGCAGTGAATGGGGGTTGCGTGTGATATTCCCCCACAAAAGTTGAGGGGGGCAGAGTTTGCAGGTGAAGTCTGTATCCCTCCCGAACTATGGTTAGTGTCCACTGCTTTGAGGAGATAAGGTATCATTTGTGGGCGAAGTGACCCAGTCTGCCTGCCATGTGAAGGGGGTGACAGCCCTCCAGAGGCAGGATGGCAATGTTCTCTAGAAAAAAAAGTCAAAAACCAGGCACAAACTGTGGCTTCAGAGCTGCTTGAGACATAGCTACGTGTGGCTTCTTTTGTTGTTTTGGAGGCTGCTGTCTTTTCTGAGGGCCTTCAGCCTGGTACTGAGAAGAAAGAAGGAAAGAATAGAATTTTTTTTTTTTTTAGTTTTAAAGCTTTATTCTTCTAGAACAAACATACAGTGTAATAAACAATAACAGTGCCCGAGGGCCCATAAAGTTCATAAAGTTTAAACTACAGTACAGCAGGTCATCAATTATATACTATCAAGATCCTTAAGCCGGGTACTGATGTCCAGCTTTTTACTCTATACTATCTCCCCCCCCCCCCCCCTCATTTGGGAACTTTATTTGGAACCTGCTCCAGAGCCATTTATATCAGAACCACCGTGGCGCCTTATGGTGCAACTCTGTCCGAGCCAAACTATGCATAACATTTATCCACTGCTTGAACGTCGGTGGCTGTTCCCCCACCCAATGTTGTAGGATAGCCTTCTTGACCCCCACAAATACCAAGGAGGACAAACTTGCAATCTACTCTCCTCATTCTGAAGGCTTGCAACGGGGCTTGATCCCCAAGCATCAGTAACCCGTAGGACCATTCGATGCGCTTGTGGAGAATTTCGTCCAACCCCCCCAGTGCCATTCCCCAGATAATGGTGAGCCCTGGACATTACAGAAATGCGTGGCGAAAGATGTCGGTATGTGGGTAACACGTCACGCAGATATCCGATGCCCATGCTCCCATCATTGCTCCCCGGGCTTTCGTGAGGTAGCTACGGTGTAAGATTTGATATTGCATTTCTCAGTATCGTGCATTACTAGTCACCTCCATTATGGACTGGAATGCCCGCTGAAGGTGTTCCACTTGCACTGCATCTACTACATCCTCGGTCCACTATGCGGCCAATTTCTCCAGATATTGTACATCAAATTTATCCCACAACATCCTGGTTCAGTTGGCAAGAGTATCTATCGGGATGCTCAATTACGCATGCCCTCCTCTGCTTACGTACTCATTAGGTTTTCTGGTGTGTTTCCTCGCAGGCTGTGCCAGTAGTGTCTGGCCTGCACATAAGAATAGTATGAGGAGGCTGGCAGACCAAACCTTTCATGTCCCTGCTCGAAACCGGGAAATGTTCCACCTCCTCACTCTAGCAGGTGCCCAAGGTCAATTCGCCCCGCTGACTCCCACTGATTGAATTGTGCCACATTCACCCTAGGTGGAAAGCTCGGATTGCCCACTTGTTGCAAAAAGGAGGTCACCCGCCAGTTCGCCTTTTCTCGTGTGATCCACTGCCTTACGCAGCGGTTGTATCAAGGGGCTGAATGCTCGTGTGTCCAAAGTCACCCAAGCATGATGGAGTACATTCAGTAGGCAAAAAGGTTTGCTCCAGGAGTCCAGAAAGCCTCGTGATGTGTAGCAAGACTCACTATGCACAGCTTCATAGATCCGTCACAGCAGGGCCGCCACATTATACACGCGGATGTCCGGTAGTGCCAGGCCCCTTTGTCCCATGGGAGGATCAGTTTGTTGTAGCCAATGCAGGCCCATTGTCCATGCCATAAGAACAAACAAAAGATGCTTTTCAGGTGGTCTACCTCCGCACGACGCACCCACAAGGGGAGCATCTCCAGCTGATATACAATATTTGGGAATATGACCATGCATATCAACATGATCCATCCACTCAATGGCAGGGGTAGTTCCCTCAATTTGTCACAAAGTTGTTTAATCTGCTGGATCTTGTCTTGCATAATCATGCAGTAGATCACACGGTGGTCGCCATGCAGGACTATGCCCAGATATTTAAAAGGCATGTCTGATGAATAAAAAGGTACCCCCTCTGGGTATCGGTGGCCATTCCCCACTCTGCCCAGTAACCATGCTTCTGATTTATGTTCATTAATGCAGAGGCCAGAGTAACTCCCGAACTCCCTTAAGAGCCCCAATAGACCCTCCAGATTCTGTCTTGTGTTCAGTGTGCAGATCAACATGACATCTGCGAATAGGCTGATTTTGCAATCTTGGTCCCCTATGCAGATTACCGACATCACTGCCGTCTCTTGCAACTTGATCACAAAAGGTTCAAGTGAGAGGATAAAGAGCAGCAGCGACAGCAGGAATCCCTACCGGGTGCCTCTCTGGAGCTCAAAGCTGGGGGACAAGCGTCCATTCACTAGTAGCTGCGCACTGGGTTGCGCATAGAGTGCTTTCAACCAGCTAAGAAATGGATCTCCCATTTGAAAATGGGGAAGAACCCAGAACAGATAGTCCCATGCGACCCTGTCAAATGCCTTTTCTGCATCCAGACTGATCACCGCCATTTCCTGATTCCAGGTATAACTCTGCCAGAAAGCATAGTTACTCACCTGTAGCAGATGTTCTCCAGGGACAGCAAGAATCAGTCCTCATATATGGGTGACGTCTGCACCGACAGAGCCCTCGCAAAAGCATCCCCCCAGCTTTCAAAGAAAGCCTTTGGGAGATGCCACTACGCATGTGTGGTCCCCTTCCCGCCCAAGGGTGCCATCTTGCTCAGTCAGATGACATAGCTAAAATATGGCAAAAATAAAAGATCGTAAAGAAGCAAGTCCAAGGGGAGGAGAGAGGGTTGTGAGGACTGATTCTTGCTGTCCCCGGAGAACACCTGTTACAGGTGAGTAACTACGCTTTCTCTGGGAACAAGCAGGAAGTCAGTCCTCACATAATGGACTCCCCAGCTACAGGCTACCAAAAAAACCCCATAGCAAAATTATGGACTCCCTCACGGGGAGTCGTGAGTAACAGCAATTAAGTCCGTATCCACAGACCACAGTAGAACCCCTGTGTCCGATGAAACCAGCACTCCGGTAGCCTGAACACAGAAAGATCAGATGGTAGGAGTTGTCTAAACCCCCAAAAGGTTACGGAGCACAGCCTGGCTGAAGGCACTGTCCCGTTGGGACTCTCTTTCCAGGCAGTAATGGGCTGTGAAGGTATGAAATGAAGACCAGGTGGCGGCCCGACAGATGTCCACCATCAAGATAGAGCACAAGTTTGCTACCGAGGCCTCCAGGCCCTGATATGGTGCACCGTGACACGGCCTTCCAGCAGGAGCCCCGCCTGCTCATATGCGAGGGCGATACAGTCCACCACCCAGGTAGACAGCGTACGCTTGGTCACCGCCCCCCCCCCCAGCCTATTGGGGTCATAGGAGATGAAAAGCCGAGTAGCTTTATGGTGGCCCTGAGTGTGTTGGATATAGAAGGACAAAGCCCTCTTACAATCCAAGGTGTGAAGGACTATCTCTGCCCTACTGGAGTGAGGTCTCGGAAAGAAGGTAGGGAGTACTACTTCCTGGTTGAGATGGAAGGACGATACTACCTTCGGAAGAAACTTGGGGTGCGTGTGAAGTACCACTCTGTTCTTGTAAAACCTGGCATAAGGCGCCTCTGCCACTAAGGCCTGAAGCTCACTAACTCTACGAATGGAGGTAAGTGCAACCAGAAATGCCACCTTCCAAGAAAGAGAGCACAGGTAGCAAGTAGCCAGAGGCACAAAGGGTGGGCGAGTGAGCTGACCCAACGCTGTGTTGAGGTCCCATTCGGTTGCCGGAAGGCAAACCGGAGGCTTCGTTAAGAGCAGATCCCTAAGAAAACGAGTCACCAACGGTTGGACTGAGAGGGGCTTGCCATCCACTGGGTGGTGGTGTGCCGCCAGGGCACTAAGGTACACCCAAACGAAGTTAGACTTGAGTCCGGATTGCGAGAGGTGTAGAAGATACTGTAATCAATTCAAAACACAATGCAATTACAAAATTATGTCAACAAACATTCATACATAAACAATAAAAATTCTTATTATAGCCAAAACGATACAATTTCAACCATGTTTATTTCTCAAATTATTATTTATTGCATATTCTTTTTTACAAAATACAATACACAAGACACAACATTAAATATATTACCCCACACTTTTAAAACAAACCCCTCGAAATTACTAAACCCTTTAGAAATCTTAAACACCTCATTCATATAATTTATACAAATATAATACTCATTCAAATATAACCCATATATCATCAACTCTTAGAACATACAAATAGTTTCTCATTGGTCCATATGTCCAAATCACCTATTGTCTTGTAGAAATGTCGCCGATCTTTCTTTATAATCATGTAGCTAAATACCCTCCTTCTACTCGAATGATCACATCACATTAGATGATCCAATCAAATCACCTACAGCAGGGGTCACCAACCTCCAGAGGGCCGCGGGCCGCACAGCCGACTACCGGTAGACTCACGGGCCGCACCCCCCTTCTCCCCGCCCCCGCCCCCGCGAAAAAAAACAATGCTCATACCTGTACTTCTGCTTTGAAAATTATTCCATGTCAGCTCCCTCCCTTCTTCTGCAGCCGCGGCTCCCTGCCTCTTAGGGAACCGCGGCTGTGCTTGTAAAATCATCGCAGAGCCCTTCCTGTCTTGACGGGCTCCGTGCAGCACTGTCCCGCCTCTAAAGGAAGTTGTTTACCACTTCCTTTGGAGGCGGGACAATGCTGCACGGAGCCCGTCAAGACAGGAAGGGCTCCGCGATGATTTTACAAGCACAGCCGCGGTTCCCTAAGAGGCAGGGAGCCGTGGCTGCAGAAGAAGGAGTCGGTGAGTTTGCCGGTACTTGTAGCAGCATCCTTGGCGGGCCGCACCGGGGTAGAGCCTCGCGGGCCGCACGAAGGGACCTCGCGGGCCGCAGGTTGGTGACCCCTGACCTACAGTAATCTACAATGTTGCAGCCATATCCCGACTTTTTCTCATGACGCTTCCCAATACTCTCTCATCAGGATTAATCATGTCTTTCAAACATCTGTGTTTTTTAAAAATGGAAACAATCCGCATTGATTCCCCTGAGAAGGTGAAACAAAGCCAGTAAGACCAAACATAAAGCATTTCTGTTCAATGTAAACCACGCTGATGTCTAATAGTGCGGTATATAAGAATTGTTAATAAATAAATAAATAAATAAATAAATGATGTAAACATTCTGAAATTATCTGTCTGGACCAGCACCGGCTGGTGACGCAGGCGGTGGCAAAAAAGCTTACAGGGCTAAGTATATCGCCTGCAGCTCCAGGAGGTTGATCTGCTGGGTACGCTCGTCTGGTGACTAGCTGCCCTGAGTGCTGAGCAGGGAGGCGTCCATATGAGGACCCTGGAGGGGCTCGGGGCCTGAAAAGGCATGCCTGCCTCTATATACTGGAGAGACTGCCACCAGACCAGAGAGTCTGCCAGTTGGCGGGTTACTGATTCTGTCTCGGAGGCACCCCGTGGCTTGAGTCCACTGGTCTGGGAGACACCCCAGCACTGGTGGCGAGCGTCTGCGGTGACGTGGACCGTGGAGGCCATGTGTCCGAGAAGGTGCAGGAGAAGTTGAGCAGACATTGAGGGATGGTGCTGTATTTTATTTATTTATTCCTGATGTCGTCAATTATTCTTATGATGCTGTCGAAGAGGTAGATCAGGAGAGTTTCGACTCCATGGTTGGGACGAAATCCGTGTTGGTTGTTGTCGAGAGTTCCGTGTTCGTCAATGTGTTCCTGAAGTTGTAGTTGAACCGTCTTTTCGATTATTTTTGCGAGGAAGGGTATGCTGGAGATTGGTCGGTATGCTGCTGGGTCCTTTTTGTCGAGAGAAGTTTTCTTTGTGATTGGTCTTACTGAGGCAAGCTTTAATTGCTGTGGCATGAGTCCTTGAGTGAGTGAGTTGTGTACCATTTTATGAATGTTTGGTATGAGGCTTGCTTTGGTGGCTTTGACCCATGACACTGGGCAAGGGTCTGTAGGAGCAGTGCTTGTGTTGATTGTGGAGATGATGTCTGATATCTGCTCTTTTGAGGGTGAGTGGAATGTGCCCCAGGTTTTGGGGTGGACGTTCGTTCTGTTGGTTCTACTGGGTGTTGTGCGCTCTGTGGAGTGAAATTTGTCTTTGATGTGGTCGGCGAATATCTGTGGATCCACTTGTATTTCTCTTTCTGCTGCTTGCTCTTTTGTCAGGGTTTTTACTATTTCGAAAAGTTCTCTGGGTTTGTTGATGGAAGAATTTATCAGGTTTGTGTGGAATTCTCTTTTTGATTGGTTGATGTGTTCATTGTATTGTTTTTTGCTTTGTTAGGTAAAGATGTTGGTCGGAAGTAGTTTTGTTTTTTCTCCATCTCCGTTCAATTTTCCTGAGCTCCCTCTTTTCCTGTCGTATTTTTGCTGAGTACCATGGTTTGTTTTGTCTCTTGTTGTGGTGTTGTTTCTTGGTCCTGTCAACGGATGGTTTGGCGGCGTTAGCTAGGACATTGTTCCAGTTGGAAACTTGTTCCTCCAGGTCCTCTGAGTCAATGTTCAAGTGTTGTATTGTGTCCTGGATGAATTCGTCCTTGTCAAAGGACTTGAATCGTCTTTGTGTGTGTGGGAAGTTCGCTCTTTCGCTTGTCCAGTCTTCTTGTGATTGCAGATTTGTCTCGATTAAGTAATGGTCAGACCATGGTACTGGGGTGATGGTGGGTGTAGAGATTAGGTCTCTTGAAGTTAGGTAGTTTGATGCGAAGATGAGGTCTGGGGATGATCCTAGTCTGTGTGTTGGTGCATTGACTATCTGTGTGAATTGAAGTGATGACATTGCCTGAAGGAAGGCCTCTGCATCTTTTGTATTGGCGGACTTGAGGTTGAAGTCTCCGATTAGTAGTGCTGGTTCGTTGTTTGACATTATGGCACAGGCTTCTTCGAGTATGAAGGCTAGTTCGTCGGGTGGAGCACGGGGTGCTCTGTAGGTTAGGCAGATTGCAATATTCTTGTTCTTGATGCTAATTGTGTTACACTGCTTTGTATCTGTGAGATTCAGTGTCTTGAACTTGAGTTCTGTTTTTGCTATTATTAGGATTCCTCCTCCACGCTTGTGGATGCGTGGGCAGTTGTATGCTGAGTAGTTGTTCGGTACTAGTTGGTTGAGTAGTACACTGTCGGTAGGGTTGAGCCATGTCTCTGTGATGCATATTATGTCTGGCTGTCGCTCTTCAATGTGGTCTACCAGAGTGTGCATCTTGTTGCAGATGGATCTGGCGTTTATGAGCTCAATTGATGTTTTCTTTGTGGAAGAGGTTGTTGCGACGTGTGCTTCCTTAGGGCCGGTGTTGGGGTTTGATTTGTGTCTGTTTTGTCTCTTTGTTTGGGAGGTTGCGAGTGTCTCTTTGTGTGTGTGTTGTGGACCGAGATATGGCAGTGCAGTTGGTGGGTACCATGGTGTGTTTGTTTGGGGGTAGTGGGGGTGTGTAGTTGGTGGGAGGAGTTGTGTGACTAGTAGGTATAGTGGGAGGAAGTATGTGGTGTGCATGTTGATAGCTTGTGATGTTCTGATAGGGCGACGCCTGTGTCCTTAGGTTTTCGTCTGTTGTTTGCTTTTTTGAGGAGAGCTGTACTTGTTGCAGGGGCTTGTCCTGGGGATGTGAAGTTGTATCTGTTGCGGTGCGGGAGCCTGTCCCGTGGAGGGAGCCTGTCCCTTGGATGTGGAGCTGGATCTGATGCGGTGCGGGAGCCTGTCCCGTGGAGGGAGCCTGTCCCGTGGATGTGGAGCTGGATCTGTGGCGGACGCCTTGGTGCGGGAGCCTGTCCCGTGGAGGGAGCCTGTCCCGTGTGTGTGGAGCTGGATCTGTGTTGGTCGCCTTGGTGCGGGGGCCTGTCCCGTGGATGTGGAGCTGGGTCTGTCGCGGTGCGGGAGCCTGTCCCGTGGAGGGAGCCTGTCCCTTGGATGTGGAGCTGGATCTGATGCGGTGCGGGAGCCTGTCCCGTGGAGGGAGCCTGTCCCGTGGATGTGGAGCTGGATCTGTGGCGGACGCCTTGGTGCGGGAGCCTGTCCCGTGGAGGGAGCCTGTCCCGTGTGTGTGGAGCTGGATCTGTGTTGGTCGCCTTGGTGCGGGGGCCTGTCCCGTGGATGTGGAGCTGGGTCTGTCGCGGTGCGGGAGCCTGTCCCGTGGAGGGAGCCTGTCCCGTGGATGTGGAGCTGGATCTGTGGCGGTCGTCTTGGTGCGGGGGCCTGTCCCGTGGATGTGACGCTGGATCTGTCGCGGTGCGGGAGCCTGTCCCGTGGAGGGAGCCTGTCCCGTGGAGGTGGAGCCGGATCTGTGGTGGTCGCCCTGTTGCGGGGGTCTGTCCCGTGGATGTGGAGCTGGGTTTGTCGCGGTGCGGGAGCCTGTCCCGTGGAGGGAGCCTGTTTCGTGTATGTGCAGCTGGATCTGTTGATGAACTCTTGGTCTGACCCACTATGGTACATCCCAAGTCCCTATGTTCTTATCTAGCTAAAGATGACATTGCTTTAACATAGCATCAGCACTGGCATATCCCTGGGTTTACAGTATCGATCTGGACAAACATGGTAATACCTAATATGGCCTGTAAACGCTGGAAGCTAACAACAGTATCCAGAGGGAACTAGTCACTAGAGTGCCCAACACTGATCTTGGATTCTAGTCCCAAACATGAATTTCTACCCTTTAAATTAGTATTTTTATGAGAGGCAGGAGGATAATCCTAGCTGTAGAGAGTGGTGCTGCTGCAATCAGATGATTTAAACAGAACTATACATTCAATTATTGTTAGGAGTGCAGTTAAATCATATAAGTAATGAAGCAGTGTTGATAGTTTAAAAATCACTCAAATGAGTGTGACTTACGTGCCCCAGAGTTTCAGCTCTTTAGGCAGTTCGGCGTCTTCGGAGTTGGTATTCTGCGTTTCCACTGTGAGTTGGTGGATTGTCAGTTCCTTGATTGTACGCGAGCTCGACCCTGAGGGAGCTCAGCTGTACCAAGAGGGAGGTGTAGTCTCAGCGTCGTTTTTTCTGTTATGTTTCTGTGACGATCTTGGGGGTACCTTTGCCTAAGGGCCGTGCCAAAGGGCCCTCTTGCGCGGCCCTCAGGCGCGGGCCCGCAAGGCGCGGGTGCGCCTGTGGCGTTCTCCTTTTAAATGGAGAGCTGTGCCCCGATTGGGTAGAGATGCTCTGAGACACGCTGCTGGAGGGGTGGAGCCAAAAAGCAGCTTCCCCCGAAGAGCTCTTTTGTGTGCAGCAAGGTCTTTTGTAGCTGGCTTGCTCTTTTCTTGCCGCCGATCTTCTGGAGCAGGGCAGGCTCCCTTCGATGAGGCTTCGACTCGGGTAGATGGCTCAGCTCCTCCTGGAGCTAAGCAGAGCAAGAGAGGATCCTGTGCCTGTGGCTTCTCCTTTTAAGTGGAGAGCTGTGCCCCGATTGGGTAGAGATGCTCTGAGACACGCTGCTGGAGGGGTGGAGCCAAAAAGCAGCTTCCCCCGAAGAGCTCTTTTGTGTGCAGCAAGGTCTTTTGTAGCTGGCTTGCTCTTTTCTTGCCGCCGATCTTCTGGAGCAGGGCAGGCTCCCTTTGATGAGGCTTCGACTCGGGTAGATGGCTCAGCTCCTCCTGGAGCTAAGCAGAGCAAGAGGGATTGTTTGGGTAGGCCTTGGAAGAGGAGATTACAATAGTCCAGCACAGGTGTGATGATTGCCTGGCATGCTGTACGGAAGTGTTCTTTTCTGAGAAGAGGTTTTAATCTTCGGAGCATTGCTAGTTTGAAGAAGGCTGTTTTGGATGTTTTGTTAATGTGTGCTTGATTGGATGCCCTGGCTCAACCATGGCCGCAGGATGCTCTGCTGTACATCGTTCCCCCATGGGTACTAATTGGCAAAGTGCTTCGGAGAGTTCTCGCACACTGGGGGAGAGTGATCCTAATAACTCCGGACTGGCCTCAGAGGCCCTGGTATGTGGACTTCATCCGCTTAACGCGAGTCCCGCCGCTGCCTCTGGGGTCTCGCCAGGGGCTATTACATCAGGGTCCAATTGTAATGGACGATCCAGCTCCTTACTCGCTTACGGCCTGGCTCTTGAACGCCGCTGCCTAAGCAAGAAGGGTTACGTGAGTCGTGTGGTTGCGACCCTTCTGAAGATGCGCTGCCCGTCGACTTTACTAGCGTATTCCCACGTTTGGCGAGTCTTCGAATCCTGGTGCGCATAGCACCGTATCTCTCCTTGGAGGTCGGGAATCCCGAATATCCTTTCCTTCCTCCAGGACGGCCCGGATAAAGGTTTAGCCTTGGGGTCTCTTCGGGTTCAAGTAGCGGCATTAACTTGTTTCAGAAGCCCTGTTGGGAGTCGCTCTATAGCGTCCCATGTGGATGAGTCCCGTTTCCTTAAAGCAGCTAATGTAGTCCAACCACCGGTTTGCCCTCCGGTGTCAACATAGGATCTGTCCCTCGTCCTAAAAGCCTTGATGCAGGCACCTTTTGAGCCGCTTAAACACATCATGTTGAGAGATTTGAGGCAGTGTTTCTAGTAGCGATAACTTTGTCACGAAGGGTATCCGAAATACAAGCACTTTCATGCAGGGATCCCTATCTTGCCTTCTCGAAAGAAGGAGTTTTCTTGTGTACTGTTCCTTCGTTCCTTCCAAAAGTGCTTACGCCTTTTCATATCAATGAGCCAATTTTCCTACCTTGTTTTTCTGAGGATCAGTGTACGGGAGAGAATAAGGGACTCCGTTCTCTGGATCTCGACAGGATCCTTCGTAGGTATCTTCAGGTGTCAAATCCTTTCCATACCTCTGATCACCTTTTTGTGCTTTTTGCAGGACCCTGTAAAGGTCAACCTGCTTCCAAACGCAGGTCTCTCGCTGGTTGCGGTTAGCAATTGAATCTGCATACATCCTTAACCGAACTTCATCTTTTATAGTGATTGTTGTATTCAAAATGTTGATGGTAGTAGGAGGAGTGAATGTGGATTCCCTTGTGATGATGACTGCTTCAGATTTTTTTATGTTGATTTTTAAATTGTTGTTAGTAAGTCATGTCGTTATTTCATGCATGCAGGTTGATATATCAGTATAGTCTGGGGCATCCAGGTGGATTGGAGTATATGCCTTGATATCGTCGGCATATATAGCATATTGAATCTTGCATTTATTAAATATTTTGCAAATAGGTTGGATATAGATGTTGAAGAGGAGTGCAGATAATGAGGAGCCTCGGGGAACTCCTTGTGTTGTGTGGAAGGGTGCTGAGGTGAGGTTATCGTATGTTATTTTTTGCTGTCTGTCTTCAAGGTATGATTGAAACCATTTTATGGTGGTGTCTTGGAGGTCAATTTCCATTAGGCGCTTCAGAAGAATGTGATGAAAAACTGTATTGAATGCGGATGATATGTCCCATGTCCCATGCCACAATCCTGAGACGGTAAGCCCAGACCCTGGGCAGGAAGACCTTTGACTGGAGGGTGTCCAACTTTGCCCCGATGAAATCCAGACATTGAGTCAGAAGAAGGTGAGACTTTGGGTAGTTTATGACAAAGCCCAAGTGTTGCAGAATCTGGATGGTGCTTGCGGAGGCCTGCTGCACCTCTGAGGCAGTGCCTCCCTTTATGAGCCAGTCGTTCAGGTAGAGGATGATGAAGACCCCCTGGAGATGGAGGAAGGCGGCCACGACTGCCAGGGATTTTGTGAGGACTCTCGGGGCGGAAGACAGGCTGAAAGGGAGCACCCTGTACTGATAGTGCCTGCCCCCACTGTGAAACGCAGATACTGCCTGTGGTTGGGCTGGATGAGGATATGGGTATAGGCATCCTTGAGATCTAAGGACATAGCCAATCTCCCTGCTGGAGATAGGGCAGCAGTGTTCCAAGGGAGGGCATCTTGAACTTCTCCCTCACCAGGAATTTATTGAGGTTGCGCAGGTCGAGGATTGGCCTTTGTCCCAAAGAGAACAAGGGGCCTAAGAAGTATCTAGAGTAGAATCCCTTACCCTTGAGATGGTGGGGCACCAGTTCCACAGCTTTGTCCTCGAGAAGACCTGCCAATTCCTTCAGTAGAAGGTCCCGGTGGAGGGGAGACCTGAGGGGCTCTACCCGGAAGGGGGAGTTGTCTGCATTAGATGGAGGAGGTAACCCTCCCTGACCACCCAAAGTGCCCAGGAGTCAGTGGTGATGGTCAACCACCTCTGAGCATAGTAGACCAGATATCCCCCTGTGGGCTGCTGACCTCCTTGGGGTAGAGAGGCTATGCATAAGGAGTCAAAAACTCCCTCCTGGCTAGGTCAGAGCCAGGGCCTGGGGTATGGGAGCCTTCTGCTTACGGGGGCCATGCTCATGTCCCTTGGCCTGATGACCCTGTTGGAGAGCTGGGGAAACCTGAAAAGATGGGTAGTTTCTGTAAGCAGCCCCTTTCCTCCGGTAGAAGGGCTTTTTACCCAAGCCCTTCCGTCAGGGAGGGGCAGCAGTCTTTTTAGAGAGCCTGGTCCTCGTCATGAACTCTGTCTCCAGCTCGGCAGCTTTGTCGGTCATGGGTTTGCCAAAGAGGTTCTCTCCTTGGCATGGGACATCGACCAATTTGTCCTGAACCCAATGGTCGAGGTCAGATGACTTTAGCCAAGCTTACCATCGTGCACCAGTGCCCGCTACTGCTACTTGAGCCGCCGACTCAAACCAGTCATAGGCTGCCCAAGACAAACTTGGAGCACTCACGGACAGCCTTGGCCAGGTTCTTGAACTGCTGCAGGGGTTCCTCGGAGAGACCAGCTGAGAACCCGGAGAGTTCCTTTGCCAGGTCTCTCAGGTACCATGTACAGCTGGTAGGCCTGGATACGACCGATGAGCATCAAGCCCTGTAACACTTTCTGCCGAGGATGTCCAAGGTGTGGGCCTCCCTGCTGGGGGGGCATTGAGAAGTGTGTTTTCTGGCTCTTCAGCCGACACATGGCCAACTCCACCTCCATGGAGTTATGCGGCAGTTATGATTTCTGGAAGCCCGAACTCTGGCGGACTTGATACATTGAGTCGAGCCACTTGCTCACCACTGGCACCGTTCCTGGTGTCTCCCACATACAGAGCATCAACCATTCCAGGATTGGAGAGATGGGCACTGTGGGCGATTCCCTTGGAGGGGTCTCATAATGGAAGATTTCCAACTCATCCGCCTGAGGATCCTCCTCCAACTGTGGAGAACGACAGGACCTTAGATGTGTCCTTGACAAAATCAAGGAAGCCCATATCATCGGGCAGGGACCATCGTCGAGGCTCCGAGACGGGAGAGTCAGATGGGACGACGCGGTGGCGACGTGTATCAGGAAACTCCTCATCCTCTGTCTCCCATTCAGAGTAGTCCATCAAGGACTCATAGGAGGGCTGCTCCATGGGCCTCGGGGGGCCCTAAGCTCCACAGCCAGTGCCCAGCATACTGGCCAGGGATGATCACGATCCCCTCAAGCATGAGTCGGATTGAGACCTTGTCTGAGGATCGAATCGAGGCCGAAGGACCTTGAAGATGGGCTTGGCCTCTAAGGATGTTTTCGACATCGAGGGCCTGGTGGTCGGGGCGGAGGAACCGGTCGTGCTGGACAACAGCGCCCACTGCTGGTCCATGAAGGCAAACTGTGCTCCAGGGCTGCCATTCTGGACTCCAGACCAGAAGGCTCTGCAGCCTTTGGCACAGGCGCCGAAGGACTTGGGCCTGGCGCCAGCTCCCCCGAAGGGGAATCCTCGATGAGGATCGCGTCTGGGAACTGAGGCCATTCCAAGGTCGAATCCTTCCGGAGGACCTTTGTAGGCCGCTCCAAAGCCCCGAACGAGCATCTTGGACTGCGGGACCTAGCTCGGAGGGTACCCAGCTGGTCGGATCTATCCAAGGACGCCACCTTCAAGGGTTTTTTCTAGCTGGGTTCCCTCGAGGGAGACCCCCCCCTTCTGAAGGCCCGCGGCAAGGCTCGGGCTCGGAAGGGTCCGCCCAAGGCGTTAAGGCTTCAGACGAGGCCCTGGTCGTTGGAGGCATCGGGGACTCAGGGAAAAACATATCGTGCTGCTGCTGGCGGTCTTGAGGGCCTTGCTGAACATCCTCTTGCAAAGACCGCATGCTGCCGGGACATGGTCTAGCCCAAGGCAGCAGAGGCAGCAGTTGTGTGTGTCGGTCAAGGACAAACGTTTTGAGCACCGATCACACTTCTTAAAGCTATAGGGGAAAAAGTACCCCTGCGAGGTCGAAGATCTGATGGGCTGCCAGTTGGAAAAAAGGCACAAAGACACCAAAGAACAAAAACTACAAAATAAACCCAAACTCGACGATGAGGCAACAAGGTCTGGTGGCAGGAAAAGTACCGGTGCGATACTGGAGGTGAGTATGAAACTCGGAGAAAAAAAAATCAACTTTTTCCGAGGACAAGTCAGACGAGCGTCTGAAGGGCTCTGCAGAAAAAAGGAGACTGAGCAAGATGGCACTCTTGGGCGGGAAGGGAACCACGCATGCATGGTGACATCTCCCAAAGGCTTTCTTTGAAAGATGGGGGGATGCTTCCGTGAGGGCTCTGTTGGTGTCGAAGTCACCCATATGTGAGGACTGACTTCCTGCTTGTTCTCGGAGAACATGGTGAGCATTCACAGGAGGCGACTTGCTGCTCCGTGCCCTTGTACAAAGCCCACTTGATCCAAATGGATCAAACCAGGCAGTAGCGCACCCAATTGCCGTGCCAGGATCCCTGCCAGGATCTTCAGGTTCTGGTTAAGCAAGGAGATTGGGCAATATACTTTGGCTGTATCAGGGTCTTTGCCCAGTTTGGGCAATAGCACCACCAAGGTTTAATTTGCCATGTCTTTGAATGCGCCCCCCCCCCCCCCCCCCCGTAGCAGCTTTTCCCATTGCTACTAATGCGGGTGCAACCGCTGTTCCCAAAAGTTTGTAAAATTCAGGCCTTAACCCGTCTGGGCTGGGAGCCCTCGCTGGCCTCAATCGTCTCACTCCCTCCAATACCTCACCTGTCGTGGTCAGTCCAGCATCTCTTGGTCTTCCTTGCTTAATTTTGGCAGTTGTAGACCCTGGAAAAGTTCCTCCTGGGCACGCTAGTCAGATGGCCCTTTCCTATACAGCTTCTAGAAGAAATATGTGAACCCCTGTGTCACTTCCAGCATGGTAGTGGCAAAAGTGCCGTCTGCCCTCCACAGATGGGTCACCATATGCCGCATTTTGGAGGTTTTAACAAGGTTCGCCAAAGGTTTACCTGCTTTGTCCCCCCATTGGTGAAATTTGTATTTGTACATCTGGATGCTATATAACGCGTTGCGTTGCAGCAGCGCATTTACTTTATTGTGTTGTTCCAGCAGGTGCTGGTGCACCCCGGGATCCCGTGCCGTCATGTACCGAGTCCGACGTTGACACAGTTCTTGCAGCTCCATTGAAAGATGCTGGTTTTGCTGTCAGCCTTTTGAACTCACGAATCCTATAATTCAGCTGCTCAGTATGGCCTTGCCTGCCTCTCAATAAATGGCAGGGCCCACATCACTGACACTGTTCTCTATATCATAGTTCTGCCAACATTTGCGCAGAATGTGGGGTTCTGACTTCATACCAGGTTGAGATACCATATTTTGTCCACCAGGTGACCCACGAGCACCAACTGCACGGCAGCATGGTCTGAGACCAGGCGTGGATGGATTTCGCAGCTTTGAATTGTCCTAAACAGTCACTCTATCATGAAGAGGTAGTCCAGGGCTTGTGTTTTATGATAGCAGGATTGGTGGGTATACTCCACCTTAGTAGGGTGAATTGTTCGCCACCCATCAATGAGTTCCAGCTCATGGCAGAGGAAATTAATTCCCCTGCTCTCATGGCCTCTCGGTGGTGCCCGGGATGGCTCACAATCAATGGTGGGGTCAGCAGGCATGTTGAAGTCCCCGCCTGTTTTTGTTTTTTTTTAGTGCCATCAAGTCAGTGCTGACTCCTGGTGACCCAGCTGCCTCTGGGTTTTCTTGGCAATATATCACCGGAAATAGATTGCCAAGCCTTTTCTTCTGGGGCAATGGAGAGTAAAGTTCTCTGTGTGCTGTGCTTTCCTGTCTAATCAATGTGTTTATACCTCAAAAATTTCCTGTCATGATTTGACAATTTCCAATCTGTAATCAAACCGCTGCTGATCGCTGGAAGTAGCGGTATACAAATGTATACTAAATAAATAAATAAATAAAAGTGACTTGCCAAAGGTCAAAAAGAGTACCAGTGGGAATCAAACCCTTGAGCTTCTGGGTACCAGGCAGTTGCTCTAACCACTAGGCTACTCCTCCACTCGTATAATTACTGAGTATTCTGCTTGGTCTGCTAATTTGGCCACGAGGTCCCCGAAAAACCCATGTCGTTAGACACTGGGTGCATAAACACTTCTTAGAAGAATCTTGGAACACCCCCGACCAGAAAGTAGCGCACCTCGGGGTCCTGGACCACCTTATGGGTTTTGAATGACTGCTTTTCCCTATTAGAATTGCCACTCCCCGCTGTTTGGACGAATAGGCTGCCCACTAGAACTCTCTTACCCAACCTCTCCACAGCTTACTGTGCTCCCTATCTGTGAGGTGTGGTTCCTGCAATAGAGCCACATTCGCTCCCAGTTGACATAGGCATGAGAGGGTTTTCTCCCATTTTATAGGATACCAATTTAAGTTTAGTCAGGGTCCAGCATGTACAATAAGCATATTAAGTTACATTCAACTCTATTGTGCCTCTCAGAACCTCCCAGCTGAGTCCTTCGGGGATGGTTCCATGGCATACTGTAACTTGTGCTCCCCAGTACCCTTTAGTTCCTGATTGCCCCATACAGATCCCCGCCCTCCCACCCCATCCCTCTCTCCTCCCCTCCCCCATCCATTCTCCATTCACTTAATCTCACCCAAACACACAACAACGGCCACTACACATACAAATCACTGCTTCTATCCACTTTCATCCAGCTCCTCCCTTAAAGGCCCCTGTTCCCCTGGTTTTTAACCTTGACCTCTCCACGCCCTCTCCCCATTGGCATAATAAGTCTCCCCCTTTTACTCATTCAGATGTACCAGACAGGCCTCGTCATCAATATAGTGGGGTTGCCCTGCTGTTGTGGTGTCATCAATTCAAAAAGTCATTGGTAAATTTTGTCCCCTGCCACCAAATCAATACATAATTGTCGAGCTAAACATACTGGAACAGCGAGAGAAATAACTCCCTGCCCAAAAGTATGAGATAACCATTTTTTTTGAAAATTTTTTTTGTATAAAGAGATATGCTTGAAAAACGTATCTTAGTTCTTGGCGTTAAATAAACCGATCCATTAAAGCCTGGCTTTTAAATTGCATACGACATGCATATTTCGGGTCCCAAAGGACCCTGTATATTATTAGCTTCCCTGATTTCTTTGAGCATTTCATCATCCATTTGTTCATTCTGGCCAGGTGGTCGATAGTACACCCCCACTGTCATCGCCTTCCCCTTTTTACATGGAATTTCAATCCATATAGATTCTACAGCAAATTTTGTTTCTTGCAAAACTTTAATCCTTTGTGACTCAATGTCCTCTCTAACATAGAGCACAACCCCTCCACCAATTTGATCAGCTCTATCATTACGATATATTTTGTACGCAGGTATTACAGTGTCCCACTGGTTGTCCTCCTTCCACCATGTCTCTGAGATACCAATCATATCTAACTTCTCATTTAGTGCTATATATTCTAATTCTCCCATCATATTTTTTTTAGACTTCTAGCATTTGCATACAAGCATTTTAGAGACTGTATTTTATTCATATTAATCTGGCTATTGGTAGACAGGGAAAATTTGGAATCTTTAAGCTCTATCTGCTCCGTACTCAAGGGCATTTGGGCTACTTTTGTCTTTACTGGAACCTCTCTGCTGATATTTATTTATTTAAAGTCTTTTCTATACCGCGCTCTTCAAATCAGCTCGGTTTACAAATAACGGAAACTTTGTCCATGAGTAAGGAGAAACCATACTGGACTTACATAAAACAGGGTAGAAAAACTTGGGTTGAACTGGGGAAACTATCTACATATGCCCTAACTTCAGTCTTTTGGTAGTATCCTTCAAGGATACATTGTTCCGAACCATGCGCTCTTGGGCGACTGTCGGCTCTCCCCTATTATCTAGTTTAAAAGCTGCTCTAGCTCCTTTTTAAAGGTTAATGCCAGCAGCCTGGTTCCATCCCAGTTAAGGTGAAGCCCCATCCCTTCGAAAGAACCCCTCCTTTCCCCAGAATGTTCCCAAGTTCCTAACAAATCCAAAACCCTCATCCTTGCACCATCGTCTCATCCACGCATTGAGACTCCGGAGCTCTGCCTGCTTTTTGGGTCCTGCGAGTGGAATGGGAAACATTTTGGAGAATGCTAACCTGGAAGTTCTGGATTTCAACTTCCTACCTAAAAGCCTAAATTTAGCCTCCAGAATATCCTTCCCATATTTTCCTATGTCATTGGTACTGACATGTACCAAGACAGCAGACTCCCCCCCAGCACTATCTACGACCTTGTCTAGGTGGCACGTGAGGTCTGCTACCTTTGCACCAGGCAGGCATGTTTCCAGGTGATCCTCATGTCCACCAGTCACCTAGCTATCTACATGCTTAATGATTGAATCACCAATTTTAATGGCTGTCCTAACCTTCCCTCATAGGCATATGGCCCTAGAGAAACTTCCTCGGTGCAAGAGGGTTTTACATCATCTAGAGGACAGGTCCTAGCTACAGGATCACTTCCTGCCCCACAAAGGTGATGCTCTCCTGTCACATGACCTCTCTCCTCCATGGCAACAGGGATGCTGCTAGACTGGAGGTGGGACTTCAGGACTATATCCCTGTAGGTCTTGTCTATGTACCTTTCTGTCTTCCTTATGTCCTCCAAGTCTGCTACTCTTGTCTCCAGAGATCGTACTCGTTCCCTGAGAGCAAAGAGCTCCTTGCACTTAGTGAACACGTAAGACCCCACACCAACTGGGATAAAATCATACATGTGACACACAATGCAAAAGACTGGAAAGCCCCCATCTCGCTGTTGGACTGCTGTCTGCATTTTAGTTTTAAGGTTGTGTTTAGATATTTAAGTTCTTTACTTACTAAGAGTTGCTGGGGATACTTATACTAATAAAACCATACCTAATACGTTTAATGTACTTTGTTCACCTGAAGCTTAATCTCAGGTCCTTAATGTATGCCTGATGAGAATAAACAGCTGCACCTGAGAGTGAATATGGCACTTCCTTTCCTTTAAGCACCTATAAAGCTATGATTTTTTTCCCAGGGGTGGGTGGGTGTTGGGGAGGGAGGGAGGAAAAGAAGACCTATGAAAAGCTGGCTGCTACACAGTATCCTGTCCTGTGCTTCTAAGGTAATATGTGACCAATTTCCAGGGTGAGTCCCACAGCCCTTGCTTGGATAGAGGGAGTCTTGAGGTCTAAATTTAACCAGAAAGCTCTCTGCTGCTACTAGACCCTGACTGATTTAACAAATACACTGGGTTCACAGATTAATCAGCTTTAAACTAAATAATTTATTTTTCCACAAGATTTAGAAAAATTCCCTTTAGTAAATACTTACAATTGTACATCTCTCTCCAGAAGTTGCAGTCCCCTTTTGTAGTCATTTAAGACTACAATGACGGTTGATGCCAAATATATGGCGTCCGAAGCGAAGAGAGTTCCAAACTTAGAAGCCTGGTTCTGCAGGCCTCTCTTTGTCATCTTTTTACAAAAAACATTGTGTTGGCTGGTGGTCGGGCCCGAAGCATTTCAAGCATCAGTAATATGTGTCAGTTGCAAAGAGGGTACTGCCACATTTGGAACATTTTTTGAAACCACTAGTCGGTTTCTCCATACTGTCGTGGATAGTATGGTAGGTTTAAGGCCTAAGATGGTGTTGATGCGCCTGAAGTTTTTTTTTTAAACTAGCAATAAAAAGAATAAAGGAACCAGTGGTGTCAAAATGGTGCCAGCACTGACGGGAAGGCATATGCTAACCACAAAAAAAAAAAAGAGAATTTTCTGCAGTGACAGATTTGCTTCCTGCTGGCTCCATGGAAAATGAAGAATTGGAGTTGGGAAGGCGGGAAGGCAGCCACGCATGCGCAGTGGAGTGTTTTCTATTGGATGCTGGGGAGTGTTCCCATGCAGGTTCCATCAGTACCCACATCAACCATATGTGAAGACATTCCTGCTTATTCCTGGAGATAAATAAAATACTCCAGATGTCACATGACACCAATCTGTGGGACATCCAAATATCCCCATTGGCTTCTCGCTATTTAGATACTCAGAAAACAACAACCAGCCAACCTGAAATTGCAGCCCTCCAAAAACAAGGCACTATCATTTTATATGGAACACTAAGGGGCTTGTTTACAAAGCCGCGGTAGCGGTTTGCGATCGTAATCGGAGCCGCGTCCCCATTGATTTCAATGGAGCCGCGGTTGCGATCGCGATCGCGAACCACTACCGCGGCTTTGTAAACAAGCCCCTACACTGTAGACAGGAAAGGTATTAAATTTCATTTACAATCAGGTAACAAGCACACATTTAAGGACCAGATACGTTGTTTTAGTATCTTGCAAAAGCAAAAAACAGTTATAATAGTACAATTATGAAAAATGGGAAAAAAATGGGAACGATTCTTAAATCTATCATACTATAGCTGAACAGTCCTATATATCATAACAGCATAAGAAATACCATACTGGGTAAGACCAAGGGTCCATCAAGCCATGTATCCAACAGCGGCCAATCCAGGTCACAAGTACCTGTTAGCAGTGGTGGTATTCAATTCCCGTCAGGAACCGGTTCAATCTGCAGCGGGAATCAGCTGGGTCACACTGGTTTACGTGAACTGGTTCCTAGCATTCCCCTCGTTCACTGAACCGGTGCCTACAGGCGGTGTCACTGCTGCAGCAGCACTGGAAGGCTTCAAAGCACTCAACAGTATGTTTATGTTTATTAAAAACATATACTGAATCCGGAAGGGGATGGGGAGCCAGTGCAAATGAAGGAGGGGGGTGATGTGATCAAAGGGAGAAGCGAGGGTTAGGATACGGATATCAGTATTTTGGACACATTGAAGATGAAGCAGCTGGGAATGAGGGAGACCTGCTAGAGAAACGTTGCAGTAATCAAGGTGGGATATAACGAGGGAGAGGAGCCAGGTGGTCAGGGAGGAGGGGGAAAGAAAGAGTAGTTACTCACCTGTAACAGGTGTTCTCCAGGAGCAGCAGGAATCAGTCCTCACATATGGGTGTCATCGGCGCCGATGAAGCCCCAGTGGAGCATTTCCCCAGCTTTCTAAGAAAGCCTTTGGGAATGCAGGCACGCATGCGAGGTTCCCTTCCCGCCTAAAGGTGCCATCTTACCTCAGTCAAATGAGATAGCTAAGAACAGCACACAAAAATTAAAAATAAACTATGTACAACTGCAACTCCAAGGGGAGGAGGGAGGGTTGTGAGGACTGATTCCTGCTGCTCCTGGAGAACACCTGTTACAGGTGAGTAACTACTCTTTCTCCAGGACCAAGCAGGAAGTCAGTCCTCACATATGGGTGACTCCCAAGCTCTGGGCTATCGAGGAACCCAGGCTGAACAAGAGAACTCCCTCTAGTCTCAGCAGCAAAGAAAGGCTTTTCAAGGACACAACCTCCACCGGTAGCCCAACAGAGGGCAGGAGGGCAGGAGTTGCCTAAACCTCAAAGAGATTCCGGAGTACTGCTTGGCCAAAAGCACTGTCCCTACGGGACTCCCTCTCCAGGCAGTAATGGGCCGCAAATGTCTGGCTTGAAGACCAAGTTGCAACCCTGCAGATGTCTACCAAGGGCACAGAGCGGAGATGAGCCACTGAGGCAGCCATTGCCCTGACTCGGTGGGCCGTAACCCGACCCTGCAAAGGAAGGTCAGCCGCCTTATAAGCCCAGGTGATACAGTCAGCTACCCAGATAGACAAGGTACGCTTGGACACAGCCAACCCCAACTTATTGGGGTCAAAGGAGACGAAGAGCTGGGTAGCCCTTCTATGCCCCTGCGTATGGTCAAGGTAGAAGGATAAGGCCCTCCCACAGTCCAGGGTATGCAGGACTGCTTCAGCTTGGCTGGCATGAGGCCTAGGGAAGAATGTTGGAAGAACCACCTCCTGGTTGAGGTGGAAAGAGGAGACAACTTTTGGGAGGAACTTTGGATGAGTCCTAAGGACTACCCTGTTCCTATAAATCCTGGTTTAAGTCCTATCACAGACTAGGGCCTGAAGCTCACTTACTCGCCTAGCCGAGGTAAGAGGAAGAGGAAGAGTGTTTTCCAAGAGAGGAAGCGTAGTGGGCAAGTAGCCATGGGCTCAAAAGGTGGGCGAGTCAGTTGCTGCAAGACCACATTCAGCTCCCACTCAGAGGCAGAAGGACGGATAGGAGGCTTGAGCAAAATCAAGCCCCTAAGAAAACGAGACACCAAGGGGTGACCAGACAGAGAATGTCCCTCCACCAGAGAGTGGTGAGCTGCTACAGCTGAGAGGTGGACCCAAACAGAATTGGATTTAAGACCCTGATTTGACAAGTGCAGTAAGTACTGAAGGACTACTGGCACAGTACAGGAGAAAGGATCTTCTGTACTTAGCTGACACCACACAGAAAACCTTTTCCATTTGAGAACATAGGTTTTCCTAGTGGACTGTTTCCTAGAGGCTAGGACAACCTCCTCAACCTCCTGAGGCAGGCCCCAGGGAGCCAAGACTACCCTTGCAGCCTCCAGGCCATCAAATTGAGAGCTTTGAGATTGGGGTGCAGAAGGGAACCCTGCTCCTGTGAGAGAAGGTCGGGTTGCAACCCCAGAGGTAGTGGAGGATCCACCGCCATTTGAAGCAGAAGAGGAAACCAAGGCTGTCTCGGCCACCTGGGAGCCACCAGCAGGACCGAGGCCTTGTCCTGCAGAACCTTGAAGAGGGTTCGGGCCACCAAGGGCGTGGGAGGAAACGCATAGAGGAGGCCCTGAGACCAGGATATCAGAAAAGCATCCGCTGCTATCCGCCGAGGATGCGGTCGCCTGGAGCAGAACATCGGCAGCTGCTTGTTCATTGGGCTGGCAAAGAGATCTATCAAAGGAAGACCCCATTTCAAGAAGATCTTCTGAACTACGGAAGGATGCAGCTGCCACTCGTGGGGCTGCAGTATTCTGCTTAATCTGTCTGCCAGGTAGTTGTCCTGACCTGGAAGGTACACAGCCTTGAGGAGCATGTTGTGCTTGAGGGCAAAAGAACAAAGGTCCTGAGCCTCCCAACAAAGGATCCTGGACCCAGTTCCGCCCTGTTTGTTCACATAAAACATGGCAACTTGGTTGTCTGTCTGAATCAGGACAGACTGGTGAGCCAGGGTAGGAGTGAAAGCTTTGAGTGCTAATCGAATAACTCTGAGTTCGAGGAGATTGATCTGCTGTGCAGCTTCCCAAGGAGACCACAGGCCCTGGGTACACTTGCCCAGACAATGAGCTCCCCAGCCTTGCAGGGAGGCATCTGTTGTCAGCACTATCGTGTAACCTGGAATCTGAAAAGGCACCCCTTTCAGTAGATTTGGTGGGTGCAGCCACCAGTTGAGGGAGTGCAGAAATGGTCTGGACACCCTTATCCTGTCTCTGAGGCTGCCTGTGGCCTGTGACCACTGAGCCCGAAGGCACCACTGTGCAGGCCTCATATAGAGCCTGGCATTGGGGGTCACATGTACTGTCGAAGCCATGTGGCCTAGAAGCCTCAGGCAGAGCCTGGCGGAGACCAGGGACCTGCTGCGAAACGGATTCGCCAAGGCCATCAACCTTTGGGCCCTGTCTACTGGCAAGAAAGCCTTTGCCAGCAGAGAGTCCAGTCTTGCCCCTATGAACTTCAAGTTTTGGCAGGGGAGCAAAGTGGACTTTGCGAAGTTTATGACAAACCCCAGGCTTTGTAGAAGAGTAATAGCCCTGAGGGTGGCTTGTTTGGCCTCCTGGCATGTCTGACCCCTGATGAGCCAGTCGTCCAGATAGGGGAAGACAAAGATTCCCTGGTTTCTCAGGTAGGCCGCCACCACTGCTAGGCACTTTGTGAAGACTCTGGGGGCGGAGGTGAGGCCGAAGGGCAGCACTCTGTACTGATAATGGTTTCCTCCCACAATGAACCTGAGGTACTTTCTGTGGTCTGGATGAATGAGGATGTGAGTGTATGCATCCTTTAGATCTAAGGAGCATAGCCAATCTCCCTGCTGGAGGTAGGGCAGAAGGGTTCCAAGAGTAAGCATCTTGAACTTTTCCTTCACTAGGAACTTGTTGAGGTTCCTGAGGTCCAGAATGGGTCGAAGGCCACCGGTTCTTTTGGGCACCAGGAAATACCTGGAGTAGAACCCAAGACCTTGCAAGTGGGGAGGCACAGGCTCCACCGCCCTGTCCACCAACAGACCCTGAAGCTCCTGAAGGAGAAGGCCTGTGTGCAGGGGAGGCCTGGGAGGCTCCCCTGGAAAGTATGGAGGAGGCAGTTGGTGAAAATGGACGGCATAGCCCTTCTGGACTATCTCCAACACCCAACTGTCCCCGGTGATAAGGGGCCACTGGTGGGCAAAGAGGGCAAGATGACCTCCTGTGCAGGGTGGGGAGAGCAGTGGAGGAGAGGCTACGCTCAAGGAGTCAAAAACCCCCATCCTGCTGAGTGGTAGCAGGGGCCGGAGGCTTGGGGGTCCTCTGCCTACGGGACCCATTACCCTGGCCCTTGGCTTGCTGACCCTGGGGGGCAGCTTGGGCAGCCTGATATTGTGGGTACTGTTTGTAGGCAGTGCCCTTCCTCGGGTAAAAGGGCTTCTTTTTATGAGAAGGGGCAGAGGTCTTCCTCGACAGCCTTGTCTGTGTGAGGTGCTCGGTCTCGAGCTGAGCGGCCTTCTCGGTCATGGGCTTGCCAAAAAGGTTTTCACCTCGGCAAGGGACATCGACCAACTTATCTGAACCCATGGCTCGAGGTCCGATGACTGCAGCCATGCCTGGCGTCGAGCCGCGATGCCGGCTGCCGCAACTCAGGCCGAAGCCTCGAAGCCATCGTAGGCGGCGTGGGACATGAACTTCGAGCAGTCCCGAATCCCCGAGGACAAGGACTTAAATCTCTGAAAGGGTTCCCCGGAGAGACCAGCAGAGAACCCGGCCAACTCCTTGGCCAGATCCCGCAAGTACATGCCCATGTACAGCTGGTAAGACTGGACACGGCAAGCAAGCATCGAGCCCTGGAAGCACTTTCTACCAACGCTATCGAGGTTTCGGGCCTCCCTGCCAGGAGGCACCGCAGAGTGCATCTTCTGGCTCTTCAGACGATGCATGGCCGATTCCACAACCATGGAATGGTATGGTAGCTGTGCCTTCTGAAAACCAGGGCTCTTCCGGAGTCGATAGATCGAATCGACTCTCTTGCTAAGAACCGGCGCCGAGGCCGGTGCCTCCCACATACGGAAGAGGAGTCGTTCCAGCATCGGAGGAACCGGAATGGTAAAGGCCTCCTTCGGAGGAGAGTCATACTGTAGCGCCTCGAGCTCTTCAGCTCGAGGCTCTTCCTCGGGGTCCGCCGGAATAGCCAAGGCAGTGGCCATATCCCGGATGAACTCCGAGAACCGGGTGTCCTCTGGGGGGGACCTACTCCGGGGCTCAGACTGTGGTGAGTCCGAAGGGACGCACCGAGTCTTGAAGGTATCAGGAGACTCCTCGCCCTCCGTCTCCCAAGCCGACTCGTCCGAGGAAGAGTTGGGGTCCGACCCCCGCGGGGCCTTGGAGCACCCGCCCCGACGCCGGAAGCACCGGCGTCGACGCCCTCGGTCCCAAACAGGAGGTCGAGGGAGACCGCGACCAAGGTCGACTCCGAGCCACGATGGACTCGAGTATCGGCTTGGTCTCCGGGGTCGACTTCGACGTCGATGTCCCGGTGGTCGGGGCAGATGCGCCAGACAGGCTGGCCATCAGTGCCCGCTGCTGCTCCATGAAGGCAGACAATCTGCTCTCCAAGGCTGTCATCCTGAGACCCAGCTCGGGAGACGCAGCAGCCACCGACTGCGGCGCCAGGCCCGACGTCGGCTCCCTGGGAGGAGAGTCCATGAGGACTACGGGGCTTATGTGTCCAGCAGACTCCGGCTCCACACGAGGAACTTTGGCAGGCTTCTCCGGTTCCACGGGCCCAGGGCGACGGTCGGGGGTCTTAGAACTGGCCCTCGAGGAGCCAGGGACCTCCTCCGACGCCCTCGCGAGTCGCTTCTTCCTCTTGCGTTCCCGGTCGGGGGACCCCCTGTCCGAGGAGCTTCGACGGTGCTCGGGATCGGAATCCCGAGATGTCGAGGCCTCAGACGAGGTGCGGGCCCGGCCGGAGGCTGAGTCCGAGAAAAGCCTTTCCTTTTGCTGCTGGCGACTTCGAAGTGCCTTGGAAGACATCTTTCCACAGGCCCCGCACGACTTAGCTTCGTGGTCGGGGCCAAGGCACCGAAGGCAGCAGTCGTGTGTGTCGGTGAGAGACATAGGTTTCTTACACCGATCACACTTCTTAAAACCGCTGGAAGACATCGGGGAATAAAGAGCCCCCGCGAGGTCAAAGGACCGGCCTTCCAGGGAAAAATGGAAAAAAGGGTGCGAACGCCAGCCACGAAGGACAAAAAACGAAAAAGAAGAATCGGGCTCGATACCGGTGTACCGAACCCGGCGGGAGGGGAACCTGCGTCGAACCGGAAGAAAAAATAGCAAAAATCGCTGAAAAATCAAATTTTAACCGGGAAAACTGGACACACGCCCGGTGGGCTTCACGGAAAAAGAGAGACTGAGGTAAGATGGCACCTTTAGTCGGGAAGGGAACCACGCATGCGTGCCTGCATTCCCAAAGACCTTCTTAGAAAGCTGGGGAAATGCTCCGCTGGGGCTTCATCGGTGCCGATAACACCCATATGTGAGGACTGACTTCCTGCTTGGTCCTGGAGAAAGGGACGGACAGCACGGAGTTGTTTCAGGGAGAAGGAATGCTGAACTATAGAGGAAATATGTTCTTCAAAGGAGAGAGAGGAGTCAAGGGTAACACCTAAATACCGAAGGGATGAGGCAACAGGAACAGGCGAGGAGGAGAGTGAAGGGACAAGAGTGTGGGGGGGCTTCCAAAAGTAAACCAAATAGCAGAGGTTTTAGAAAGGTTGATAGCATCGGGAGCTTCTCCCGATGCCGTGATCCCCCCAAAGCCATCTACTACCTTCAGGTGCTTTGATTCCTGCCAGTGCCACTGTAGTGACACAGCCTGTAGGCAATGGTTCGGCAAATGTGGGGAAACACAGCAAACCAGTGCAAACCACCACTGCCTTTCAGGTTCCCAATCGGCACAAGTCACCGGAACCCAACAAGTACAACCAACAAGAGGATTGGTCCTCGAATTACCCTCCATGGAGAGAGGGAGGAGTCAGGGAACCCCTCATAGGAGAGCCCTGAACACAGATATATAGGGGGCATATTTAGACTGTCAAGTTATCCTTTGTGCCCTCTACCAAACATGACTTATTTACTACACATGTAGAGCTTTACCAGTTCTTCCAGAAATTAAGGATTCTTGATTTTTTTTGACAAACCAGATCCTAGTTTCACAGACCCACCTGTTATCAAGAAAACGTCAGCTTGGTTTTTGCCATCATCTGGCAATATGCTTACAGATGCATTTGAATAGGCTGTGCTCTCTAGCATAGAGAATTTGTATACTACGAAAAAACATGTTTACCATAATTTATCTATAGCTCAAAAGACTGCACTCAATGGCCTACGGACAATGATAAAATTATCATTAAGCCTGCGGACAAGCGAGGGGCCCTGGTGATACAAGTATGACCAATACCTAATAATTTCATTTGTACATGTATATAATTTACCTTACTCAATGTATCGCATATGTATATAGTATAGAGTAGCAACTGAAGAGTAGCAAATCGCCTGGGCCGGATGGTATACATCCAAGGGTGTTGAAAGAACTGAAATATGAGATTGCAGACCTGCTATTAGTAATCTGTGAATTTTCATTAAAATCATCTGTAATACCTGAAGATTGGAGGATCGCCAATGTAACGCCAATTTTTAAAAAGGATTCCAGGGGAGAAGCTGCGCGGTGGCAATGAGCTGGTAGGGTGTGGGTTGACCAGCTCCGGGGGAAACCCCAATCTACAGCGATAAAACCCCTTCATATTGTACTGTGCGCTCTCAGGAGGCTTCGATATTGACTGAGAAGGCTGTGCGGGAGAGGGATATCATCTCCAGGTTTTCCGGCTTAGCTGTATGGCCTCGAAAACTGCCCGCAAAGAGAAAGGACAGCCCCCGGAGGGCAAGATGGCGGAGGATGCGCCGTCCAGCCCTAATGAATGCCAGACTCGGGCTATGGTGGCTGAAGTGAGTGCGGCGGTGGTGACCGCGCTAGATGACCAGTTTCGCTCATTGGCCGAACAAATCTCTCATGTCAGTCAGAGTATTGGTGATTTCACGGGGCGCATGGAACAGGTTGAGGCCCAGGTCTCAGACGTGGAGGACTCCCACCGTACCTTGCAAGAGAGGGTGACGGCCTTGGAGAGCATGGTGAAGCAACAACGTGATAAAATCGACGATCTCGAAAATAGGGGTCGGCGAAAGAACCTGCGATTTGTCGGAATCCCGGAGAGTGTGGCGGATCATATGCTTGCTGGGCACCTGGAGTCTTGGATTGTCCAGACCTTCCCGGACACCATTACAGGCCCGGTAAAGTTGGAGAGAGTGCATAGGCTGGGCCAGAGGCTGGATGGTGCTCGTCGGCCACGTGCGGTTATTGCATGGTTCCTGGAGTTCAGGCAAAAGGAGGAGGTATTGGGAGCAGCTAGAGGTCGGAGAAGGCAGCCCGGTGGTGGGGACCAGATCCTGGTCTTCCAGGATTACTTCGTCCTCGTGAGCCAGCAACGGAGGGCCTTTTCTGCTGTGTGTGGACAATTAGCCAACCGGGATGTGCGGTTTGCATTGCTCTATCCAGCGAAACTGCGAGTGGAGTATCAAGGGCGCACAAAATATCTGGCTACTCCGGAGGAGACCCAGAACATTTTGGAGCAGCTTGGTGGGGGTTCGGCCCCATAAGGGAGGACACTTCCTGGAGGTTGGGGTGCTTCTGTGGACTGTTTACAGGCAGAGAGGGGGTGGGCGGAGGGTGCTGGCATGGGGCGACCTACCAAATGTTAAATCCTGTTCCATAATGACTGCCTGCTGTTTCATTTTTGTGTGGTATTATGGGTGTGAGTTGCACAAGAGTCTTGCCTTTTATTTTTTTTTTCTCCTGCTTGCTTTAATGTGTACTGCTTTGTATTAACTGTAAGCTCGAGGGTGGGGGTGGGTGGGCGTGAGCAACCGGAGGAAAATATATTTTACAAGAAGCAACGTTTGGTGCACTCTGCCTTTGTTATCATATAGTGTGGAGCTGCTTCGGAGGAAGTTACATCACTGCCCAGAGCAGAGCAGTACCTGCTGCCCCCGTTCCCAGTTCGTGCAATAAGCGCGGCAGGTTTAGAATTTACCCGGATGGGGCTATTAGAAATCCAGGACTGGCTTAACAAAGCGCCTTCCTGGAACCGGGTAATTTGGCACCTCTGGCATCCTCCAGTACACAAAATATTCTCGCATGGGATGGTTTCCTCTATGGGGTGCAGACAGACTGCTGCTGAATTTTCTGATTTTGGTCATGTTATATTTCTAACTGTAGAATGAGTGGATTGGGAAGCGCTGCCCTATGTTTCTCTGTGGGTCGATGATGGGGAGTTGGGGGGGGGGTCAAGTTTGTAAAGGTTGGTGGATGTATGTAAGGGGTAATTAGTCAGCTATTGGGGTAAGCCCGAATGCCATTGGAATGGGGTCCCGGGTGGTAAGGGACCGGGAAGGGAGTCGGAGGGAGAAGGGGGAGCCGGTGAAGGTTTGGGGGCACATAGGGGGAGTGTTGCTGATGGTAAGGGGGGAGGGTGGGTAGGGGCGATAGGGGGAGGGTGGGACGGGAGGGTTGGGAGCTCGTGGATGTGAATTCGCTGCTGGTTGGTTACTGGCATTGGAGGAGGGGGGTTGTAAGTGAGGTGGGGGCCCTAGGCTGGGGGGGGGCTGCAGCCTCAATGAAGGAGACATTTTCATGCTTAAGATGCAGGGGTGGCCCATCGAAATTGGTTAAGACCTTGAAACTAGCTTCTTGGAATGTATGTGGTTTAGGTTCCCCTATAAAGAGATATAAAGTGCTGCAACAGATGAGGTTAAAGCGGGTTGACATAGCCATGCTACAAGAAACACACCAGTCTTCTGGGGAGCATGATAAGTTGTGTAAGGGGTGGGTTGGTAAAGTCTATGGGGCTCCGGCAGTTGGAAAAAAGAGGGGAGTGGCCATTCTTATCGCTAAACAAGTGGGGTGGGTGGCGGAGAGGGTGGAGGTTGACCCTGAGGGACGCTATGTTTTTGCTTGGGGGACTTTAGCTGGAATGCGGGTGGTGCTGGGGTCGGTTTATGCGCCCAAAGGGTATGAAGTTCGGTTCTATAAGCAAGTGTCTCGGATGGTGTCCACTTTGGGGAACTACCGCCTGTTAGGCGGTGACTTCAATTCGGTCATGGATGAAAGTATGAATAGATCGGGGGTGTCTGGGACACGTGATCAGCGGAGTGCCAGATGCATCCGGGGATTGTGTGAGGGGTACGAACTCTTGGATGTGTGGAGGGTTCTGCATCCTGGTGACAGAGAGTATACTCACAAGTCCAGGGCGCATGGGACATGGTCGAGAATTGACTACTTCCTTCTCTCCGCGAATTTGTTCCGGTGGGTAGATCGGATGGACATTGGGCCGCCGGTTCTTTCGGATCATGCCATGGTGGTACTGGAGATTCAGCAGCCTGAGCGAGGGAGTGGGTGGAGTTGGCGGTACCCCCTAGATCTTGGGGGCGATGCAGGCTTTGTGAAATTTATACGGGAGAGGTGGGCGGAATACTCTCTGCATAACGCCCAGCACAGGGATAATCCGGCCCTATTCTGGGAGGCGGGGAAAGCTGTGATGCGAGGGGAGATTATTAGCTACCATAGTCGAAAACGGAAGAGAATGAATAGTAGAATTCTACAGTTAGAGAAAGAGCTGTCCAAGGCACGACGATGGCATGCCCGTTGTAAGAGTGGGGCGGCCAAGGCGCGGCTGAAGGAATTACAAACTGAGTTGGAGACTGTGCTTTGTCATAGGGCTAGGAAATCCCTGATGTATTATAGGTACCAGCTCTATTGGCATGGGAATCGAGCCGGTAAATTGCTGTCTTCTTTGGTGCGAGCTGAAGGGGGACCCCGGCAAGTGGGGGCGATTAGACACAAGGATGGTACTTTGAGAACTAGGGCGGGGGACATTGAGCAGGTGTTCTACGACTACTATCAGCAATTATATGACAAGGAAGGTATTGACTCGGGGGGAGGATGGGAGTTTTTGCGGGCTCGTAACATGCCGAGAGTGACGGTGGATCAGTTGGAGGTGCTGAATGAACCAATTTCTGCTCAGGAGGTACAGAGGGCGATTAGAAGTTTAAAGAGGGGGAGGACTCCTGGAATAGATGGCTTAAGAGGGGAGTTTTATAAAGTTTTGGATGGTAAGGTGGCGATCCCTTTATCAGAGTACTATGAGGATATGATTCGTAGAGGATTGTTTCCATATAAGGCGAGTAAGGCTCTTGTCACAGTCTTACCTAAACCGGGTAGAGACCCTCTTTTGCCAAGTTCTTATCGACCCATTTCCTTGCTGAATGTGGACATTAAAATCCTAGCAAAGATCTTGGCGGAGAGGCTGGCGGGTTTCTTGACGGCTTTAACACAGACAGATCAGGTAGGTTTTGTGAGAGGTAGACATGCGGCTTACAGTCGGCAGTGAGTGCTGGCCTCTATGTCTGCTAGCCGAAAGGACAAAAAGCGATCTATGTTAATAAGTTTCGACGCTGAGAAAGCCTTTGACAGGGTAGACTGGGGATTCATGTACCAGGTGCTAGATGCGGTGGGGATCACAGGTTTTTTTGTGGAAGCGGTGAGGTTGTTGTACGCAGATCCCAGAGGGGCGATTTTGGTTAATGGGAATATGTCATCAGAATTTAAGATTCAGAAGGGCACCCGACAGGGCTGCCCCCTTTCACCTCTTTTACTTGTATTGACGCTGGAACCCTTATTGTGTCATATTAGATCTTCCACGGATTTTCGGGGGATTTCGGTGGGGAACACCGAATTTCGGGTTGCGGCTTTTGCTGATGACCTATTGATGCATATCGAGAATCCGGAAGAAGGGTTACCGGCCTTGTTGCAGCTGTTTCGAAGTTATGGTGCGTTCTCAGGGTTCAGGTTAAATTTGGATAAGTCTGAGGCCTTGCTGCTGGATGCCGCTATTTCCCAGAATTGGTCGGGTACCTTTCCATTAAAATGGGCAGGAGATAGGTTCAAGTATTTGGGAATTTACTTGCCTAGGGATTTGCGAGCTCTTTATCAGATTAATGTAACAACGTTACTGAAGCATCTAACAGATAGGGTGCATAAGTGGAAGGAACTGCCTCTGTCACTGGGGGGTAGGATAGCCCTTTTCAAAATGACACTGTTCCCCAAGTAGCTCTATACTTTACAGATACTACCGTTGTTGTTGAAAAGGAAAGACATCTTATTAGTGGAAAAACAGATTAATATCCTGTTATGGAGAGGTAGGTGGCCCAGGGTGCGTCTGGCGGTGCTACAGAGACCGTGGTCTGCGGGAGGTATGGGGTTCCCTGATATTAAACAATATAACCGGGAGTGTCTTCTTCGGCATGTTAGGGACTGGTTGTGGGGGATGGGTGACTACACTCCACTAAAGATGATTGGGGGCCTGGTTGCACCATTGCATGTTCGATATGTCCTGCACATGAGGCGCATGAAAGGCATAGATCGGAAGGTATGGAATGTGATGTTCTATCCAGTGGTGCGGCCCTGGAGGTATTTATGTGGGAAAATGGGGCTCTTGGCGTTTTGCTCCCCCTATCTTCCGGTACGGGGGAATAAAGATTTTTTACCGGGCCTGACGGAAACAAGTTATGTGAGATGGGAGGAGATGGGAATTACCACTATTGAGCGGCTATTAACGGGAGATGGGACCATTGAGCCCTTGGCTAACCTAAGTATATAGTATCACTGGACGGGCAAGGAAGTGTTTCCATACGCTCAGATCCGGAGCTATATTGGCACGTTGCCAGCGGTTTCATTGAAAGGGGACATCTGTTCTCGACTGGAGGAATTCTTGCTGGGGGGGGAGCAGGTGATGAAAGTGTCCCAATTACATCAGGCTCTGTTAGGGCTTGAGTCTTATGGGACTGAGGAGGCCTTAGCAGAGGCATGGACACGAGATTTAGGTGAAGCGGTGGATGGTGAGGGAGTTGTGCAGGCTATTGTGCAGATTCCTAAGTTGCTTGTATCAGTAGACCACCGTGATATGCAATACCGGTTGATCCGTCGGCTGTATTTTGCGCCAAATAGGGCTTGGCGGGCGGGGATAGCGCACACGAATGGCTGCCCGCGATATGAGCTAGTGGATGCCACACTCAGACATATGTTTTGGCACTGTCCTCAGGCAAGGATCTTCTGGGGTAAAGTTGCTGGGTATTTAGATAAATGCTTGGGTATGTCGTTGGCACTGACACCCCTGAATGTGATGCTGGATGTTTGGAATGGGGATGGTGGGGCATATTTGGGTAAGATAGAGTGGGATTGGATGCGCATGGTGCTCGTAACCGCCCGTATGACCATACTGCATAGCTGGTTGGATCCTTGGGGTCCGATGTATGGGCAGTGGAGGACCCGTTTGCATGGTTTGTTGTGGATTGAGAGGTTTAGGGCGCTGAATCATCCAAAAAGGTGGGATGCTTTCATGGTGGGATGGGGCCCCCACCTCCAGAGTCTCCCGGCTAGAGTTAGGAGTAGGATAGTGGGTGGAGGGGGAGGCTAAGGTGTCGATGACATGAAGTGGCAGCGATTCAGGATGATGGTTACACTTGGGGGGTGGGTGGGGTTGAGGAAGGCAGGGGGGGGGGACCCTTGGATGCTCAGGATCAAACTGGACTGAGGGAGCAGGCGCTGGGTGGGGAGAAGAGCCATCCCCTAGCCTGGGGTCTGGGGATTATGCCAAGGAAGGTTGGGTTGGGGGGGAAGGGTTGGTTAGTGGGGGGGAGGTTCGGGGTGGGGGGAGGACGGAGGCAGGGTCGGGGGATTCTGTTTGTCTTACAATGGACAGCTTGGGTCTAGTTGAGTGAATACGTTGTATAGTTTATCATGTTGTTCTCATACTGTGTATGGTCATGGGTGTTGGTGGAATGGTGGAGGGAGGGGGGTGGAGGGGAGGGGGAGAGAGGGGGGGAACTAGAGTTCTGTAGTATTCATGATGGGTCACATGATCTGTATTCACAGTTTGGTTTGTTGCAGGAATGCTGATAAAGTATATATCATGTGTCTTTGTTTTGAATGAAAATGAATAAAAAATGATTTTCACTAAAAAGGGTTCCAGGGATGATCCGGGAAACTACAGACCTGTGAGCCTCACGTCAGTACCGGGAAAAATGGTAGAAACCATCATAAAGAATAAAATTACTCAGCATGTAGATAGTCATGGCCTAATGGGAGACAGCCAACATGGTTTTAGACAAGATCTTGTCTTACTAATCTATTATGTTTTTTTAAAAGTGTGAATAAACAGGTGGACAAAGGTGAGTCAGTTGATATAGTGTATCTGGACTTTCAGAAAGCCTTTGACAAGGTCCCTCATCAGAGACTTTTGGCAAAACTAAAGAGTCATGGGATAGGAGGCAGTGTACTACTGTGGATCAAGAACTGGTTAAAAGATAGAAAGCAGAGGGTTGGGCTAAATGGCCAATTTTCCAAATGGAGAAAAGTGAATAGTGGTGCACCCCAGGGATCTGTGCTGGGTCCGCTGCTTTTTGACATATTCATAAATGACCTGGAAAGTGGAATAACGAGTGAGGTTATCAAATTTGCAGATGACCCAAGAGGATTGTGGAAAATTGCAAGAGGATCTTGATAAATTGGAAGACTGGGCATCAAAATGACAGATGAAATTTAATGTGGACAAATGCAAAGTTATGCACCTAGGGAAGAACAACCCAAACTATGGTTACATGATGCAAGGTTCCACATTGGGAACCACCACCCAGGAAAAAGATTTAGGCGTCATTGTGGATAGCATGTTAAAACCCTCGGCCCAGTGTGCAGCGGCAGCCAAGAGAGCAAATAGAATGCTAGGTATCATAAGGAAAGGAATGGAAAATAAAACAAAAGATATTATAATGCCTCTATATTGTTCCATGGTGAGACCGCACCTTGAATATTGTGTGCAATTCTGGTCGCCGTATCTTAAAAAGGATATAGTGTTATTAGAAAAGGTTCAGAGAAGAGCCACCAAAATGGTAAAGGGGATGGAAGGATACTCCTATGAAGAAAGGCTAAAAAGGTTAGGGCTCTTTAGCCTGGAAAAGAGACGGCTGAGGGGAGATATGATAGAAGTCTATAAATTAATGAACGGAGTGGAACGGGTAAACGTAGATCGATTATTTACGTTATCAGAATATAGAAAGACTAGGGGACATGCAATGAAGCTACAGGGTAAACTATTTAAAACTAATAAAAGAAAATATTTCTTCACTCAACGTGTAATCAAACTCTGGAATTTGTTACCGGAGGATGTAGTAAAGGCTGTTAGTGTAGCTGGGTTTAAAAAAGGTTTGGACAAGTTCCTGGAGGAAAGGTCCATAAACCATTATTAAGAAGGGACCCAGGATATCAATGCTTGACCCAGTACAAGCATTGCGGAACCTGTGTCTTTTGGGGAAACTGCTAGGTATGTATGACCTAGATTGACCACTGTTGGAAACAGGATACTGGGCTTGATGGACCTTGGTCTGACCCAGTATGGCATATCTTATGTTCTTATGAACTTGTCTCGGAACAGGTACTTGTTCAATTCTCTGAGGTCTAGAATGGGTCTGTGTCCCCCTGTTTTCTTTGGAATAAGAAAATAGGGGAGAGTAGAACCCGGTACCCTGCTGAAGGATGGGTACTTCCTCTATTGCCTCTTGGGCAAGAAGTGTTAAGACCTCGTGATCCAGCAGATTGTCTGCAGAGGTCTTGGAATTGAACTGCCTTAGGAATGTAGGAGGGGGCATGATGTAAAATGAAGCTTGTACCCCTCTCCTACAATGGACAGAGTCCAATTTTCTGCTGTTATGTGGTGCCATCTGTTGGCAAAATGACACAGCCTGCCTGGAATATTTAGGGGTTCTGGACCCCTCAGAGGCAGGAAGGCTAAGCTCTCTAGGATGGAGTCAAAGCCCTTGAGGGGGCTGAACCTGCAGAGCTGGTTGAGCTCTCGGGCCTTTTGGCTTCTTCTGCTGTTTGAATTGCTGTTGTTGTCCCCTTTGGGCAACTTGACCGTGAGCTTGACTTTGCTGGGTATAGGATGGATAGAACATCCTCTTTTTGCTGAAAGAGGGTTTTTTATAGGATTTCTTTTTGGCTGGAGTGGCTGTAGATTTTGATAATCTATCTAAGGTGATATTGTCAGCATCTATCTCATTAGTCTTTTCCTGCCAATTCTTGCCAAAGAAGTTTTCTCCTATGCTAGGGATGTTGCCTAATTTATCCTGTACCCAAATCTCCAAGTCTGATGCCTGAAGCCAGGCAATCCGTCGTGCACCAATGGCAATAGCAGAGGTTCTGCTGATGCATTGAAAGCAGTCAAAGGCTGCACGATTCACAAACTTGGAGACATCTTGAGCATGCCTGACAAGCGTAAGGAAGTCTTGTCGTCTGTCATCTGGGAGAAGTTGGCTCATAAGCTCCAAATCTCCTGTGACCTCTTTGAGGAACATTCCCATATATAAAATATATGAGCTGATCCTAGCTGAAAGCATGGAAGCCTGAAAAGTTTGATGTCCAAAAGCATCAAGAGTCCAGCATTCACGACCTGGAGGATTGGATGCATGTCTCTCTGCACTTTTCATCCTACGCATGCCTGAATCCACTACCATTGAATGGTGTGGCAGCTGAGTCTTTTGAAATCCAGGACATGGTGGAACTCGATACATGGTATCAAGCCTCCTAAAATGAGGAGATGTGGCCAAAGGTGTCTCCCTCATTCTGAGCATCAAATCATGAAGAATTTCATGAATGGGCAGAGTGGTTGCCTTCTTTGGAGCCTTAGGATACTGGAGAATTTCCATTGCCTTTGCTCTAGGTTCCTTTTCAGGAGCTACCGTGATTGAAAGGCCTTTGGCAACATCATGAATAAAATCTTGAAAACACATGTCCTCCGGAGGCAACATTCTGCGTTGGGGAGAAGAAGAGTCTTCTGGGAGAAAAACTCTGGTACCGGCAGAATTATCAGAGTCATCAGAATCGGAGGATTCAAAGTATCTCTCATCACGATGTTCATGTAAGACACGGTTCCGATATCGATCGAAGCTGGTACCGAGTTGATCCGGTACCGATCTTTCGATGCCAGGCAAAGACGGCATGGGAAGAATTCCCACCGGGGCCGGTACCATCGGTGCTGGTACCGGTATCTGTGCCGGTACCAGTGCCCGCTGAACCATCGGGTGTCAATGGTACCACAGCTGTAAGGAGAGCTGCAATACTGCGTTCGATAGCAAGGAATCTCTGGTCTATCGACGCTGCTGATGCCGATGCCTGGGTATCGGTACCAGTGAAGGTGGCCGGGACCCCTGAGCATGGCACCAGCAGTTCTGTCGAGGCCGAGGCTGAGGCCTCGAGAACATCCTGGAACCCCGTTGATGCTTTGGAGGCCAAAGCCTCCCGCCGGGGGTGTTTTGCCGGTGTGGTTCCCTCAAGGGCAATGCCAATGGCCTCTCGATGCTTTGCAGGAGAGCTACCCTTTGAGGACCGGCTTTTATGTTTAGTTACCTGAGATCCATGGGAGGAAGAAGAGGCTCTTGAAGACATCGGTGCAATGGACCTGACATTCGAAGAAAAGAGGGTACCGAGCTTTGCAGCCCGGTTCTGTCTTCCTCTTTTAGTCATTCCCATATAAGAGACACTCAGATGGAGAATGGTCAGGGCCTAAACATTTAAGACACCAGTCATGGGTGTCGGTGACGGAAATGGTACCGCCACACTTAGTGCATTTTTTTAAAACCACTAGCTGGTTTTTCCATTTTTAAGGAAAAGTGGGGCCTAGTGCCCAAAATGGCGCCTAGCACCGAAAAAGAAAAGTTTTTGAAGAGAAACAATTCAGAATTTTTTTTTCTTTTAAAAGAAAAGAAAAGAACCGGCGGTACCGGTAGGCGTCATGCGGAGGCAAACACGACCAGAAGAAAACAAGATTAAAGAAGAAATTTTCTGCAGTGACAGGGTATGTGTCCTGTCGGCTCCGTGGAAAACGAAGAACTGAAGAGGGACAATTGGAAAGGCGGGAAGGCAGCACGCATGTGCTGAGGGATGCTCCCAAAAGCATTCCTATTGGACGCTGGGGAGCGTTCCTGAACAGGCTCCGTCGGTACCGACGATACCCATATGTGAAGACTACATTCCTGCTTGTTCCTGGAGATTTAATTTTATCCCACTTAGACTTACCTTTGGTTGTCTCCTCCCCTTCTTCCGGAACCTGAAGTCCCTCAGCTCTGAGAAGCTCATGGAACAGCTCTGTGTCTGTTTTTTCTGCAGTAGGAGGTGGTAAAGGAATGACATCAGTACCGGGTAGCACCTTCTTTGGTTTCTTAGAAGCTCCAGCTTCAGAAAAAGAGCATGCCGGTCCAGTATACTCTGCCATGCTCATGACTCCACTCATGCAGTCCTGTCCAGAGCTTCCTTTGCTCATGTATCTGGTGTAGATATGGGAGCTGTGCAGGTCACTCAAGGTAAAGCCCTGGCAGTGCTGGTTCAGGAATCGCAGCAGTTTTTGTGCCAGTTCCATAGGTACTGAGAGCTGGATAAGGGCTTCTTCACTCAACTCCGACAGCTGGTAGACAAAGACATGAAATATTCCATACTAAGTCTAGATGCCCACAAAACAAAGCATTTCCCCTGAAGCACAGTGCTGATAACCAAATTATTTACCGGTAGCAGTTGATCATCATGCACAGCAAAATAAAGTCCTCACAGATAGGTGACACCATCTGACAGAGCCTACATGAGGAAAAAGCCTTTGCAGCTTAGAAAAATTCTGCAAGCTTTTGAAAGCTTTACTGCACATTTGTGTAACTTCCTGCTTCATTGCATGGCATCGCTTTTATCTTTGTTAAAACTTAACCTGGACATAGCAACTAGGGGAGAAAGGTGGGTATGTGAGGACTTGTATCCTACAGTCCATGGAGAACATCTCTATAGGTAACCGAACCAAATAACACCACCAGCATTCACAGCTTACAACTGCCGCAGAACCCACAAACGAAGAGGCGGAGTATTAATCCTTGCTCGATCAGAATTAAGGCTCAAGACATCAACCTCCAAAAGCTCCGAACACTGTGAATTCATCAACACTGAAAACAAACATTTATCCATCTGCCTAATATACCGATCCCTCAATGCCCCAACAGAGGACACATCCAACATACTGGACATGATATATGCAGCTAACTCACCACACAAGACTCTCATTGTACTAGGAGACCTAAACCTCACATCTGCCTCAACAACAACTGAACTCGCATTTCACAAAGCAATGGAAGCCATTCTACTCAAACAAATCTTATTGAGCCCATCCCATTGCTCTGGATCAAAACCAGACCGCATATTCGTTCCAAACACCCTAGATAAAGACCTCATAACACCACCTAAAACTACACTAATACCATGGTCAGATCACCATGCCATATCATTTGAGCTCCACCTCAATACTGAACAGGCAGCGTGGAAAATGGAACAACCAACCAGACACGTCAAAACTTTTAACAAAGAGCAATTCCTTAAAGATACCAGACAGTCCCTACCCCAAGACTTCACCAACCTGGATGAAGCCATCAAATCATGGAATACCACCATATTCACCGCATCTCAACTAATACCTAGTACAAACTCACACCACAATGAAAACAGGACCAGATCTACACCATGGTACTTGAACACATAAGAGAATCCAAAAGAAAACTAAGGCAACTGGAACGTCGCTGGAGACGCAACAAATCAGAAATTACACTGAAACAATACCAGGAGACGCAAAAAGATTACAATAACTAAACAACAATATCATACAAACCTTGTATTAAAAGCCTGTAATAAACCTAAAGAACTCTTCAACATCATTCGTACCCTAACGAAGGACCCAACAATGAAAGATGAAAGCAAGATGCACCTGCAAATCTTTGCTGATTACCTAAAAGCCAAGAACAGTACCAACACACACCAAAATAACATCTCCCTCACGGACAAACCAACCACAGATGGCTCCACAACTAACAATGAATGAAAGAAATTCAGCATTCCTTCAAAAAAACAAATAGAACAAATCATCACGGCATCAACACCACTTCTCCATCGGACTCCTGCCCGGTAACTTGGATTAAATCCACCAAAGAAGAACTCAACACATTCATCCAAAAGATAGTAAGCACCTCTCTCACACAGGGCTACATGCCAAAAGCCCTAAAACAATCTACTATTCGCCCCATCCCTGGAGTGGAGGAGTGGCCTAGTGGTTGGGGCAAGGTACTTCGGGCCGGAAGGTCGGGGGTTCAAATCCCACTAGAGGACAGCAACCTTGGGCCGGAAGGACTGGGGTTTCTAGTCCCACAGGTGCTCCTTGTGGTCTTGGGCAAGCCACTTAACCCTCCATAGCCCATGTTCCCTGTAAAATAGTTCTCTGTGTGTGCTGTGCTTTCCTGTCTAATCAATGTGTTTATACCTCAAAAATTTCCTGTCATGATTTGACAATTTCCAATCTGTAATCAAACCGCTGCTGATCGCTGGAAGTAGCGGTATACAAATGTATACTAAATAAATTAATAAATAAAATCCCTAAATCTACCTCATCCAACAGTATTGACCCTTCAACATACCGCCCAATATCCAGCCTCCCATTCCTGGCTAAAATAACTGAAAAAATCATTCAGAGACAGCTCCAAGATCACATTGATGACTTTGCCCCACTAGATCCCCACCAGCACAGATTCTGTCCAAAACATGGAGTTGAGACACTACTAATACATCTATTCAATAATATAATCAAAGGAATAGACAACATAAGGACGTGCTTCCTATTAATATTTATTGATATCTCATCAGCATTCGACATAGTCTCCCATCACATCCTATTGAAGCGCCTAATGAAGATTGGACTACAAGATACCACAATAGAATGGTTCCAATCATACCTTGAAGACAGACATCAGAGAATAAAATCTGGGAACCTCATCTCAGAACCCTTCAAGACTACACAAGGAGTCCCCCCAAGGCTCATCATTATCAGCTCTTCTCTTTAACATCTATATTCAGCTCATATGCAAAATATTTAACAAACACAAGATACAATTCGCCATATACCTCTATCCAACTAGACTCCCCAGACTATACCACTATATCAACTTACATTCAAGAAATAACAACCTGGCTAACCAACAACAACTTAATCAACATAAAAAAAAAACTGAAGCAATTATCACGAGACACTCCAAATTCATTCCTCCAACTGCTATCAACATATCCAATACACCGATTACAATAAAAGATGATGTCAGATACCTTGGAGTAACTCTAGACAAGCAAATCACCCTACAACCGCATATCAACAAGGTATCTAGAACGGCCTACTTCAAATTCGCAACACTCCGGAGACTAAAACCCCTCCTCAATAAAGAACATTTCCGTACAGTATGCCAAGCAATCATTACACTTCTGCTGGACTACTGTAATATACTATTCCAAGGTCTGCCTAAACAAACCACCCATCCCCTACAATTAGTCCAGAACACTGCTGTCCGCATTATTACAAGCACCTCAATACAAGGCCATATAACTCCAATACTACAAGATCTGCACTGGCTACCAATCTCCTCACGGGAAAAATATAAATCAGCACTCACCATCTTCAAAATTAAAAACAACATCTCAGCAGGAATACTACAAGAACTCATTGGATCCAAAACAAGCAAAAGACCAGACAAACAGCACCAAATACAATATACCAACACCAACTATATTCACAAGAACAAACAAATCCACATCCACGAGCATTCTCTCTAGCTGCCCCTGCAATCTGAAATACCCTCCCAGATAATCCAAAATCAACAATAGATATAAAAGAATTCCAGAAGCTACTTAAAACCACCCTATTCATTGAACAATTCAATGAAGACCACCAATCAATTCTATTCACTGAACAATCCAATGAAGACCACCAATCAACTCTAACCACCCCACAAAAAGACATGTCACTTTCAACTTAAGTGTTCATGACACTAAAAACCACCCTATTCATTGAACAACTCAATGATGAACACCAATAACCCTAATCATAGAAAACCCCCTTCTTCAGACCGCACCCAGGCATCAGACCCAGAAGGCGAGGCACATCAAACACTATCAACATACCCTGTGCCTTTGTTAAAACAAGAAAAGACACTTCAAGAAGAGCACTATCCCTGGCCGCTTACGCGCAAAGGAACTCACTCCCTACAACCTGAAATTAACAAAAGACCTCAAAGACGTCCGGAAGATGCTAAAAACGACACTCTTCACAGAATACTACAATGTCATCACATGAACTGTCCAAACAAAATGTCTAAATATCTAAATGTAAAAATGTAAATGTAAATGCAAATGTGCTTATAAAAATGTAAATAGTTCCTGTACATAGCTCACACTGTATATAGCTCAACACGCAATCAACCTCCTCACACCACTCACACACACACGCCTCGATTTTTCACTGCATGCCTACACCCACCCACCCAACCACTTGATTTGTTTGCTGTGTAACCCACTTTGATTTCAAGATAAAGCGGTATATAAATCCTTTTAAATAAATAAAATAAATAAATAAACTTGGTTTTCTCCAAGGACAAACAGGATATTAATGCCTCGCTAGCTGCAGACTACTATAACAGAAGAAGGGGAAAAATATATATGAAAGACGCTGCTAACAAGTGATACCGAAATCTGTTTTTCATGGCAATGAGCCTTTTCAGGTTTTTTTTTCAAAGTCAACCTGGAAATAAAGAAAATTGGCCCCGGTGGGGGGGGGTTGTATTTTAAATCTCAACAAGATTTTGGAGGACAGATTGATCAAACCTACTGACACAATGGGAATCCTTTTCCAAACAGTAATGAGATGTGAACATATGGACTGATGTCCATGTCAGTCTTCAAAATCTCCATAAAAGCTGACCTCAAGTGGGCTACTGAGAAAGCCATGCCTTGAACATTATGAGCCTTGACATGACCCTCCAAATTCAGGCCTGCTTGGGTATAAGCGAAGGGCATGCACTTTGCTAACCAAAAGGACATTGTACACTTAGTAGCGGCAGTCACATTAGAAGGCCAAGGTCTACTGGCAACCCAAAAAGAGTAAAATATAGCCACCATTGTGAGTGTGTGCTTTAGGAAAAAATGCTGGAAAGATAATTTATTGGTTAAGATGGAAATCTGACACCATTTAGGAAGAAACTGGATAAGTGTGCAGAGCCACCTTTTTGTTGAAAAATTTGGTTTAGGGTAGATCAGTCACTAAAGCCTGAAGGTAACTAACTCTTTAAACTGAAGTGACCACCAAAACAAAGGCCTTCCAGGTCCGGTACCTCAGGTCACAAGAATAAAGAGAGACTTGAACTCAGAGCCTCTTTTCAAGCTACTTGCTGTGTCTTGGGACCCCAGCAGATGAAGCTTCCTTTATCATCATTTGTTTTTAAATTTTCATCTTATTTATTTCTAAATTGTATTTTTATCATTTAAAATATTTGGTCAGATTTAGATTTGAGCCTGATTTTTACCTGTCAGAATGTCTAACAATTTCCAAATATCTTTAGTCTATTCTAGATATGATGTATTGTGATCTGAACATCTGGTCGTATCAGAATGATAGATAACACAGATAGAAAAAAAATTCATAAAAAATGAAATAAAAAAGAGAAGCAGACCCCACATTAAACAACTACAGAGATGGGTTTCCCTTCTACATGGTGATAAGTGCCAGTTACACTAAAGTGTACTTTGAGTCGGACTTGGAAGGAGAGTGTGTAAAGAATTATTATTGCATCTACTGAGACAGAACCAAAAGAGGACTTGCAGGAAATGAGTGACAATTCAGTTGGACTGATTCTTAAAACATTTTATAGATTGCAATGATTAGTGATTGCTAAATTAGAATTACAGCATGATGTAGTTGTGAAAGTTGAGAATAGGATACAATCTTGTAAACAAACAGTGAAAAAAGTTGGGCAGAACATGGCTACTGTGAAGGATGAGGTTAAGCAAATTAAGAGTGTGTTGGCAAGATTTTATAAAAAATATTACTATCTCGGAAGATTATAAAATCATTGAGAGTACTAATGAGGCTACTTGTCCATTCCAGTAGATAAAGTTTCTCTGTCTATAACACAGGTCTGCGACTAAAAAGCTGTTTGATTATTTTCATCTAATTTCCATGTATTTTGGTGTGCTGAAAACAAATAAAATATTGAAAAAACTCCTAGACGTCATGATTTGCCACAACATGCAAAATTGTCTTCAAATTTATCAAATTTTTTCAAATTACTATTAATTAATTCACATAAGTGCATTTAAGATATAAAATGCCAAAAAAACCTTAAAGGGGTTGTCCGAGTTATGTAAAAAAAAATATAGCACTGTAAATCTGATGGTCAGCAATATATACATAAGCTAAGCAAGTTTTAAGTCCGTGCTTCTAATGGTAGAAGGGGTTAATCTTTCCTGAAGAATCCAGTGGGAGGGAGACACAGGGCAGATAGCAGCAGCTCCGGTCAGTGCAAGGGGGCATGGCCAGCACTGTGACGTCTCGTGTAAAGACACAGAGCTGCTCTCTCCTGCATGCCACACTTGTGCACGAATCATCATCAGGTTCTTGGTTCTAGGCTGTTCACACTTTTTCATCGCAATTCGTGTTAGCTCGTCATTCTTCAACCGTTATGCTATGGCTCCGCGAAAGTGTATTAATTCGCCAGACAGTTTCTGTTTCATCTGTGGTGAATATACAGTGTTGAAGCAACAGCAGAATATTACAGACTTTGTGAAAAAGTATACTTTACATACTTTGAACTAAAAATTGGAGATCAAGATAAAGTCTGGGCGCCTCAAAGTGTGCAAACGGTGTGTTGAGGACCTCCGAAACTGGTTCAAGGGTAAGAAAAAATCTTTCCGTTATGGGATTCCTATGGTATGGCGAGAGCAAAAGAAACAGTTTATTTATTTATTTATTTAGCTGCATTTATATCCCGCTTTTCACTGGATCAAAGCGGTTGGGGGATACATTTAACACGAGGGGATATGAGACACATACACTAATACTTACAGGGAACATGGGCAATGGAGGGTTAAGTGGCTTGCCCAAGACCACAAGGAGCACCTGCGGGACTAGAAACCCCAGTCCTTCCAGCCCAAGGTTGCTGTCCTCTAGTGGGATTTGAACCACCGACCTTCCGGCCTGTAGTACCTTGCCCCAACAACTAGGCCACTCCTCCCTTAGTGGCCTAGTGGTTGGGGCAAGGTACTACAGGCCGGAAGGTCAGTGACGACTGTTACTTTTGTTCATGCGATGTGAAAGGGTTTAATTCCAAATGGAAGCATTCCATTTCATACCCCAATCTTCACTCGGCAATTCGTCCCATCCCCATGGCACAGATATACCAGTACCCAAGCCCCCTGCTACCTTGGAAGAGATACCTAGCTCCGATGAAGGTGAAGTCATACCTGAATCAGATGACGAATCAAGTTCTGATTTTGAAGATGATACATGACTAAAATTGTTTTCTCAGGAGGAAATGAATGATTTGGTAAGACTTGAATCTTCCCAAAGATGCCGCTGAGTTACTCGGATCAAGGCTGAAAAGCAGGAATTTATTGTTGCCAGGAGTGTCATCTTCATGGTTCAGACATCGTGAAAAGGAGTTCGTTCCTTACTTCGCCCCGGAAGACAAGTTGGTTTATTGCATCGATGTCGAAGGTCTGATGGGTCAATTTAAAATCCAATATGATTCAGAGCAATGGCGTCTTTTTATAGATTCTTCAAAAAGAAGTCTCAAAGCAGTTTTACTACACAATGTTTTTTACGCTTCCATACCTGTAGGTCATTCCGTACACTTGAAGGAAACCTATGAGAACTTGGAATTGGTTCTTCGTAAACTTAAATATGAAGACTATGGTTGGCAAGTGTGTGGGGACTTGAAGGTCTTGTGCATGCTGCTCGGGCAACAAGCTGGGTATACCAAATATCCTTGTTTTCAATGTCTATGGGACAGTCGAGACCAACAAAATCACTGGACCAAGAAGAGTTGGCAGCCGAGGGTGCTAACAGTCGGTGAAAAAAATGTCCTCCGAGAAACTTTGGTACCTTCCCATAAAGTTCTTCTACCACCTCTCCACATAAAATTGGGATTGATGAAGCAATTCGTAAAATCACTTCCAAGAGATGGAGAATGCTTCAAATACTTGGTCACCAAGTTTCCAGGCCTGTCGGAGGCAAAATTGAAGGAAGGTGTGTTCGTTGGACCAGACACTAGAAGGCTTATAGTTGATCAAGAGTTTGTCAATACCATGACGGATCCTCAAAAAGAAGGGTGGATTGCATTTAAAGAAGTCGTACAGAAATTTTTAGGCAATAACAAAGAAACAAATGTTGTTACTGGGTCTGCTTCCTCGGCCCCGACTCCTCTTTTCTGTGGTGTCCCCCAAGGGTCTGTCCTTGCCCCACTTCTTTTTAATGTTTTCCTAGCACCTCTTGCTCTTGTTGTCCAGCAGTTCGGTATCTCTGCATATTATTATGCAGATGATATTCTTTTCTTACATCACACGGACTCTCTCACACCAGATATCTCCCCTCTCAATCACTGTCTTTCTGCTGTTGCATCTTGGTTCACATCCAATTTTCTTCATGTTAATCCCTCTAAATCTTTTGCCACCTGGTTTACATTAGGAAGTCCCTCTCCCTCGTATGCTCCGACTTTTTCCTCTCAGCCTATCCCTTTGGTCTCTTCCTTTCGTTACCTTGGTGTAGTTCTCGACTCTTCCCTTTCCTTTAAGGAACACATTTCTTTGGTTGTTCAACGGTCTTTTCTGTCTCTCAGACAATTGCGAGTTGTTCGCCCTTTTCTTTCTCCCTCTGCCTTAGCTACCCTTCTGCTCACTCTGGTGATATCCCGGCTCAACTATTGTAATGTTGTTCTAGCAGGTTTGCCCCAGTCTCAACTCACCCGGATTCAGCGCATCCAGAACACTGCAGTCCGTCTCTTAACCCATGCTTCCCGGTATGATCACGTCACCCCTCTCCTTATACAGCAACACTGGTTACCGGTACCGTTTCGTATCCAATATAAGATTCTTACATTTGTCCACAGGGCTCTCCATACAGGTGTCCCCCTCTATCTTGCGGATCAAGTTCACTTCTATTCTTCTCACCGCTCTCTTCGCTCTATTCACCTTGATCGTGTGTTTCTTCCTCCTCCCTCACATGCACATTTGGAATCCACCCGCTCTTCCGCTTTTTATTTTCTGGGCCCGCGGCTATGGAACTCGCTCGCTTCCTCCCTCCGGTCCGAAACATGCTTCCGGCTGTTCAAAACAAAACTCAAAACTTATCTGTTTAGTTTGGCATTTAACCTCCCCCCATAGCGCATGTTCCCTTCCCCCGCTCCCCTATTATTGTGTTTTGATGTGATTATTTATTTGCCTGTTTTCTGTTCCTTTTCTCTTCTTTCCTGTTTTTAACATGATGGCGTTCTTTTCTATTTTCGCAGCTCTGTTATTTTTTAAGATTGTAAACCACCCAGATGCCTTCTGGTGTGGGTGGTATATCAAATTTTAATAAACCATAAACATAAACATCCTCACTACAAAAAGATCGTCGGACGAATGCTGAAAGCATTTCAAGCTTTAGGTTGCTGATGAGTTTGAAAGTGCATTTCCTCCAGTCCCACCTTGACTACTTTCCTGAAAATTTGGGAGCTGTGAGTGAGGAACAAGGTGAACGATTCCACCAAGACATTAAAGAGATGGAAAGGAGATACCAGGGAAAATGGAGCATTACAATGATGGCAGACTACTGTTGGATGCTTCAGAGAGACATTCCAGATGCTACTCACAAGCGTAAATACACCAAGAGGAGCCTCACAAGGAAGAAGAATCGAGTTTAGTGTGTGTAGGTGAGCTCATTTCAGTTCAAAAAAGGATTTTCATGAAAATATTGTAATAAAACTTTAATTTTATAAGTCTATTTCCATTTATTTTGAGGTATTGCCTTATTTAACATAGTTACCTAAATTGTCAGGACACGTGATGTCCTATGACAAAATGGAGGTCATTTTCGGATTCAGCGCACCAAAAAACATAAAGATTACGTGGAATAACCAAAACAGCTCTTGAAAAAATTAAAGTATTACATGAACCAGTAGGCAAATTGTCTGTTTTTGTTCAAACTTCATTGCAGGGTGCTATTTTGCCTAGACAGGAAATCTCTTTTTAATTTCTAATAGGATTCTCTGATTTGGGTTTTGTTTAGAAGTTTTGCCTTTACAACCATGGCCAGCACTATCTGCAGGTGAGCCATGCAATTGCCAAGGGCATCGGCATCCAAGGGGCATCAATGTGCAACAGTCATGACAGCAAAATGATAAATCCTGATAGACACAATAACTACAGCCAGCAGCATCTGACTGTACCTGGGAGAGCATGCACATATATACATCGAAAGCAACATTAGTCTCATGAGTATGACGCATACATATATACAGAGAAAGCAACATTAGTCTCATGAGTATGACGGGCACATATATACATCGAAAGCAACATTAGTCTCATGAGTATGACGCATACATATATACAGAGAAAGCAACATTAGTCTCATGAGTATGACGCATACATATATACAGAGAAAGCAACATTAGTCTCATGAGTATGACGCGCACATATATACATCGAAAGCAACATTAGTCTCATGAGTATGACGGGCACATATATACAGAGAAAGCAACATTAGTCTCATGAGTATGACGCGCACATATATACATCGAAAGCAACATTAGTCTCATGAGTATGACGGGCACATATATACAGAGAAAGCAACATTAGTCTCATGAGTATGACGGGCACATATATACAGAGAAAGCAACATTAGTCTCATGAGTATGACGCATACATATATACAGAGAAAGCAACATTAGTCTCATGAGTATGACGCATACATATATACAGAGAAAGCAACATTAGTCTCATGAGTATGACGCATACATATATACAGAGAAAGCAACATTAGTCTCATGAGTATGACGGGCACATATATACAGAGAAAGCAACATTAGTCTCATGAGTATGACGGGCACATATATACAGAGAAAGCAACATTAGTCTCATGACAATAGTCTCTATTACAACTAACATTACAATAGTCTCTATTACAACTAACGCCACAGAGCAAGTCTACCAAACAGCCCTAACCATGTTCTCTACCCCCACCAAGAGAGGGATTGAAGACACTATTGCGACCCTTAATATCACCACTGCCCAGTCGGATCCATGCCCAGCCTTCTGGATCAAGGAGCTTCGCAGTCACTTCAGCCCAGTACTATCCAAAATAATGAACCTCTCCTTCTCAACTGGCTCTTTCCCTTCAGCTCTTAAACATACTTCTATCAGACCTCCGCTAAAGAACTGCAAGCTCGATCCCCAACAGGTAGAATCCTACAGACCTATATCCAGCATCCCACTACTCGCGAAGATCATAGAAAAGGAGGCTCAATGTCAATTACAAGATCATATCGACTCCGCCGCACCGTTAGATCCTTGCCAACATGGCTTTAGGGAATTCCATGGAGTAGAGACCCTTCTTACCACTCTCTTCTGCAAGATAATCACCAGCATTGACGACATTCGTCAAGGATTTGCACTCATCTTTCTAAACATCGCTGCAGCGTTTGATTCAGTAAACCACGAGCTTCTATTAAGACGACTGATTGACAAAGGCATAAATGGAAGAGCGCTTGAATGGTGCAGATCCTACCTGACCGAAAGATGGCAGCATGTTCGTTCCGGAGGGAAAAATTCTGAACCATTCCACCAAAGCCAGGGAGTCCCACAGGGTTCTTCCCTTTCTGCGCTCTTATTCAATATTTACATGCAACCAATCTGTAATATCATCCGGTCCTTCAATGTCGATTGCATGTTATACGCAGACGACGTCCTGCTTTACATTCCCTTCTCTACTGAGCATATGGACCTCTCTCCACTGACGAACTGTTTCAACGCAATATCTGAATGGCTTCTTTCTCAAAACCTCAGAATACAACATAAGAAAACGGAAGTACTCTTCATTACGAGGAACCCCAACTTTACCCCACCACAATATCTTAAGGTAAAAGAAGCTGAGCTGCAATCTAAATCCGCAATACGTTACCTGGGAGTCACTTTAGATCAGCATTTGGATTTGAAGGCCCATATAGGAAACATAGTCAAATCAGTATACTACAAGATCCGCACACTTAGGCATCTACGTTCCATGCTTGAACCAACTGATTTCTGGACAATTTTCCAGGCATTGATCATACCCCATTTTGACTATGCCAATGCCATCCTACAAGGTCTTCCCCAATCTACATTGAACCCGCTGCAACTAGCCATGAACGTTGCAGCAAGAGTCCTTCATGGAGCCTCCAGGAGCGACCACATAACGCCTCTACTGATACAGTTGCATTGGCTACCCATCCAGGCCAGAATAGTTTTCAAGACCTTGATAATCACCTATAAAGCTATTAACAATCTCTCACCTGCATCCTTAACCTCACTCATCCATATCACCTCACCAAATAGAGCAAGAAGATCCACGGCTATAAACTCCCTAAAAGTCCCGAAGGCAGTAACTACTTTCACCAATTCGACAGCCAACAGAGCCTTTAGTCTCAGTGCCCCAAGATGCTGGAATGCATTACCTCCTGAGATCTGGGCTATTAAGAACCTACCACAGTTTAGGAAAGCCCTCAAATGCCACCTCTTCAACAAATACCTTATAGAGCCTAACGACAACCCCTAGAGCCCAAAGTCTCCTGGCGATACCATTTCCATACAAATTATGTTATCTCAACAACACACCAAGTATGATACTCAAACACTTAGTGGTGGTTATGTTTCCGTGAAACTACTGTCATTATTTATTTATTTATTTATTTAGCTGTATTTATATCCCGCTTTTCACTGGGTCAAAGCGGTCAATTGAGAGATACATTTAACACGAGGGGATATGACACACATACGCTAATACTTACAGGGAACATGGGCAATGGAGGGTTAAGTGGCTTGCCCAAGACCACAAGGAGTGCCTATAGGACTAGAAATCCCAGTCCCTCCGGCCTGAGATTGCTGTCCCCAGGTGGGACTTGAACCCCCGGCCCTCCGGCCTGAAGTACCTTGTCCTAACCACTAGGCCACTCCCCCCCATTATGACTCCATGTAATAAATTTTGTAAATAGTTTTCCCGTTATCCAAGTTTTTATGCCCTGTTACCTGTAAAACTCATATGCGTTCAACTGTACTGAGCATTTTTGTTACATGTAAACCGCGCTGATGCTGAATAGTGCGGTATATAAGAGACTATAAATAAATAAATAAATGAGTACGACGCGCACATATATACATAGAAAGCAACATTAGTCTCATGAATATGACGCGCACATATACACATAGAACGCAACATTAGTCTCATGAGTATGACGTGCATATTGTCGTGACCCCCTGCCTAGGCCAAGGGCTGATAGGCAAAAGGGCTGCCTTATTTGCCTTTAAGTAATGTCTCAAGACTTGGTTTCCAGCAATGGATGCTGGGACATGTAGTTTCTATCACTCTTCAGACAAAGTAGTTTGACCACACGGGGTGTTCAAGGCAAACAAAGATATTTATTCTGGGTTTCCCCCTCGCATCAAATTCATAGCGCAACACAAGACAAGGATTCTTTCTCCAAAGTAAAGGATATCAGGAACAAATTAGGCTGAAACATCAAACTCAGAAGTATTCTTTATACAGCAGCTGTTCTCAGGCTCCCCTTAGATAAATGCCCTTCACAGCTACGGCTGGTTATTACATCAGGTAAACTTAAAGTTTTCAGCAACAGTTCTTTCCCTTTCAACTTAACACACAGGCTATGCAAACTTCTTCTCACAGCATGAGCCTAGCACATGTTCAAGCTGTTTGTTTTACAAAACGAGCAAGCCATTTCAAATACGTCATTATCAAGAGGTGTCTCAAACATCCACTTGCATGTCTTCACAAGGTTCAATTGGGTTGTCTTCCTGGGAGCCTTTATCACAGGGTTTAAACTTAATATTGTGCAGAAGCTCCTGAGGTTTTCCTAAAAACTGTTCTTTCTGGTCAGCACCCACATTACTTAGGGAATGAGCCTTTCTCTCTTGCAACAGCTTTTTCACAGCCTCTAGTGCTGTCTCATTGGACTTACTTGAACTCCTTTTACTTCTGCTTGGAGCTGCTTTCAATGCGTTTCTGCCAGCACTCTGTTCAGCGCTTAACCTCAGCTCCCTGACAACGTCCTCAGCACAGCCCCTGCTAGGAACTGAAGCAAACGTACCTTCCCAACGTATATTGCTTCCCTTGCTATCAGAGCTGTTTCCCCATGTGGAGTCAAATCTTTCCAGTTTCTCCTCTCTGGGGTGCTTTGGCACAAGCTTCAGCTTTGGTTCCAGTGCTCTCTGAGAATAAGAATCAGCAGTCTCCACTTCCCCTTCTCTCTCCACTACGTCTCTGGTAAGCTCAGAGACTGTATCTGTGTCTCTACCGGGCTCTCCTCTACAAAACTCTGAAGCAGCTTTAAAATGGTGCTTCTCTCCAGCCACACCCCCCTTGCTGCACATGTGAGATTCGTTAGGGCTCAAAGTAGCTCTTACGTCACTGCTAGGGCAGGGCTTAGCTCTAGCTACTGCATGCTTCGGTAGCTTGTGGTTTCTATTGGAACCTTGTTTACCTCTGCTTTTAAAGCACAGTTACTTACCTGTAACAGGTGATCTCTGGGAACAGCAGGAATAAGTCTTCACATATGGGTATCGTCGGTACCGACGGAGCCTGCGCGGGAACACTCCCCAGTGTCCAGAAAGAAAGCTTTTGGGAGCATCCCACAGCGCCTGCGCGCTGCCTTCCCGCCTTTCCCAACCGCCTCTCTCTAGTTCGAGTTTTAAGCTGAGACAAAGAGAGAGAGGAAAGGAAAGATAGATAGAGAGATACAACTCCTAGGGGAGGTGGGTGGGTTGTGAAGACTTATTCCTGCTGTTCCCAGAGATCACCTGCTACAGGTAAGTAACTGTGCTATCTCCAGGAACAAGCAGGAATGAGTCTTCACATATGGGGACTCCCCAGCTAGAGATGCCAGGGAGATCTCCAAGGTTGTGAGTCCTTGAGAAGGGCTCTACCTGTCCCCATGGATCTCGGGCATCCAACCAGGGATGGGGGGTAGGAGTTGATTAGGTATGGAACAGGTGTTTGAGAACAGCCTGACCAAACAAGGCATCCCGGCGGGAGTCCTTGTCCAAGCAGTAATGGGCTGTAAAGGTATGAACCGAGGCCCAGGTGGCCGCTCAACAGATTTGGTCGATGGACCCAGAGTTCAGATGAGCCATAGAGGCTGCCATGGCCCTCACATTGTGAGCTGTGACATGGCCCTCCAGAGAAAGATTCTTACTCTGGTAGGCGAAAGAAATACACTGAGCAATCCAATTGGACAGAGTTCTCTTAGAGACTGGAAGTCCCAAATGAGAGGGATCAAAAGCAACAAAGAGTTGAGAGGACTTTCTATGTTGCTGTGTCCTTTGTAAGTAAAAAGCGAGCGCTCTCTTACAATCCAGGGTATGGAGATTCCTCTCTGCACTTGATGCATGAGGTCCTGGAATAAAGACAGGTAAATACACCTCCTGGTTCAGATGAAAAGGTGAGACCACTTTAGGCATAAAGTGTAGATTAGTCCTGAGGACTACCTTGTCATGATGGAACCTTGTATAAGGAGGATTAGCCACCAAGGCTTGCAGCTCACTGATGCGGCGAGCTGAGGTGACTGCAATGAGAAAAGTAACCTTCCAGGAAAGAAATTTCAAGAAGGTAGTGGCTAAGGGTTCAAAGGGTGGCTTCATAAGCTGGCCAAGAACCAAATTCAAGTCTCATGCCACTGGAGGTGGTCTAATGGGAGGTTTAGTTAAAAGAAGGCCTCTCATGAATCTTGCAATAAGAGGATGAGAGGAAATAGGCTGTCCATTGAGAGGCTTAAGGGATGCTGCAATAGCACTCAAATGGACTCTTACTGAATTTGTTTTAAGGCCTGCATGGATTAAATGCAGCAAATACCCCAGTAAAGAATTCAGAGGTATTGCAAGGGGGTTAAGACCCTTCTGTGCACACGAAATGGTAAACCTTTTCCATTTAAAAGCATAGGAACGTCTAGTGGAAGGCTTTCTGGAAGCATGAAGGATATCTTTCACCTGCTGAGAAAGATGCAAATCTTGAAGGTCTAGGCCTTCAGCAACCAAGCTCTGAGATGAAGAGACTGGGGATTTGGGTGTCACAACGTTCCCTCCTCCTGGGACAGGAGGTCTGGAGCAGATCCCAAGTCCAGGGAGGGAGCTTGAGAGAGAAGCAGAAGTAGAGGGTACCACACCTGGCGTGGCCAATGTGGTGCTATGAGGATCATAGACCCCTTGTCTCTCTGAAGTTTGAACAGTGTCTTGGGAATTAGGGGAATGGGTGGAAAGGCATAGAGGAAGTCTTGCCCCCCAATGAAGAAGGAAGGCATCCCTGGCCTGAACTCCCTGACACGGAATCCTGGAACAGAACCGGTGAAGTTTGGCATTCCACGGACTTGCAAACAAGTCTATGTCCGGGGTTCCCCAAATTCGGAAGATCCTGGCTATTTGGTCCCCATGGAGGGACCATTCGTGTGGAAGCAGAACTCGACTGAGTCTGTCTGCCCAAGAGTTTTGAACCCCTGGAAGATACACTGCCACAAGATGAATTTGATGCTCTCTGGCGAAAGCCCACAATCTCAAAGCTTCATTGCAAAGCGACAGAGAGCCAGTCCCGCCCTGCTTGTTCACGTAGAACATGGCTACTTGGTTGTCCGTGTGGATGAGGACTGTCTTGTAGCTGAGCAGGGTGTGGAAGACTCAGAGCTAGAAGAATTGCTCTGAGCTCCAAGACGTTGATATGTAGAGATGTCTCTTGTGGAGACCAGATGCCCTGGGTGAAGAGATCTTGTAGATGAGCTCCCCAACCCCTTGGAGAGGCATCTGTTGTAAGGGTTGCTTGGGGTAGCGACTGTTGAAAGGGGGACCCCAGCAACAGATTTGGAGTGGACTTCCACCACTGGAGAGACCAGAAGAGGTGAATGGAGGTTGCTATTTTGTCTGACAGGCACCCTGATGCCTGGGTCCATTGGGTGGACAGAGTCCACTGAGCTGCCCTCATGTGAAGGCGAGCGTAAGGAACCACATGCACGGTGGATGCCATGTGGCCTAACAGTTGTAACATTTCTCGAGCAGTTAAATGGGACTTTAACTGGATTTGTGAGGCTAACTGCACCAAGCTTAGGCAACGGGCCTGGGGAAGATAGGCCCTTGCAGTTGTGGTATCCAGCAAGGCCCCTATGAACTCTAATGACTGAGTAGGGGTGAGATGGGATTTTGGGATGTTTATTACAAGTCCCAGATACTGAAGAACATGCCTTGTGCAGGCTAGGGAAGTCTGGGCCTCTGACTGGGGCAGAGCTCGGATGAGCCAGTCGTCCAGATATGGGAATACAAATATTCCTAGAGTGCGTAGAAATGCAGCTACTACTGCCATGCATTTTGTGAACACTCTTGGAGCAGAGGCCAGACCGAAAGGAAGCACTCTGTATTGGTAAGTGCTTTCCTTGATAAAGGAACCGAAGGAACCTTCTGTGTGTTGGATGGATGAGGACATGGGTGTACGCATCCTTGAGATCTAGAGAACAATGCCAATCCTGACTCTGAAGGTATGGAAGGAGAGCACCGAGAGAAATCATCTTGAATTTCTCCTTGCATAGAAACTTGTTCAATTCTCTGAGATCTAATATGGGTCTGTAGCCCCCTGTTTTCTTTGGGATAAGAAAATAGGGGGAGTAGAACCCTGAGCCCTGTTGAAGAAGGGGTACTTCTTCTATTGCCCTTTGGGCAAGAAGGGTAGCAATCTCCTGACCCAGAAGGTCGAGGAGAGATGTTGGAGAATTGAACTGTCTCACCATGGTGTGAGGAGGAAGGTTTAATAAATGAAGCTTGTACCCCTCCCTTATGATGGAGAGGGTCCATTGCTCTGCCGTGACTTGTTCCCATCTGGGAGCAAAGTGGGCTAACCTTCCTGGACTGGTGAGAGGCTCTGGTTCTTCTAGAGCCAGAAAGGCTAAGTTCTCTAGATGTAAGTCAAAGGCCCTGAGGAGGCTGAGGCTGTTGGGCCGTAGCAGTCCTTGCAGCCTTAGGCTTGGCTTGTTTAGGTTGTTGCTGACGCTTTGCAGCAAAACGACCTGCAGAAGATGCCTGCTGACCATAAACAGGATAATATTTCCCCTTTTTGGGAAAGAAAGCCTTTTTGAATATAACCTTTTTCTAACAGGAGCAGAGGTAGACTTTGAAAGTCTATCTAAGGCAGAATTCTCAGCATCCATCTGAGTGGCCTTTGCTTGCCAATCCTTGCCAAAAAGGTTTTCACCTGTACAAGGAAGATTTCCTAATCCATCCTGGACCCAGGGTTCCAAATCAGAAGCTTGTAACCAAGCAACTCTGCGTGCACCTATGGCAATAGCCGAGGCTCTGCTGGCACACTCAAAAGAGTCAAAGGCTGCACGGTTGGAAAATTTGGAAACATCCTGGGCATGTTTAAGCCAGGTGAGAAACTCCTCCCTTTTATCTTATGAGATAAAAGGAGATAAAGTTTGCAGATGATCTGTAACTTCCTTTAGAAACATCCCCATATAGAGACTATAGGAGATGATTCTGGCAACAAGCATATTGGCCTGGAAAATTCTCCGGCCAAAAGCATCCAAGGTTCTGCATTCTCTTCCTGGAGGATTAGATGAGTGTCTTTTTGCACTCTTTATCTTCTTCAGAGCAGACTCCACCACAATAGAGTGGTGAGGAAGCTGAGTCTTATGAAAGCCAGGACAAGGAGGAACACGGTACATGGTGTCCAAACTACGAGAATGAGGGGAGATAGTAAGAGGTGTCTCCCATATGCCCAACATGTGATCATAAAGGATCTCATGAATTGGTAAAGTAGCTGTCTCTTTAGGAGCCTTAGGATATTGTAAAATATCCAATTTCTTGGCTCTAGGCTCTGATTCAGGGGCCACTGAAATGGAGAGGCCCCTGGCCACTTCCCTAATGAAGTCTTGAAAAGACAAGTCTTCTGGAGGAGACATTCTTCTTTTTGGAGAAGAGGGCTCCTGAGGAAGGAGTACTGATGCTTCGACAGAAGCCTCTGATTCATCAGAGTCTTTGGAGGAATCGAAGTATCGCCTGTCTGGATGCTCCTGCAGAGCCCGATACGCGTACCGAGTGGTATCGACACTGGGAGTGATTGGTACCGATTCGGTACCGATGGGCATCACAGAACAGGGTACCGCTGCAGTCGACACCGGAGGCGATGTCGATGCAATCGGTACCGGCACCGGAACCGATATCGGTGCCGGTGCCGGAACCGGTACCGACAACGGAGTTTGTTGCGGTACCGAGCGTCGCAGCTTGTATGAATGCCGTAATGGCACGCTGCATGGTCAGAATATTCTGATCCATCGACTCAACCAATGTCTGGATGTCGGTACCAGTGGAAACCACCAGTACCCCAGAACATGGCAACAGGTGATCGGTCGAGGCCACGCCATCGATGTCAACCTGTGACCCCATAGATGAAACTTTGGAAGCCGGAGCTTCCCGCCGGGGTAATTTTGCCGGTGCGGGATCCTCGAGAGCAAGCCTGGAGGCATCTCGATACTTAGAGGTAGATCTACCCTTCGAGGACCGGCTGGACTTATGTTTGGTTACCTGAGATCCATGGGAGGAAGAAGAAGCTCTGGAAGATGTCGATGTCACCGAAGCTGCATCAGAGGGAAACAGGGTACTGAGCTTGGCCGCTCGATTCTGTCGACCTCTTTTAGACATCATGGAACAGGACTCACAATCGGTGATGGAGTGGTCAGGACCCAAACATTTTAGACATCAGTCATGGGTGTTGGTGATAGAAAGAGTACCGCTGCTTCGTGCACTTTTTAAACCCGGAAGCAGGCTTTTCCATGAGGAAAATATTTCTAGGCCTAAGGCCCAAAAGGAAAAAATGCACAGAAGTGGGAAACAGTAGTTTTTTTTGTTTTTTTTTTTAAATTAGAAAGAAGAAAAGACCGGCGGTACCGGTCCGACGTCGAAGAAGGCAGACGCGCGACCAAAGAAATAAAAGAAAATAAAGAACTTCTTCAGCGGTGACAGGAACACGACCTGCTGGCTCCGCGGAAAAGAAGAACTGGAGAGAGGCGGTTGGGAAAGGCGGGAAGGCAGCGCTCAGGCGCTGTGGGATGCTCCCAAAAGCTTTCTTTCTGGACGCTGGGGAACGTTCCCACGCAGGCTCCGTCGGTACCGACGATACCCATGTGAAGACTCATTCCTGCTTGCTCCTGGAGATAGGTGTATTCCTCACTTTTCTCCCATTCCATTTGATCTACACAGCTCTCCTTATCACAATATATATACATAGAAAGCAACATTAGTCTCATGAGTATGATGCGCACTTATATACATAGAAAGCAACATTAGTCTCATGAGTATGACGCGCACATGTATACAGAGAAAGCAACATTAGTCTCATGAGTATGACGTGCACATATATACAGAGAAAGCAACATTAGTCTCATGAGTATGATGTGCACATTTGCATATACACTGGGAGGGATGCTGGTGTGATGAGCTGAGGAGAGGACACAGACTGGAGGTCCACCTAGAGCACCCAATATCCCTGCACCAGTCCATAGACAACAGAGGCAGGGCAGCATCCATGGATCCTTTCCCCATGTCATCATCTGCAGCAGGGCCTGAGTGGCAAACAGATAACAGGGGGAGAGGCCCCTGCAACACCAGCAGTGGGGGATGGGGGTACAATGCCCCCTCCCACCCTTGGGATTGTATGGTCATTGCTGCAGTTGGGGGAGAGTATGTTCAGGACTGTCACACATGGGTGGAGAGCCAGCACTGGTTAGGAGTGGGGAGACACTGTATGTGCTCAGTGAAACAACCAGAGCCAGGCCACATAGGGTTGGAGACGACTGAACACAGTTGGGGGTGGAGCATGCAAATAAGGTGTTGCAACTACAGGCAAATTGTGTGACTGGCACATAATTTTGCCGTCCGACCACCGCCTCGGCTGCATGGGGGTCCATACAATCAATGCAGACGTGCACGGGGTGGGCTATGCTAGTGCCATTGGCTCTGTTTCCGGGGGCTCATGGACTCTTACCATGACCATAGGAGAGGATGTCAATTACTACTGAACATTTGTATAGGGCTACAGGAGATATGCAGTGCTGCACAGACACATGTAAAAGATGGTCGCTGCTCGTCAGAGCTTACAGTCTTGTGCAGTCAAGTCAAACACAGTAGCTGTAGATATCGGATATATCTAGGGGGAATGGAAGGAAACACAAAGGAGATCAGGTGAGTGGCAGTGAAGAGGTGACTTTTCAGCCTGGATTTGAAAAGGTTCAGAGAAGGTGCCTGACCTACAGACTCAAGTAGTTTGTTCCAGGCAGAAGGAGCGAAGTCTGGAGTTAGAATAGAAGAGTAGGGCACAGATATAAGCAAGGAGGCGTGTAGGGAGAGATAAGAGAGGAAAGGCAGTGAGAAGCTGCATAGTGAATGCACTTATAGGTCAGCAGGAGAAGTTTGAACTGGATGCAGAAATTGTATTTATTTTTATTTATTTAAAAGGATTTATATACTGCTTTATCCTGAAATCAAAGCGGTGTGCACATCAAACAAATCAAGTGGCAGGGTGCGTGGGTGTGAGCGTGCAGTGATAGATCAAGTGGCAGGGTGCGTGGGTGTGAGCGTGCAGTGATAGATCAAGTGGCAGGGTGCGTGGGTGTGAGCGTGCAGTGATAGATCAAGTGGCAGGGTGCGTGGGTGTGAGCGTGCAGTGATAGATCAAGTGGCAGGGTGCGTGGGTGTGAGCGTGCAGTGAAAAATCAAGTGGCAGGGTGCGTGGGTGTGAGCGTGCAGTGATAGATCAAGTGGCAGGGTGCGTGGGTGTGAGCGTGCAGTGATAGATCAAGTGGCATGGTGCGTAGGTGTGAGCGTGCAGTGATAGATCAAGTGGCAGGGTGCGTGGGTGTGAGCGTGCAGTGATAGATCAAGTGGCAGGGTGCGTGGGTGTGAGCGTGCAGTGAAAAATCAAGTGGCAGGGTGCGTGGGTGTGAGCATGCAGTGATAGATCAAGTGGCAGGGTGCGTGGGTGTGAGCGTGCAGTGATAAATCAAGTGGCAGGGTGCGTGGGTGTGAGCGTGCAGTGATAGATCAAGTGGCAGGGTGCGTGGGTGTGAGCGTGCAGTGATAGATCAAGTGGCAGGGTGCGTGGGTGTGAGCGTGCAGTGATAGATCAAGTGGCAGGGTGCGTGGGTGTGAGCATGCAGTGATAGATCAAGTGGCAGGGTGCGTGGGTGTGAGCGTGCAGTGATAGATCAAGTGGCAGGGTGCGTGGGTGTGAGCGTGCAGTGAAAGATCAAGTGGCAGGGTGCGTGGGTGTGAGCATGCAGTGATAGATCAAGTGGCATGGTGCGTGGGTTGTGAGCGTGCAGTGATAAATCAAGTGGCAGGGTGCGTGGGTGTGAGCGTGCAGTGATAGATCAAGTGGCAGGGTGCGTGGGTGTGAGCATGCAGTGATAGATCAAGTGGCAGGGTGCGTGGGTGTGAGCATGCAGTGATAGATCAAGTGGCAGGGTGCGTGGGTGTGAGCATGCAGTGATAGATCAAGTGGCATGGTGCGTGGGTGTGAGCGTGCAGTGATAAATCAAGTGGCAGGGTGCGTGGGTGTGAGCGTGCAGTGATAGATCAAGTGGCAGGGTGCGTGGGTGTGAGCATGCAGTGATAGATCAAGTGGCATGGTGCGTAGGTGTGAGCATGCAGTGATAGATCAAGTGGCAGGGTGCGTGGGTGTGAGCGTGCAGTGATAGATCAAGTGGCAGGGTGCGTGGGTGTGAGCATGCAGTGATAGATCAAGTGGCATGGTGCGTGGGTGTGAGCGTGCAGTGATAGATCAAGTGGCAGGGTGCGTGGGTGTGAGCGTGCAGTGAAAAATCAACAGTGTGTGAGTGGTGTATAGTTGATTGTGTGGTGAGCTATATGCAGTATGAGCTATGTACAGGAACTATTTCCATTTTGAGGGGGAGGGGGGCAGAGAGAGCGGTCCTTGGTCAGTTCACGTGATGTCCTTGTAGTGTTCTGTGAAGAGCGTCGTTTTGAGCATCTTCCGGAAGTCTTTGATGTCTCTTGTTGATCTCAGGTCGTCAGGGAGTGCGTTCCAGAGCGTGGGTGCGGCCAGGGATAGTGCTCTTCTTGAAGTGTCTTTTCTAGTTTTAGCAAAGGCTCTGGGTGTGTTGATAGTGTCTGAAGTGCCTCTCCTCCTGGGTCTGATGCCTGGGTCAGGTCTGATGAGGGGTTTCAGACTATCTGTGGATAGGTTCTGTTTGATTTTGAAAGTGTTCACTAGCACCTTGTAACGGATGCGGGAGCTGATTGGGAGCCAGTGGAGGTGGTTGAGGATGGGGGTGATGTGACCGTGCTTTGAAGATCCAGTTATTATTCAGGCGGCAGTGTTTTGGATAGGGAGCCAATGAAGTGACTTGAAAAGGGGTAATATCAGCATGACAAGGCTGGTGGAAAATTAGCCGTGCAGCAGAGTGTTGGACAGATTGAAGGGGAGAGAAATGATTCAGAGGGAGACCACCAAGGAGACCACCAAGGACAATAGTCTAGATGGGAGGTGACTAAAAAGAGGATAAGTGTCTTAGTAGTATGTTCAGAAAGAAATGGGCAAATTTTGTTGATGTTCTAGAGAAAGAAAAGGCAGGTTTTAGCTATCAGTTGGATGTGTGTGGAGAAGGAGAGAAAGGAGTCAAAGACGACTCCAAGGTTGCAAGCTGAGGAGACAGGGAGGGACAGAGTGTTATCCACAGAAACTGAGAGAGGAGGAAGGGGAGAGTTTAGCGAGAAAAATAAGCTCAGTTTTGGCCATGTTCGATTTCAAGCAGTGGTGAGACATCCAAGCAGCAATGTAAGAAAGGTAGGCAGAGATACTGGTCTGAACTGTCAAAAAGATTTCAGATGTAGAGATAGATCTGGGAATCATCAGTAAAAAGATGGTACTGAAAGCCATGGGAAGAGATGAGTGCCCCAAGGGACTGGATATAGAGCGAGAAAAGGAGTGGACCCAAGACAGATCCTTGGGGTACACCTACTTAGAGCAGGATAGCAGTAGAGGAGGATCCAACAGAACAAACACTGAAAGAGCAATGGGAGAGATAAGAAGAGAACCAGGACAGCACAGAGCTCTTAAAAACAAGTGAGGACAAGGTATCGAGAAGATTGTAGTCAATTGTGTCAAAAGCAGCAGAAAGGTCAAGAAGGATGAAGCTCGAGTAAAGGCCCTTGGATTAAGCCAGAAACAGGTCACTGGAGACCTCAGCAAGAGCCATTTCAGTAGAAAGTAGACAAAAGCCAGATTGTAAAGGAGGCAGCTTGAGAGGAGAGGAAGTCAAGGCATCGGTGGTGAACCACATGTTCACGTAGTTTAGAAATGAAGGGGAGGAGGGAGATGGGTCAGTAGTCGATAGTTAGAAGGACAGGAAGAATCCAGTGAGGGTTTCTTGAGGAGAGGTGCGACCACAGCATGCTTGAAGGCTGCTGGGATAGTTGCATGTCTGTGGCCCACTGGCTCAATGCACTCTTGCTTACATTTAAACTACTGTAGGAGGAATAACTCAGTTGGAGTGTCCTGTTCAGAGTGCCCCCCCCCCCCGCTCCCCCCTCCACACATAGCTTAGGGAATGAGGTGTTCTTCCCACCTGGAGAGCATTTGTGAGCTCCCTAGGGCTTAGAGAACCCTCAGTTTCCTGAAGGTAGGCATGCATGAGCTGGGGACTGATTGAGGTTGCCCTTCTCCAGGTGGTGGGTGGGGTGTACTGCAGTTTGCTCCCAGAGCTCTCACCATTTTAGGAGCATAGATGGCTTCAGTGGATAGCCTCCCACCCCTTGGCAGTATTTTGGCCACAGTTGTTTGTGGGGTGTGTCCCCTCTGTGCCTGAACTAGAGAATGCATATGGACAACCCGGATCACAGTTAGTGGGAGATGCAAATGGCAGAGAACTCCTGCCAAATGCACCCTCTATTTGTGTAGTCTCTGTGTTGGATCAGCAAATCTGCGCCCCCCCCCCCCCTCACCTACATGTGGGAGAGAGTTCTTGTTCCTACCTAGCAAGGGTTCAGTGCCAAGTGTATGAGGAGAGTGATGGGGAAGGGATCTGGAACTTTGACGAAGGGAAGGGATCTGGAACTTTGACTAGGGGCACTGCTTTGCTTGTGACTATAATTTTGAATTCAGATCATGAATGGATTTTTAAACTGTTTTTCCCTTTATGTGATAAAACGTTTTTGGGTTGTGTTATAAGAACATTTTCTGATGTTTCATCTGAGACACAATTTTGTAGACATTATTTTCTAATTGCTCAGATTCTATGGAATGGCATTAGGAGCTACTTTTGTGTTAATCATCTGTATAAATGTAGAATTAGATATGCCTGTAACATATATATTTTTTGAACCTGATTAATTGAAGTCCTTTTTACTTTCTAAAAATGAAAATTATCATATTGATATTGAAAAGAATGTTGAATTAATCATTCATTTTTGTAGGCAATTGTGGCAATCAACCAACAGTAAGGATTTTAGGGTTTATTTTATTAAATTAAATTGCTAGCTCTCTGACAAGGAGCTCTTAAAAGGGTTTTTTGTATATTTTTAAAGCAAGGTTACTTTCTTTTTGGTGCTTTAGTGGAACTATCCTTGAGCACAGTAGGTTGCTGAACTCTAGTAACCTCCTCAGTTTTGGAAACTGCTAACACCTAAATCAGGAGTTAGTGGGCCTGATTACCTGAGAGCAGCTGAGGCCTGCATAAAAAGCTCCAGTGCCCTGCCTTGTTGAGGCTTTCCTAATAAGGGCTCTACAGATCAACCAACTGTAAGGATTTGAGAGTTTATTTTATTATATTAAATTGCTAGCTCTCTGACTGGGAGCTCTTAAAAGGGTTTTTTGTATATTTTTAAAGCAAGGTTACTTTCTTTTGGTGCTTTAGTGGAACTTTCCTTGAGCACAGTAGGTTGCTGAACTCTAGTAACCTCCTCAGTTTTAGAAACTGCTAACACCTAATCAGGTGTTAGTTCCCTCCCTACCCACCCCGACTCCCACTCACCCCTAGTGAGCAGTCTTGCTTTATAGGGCACCTCCCCATTTAACAAATCACAGAGAATTGGACCAGCACATTTTGAATATAATTAAAGAGATTTAACTGCTTTTTCTCTGTAAGGAAAGCTGGGAAACCGGCTGGTACTTGGAAGATCTCTCTCTTTTGCTTTAACAAATACCTAAACTCCACGAACAGAACAATGGCTGGGAAAAATCATATCGCTAAAGCTATTGACCCCGTTACAGCTTCTGCCTCGGTCCAGACAGAGGTCCTAATGCCAGTTGAAGGACCGGTTACATGTGCAGGGTGCCTGCATGCTGAAGCTCTGAGGAAACAGGTGGAGGAACTCAGAGAGGAGGTGGCGAAGCTGAGGAGCATTCAAGACAGTGAGAAGTACATGGATGAGATGCTTCTTGCAGCAACCAAGCTCTCCAGCAGAGGAGAAGATGGGTGCCAACAGAATGTCGATGGTTGGATACAAGTCACCAGGGCCTGCAAAATCACCAATCCAACTTCTCCAGCCCTTGAATTGAAGAACCATTATGCAGCCCTGGAAGTGGAGGAGGTGAAAGCATCCCTGGAAAGCGTAGTTACTCACCTGTAACAGGTGTTCTCCAGGAGCAGCAGGAATCAGTCCTCACATATGGGTGACGTCGGCGCCGACGGAGCCCTCGCGGAGCAATTTTCCCCAGCTTTCAAAGAAAGCCTTTGGGAATTGCAGCGCGCATGCGCGGTCTCCTTCCCGCCCAAGGGTGCCATCTTAGCCAGTCAGATGACATAGCTAAAAGACAGCGTAAAATATGAAAAAAAACTAAAGCAGATAATCGCAACTCCAAGGGGAGGAGGGAGGGTGGTGAGGACTGATTCCTGCTGCTCCTGGAGAACACCTGTTACAGGTGAGTAACTACGCTTTCTCCAGGACCAAGCAGGAAGTCAGTCCTCACATATGGGACTCCCAAGCTTAAGGCTACCGGAGACCCTAAGCACAAAAATGAGCTCCCTCTAGCTCAGCGGCACAGAAGGAAGGAATCTTCACTGAATTATTACCCACCGGTAGCCCTCATCCGGGATGGAGGGTAGGAGTTGCTCAAACCTCGAAGAGATTTCGGAGGACTGCCTGTCCGAAAGCACTGTCCCTGCGGGACTCCCTCTCGAGACAGTAATGGACCGCAAAAGTCTGGCTCGAAGACCAAGTAGCGGCCCGGCAGATGTCTGCCAGCGGAACAGAGCGGAGGTAAGCCACTGACGTAGCCTTCGCCCGAACACAATGAGCCGTGACTCGACTTTCTAACGAGAGTCCGGCTGCCCCATAAGCCCAAGCGATACAGTCAGCAACCCAGATGGACAGAGTACGCTTGGAGACAGGGAGCCCCAATTTATTGGGGTCAAAAGACACAAAGAGCTGAGCAGCTTTGCGGTGCTCCCGCGTACGGTCAAGGTAGAAGTTCAACGCCCTTCTACAATCCAAGGTATGCAGGACCATTTCAGCTCGGCTGGAGTGTGGCCTGGGAAAGAAGGTCGGAAGTACCACCTCCTGATTAATGTGAAAAGGGGAGACCACCTTTGGAAGAAATTTAGGGTGAGTCCGTAGGACTACCCTATTTTTGTAGAATCGAGTGTAAGGGGGATCAGACACGAGGGCCTGCAATTCACTTACGCGTCTAGCGGAAGTGAGGGCTATCAGGAATAAGGTTTTCCAAGACAGAAAACAGAGAGAACATGTAGCCATAGGTTCAAAAGGCGGACAGGTGATCCGCTGTAAAACCACATTCAGATCCCAGTCAGGTGCTGGCGGGCGCAGAGGTGGTTTAAGTAGAAGGAGACCTCGGAGAAACCTTGCCACGAGAGGGTCGCTGGAAAGAGGTCTGCCGTTCACCGGCACATGATGTGCTGAAAGAGCACTGAGGTGAACTTTGACGGAGTTGGACTTAAGTCCCAGATTAGAGAGGTAGAGCAAGTACTGCAAGATCACCGACACCGGGCAGGAGAAGGGATCCTGAGACTGCTGGGCACACCAAACTGAAAAGCGACGCCATTTAAGGGCGTAGCATTTGCGGGTAGAAGGTCGCCGAGAGGCTAGGACGACCTCTTCCACCTCTGCCGGCAGGAGAAGGGGAGCAAGGACTACCCTTTCAGCAGCCAGGCCATTAGATTGAGAGATCTGAGGTTGGGGTGTAGCAGGGACCCCTGATCCTGTGTGAGGAGATCCGGTTGAAACCCCAGAGGGAACGGATCCTCTACCGCTAATTGCAACAGGAGTGGAAACCACGGCTGCCTGGGCCAGCGAGGAGCCACCAGGATCATGGAAGCTTTGTCTCGGAGAACCTTGAAAAGAGTTCGAGAGACCAGCGGGATGGGAGGAAAAGCATAGAGAAGGCTCTCCGACCATGAGAGTAGAAAAGCATCTGCCGCTACTCGAAGGGGATGTGGCTGACGAGAGCAGAAGCGAGGAAGTTGCCGGTTGAGAGGACTGGCAAAGAGATCCATCGTGGGGAGGCCCCACTTCAGAAAAAGTTTCTGAACTACCAAGGGATCCAGACGCCACTCGTGCAGCTGGAGTATCCTGCTGAGTTTGTCCGCCAGGCAATTTTCTTGGCCTGGGAGATAAACTGCCTTGAGAAGAATGCCGTGACTGACGGCCCAAGAGCAGAGCCTCTGAGCTTCTCGGCAGAGAAGGAAGGAGCCCGTGCCCCCCTGTTTGTTCACGTAGAACATGGCAACTTGATTGTCCGTCTGGACAAGGACGGACTGGTGAGAAGTCAGGTGGGAGAAAGCCTTGAGCGCCAGACGGATTGCTCTGAGCTCCAGGAAGTTGATCTGCTGAGCAGACTCCCACGCGGTCCAGAAACCTTGAGTACATGCCCCTTGGCAATGTGCTCCCCAACCCAGGAGGGAAGCATCGGTCGTCAGCACTTGAGCCGGCTGAGGCGACTGAAAAGGCATTCCGCGCACCAGGTTCGGCCGATGAAGCCACCACTGTAGAGAAGAGGCTAGCGGCCCGGAGATGCGCACTAAGTCGGCTAGTCCGCCGGTGGCTTGTTGCCACTGCTTGCGAAGGCACCATTGAGCAGGCCGCATATTCAGGCGGGCATTGGGGGTCACGTGGACGGTGGAAGCCATATGGCCGAGTAGTCTCAGGAAGCGCCTGGCGGAGACCAGGGACTGGCTGCGAAAACGGCCGGCTAGGTCCATGAGCCGTTGAGCCCTGTCGAGAGGCAGGAAAGCTCGTGCCTGAGGAGTGTGCAGTCTTGCGCCGATGAACTCGAGATCCTGTGAAGGGAGCAAAGTGGACTTTGCGAAGTTTATGACAAAGCCCAAGTACTGCAGAAGAGTCACCGTGCGGTGTGTGGCATTGGTGACTGCCGGAGAGGACGATGCTCTGATGAGCCAGTCGTCGAGGTACGGAAAGACATAGAGGCCGTGAAGCCGGAGATAGGCCGCAACCACCGCGAGACATTTTGTGAAGACTCGCGGTGCGGAGGATAGGCCAAAGGGCAGTACTCTGTACTGGTAATGATTTCCTGCCACCACAAACCGTAGGTATTGGCGGTGGCTTGGGTGGATGAGGATGTGCGTGTAGGCATCCTTTAGATCCAAGGAGCATAGCCAATCTCCCTGCTGGAGGTAGGGTAGAAGGATTCCAAGGGTAAGCATCTTGAACTTTTCCCGCACGAGGAACTTGTTGAGGTTGCGCAAGTCCAGGATGGGTCTGAGGCCTCCTGTCCTTTTTGGTATCAGGAAATACCTGGAATAAAAGCCTTGACCTCTCAGGTGGTGGGGCACCGGTTCCACAGCCTGTTCCTGAAGAAGACTTGCTAACTCCTGAAGGAGTAAGTCCCTGTGCAGAGGGAGTCGTGGAGGTTCCCCCGGGAAATAAGAGGGAGGGACCTGATGGAAGTGGAGAAGATATCCTTCTCTTACGACTTGAAGCACCCAGGCATCTGAAGTGATGATGGACCACCTGTGTGCGAAGTGAACCAGCCGGCCTCCGGTGCTGGGAGGAGCCAGCGGAGGGGGAGAGGCTATGCTGAGGAAGTCAAAAACCCCCACCCTGCTGAGCAGGGGCTGGTGGTGCAGGCTTGGGGGCTTGCTGCCTACGGGACCCGTTACCCCGTCCCTTGGCCTGCTGGCCCTGTTGGGGAGCTGCGGAGGCCTGATATTGTGGGTAGTGTTTATAGGCAGCCGCCTTTCTCGGGTAAAAGGACTTCTTTCCCGAGCCCTTCTTTTTCTGGGAAGGGGCGGAGGTCTTCCTAGAAAGCCTAGTCCTGGTGAGAGTCTCCGTCTCGATTTGTGCAGCCTTTTCAGCCATGGGCTTGCCAAAGAGGTTCTCACCTCGGCAGGGGACATCGACCAACTTGTCCTGCACCCAGGGTTCAAGGTCAGACGACTGAAGCCAAGCTTGTCGGCGGGCACCGATGCCAGCTGCGGCCACGCGAGCCGATGCTTCAAAGCCATCATAGGCTGCTCGGGACATGAATTTGGAGCATTCCCGAATACCAGTTGTCAAGGCCAGGAACCTCCGCAAAGGTTCCTCGGACAGTCCAGCGGAGAATCCGGCTATCTCTTTAGCCAGGTCTCGGAGATACATGCCCATGTATAGCTGGTAGGTCTGGACACGACAAGCAAGCATAGAGCCCTGGAAACACTTCTTACCAAGGCCATCCAGGTTACAGGCCTCCCTGCCAGGAGGCACCGAGAAGTGCATCTTTTGGCTCTTAAGCCTATGCATGGCCGATTCCACTACCATGGAATGGTGTGGCAGCTGTGCTTTTTGGAAGCCAGGACTCTTGCGGACTCGATAGATGGAATCGACCCGCTTGCTTAATACCGGCGACGAGGCCGGACTCTCCCACATGCGGAAGAGTAGTCGTTCCAGCATGGGAGGAACCGGTACAGTAAAGTGCTCCCTGGCGGGAGAGTCGTACTGAAGGGCGTCAAGCTCTTCGGCTCGAGGCTCCTCCTCGGGATCCGCAGGGAAGGCCAAAGCCTTGGCCATATCCCTGACGAAATCCGAGAACCGGGCATCCTCCGGAGGGGACTGCTTCCGAGGTTCGGACTCAGGTGAGTCCGAGGGGACACACCGAGTCCGAAACGAATCAGGTGACTCTTCCTCTTCAGACTCCCAGGCCGACTCCGAGGAGGAATCGGTGGGGTCAGCTCGGGCAGGCGGAGGCGTCGGCCGCCCCGACACCGAGGGAGTCGGCGTCGACGACCTCGGTCCCGAACGGGAGGCCGAGGGTGACCTCGACCGAGGATCGACTCGAGTTCGCATGGACTCGAGGATCGGCTCGGTCTCCGGGGTCGACTTAGACGTCGACGTCCTGGCGGTCGGGGCAGTGGCGCCAGCGAGGCTAGCGATCAGTGCCCGCTGCTGGTCCATGAAGGCAGACAGTCTGCTCTCCAAGGCCGTCAACCTGAGTCCGACCTCAGGTGACCCAGCAGCCCCCGACTCGGGCCCCGACGTCGGAACTCTCGGAGGCGAGTCCAGGAAGACTACAGGACTTACCCGAGCAGGCAACTCCGACTCCAGGCGAGGTCGCTTCGGGAGGTGCTCCTTCTCCAAAGACCCGGGACGGCTATCGGGGCTATGCGACCTGGCCCTCGCGGAGCCAGGAGCGTCCACCGACGCCGCCCTCGCGGGTTTTACCTTCCGTCGATGGTCCCCGGAGGGAGAACCCCTGTCGGAGGAGCTTCGGCGATGGTCAGAGCTGGAACCTCTGGATGCCGAGGCCTCCGACGAGGTCCGGGTATGGCCGGGGTCAGCGAAGATTCTTTCCCGCTGGTGCCGCCGACTCCTTAACGCTTTGGAGGACATTTTGCCACAGGCCCCACAGATCAGCTCTTCATGATCCGGGCCCAGGCAGCGGAGGCAATTATCGTGTGTGTCAGTGAGTGACATATTTCTGTCACACTGAACACACCGCTTGAAACCACTGGCAGCCATCGGGGGAAAAAGGGCCCCTGCAAGGTCAAAGGACCGGGCTGCCAGCGAAAAACCGAAAACGAAACTGACCAAAATCAGAAAAACCGAAAAATAAGAGAAGGACTCGCAACGGCGTCGCGAGTCCGGGCAGGAAAAAGACCGGCGTCGAACCGAAGGAAAAAAAGAGAAATAAATCACGAAAATCAACTTTTTCAGCGGGGACACGACGGGTACGTCTGTAGGGCTCCGCGGAAAAAAGAAGACTGGCTAAGATGGCACCCTTGGGCGGGAAGGAGACCGCGCATGCACGCTGCAATTCCCAAAGGCTTTCTTTGAAAGCTGGGGGAAATTGCTCCGCGAGGGCTCCGTCGGCGCCGACGTCACCCATATGTGAGGACTGACTTCCTGCTTGGTCCTGGAGAAAGGGAAGAACCAGAGCTCAAGTACCCCAAAGTTGCAGAATCAGTGACCAGAAGGAAACGAAGGGAAGTGGTGGTTGGAGACTCTCTTCTGAGGGGTACTGAGGCATCCATCTGCCAACCAGACTTGATGTCCAGAGAGGTATGCTGTCTGCCTGGTGCCAAAATCCAAGATGTTACGGAGAGTTTGCCGAGACTCATCAAGCCCACTGACTATTACCCAATGTTGCTAATCCATGTTGGAACAAATGATACTGCCAGGTATACCTCAGAACGTATCAAAAGTGACTTCATGGCTCTGGAACAAAGGGTGAAGCAGTCAGGTGCACAGGTGGTGTTCTCTTCAATCCTCCCTGTTGAGGGTAAAGGCCAAGGCAGAAAGGCTCACATCCTGGAGATGAATGCATGGCTGCGTGGATGGTGTCATTGAAAGCGTTTTGATTTCCTAGACCATGGGATGCTGTTCCAAGGGTTGCAGAGCAGAGATGGCATCCATCTGTCCAAGAAAGGTCAACGCATCTTCGGTAGTAGACTGGATAATCTACTGAAGAGGGTTTTAAACTAGATTTGTTGGGGATGGGTGAAGAAAGTCCCCAGGTAAGTGAAAGCCCCCAGGTAGGTGATACATTAAATACCTTTATGGAAATGGGTAACAGGGGTAACATATGGAAAGCAGTGTGTATAAATGCCCGTAGCATGGGAAATAAGATCCCTGATGTTGAAGCTTTGGTGGGAGTGGCTGACTTGGATTTAGTGGCAGTTACAGAAACATGGTTCACAGAAAACCATGATTGGGATGTAACTATACCTGGCTATACTTTATTCAGAAAGGACAGGGTAGGAAGAAGGGGAGGAGGAGTGGCACTATATGTAAAAACTACTATTAAAGCTTTGGAATTACAGAGCTTAAAAGGGAGAGAGGAGGCATTGTGGGTTAAACTAGAAAGAGGGAAAGAGAAATCTATTTGCATTGGTGTGATATACAGACCTCCCTCACAAGAGGAAGAGGTGGACAGAGAGTTAATTGAAGACATATGCAGCATTGCTAGAAAGGGGAAGTGCTACTGATAGGAGATTTCAATATGCCAGATGTTGATTGGCACATTCCTGCTGCAGTATCATCTAGAAGTAAGGAGATCCTGGATTCTCTACAGGGAGAACTATTCAGGCAATTGGTAACAGACCCCACACGTGAAAGGGCCATACTGGACTTGGTGCTTACCAATGGTGAAAGTGTTTCTGATGTTGTAGTGGGAGATCATTTTGCATCCAGTGATCACCAGATGGTGTGGTTCAGTATTAGGACTAGGGCTGTTAGAATCCATTCAAAGGTGAGAATCTTAGACTTTAGGAAGACTAACTTTGCGAAGATCGGCCAATACCTCAAGGAGTCGTTAGTGGGATGGGAACAGCTGGGGGATGTAGAAAAACAGTGGGCAAAACTGAAAGGGGATATTTTAAGGGCAACCAACATTTTTGTTAAAATGGTAAATAAAGGCAAAAGGAAAAGGAGACCGCTATGGTTTTCAAAAGAAGTAGCAGAAAAAGTGAAGAAAAAGAGGTAGGCCTTCATGAAATACAAGAGATCACAGAGAGAGGAAGACAGGCATCTGTATTTGGAAAAACTTAAGAGAAGCTAGCAAAGTAGTCAAGAAGGCAAAGATTCAAAAGGAGGAGGAAATAGCCAATGCAATAAAATGGGGGGATAAGACACTTTTCAGATATATTAGTGAGAAGAGGAAGGGCAAAAGTGGTATTGTCAGACTCAAGGGTGCAGGGGAGGAATATGTAGAAGCTGATAAGGATAAAGCGGAATTGCTTAACAAATATTTTTGTTCTGTGTTCACAGATGAAGAACCAGGAGCAGGACCTCAGAAAACACCCACAAATAGGAACAGAAGAGAGGGACATCTTGAACAATTTTCAGAAGACTGTTCGTGAGAAACTAGCTCAACTTAAACTAGACAAAGCGATGGGACCGGATGGGATGCACCCTAGAATACTGAGGGAACTTGGGGACATTCTAGCAGCTCCACTGACTGACCTTTTCACTGCCTCGATGGAGTCGGGAGTGGTGCCAAAGGACTGGAGAGAGGCTCATGTGGTGCCTTTACACAAAAGCGGAAGTAAGGATGTGGTTGAAAACTACAGGCCGGTTAGTTTAACTTCAGTGGTGAGTAAATTATCGGAAACGCTGCTGAAAGAGAAAATAGTGAGGTTTCTGGAGTCCCGCGGATTACAGGATCTGAGGCAGCATGGATTCACCAGAGGCAGGTCTTGTCAGACAAATCTGATTGATTTCTTTGACTGGGTGACCAGGGAGTTGGACCGAGGGAGAGCTCTAGATGTGGTGTATTTAGATTTCAGTAAAGCCTTTCACACTGTTCCTCACAGGCGACTTATAAACAAACTGAGCACCCTAGGGATGGACCCTAAAGTTACTGCTTGGGTTAGAAATTGGTTGGGTGGGAGGCGACAAAGAGTACAAGTAAATGGAGCTCACTCTGAGGAGAAGGATGTTACCAGTGGTGTGCCCCAGGGATCTGTCCTTGGTCCGATTCTTTTTAACATCTTTGTTAGTGATATAGCGGAAGGGCTGTCGGGTAAGGTTTGCCTCTTTGCAAATGATACCAAAATCTGCAATAGAGTAGACACCCAGGAAGGTGTAGATAACATGAGGAGGGATCTAGCTAAGCTTGAAGAATGGTCTAGAATTTGGCAGCTGGGATTTAATGTTAAAAAATGTAAGGTCATGCATTTGGGCTGCAGCAATCCAAAGGAGCAATATAGTATAGGGGGTGAAGTACTTTTGTCCACTAAAGAAGAGCGGGACCTAGGCGTGGTTGTGTCTGATGATCTTAAAGTAGCTAAACAGGTAGAAACGGCGATGGCAAAAGCTAGAAGGATGCTTGGGTGCATATGGAGAAGAATGGCTAGCAGAAAAAAAGAGGTGATAATGCCTCTCTATAAGTCTTTGGTGCGACCTTATTTGGAGTATAGTGTGCAATTCTGGAGACCGCACCTTCAAAAGGATGTGAACAGGATGGAGTCGGTGCAGAGGGTGGCTACTAAAATGATTAGTGGTCTTCATTATAAAGCATATGAGGACAGACTGAAGGATCTTAATATGTACACCTTAGAGGAAAGGCGGGATAGAGGTGATATGATTGAGATGTTTAAATACCTCCGTGGCATTAATGTTCAGGGACAGAACCTCTTTCAATTTAAAGCAAGTTCTGCTACGAGGGGACATGGGATGAGGGTGAAGGGAGATAGATTCAGGAGTGATATGCGGAAATATTTCTTTAAGGAAAGAGTAGTGGATCCATGGAATAGTCTCCCAGTGGAGGTGGTAGAGATGAAGACAGTAACTGAATTCAAAATAGCATGGGACAAACACAGAGGATCTCTAAAGGTAAAAAGGGGACTGTTGTAGTTGTTGATATGGACAGACTAGATAGGCCATGTGGTCTTTTTCTGTCATCATATTTCTATGTTTCTATGTTTTCTTAATTTGTTTTTATAAATCTCTTTATTATGCAGCAATGAAACAAGCAGTATTACAAAAATCATAGGACTGGATTTACAAAGCAAGTAACATGGCAGTCTAGAAACAAGTAACAGAAAGTAAAATTAGGCCTTACCTGCTAATTGTTTTTAATGAGTTCCTCCAGTCCAGTCCCGTTACCTGTGGGGTAGTCACCTCTCACCAGCAGCTTGGAGACTGAGCATGTCAGAATTCTCTGACCTCCCCAAAGAAAGAGTGCTGGCACCTCACACCAGCCCTCAGTATCCTATTGACAAAGCACTGGGGAAAAATGGTAGAAACCACCAGGAAAATGGTAGAAACCATTATAAAGAACAAAATTACTGAACATGTAGATAGTCATGGTTTAATGGGAGACAGCCAACATACCTTTAGTGAAGGAAGGTCTTGTCTTACTAATCTGTTATGTTTTTTTGAAAGTGTGAATAAATAGGTACACAAAAGTGAGTCGGTTGATATATTGGAAGACTGGGCATCCAAATGGCAGATGAAATTTAATTTAATTTATTTATTTTAAAGGATTTATGTACCGCTTTATCCTGAAATCAAAGCGGATTACACATAAATCAAGTGTCAGGGTGCTTGGGTGTGGGCGTGCAGTGATAAATCAAGTGTCAGGGTGCTTGGGTGTGGGCGTGCAGTGATAGATCAAGTGTCAGGGTGCTTGGGTGTGGGCGTGCAGTGAAAAATCAAGTGTCAGGGTGCTTGGGTGTGGGCGTGCAGTGAAAAATCAAGTGTCAGGGTGCTTGGGTGTGGGCGTGCAGTGAAAAATCAAGTGTCAGGGTGCTTGGGTGTGGGCGTGCAGTGAAAAATCAAGTGTCAGGGTGCTTGGGTGTGGGCGTGCAGTGATAAATCAAGTGTCAGGGTGCTTGGGTGTGGGCGTGCAGTGATAAATCAAGTGTCAGGGTGCTTGGGTGTGAGCGTGCAGTGATAGATCAAGTGTCAGGGTGCTTGGGTGTGGGCATGCAGTGATAAATCAAGTGTCAGGGTGCTTGGGTGTGGGCGTGCAGTGATAAATCAAGTGTCAGGGTGCTTGGGTGTGGGCATGCAGTGATAGATCAAGTGTCAGGGTGCTTGGGTGTGGGCATGCAGTGATAAATCAAGTGTCAGGGTGCTTGGGTGTGGGCGTGCAGTGATAAATCAAGTGTCAGGGTGCTTGGGTGTGGGCATGCAGTGATAGATCAAGTGTCAGGGTGCTTGGGTGTGGGCATGCAGTGATAAATCAAGTGCCAGGGTGCTTGGGTGTGGGCATGCAGTGATAAATCAAGTGTCAGGGTGCTTGGGTGTGGGCGTGCAGTGATAAATCAAGTGTCAGGGTGCTTGGGTGTGGGCGTGCAGTGATAAATCAAGTGTCAGGGTGCTTGGGTGTGGGCGTGCAGTGAGAAATCAAGTGTCAGGGTGCTTGGGTGTGGGAGTGCAGTGATATATCAAGTGTCAGGGTGCTTGGGTGTGGGCGTGCAGTGATAAATCAAGTGTCAGGGTGCTTGGGTGTGGGCGTGCAGTGATAAATCAAGTGTCAGGGTGCTTGGGTGTGGGCGTGCAGTGATAGATCAAGTGTCAGGGTGCTTGGGTGTGGGCGTGCAGTGATAAATCAAGTGTCAGGGTGCTTGGGTGTGAGCGTCCAGTGATAGATCAAGTGTCAGGGTGCTTGGGTGTGGGTGTGCAGTGATAGATCAAGTGTGAGGGTGCTTGGGTGTGGGCGTGCAGTGATAAATCAAGTGTCAGGGTGCTTGGGTGTGGGCGTGCAGTGATAAATCAAGTGTCAGGGTGCTTGGGTGTGGGCGTGCAGTGATAAATCAAGTGTCAGGGTGCTTGGGTGTGAGCGTCCAGTGATAGATCAAGTGTCAGGGTGCGTGGGTGTGGGTGTGCAGTGATAGATCAAGCGTCAGGGTGCTTGGGTGTGGGCATGCAGTGATAAATCAAGTGTCAGGGTGCGTGGGTGTGGACATGCAGTGATAGATCAAGTGTCAGGGTGCGTGGGTGTGGGCATGCAGTGATAAATCAAGTGTCAGGGTGCTTGGGTGTGGGCATGCAGTGATAAATCAAGTGTCAGGGTGCTTGGGTGTGGGCATGCAGTGATAAATCAAGTGTGAGGGTGCTTGTGTGTGGGCATGCAGTGATAAATCAAGTGTCAGGGTGCTTGGGTGGGGGCATGCAGTGATAGATCAAGTGTCAGGGTGCTTGGGTGTGGGCGTGCAGTGATAGATCAAGTGTGAGGGTGCTTGTGTGTGGGCATGCAGTGATAAATCAAGTGTGAGGGTGCTTGGGTGTGGGCGTGCAGTGATAGATCAAGTGTCAGGGTGCTTGGGTGTGGGCGTGCAGTGATAAATCAAGTGTCAGGGTGCTTGGGTGTGGGCGTGCAGTGATAAATCAAGTGCCAGGGTGCTTGGGTGTGGGCGTGCAGTGATAAATCAAGTGTCAGGGTGCTTGGGTGTGGGCGTGCAGTGATAAATCAAGTGTCAGGGTGCTTGGGTGTGGGCGTGCAGTGATAAATCAAGTGTCAGGGTGCTTGGGTGTGAGCATGCAGTGATAAATGGATAAGTGTGTGTGAGTGGTGTGAAGTTGATTGCGTGGTGAGCTATATACAGTGTGCGCTGTGTATAGGAAATATTTACATTTTTACATTTGATTTTGTGGTGAGCTATATACAGCGTGAGCTGTGTACAATAAATATTTACATTTTTACATTTTGTTGGGCTGAGAGAGTTTGTTTAGACAGTTCATGTTATGTCCTTGTAGTGTTCTGTGACGAGCGTAGTTTTGAGCATCTTCCATAAGTCTTTGAGGTCTTTTTGTTGATTTCTGGGGGTTTCGGTGATTAGGGTAGTTGGTGGTCATCATTGAATTTTTCAATGAATAGGGTGGTTTTTAGTAGTTTCCTGAACTTTTTTATATCTGTTGTTGATTTTATTTTATCTGGGAGGGTATTCCAGATAGCAGGGGCAGCAAGAGAGAAGGCTCTCATGGATGTGGATTTGTTGGTTCTTATAAATAGACTGGGTGTTGGTATATTGTGTTTGGTGCTATTTCTGTCTGGTCTTTTGCTTGTTTTGGTTCCGATGAGTTCATGTAGTATTTCTGCTGACACGTTTTTAATTTTGTCCCACAGGTGCTCCTTGTGGTCTTGGGCAAGCCACTTAACCCTCCATAGCCCATGTTCCTTGTAAAAATAGTTATCTCCAAGTTATAATGCCCTGTTCAATGTAATTTCAGTTTGTTCAATGTAAACCGCACTGATGCAGAATAGCGCGGTATATAAGAGAATGTAAATAAATAAATAAGTTAGCGCTGCTTTATATTTTGCATGTGATGATATCGGCAGCCAGTGTAGGTCATGTAGTATTGGGGTTATATGGTCTTGTCTTGATGCGCTAGCAATGATGCAGGCGGCAGTGTTCTGTATTATTAGTAGTTGACGGGTTTGTTTGGGTAGACCTTGGTATAGTATATTACAGTAATCCAGTACAGGTGTAATAATGGCCTGGCATACTGTGCGGAAGTGTTTTGTTGAGGAAAGGTTTTAGTCTCTGGAGCGCTGCGAGTTTGAAATAGGCTGTTTTGGATATCTTGTTTATATGTGGTTGGGGGGTGAATTGCTTGTCTAGAATCACTCCGAGGTATCTGACTTCATCTTTTATTGTAATAAGAACATAAGAACATAAGATATGCCATACTGGGTCAGACCAAGGTCCATCAAGCCCAGTATCCTGTTTCCAACAGTGGCCAATCTAGGTCATACGTACCTAGCAGTTTCCCCAAAAGACACAGGTTCCGCAATGCTTGTACTGGGTCAAGCATTGATATCCTGGGTCCCTTCTTAATAATGGTTTATGGACCTTTCCTCCATAAACCATGGAGAGGGAGAGGGAGGAGTGGCCTAGTGGTTGGGGCAAGGTACTACAGGCCGGAAGGTCGGTGGTTCAAATCCCACTAGAGGACAGCAACCTTGGGCCGGAAGGACTGGGGTTTCTAGTCCAACAGGTACTCCTTGTGGTCTTGGGCAAGCCACTTAACCCTCCATTGCCCATGTTCCCTGTAAGTATTAGTGTATGTGTCTCATATCCCCTCATGTTAAATGTATCCCCCAACTGCTTTGACCCAGTGAAAAGCGGGATATAAATGCAGCTAAATAAATAAATAAAATAAACTTGCCCAAACCTTTTTTAAACCCAGCTATACTAACAGCCTTTACTACATCCTCCGGTAACAAATTCCAGAGTTTGATTACACGTTGAGTGAAAAAATATTTTCTTTTAGTAGTCTTAAATAGTTTACCCTGTAGCTTCATTGCATGTCCCCTAGTCTATCTATATTCTGATAACGTAAACAATCGATCTACGTTTACCCGTTCCACTCCGTTGATTAATTTATAGACTTCTATCATATCTCCCCTCAGCTGTCTCTTTTCCAGGTTAAAGAGCCCTTACCTTTTTAGCCTTTCTTCATAAGAGTATCCTTCCATCCCCTTTACCATTTTGGTGGCTCTTCTCTGAACCTTTTCTAATAACGCTATATCCTTTTTAAGATACAGTGACCAGAATTGCACACAATATTTAAGGTGCGGTCTCAGCATGGAACGATAGAGGCATTATAATATCTTTTGTTTAATTTTCCATTCCTTTCCTTATGATACCTAGCATTCTATTTGCTCTCTTGGCCACCGCTGCACACTGGGCCGAGGGTTTTAACATGTTATCCACAATGACGCCTAAATCTTTTTCCTGGGTGGTGGTTCCTAATGTGGAACCTTGCATCGTGTAACCATAGTTTGGGTTGTTCTTCCCTAGGTGCATAACTTTGCACTTGTCCACATTAAATTTCATCTGCCATTTTGATGCCCAGTCTTCCAATTTATCAAGATCCTCTTGCAATTTTCCACAATCCTCTTGGGTTTTAACAACTTTAAATAGTTTTGTCTCATCTGCAAATTTGATAACCTCACTCGTTATTCCACTTTCCAAGTCATTTATGAATATGTCAAAAAGCAGTGGACCCAGCACAGATCCCTGGGGTACACCACTATTCACCTTTCTCCATTTGGAAAATTGGCCATTTAGCCCAACCCTCTGCTTTCTATCTTTTAACCAGTTCCTGATCCACAGTAGTACACTGCCTCCTATCCCATGACTTTTAGTTTTGCCAAAAGTCTCTGATGAGGGACCTTGTCAAAGGCTTTCTGAAAGTCCAGATACACTATATCAACAGACTCACCTTTGTCCACCTGTTTATTCACACTTTCAAAGAAACATAACAGATTAGTAAGACAAGATCTTCCTTGTCTAAAGCCATGTTGGCTGTCTCCCATTAGGCCATGACTATCTACATGCTGAGCAATTTTATTCTTTATGATGGTTTCTACCATTTTTCCCGGTACTGACGTGAGGCTCACCAGTCTGTAGTTTCCTGGATCACCCCTGGAACCCTTTTTAAAAATTGGTGTTACATTGGCGATCCTCCAATCTTCAGGTATTAGAGATGATTTTAATGATAGTTCACAGATTACTAATAGCAGGTCTGCAATCTCATATTTCAGTCCTTTCAACACCCTTGGATGTATACCATCCGGCCCAGGTGATTTACTACTCTTCAGTTTATCTAATAGTTGTAATACATCTTCCCGATGTATCGATATTTCCTTCAATTCTTCCACACCTTTAAATACCACTTCAGTCATGGGTAACATCCCTACATCTTCCTCAGCAAAGACCGAAGCAAAGAATTCATTCTTTGGGTGTACTGGATATGTTGATCGAGGTAGGATGAACGAATGTACCGTATTTTCGCGCATGTAACGCGCACCCACATAAAACACGCACCCACATATAAAGCGCAATTTTCGGCCTGTCCTGCACTGAATTTCTCACATAACGCGCATGCGCGTATATCGCGCATGTGTTGAGTGCACTGTGGGGTGTATAAAAGGCCCTCGGTTCTATTTTACCTTACATAAAAACTTTGCGATCTCTTCTATTATAATCCAGTCATCATGCCCGGAATTAAACGCAAGTCTTATAGTGCGTACTTCAAGCTGAAAGTTGTGGCAAAAGCTGAAGAAACAAGCAACAGAGCAGCAGCAAGAGAATTTGATGTTGGTGAGTCATCTGTTCGCGACTGGAGAAAGGAGAAAACGGCGCTAGAGGAGATGAACCCGCGAAAACGTGCGCGTCGGGGTCCCAAAGAAAAGTGGCCAGAGCTAGAGTGACTTAAACAAGTGGATTCTGTCTAGAAGGGAGCAAAATCAAGCTGTCTCAACTATCGCAATTCAATTCAAAGCAAAACTGCTGGACAATGAAAGAGGAATTTCAAGTTTCCACGCTAGTTTCAACTGGATTTGCAAATTTATGAAGAGGAATGGTCTTTCCGTGCGAATAAGAACAACTGTAGGCCAGAGGATTCCAGATGACTGGGAACAAAAGATGGCGGATTTCGGCACATTTGTCAGCAAAGAAATTTCGGAGTTCAGCATTTCGGCAATGGATGTTATTAACATGGATGAGGTTCCTGTGTCTTTTTTAATTTATTTTATTTTATTTATTTATTTATATTCTCTTATATACCGCGCTATTCTGCATCAGTGCGGTTTACATTGAACAAACTGAAATTACATTGAACAGGGCATTATAACTTGGAGATAACTATTTTACAGGGAACATGGGCTATGGAGGGTTAAGTGGCTTGCCCAAGACCACAAGGAGCACCTGTGGGACTAGAAACCCCAGTCCTTCCAGCCCAAGGTTGCTGTCCTCTAGTGGGATTTGAACCCCGGACCTTCCAGCCTGAAGTACCTTGCCCCAACCACTAGGCTACTCCTCCACTCCACTTTTGACATTCCACCAACCAGGACTGTAGCTGCTTCGGGTTCAAAAACTGTCGCAATAACAACAACTGGACACGAGAGGGCTTGCTTCACTGTAGTCCTGGGTTGCACAGCGAGTGGGCTTAAATTGAAGCCAATGGTTATTTTCAAGCAAGTAACCATGCCCCGCGAAAAATTTCCACAAGGTATTGTTGTTCACTGTAACAAAAAGGGATGGATGAATTCTGAGGTCATGAAAATATGGATTGATAAATGTTATAGGGCCAGGCCTGGAGGTTTCTTTTCTAAAAGGTCTTTGTTGATCTTCGATTTCATGGCTGCCCATAAAGAAACAAATGTGCAAAATTATATTAATTCGGCTGATGCCCATATCGCAGTGATACCGGGTGGTCTTACTTGCAAGCTGCAGCCGCTAGATATAGCTGTTAATCACCTGTTCAAAACGTTCATCAGACGAGAGTGGGATAATTGGATGCAGCGGGGAATTCATGAATTCACTCCATCGGGACGATTAAAGAGGGCTACATTAACGGAAATCTGCAATTGGTTGTATTCTGCTTGGGACAAAATATCCCCGGAAACCATCAGAAATGGATTCCGAAAAGCCGGGATTGTTTATAAGAACGAGGATCGGGTGCGCAGTGATGACGAAGATGATGATGAAAACGTCGAAAGGAGTGACGATGAAAGTGCATATGTTACGGAAGAGCGTCTCCAGACGGTTTTAAATTATTTCAATGATGATGTTGATGAGGGGAGTGATTTCGAAGGTTTTATGGAATCGGATGATGAAAATTAATTAAATATATTTTTAAACCAATATATTCTTGTAAGGCCTCTTTTTTGGAATCGGTTACTTGTAATAAAGTTTCGGTATAGCGCGCCCTCTCAAATACCGCGCAAGAGGGTTGCGCGGTAGGTAAAAAAGTGTATAGTGCGCGCGGTATATGCGCGAAAATACGGTAGTGTTTCTCGTTATGATTATTGCTTCAGATATTATTATGCTGATGTTTAAGTTGTTGTTATTTAGCCAGGTTGTGATTTCTTGAATGCAGGTAGATATGGTGGTATAGTCTGGTGAGTCCAGTTGAATGGGGGTATATGCCATGATGTCATCGGCATATATGGCGTATTGTATCTTGTATTTGTTAAATATATTGCAAATTGGTTGAATATAGATGTTGGAGAAGAGCTGATAGTGATGAGCCTTGAGGAACTCCTTGAGTAGTTTTGAAGGGTGCTGAAGTGAGGTTCCCAGTATTTACTCTCTGCTGTCTGTCTTCTAGGTATGACTAAAACCATTTAATAGTAGTATCTTGAAGGCCAATCTCCCTTAGGCGCGTCAATAAGATGTGACGTGAGACTGTGTCGAAGGCTGATGAAATATCTATAAATATTAATAAGAAGCCCTGCTTTATATTGTCTATTCCTTTGATTATGTTGTTGAATAGATGTATGAGGAGTGTCTCTACGCCATGTTTTGGTCGGAATCCATGTTGGTGGGGGTCTAGTGGGGCAAATTTGTCAATGTGATCTTGGAGTTGTCTCTGTACGATTTTTTCAGTTATTTTAGCCAGGAGTGGGAGGCTGGATATAGGTCGGTAGGTTGAAGGTTGGGTGATGTGGTTTTAGGGATGGGGCGTATGGTAGATTGCTTGAGTGCTTTTGGCATATAGCCCTGAATTAGAGAGGTGCTTACTGTCTTTTGAATGAATGTGTTGAGTTCTTCTTTGGTGGATTTAATCCAAGTCACCAGGCAGGGGACCAGTGGGGAAGTGGTGGTATTTAAAGCAGTGATGGTTTGTTCTATTTGTTTAGTTGATGGAATGCTGATATTCTTCCATTGATTAGTAGTTGCGGAATCATCTGGAGTCGGTGTGTCTATAAGCGAGTCGTTGTCATGGGGTGTAATGGTACTGTACTTGGTTATTAGATAATCAGCGAAGGTTTGTGGGTGTATCTTGCAGTCATCTTTCATGGTTGGGTCATTTGTTAGGGTACGAACAATGTTGAAGAGTTCTTTAGGTTTATTGCAGGCTTTTAGTATGAGGTTTGTGTGGTATTGTTGTTTATGTTTATTAGGTTATTGTAATCTTTTTGCGTTTCCTGGTATTGTTTCAATGTAGCTACTAATTTGTTATGTCTCCAGTGACGTTCCAGTTTCCATAATTTTCTTTTGGATTCTCTTATTGTGTTGGAGTACCATGGTGTAGATCTGTGCCTGTTTTTGTTGTGGTGTGAGTTCATTCAAGGCGTGAGTTGTGATGTGGCAAGGATAGTGGTATTCCATATGTTGATAGCTTTGCCGAAGTCGTTGAAATTTTGGGGTAGGGACTGTATGGTTTCTTTGATGAAGTGCTCTTTGTTGAAGGCTTTAAAGTGTCTGGTTGGTTGTTCTGTTTTCCAGGTTGTCTTTTGGGTATTGTGGTGGAGCACAAATGATATGGCATGATGATCTGACCATGGTATTGGTGTGGTTTTAGGTGGTGTCATGAGACCTTGATTTAGGGTGTTAGTTGGCACTAATATCAGATCTGGTGCAAAGCCAGAGCGATGGGATGGACCTGATAGGACTTGCCTGAGTTGAATGGATTCCTTTGTGGAAAGTGATTTCAATTGTTGATGCAGATGTGAGGTTTAGGTCTCCTAGCACAATGAGCATCTTGTGTGGTGAGTTAGCTGCATATATCATATCTAGGATGTTGGATGTGGACAAGTGCAAATTTATGCATCTAAGAAAGAACCCAAACTATGGTTACATTACAAGGTTCCACATTAGGAATCACCACCCAGGAAAAAGATTTAGGCATCATCATGGATAACATGTTGAAACCCTCCGGCCAGTATGCAGCGGCGGCCAAGAAAGCAAATAGAATGCTAGGAATCATAAGGAAAGGAATGGAGAATAAAACAAAGGATATTATAATGCCTCTGTATCGTTCCATGGTGCGACCACACTTTGAATATTCCAACTGCCTACATTCCTTGTGTAGCCCTTAAATCAGATATCTAAGTGTGCCCTCAGTTCATGTAAGGCCTACTGGCCAAGGACACTTGGGATATAAAGCTACTTGGAATAAAAATACTTTGATTTGCAGAGACCTGGTCATACCTGAGTCTCCTACTTTAGAAGCAAAGGTATCATTTAAAGTTACAGGGATCTTTGCACAGTAGGCAGATAGAAAGTAGTTAAAGTTCAGTTTGACTATTTATGCTTCCATTGTTTGAAATGTCTGCAAGCCTGCTCAAGAGTGCCCTGCTTCCACATAGAGACACTTCGCTCGGTTATAGTGGCGGTCAGGGCAGGCGAGTTCTTGACCTCAGATCTCATGGAGGCATACCTGCATATTTCCATTCAGCCTAAGCATCAGCATGTCCTAAGATTTGCGGTACCCATAGGTCATTTTCAGTTTTTGGCTTTGCCTTTCAGGTTGGCAACCGCCCCTCATATGTTCACCAAGATGATGGTGGTGGTGACAGTGGGGTTTTGGCAGGAGGGGATTCTGGTGCATCCCCTACCTAGACGATTGGCTCATCCGAGCGAAGTCCAAGGAAGGAAGCATTTGTGCCACAGCGCGAGGCATAGTTTACCTACAGAGTCTGGGCTGGGTTGTCAACTTTGCCAAGAGCCGGCTCCAGCTGTCTTAGGATTTGGTATACCTGACCGCCACTATAACCAAGCGAAGTGTCTCTATGTGGAAGCAGGGCACCCCTTAAGCAGAGATTTACATGCTTGAGATCCAATATGGGGTAGAATGAACCTTCCTTCTTGGTGACCATGAAGTATATGGAGTATTGATCACAACCGTGCTGGTCTTTGGGCACCTCCACCACTGCCTGCAACTCTCGCAGGTGCCGTAGTGTCCTGTATGGTCTCGAGCTTCCGAGGAGTCCTGCATGGAGAGTTGACAAAGGCATCCACGAGAGGGTTTGCAAACTCCAACATGTTCCCTTCTATGATGATCTCCACCCACCCAACTGGTCATAAGTGATCCTGGTCCAGGCATTGTAAAAGTCCCGTAGTCAACCTCCCACGGGATCCAACCCCCCCTGGACTTGCCTGGCATCAATGTGTTTTCATGTTCGATGAGGAAGCAGAGGCATAGAAAACCCGGTTTCCCCCTTGAAACCCTCAAAAGGCTTGCCCTCATAACAAGAACCATCCTCTCTAATAGGGTTCAAAACGAACAGCCCTTAAACGCCAAAAATCCCATGGCTGGCCCCTCACCAGGCCAGCGGAATGAACCTGCTTCTGCTTGTCCTCCTGGAGCCTGCCTCCTTTGGACTGCTTAAGATCCTTTACCAACTTATCAAGATCCTCACCAAAGAGCAGCTTCCCCCAAAAGGGAAGTTTGCTGACCTGTGATTTAGAGGAAATGTCCGCTGCCCAATTATGCAACCACAAGTAGCAGTGCTCAGCCAATGCCAGAGGCCTTGCACTTGGACAACCCTTTAATCAGATCATAAAAGGTGTCTGCCAAGTAGGTCTGAATCATATCTCCCCTATCCCTCCTCTCCTCCAAAGTGTACATATTTAGGTCTTCAAGTCTCTTCTCATAAGGTTTCTTACGCAGGCTCCAAATCATTTTGGTCGCCTTCCTCTGAACACTTTCCAGTCTTTTTACATCTTTTGCAAGATATGGTCTCCAAAACTGAACATAGTATTCCAGGTGAGGCCTCACCAGCGACCTGTACAGTGGCATAAGTACCTCTTCCTTTCTGCTGGTAATCCCTCTTTGTATGCAGCCCAACATCCTCGTGGCTTTTGCCACCGCCTTCACTGTTTTGCCACCTTGAGATCATCAGAGATAATCACACCAAGGTCTTTTTCCTGAACCATGCACACCAACCTCTCGCCCCCTAACGCATACATTTCCCCTGGATTTCTGCTACCTAAGTGCATGACACTACACTTTTTCGCATTAAATCGTAATTGCCAAGCATTTGACTATTCTTCCAGCTTTTGTAGATCTTTCCTCATGTTATCCACTCCCTCGGGGGAGTCCACTCTGTTGCAAATTTTTGTGTCATCTGCAAAAAGACAGACTTTTCCATTCAGTCCTTCAGCAATATCACTCACAAATACATTGAACAGGGCCGGGCCCAGGACCGAACCCTGGGGCACCCCGCTAATCACCTTCCCCTCATCTGAGTGAGCTCCATGTACCATCACCCTCTGTCGTCTTTCAATCAACCAATTTCTAATCCAGTTTACTATCTTGGTACCCATCCCTAAGCTACTGAGTTTATTGACAAGTCTCCTATGAGAAACAGTATCAAAGGCTTTGCTGAAATCCAGGTAGATGACATCCATCGCATGCCCCTGATCTAGTTCCTTGGTCACCCAGTCAAAGAACTCAATCAGATTTGTTTGGCAAGACCGTCCTTCAGTAAAACCATGTTGCCTCGGATCTTGCAACCTGTTGGTTTTACGAAAGTTCACTATTCGCTCTTTCAGGAGCGCATCCATTACTTTTCCCGCCACCGATGTAAGGCTCATGGGTCTGTAGTTTGACACTTCTTCCCTGTCACCACTTTTGTGTAGAGGTACGACATCAGCCATTTTCCAGTCCTGATGAACCTCTCCTGTTTCCAAGGATCTGTTGAATACATCCTTTAATGGCCCTGATAGAACTTCTCTGAGCTCTTTCAGTATTCTGGGATGTATCCCATCCCGTCCCATGGCTTTGCCCACTTTCAGTTTAGCAAGTTGTTCCAACACCTGTGATAAGGAAGCTTATCATAGCTCAGGTAGGAGCTATAGAAAAGATGATGTGACTCTGAACAAGCAACCTGTCAGTTCTGGTAGAAGCAAGAAAACAGAGTTTTCACATAAAAGACTACCAGTCCCAGAATGCACCAGGTTTCCAGCAGCCATGAGAGGGGCTGAAGTGAGAGAATGTGTGTGCAATCAAGAGAGCTATGAGGTAATCCCTAAGCACTCATCTCAAAGGGCAGGGCCTGATTCAACACAGCTGCGCTGTGTTAGGGAGCAGCACACATTAGAACAGGATAAGAATAGAGCTTATTCTTCAGATAACAGCTACAGAGGGAGGAAGAGATACAGAGACAGCAACGGCTACAAGCACCAGTATCACCTGGAGAAACAGAAGCCAAGCCAAGCAGATAGAGAGAGAAGGAAACTCTCTGGAAGGAAGAGAAGAAAGGCCATTGGAAGGTCTGGGAGATTCCAAGGCAGTACTCATACTGGGAGGTATTCCAAAAGCCAGCAGAGTCCATTGGACTGGATTCAGCCAGAGGAATGGAGTGACAGAGATAGGAATCACCAGTGGCTACCTGGAAGAGAGAAGACTGCATGTGGAAGGGACTTTCAGACCAAGGCCAGAAGGTATGTGAGAGAAGATCCAGCGTCCAGGGATCAAGATTGGAAGGCTGGACATCAGAATTGGATTACATATTGGCCAGGCTATACAGAGAGGAATAATGATAGCAGGAGAGGCTCAGGTATGAACACTGATCCAGACCCTATCTATAATAGAGAATGGCAGCAAGGGAATAAGCATTCTCATGATAGTGCCTTAATGAAAGACTCCTCTGTGCCAATGTATGATATTGACCCTATGATTGTTGATGCAGGGGGAAATACAGCAGATGAAACTATTTACATGGACTGTTCTTTATCTAAATGCTATTGCTAGTTTTCTCTGAGCAAACACATCAGCCATCACAAAGAAACCTAACTTTGTTCTTTATTTCCACTGCAAACAGCTCTTAAAGCAGGATTTGGGCTCACACAGTAGCAGCCAGCCAGCTAAAGGCTTTCAGCTGGTCCATTGATAGTAATTAGGGCCGCACCTGATTGTGTGTGTGAGCAAGGGAGAATCACTGCTGAGATCGGCGTGGAAAATAAGCAGAAGTTAACCTAACCAGCAAAGTTTATTCTTTACTTTGTGCCTTTGTATTTGGTAATTATTTGCTAAGAAAACATTAGCTAATTGCCTGACAAGCTGAAGGTTGTTTTCTGGTTTACTTTGTGACTTTTTTGTTATCCCTTTAAACACTGCAAGCAAGTAACCTCATTTATAGTGCTATCAAGCATACATGTGCTGGGTGAATTAAATCCCATCAATAAAAGAAGTATTTTATTGATCTTACCACTTGGTTTCACAACTCAAATTATTGTCATCAGCTGTGTTTGGGAGTGAATGAACTACAATACCTTGCAAGAATCATATGAGTATATGCATCGTCAAGATTGTGTAAGTTCTCACCCTAGGCAGCCGTCTGACACACCTTATCTTCTGTGAATGGTGTGATATCTACTTTGTTCCCATTTTTATATTTGGGAATCCCAGCTGGTCCATCTCCAGGATTTTCTTTAGCAAAAACAGAGCAGAAGTATTTGTTTAGCAATTTTGCTTTTTCTATGTCACTTTCCACGAGTCTTTTCCCAGCACTTCTGAGTCCTGAAATTCCAACTCTGATCTTCTTCCTTTCCCGAATATACCTGAAGAAAGTCCGTGCCCAAAGCAGACAGGCTCGGGTCACGAATGCCCTGTATACCCAGGCATGCATGGTTAGCACATTAATCTCAAACACCTGCTGGAGGAGGGTCTCCAACTTTGAATCCTGCACATCCTTAATCACCAACCCGCCCTCCACCGGGATAATGGCCTTCTTCATGACCACTGCCACAGCGGCATCCAGCTTGGGAGAGAAGAAAAGCTCCTTATCCCGATCCGGTAATGGATAGAGTCAGGCCATAGCTCAAGTACCCTTAAGGGCTGCCTCAGGTATGTCCCATTCATCCTGGATCATCTGCTTGACCACCCAATGCAGCAGAAAAACTATCTGACTTTCTGACTCCTTGAAACAATGGATCCTCCAGCGGCTCTTCCTCTATTAGGGCGTCATCTGCCATATTAAGAGCCTTAGCAGAATGCATGATCAATGCCGCGAACTCCTCTCTACAGAAAACATGAACAATGCAAGACTTTTGCCCCTGTGGTATCTCGCCTTCCTCAAGCTCTAAAGCCTCTGCTTCTGTCTGCCCCACCACCGGATCTTCAGCCTCTTCTGAATGAGCCGAGCCCAGGTCCTCCTCAGGGGCAGTTTCCATATGCTTTTTACTAGAGCCAGGCTCTCCATCTGCTCTTATCCCCAAAAGGGCCTTGGACAAGATTCACTTCCTAGCTCACCCCTGGGAGCCCAACAGCTCCTCTTCACCCCGCTGCCTCATGCAAAAGGCCCGGTGCATCAGCAGAACAAACTCGGGTGAAAAACTCCCTGGGGGTGAAAAACTCCTTGGGAGTGAATCTGAGGATGAATCCTTAGAGGTGGATGATCTAGGGAACCTAGGTCCCCTACTTCTAAGCTCAAGTACCGGTAGAGTGGGACTAACCCCTCCCTCCTGGTATACTGGCAGCTTCTCCACCAGAGGCTGAAGACGGACCCTCTAGCGGGGAAGGTTCTAGCGCTCCTCAAGAAGCTTGGTTCATTCTCCCTTCAAGAAACCTTCCTTGGCTAATCTGGCTTCTGCGTGACAACCGCAGCAGAAGCCCACAGCCAAGACTGATCCCCAACGAGAGCTACACACTAGGCAAGTGGATCTAGAGGGCATAATCTTGATCCAGAAGGAAATCTAATCTTTCCCGAGCCAACCCACTGGCCAGAATGCCCCTTGGCCTGGGTCTAGCTCTCATATATGGAAATTAAGCAACTTTCTGGAGCCGCCAGTGCTCCTGCTTCCACAATACGGGCTGTTCCAGGATTGTATGGAGATCAGAGAAAAAACAATAAAACGCGAGGGCAGCACCCGCAGCATTCTCCCCCCTCCCCCAAGGCCGCCCCTCCACGTGGTCGAGGACCCTGAACAATGGTGGCATTTCCCACCAAAATCAGAGTTCCTCTTGCAGTCCCAGCTATTCTCTCTGATCCTCCGAAAATACCACTGATGTAATGCGCAGCCTCCTCTATTTCCAGCAAGCAGGAAAACTCCCTCTGCTGCAGCTGCAGCTGTCTGTAATGTTTCCCTGACAGCCACTCAGCTGACAGCTCAGCTTCAGCAGTGCCGGCCTCCCGGAGTGCGCACACACTTCTATCCATGGGCTTGTTCTGTCAGCAGCTTCTTACCCTAATTCAGTTGCGGCAGCAGCTTAGCCCTGTTTTCTTTTCCCCATACCAATCCAATCCAAGTTATCAATGTCCCTGTTTAATGTACGTTTACCAAGTTTAAGTTACAATGTAAACCGCTTTGATTGAAATGATAAAGCGGTATAAAAAAAAAAGGTTAAGTAAATAAATAAATAAATAAATAAATACCAGGCCCCCATTGCCTACCGAAGGGTTTTTCTGCCTGTCGGTTCTGCGCTCTGGGCTGTCTTCTTTTTATTCTATTTTTTTTTTAAACTCACAATTGACTTTATTTAGGGCACAAAACTCCCCCCAACAATCAGAAACACACTTGCCCAATCCTTAGTTGTTCCTTCAGTGTATCCCTGTCTATGAGATCACCTCTCTCCAGCTGCTTGGAGACTGAGATACTGAGGGCTGGTGGGAGGTGCCAGTAGTCTTTCTATAGGGAGGTAAGAGAATTCTGACATGCTCCATCTTCAAGCTGCTGGTGAGAGGTGACTACCCACAGATAATGGGACTGGAGGAATGATAAGGAACTAAAGAATTATTACAGTGAACTCATACATGAATTACAGAGCTTACGAAATACAATACAACTGTTACCTCCAATATCAAGCAGAATGCTCCAGAAAAAAAATCACACTATGGCCTGATGCAATAAAATGAATAAACCTCATTATTTATTTTATTTTTTATTGGTAGCATTTGATATACCGCTCTATAGTGAGAGGCTGCCAAAGCAATTTACAGTACAGGTAAAGAAGTCATATCATAAATGCACAAAAAACAAACAAAATCAACAATCAAACAAAAATGAATCATACAAATAACATAAGAATGAATCATACAAATATGACGACAATTAATACCATAATACATTCTTTAGTGAAAAAATCCCTTCAGCCAATATTAATCGCCTCTGCTAAATTTATTGAGTGGGGAAGGTTTTGATAAACCACCATTTTGATATTCCTTTTTTGCATTTTTTGTGGAGCTTTTAAAATGGAGGGGTGATATAAGACTGTTCCACAAAGTAGAAACCGAAAAACTAAAGGCAGTATGTCTACTTAATTCAAGTCTAAACCTTGATGGAGGGGGGATTGTTAATAGATTTAGTTGCAAAGATCACAACACTCGAGCTGGGCAGTATGGATTAATTAGCGAATAAAGATAACAGGAGGTTGGGATCCAAGATGGCAGATGTAGGACATGCATGAGCGGAGCGCTTTTCAGATGGGGGAAAAGCAGAAGGCAAAGGGGGCCAATGTTCCCTCTATGGCCCCCTTGACCTCCAGCAACTGGGAGTTTCCGGGGAGTTTGGCTCAGCTGCGGCATCAGAGTTGGGTGGCTTGGCAACTGCTTCGAGCAGCAATTCTGTCTCCCCAGGTTTGCGACATGCAGAGAAGGAGGTGTGTCTCCAGGAGACTTCCGAAGACCAGTGGCTGGAGGAATAGTTTGGAGAGGGGATTCCAGACAGCCAGCAAGGGACCATTGTGGGGTCTCCTAATGAGGACGCAGTATCTTCTCTTCTCAATCTGTGAGAGATCAGGTAGAGGTATCATCTACTCTACAGGCCTAGTACGAGAGTCTGGTGGGATGGAAGCCCCTGTGTCAACTGTTGGAGAGACTTTCTCCGGCACCTTTTTTTTTTCAGCGTCCGCAGCTCTCACACTTGAGTCGATATGGACAGTCATCTTGTAGATAGGGGCAGCCCTGATAGCCCATGTTTCCTCCTTGAATCAGAGAGTTCAGACTAATTACATGGCCACTGAGGAGTCTGATTTCAAGGTATCGCTACTCCAAAATTCCTTGTCTGGGATTCAAACTCAAGTTACTACTTTGGAGAGGTGTACGGAGCCCTTTGTGAAAGAGTTATCTGTGACCAGGTGAAGCTTGAGCTCTTGGAAAAGGGTGTTGGAGCAGCTAATTTGCGGTTTATAAACGTTCCTAGAGACCGTTTAGTTTCTTCAAGAGATATGTTGCGGAAGTACTTTACTGAAGTTCTGGGTATTCCATCTGAATCTCACCCACCGTTGGTGAAAGTTTAATATCTCCCTGCTTAGAACATAAGAACATAAGATATGCCATACTGGGTCAGACCAAGGTCCATCAAGCCCAGTATTCTGTTTCCAACAGTGGCCACTCTAGGTCATACGTACCTAGCAGTTTCCCCAAAAGACACAGATTCCGCAATGCTTGTACTGGGTCAAGCATTGATATCCTGCGTCCCTTCTTAATAATGATTTATGGACCTTTCCTCCAGGAACTTGTCCAAACCTTTTTTAAACCCAGCTACACTAACAGCTTTTACTACATCCTCCGGTAACAAATTCCAGAGTTTGATTACACATTGAGTGAAAAAATATTTTCTTTTATTAGTCTTAAATAGTTTACCCTGTCGCTTCATTGCATGTCCCCTAGTCTTTCTATATTCTGATAACGTAAACAATCGATCTACGTTTACCCGTTCCACTCCGTTCATTAATTTATAGACTTCTATCATATCTCCCCTTAGCCGTCTCTTTTCCAGGTTAAAGAGCCCTAACCTTCTTAGCCTTTCTTCATAGGAGTAGCCGTCCATCCCCTTTACCATTTTGGTGGCTCTTCTCTGAACCTTTTCTAATAACGCTATATCATTTTTAAGATACAACGACCAGAATTGCACACAATATTCAAGGTGCAGTCTCACCATGGAACGATACAGAGACATCTTTTGTTTTATTTTCCATTCCTTTCCTTATGATACCTAGCATTCTATTTGCTCTCTTGGCCGCCGCTGCACACTGGGCCGAGGGTTTTAACATGTTATCCACAATGACGCCTAAATCTTTTTCCTGGGTGGTGGTTCCTAATGTGGAACCTTGCATCGTGTAACCATAGTTTGGGTTGTTCTTCCCTAGGTGCATAACTTTGCACTTGTCCACATTAAATTTCATCTGCCATTTTGATGCCCAGTCTTCCAATTTATCAAGATCCTCTTGCAATTTTCCACAAGCCTCTTGGGTTTTAACAACTTTAAATAGTTTTGTATCATCTGCAAATTTGATAACCTCTCGTTATTCCCCTTTTTAGGATGCTTCTAGGAAATCTTCTGTAACTATGGTGGGAGTTGCTCCCGAGTTGGGGCATATAGATGTACTGGACCTTTCTGCTATTTTGGAAGATTCCAAGGAAAGCATAGTTACTCACCTTTAACAGGTGATCTCCGGGAACAGCAGGAATTTAGTCTTCACATATGGGTGACGTTGGTACCAACGGAGCCCGCGCGGGAACGCTCAGCAGTGTCCAATAGGAAAGCTTTGGGAGCATCCAACGGTGTCTGCGCTGCTGCCTTCCCGCCTTTGTGACTCTCCCTCCTCAGTTGAGTTTGTAGCTGAGATAAAAGGAGAGAATAGAGAGGGGGAGAGAGAGAGAGAGAGAGAGAAATTCTACAACTCCTGGGGGGGGGGGGGGATGGTGGATTGTGAAGACTAAATTCCTGCTGTTCCTGGAACAAAAGGTTGAATCTTATAGACCCATAGCTAGCATACCCCTACTAGCGAAAATAATTGAAAAGGAAGCTCAAAGACAGTTACAGGACCACATTGACACCGTCTCCCCTCTGGACCACTGCCAACATGGCTTCAGAGAGTTCCACGGAGTTGAAACCCTCCTTACCACTCTCTGCAACAACATCATCACAGGCATTGATAACATCCGACAAGGCTTTGCTCTTATCTTCTTAGACATTGCTGCGGCTTTTGACTCTGTACATCACGATCTGTTAATAGCGCGACTAAAAGAAAAAGGCATCAATAACACTGCCCTAGAGTGGTGCAAGTCATACCTCGATCAGAGATGGCAGTACGTTACCTCAGGGACCGCAACATCCACACCCTACCACCAAAAGCAAGGCGTACCGCAAGGATCATCCCTATCCTCACTCTTTTTCAATATATACATACAACCGGTTTGCAATATCATCAAGTCCTTCAAGGTTGAATGCTTGATATACGCAGATGACATCCTCCTATACATGCCTTTCTCCACAGTTCACATGGATCTTTCCCCGCTAGCTAATTGTTTTGATGCAGTATCCGAATGGCTGCAATCCCAGAACCTCCGAATTCAACATAAAAAGACCGAGGTTCTCTTCATCACCAGGGACCCACTTTTCACCCCCCCATCCCATATAAAGGTGAAAGAAGCCGAGCTCCAATCAAAACCTTCCATTCGTTACCTTGGAGTCACTTTTGACCAACGCATGGATCTGAAACTACACATATCCAACGTAGTCAGGGCAATCTACCTCAAGATCCGGACTCTTAGACATCTTCGCCCCCTGCTTGATCCTGATGACTTCAGAACTATATTTCAAGCCTTAACCTTACCACACCTTGACTATGCCAATGCCATTCTGCAAGGCCTCCCTCACTCCACATTAAACCCCCTGCAACTCGCCATGAATACCGCTGCTAGAGTCCTCTACGGAGCATCAAGAAGGGACCATGTAACACCCATCCTAGAGCAACTCCACTGGCTCCCCATACATGGCAGAATATTGTTCAAAACATTATTACTAACTTTTAAGGCCACTAAAAGCATCACCTCCTCCTCTCTAATAGACCTCATACAGGCCGCTCCACCCAACAGATCCAGGAGAACGATATCAACAAATATTCTAATCATCCCTAAAGCAGCGACAAAATGCCTATCAGTGACATCCAACAGGGCTTTCAGATTCTATGCCCCTAAATGCTGGAACGCTCTACCCCCAGAAATTCGTGCTATCACTGATCTATCCCTTTTCAGAAAGGCACTCAAATCCCACCTCTTCCCCCAATATTACTTAACCAACTAACCAATCTTGATCACTACCTAAACTAAGAATAAATCCTGTCATGTATACTTGTAAATACTCTTGTAAATAGTTGCAGTAATGACTTCCCATGTTTTATCCAAGTTCTCTGACCTTGTTCTCTGTAAAACCAAACAGTTTGTTCAATATGGTATGTTGTTATATTGTGAACCGCGCTGATGCTAAATAGAGCGGTATATAAGAGCCTGTAATAAATAAATAATAAATAAATAAAATCACCTGTTACAGGTAAGTAACTATATTATCTCCGGGAAATGTAACTAACTCCCTAGCTCCCAAATGACAGAGAAATGCCCCCAGAATCGGTAGATTTGCCTCAGAGCAGGTCTCAAGAGGGCATGGATCCTTCATGGATGTCTGGCATTGAAAAATTCCGGGACAGAGGGTAGGAGTTTCCCTAAGTCTGAAAGAGGTGCTGGAGTACAGCCTGACCAAACGAGGCATCCTGGCAGGAGTCCTTGTCCAGACAGTAATGTGCAGCAAAGATGTGCACCGAAGACCAGGTGGCTGCTTTGCAGATTTTGTCAATGGTTACAGAATGTAGGTTTGTCGTTGAGGCAGCCATGGCACGAACAGTATGGGCAGTGACATGACATTCAAGGGATAGTTCTGCTTTAGCTTAAGCAAATGAGATGCAATCTGCTGCCCATTTAGATAGGGTACATTGGAAATTGGCAACCCCAAGTAACTGGGATCAAAGGAGATGAATAACAGAGCTCTTATGGTGCTCAGCTGTCCTTTGAAGATAGAAAGCCAAGGCATGCTTGCAGTCAAGAGTATGGAGGGTTGCTTCTGTTCTACAGGAATGAGGTCTAGGGAAGAAGACAAGCATGTAGACTGACTGATTCAAATGGAAAGGAGACACCACCTTATGAAATGAGGATGAGTCCTAAGGACCATGGTGGAAGCGGGTATAAGGCCACCAAAGCTTGGAGCTCACTGATGCATCTAACTGACGTGAAGGCAACAAGGAAGATGACCTTCCAAGAGAGAAACTTTAGCGAGGTTGTGGCTAAAGGTTCAAAGGGCGGCTTAAGGAGCTGCCCTAACACGACATTAAGAGCCCATGCCACCGGTGGTGGCCTCATGGAGGGCTTGGTTAATAAGAGCTCTGTCATGAAATGTGTCACAAGCGGTTGTAAAGAAATAGGCTGCCCATCCAAGTGATGGTGAGTAGCAGCAATTGCAATGAGGTGAACCCTCACCAAGTTCATCTTAAGACCAGAGGACGAAAAATGGAGGAGATACTGAAGAAGAGACTCCACTGGAGCCAAGAAGGGGTTAAGATCCCTTTGGGTATACCAAGTGGAGCACCTATGCCACTTAAAGTCATAGGAACGTCTGGTAGACAGTTTCATGGAGGCTAGTAGGATGTTCTTTACTTCCTGAGGAAGATTGAGACCTTGCAAGACTATGCTTTCAGTAGCCAAGCCATGAGATGGAGAGACTGCAGGTTGGGATGGAATAGCGTCCCCTCCTCCTGTGAGAGATGGTCAAGAGCTGATCCGAGACTGAGATGGCAATCTGTGAGAGATGTAGCAGGAGAGGAAACCACAGTTGATGTGGCCAGCGTGGGGCTATGAGGATCATGTGGCCCTGTCCACTTGAAGCTTGAAAAATGTTTTGGGAATCAGGGGTATGGGAGGAACAGCATACAGGAAATCCGGACCCCAGTGAAGGTGGAAAGCATCGACCTGCTGGCATTGACATTGGGATTCTGGTGCAAAAACGAGGTAGTTTGACATTCTGCGGAGTGGCAAAAAGTCTATCTCCGGAGTTCCCCAGGTCTGAAAGATGTAGTGTAGGAGACTGTCAAAGCCAGTCCAAAGGCGTTGTGTGGTAGAAAAACGGAGCTTTATTGAACAAATGCCAACCCGACACAGGCCGTGTTTCGTCACACTTCGTCAGGGGTTTATCTGGCATATACTGAAAATATAAACATATAAAAACTTAAAAACATAAAGGAACAAAATAATAGCAACATGTTCCATAAAATAATAATAAAGTAATTAACAACAATAAGATAATAAATGATTCATTAAAAATAAAACAGAATAAAACATCATATGAAAATAAATAGATAAATACAGAGAACAAACGAGTATACTCAAAAGGTTAAAAAATGTAACATATAAAAACAAATACCTCTATAAAAGACCATTAAAACAAAGGGTCTTGTAACATACTGTTTCAGACAACTATGAATCTGTATGCTCTAAAGAAAGGATAAATAAATAGATTAACAATCATAAACAATACATATAGAAATTATGAACGGTGGAACATGGAAGGGCAGATAAATTTAAAAAGATATGGATGACTGAACATGAATGTATATAAAGCGAAGAAGAGAAGCAGGAGTGAGTCAGCGGTATTGGAACACTTACAACTCATTCAAAAGGTACCATCTTAAACTTGCATAAAAACGGGAAAAGGGGAGGTTAAACATATATAACCACAAAGAACATTCTGAAAGACCACTAAAAACATCAAACTTAAAAACGGAGTTTTGTATCAAAGCCAAAATGTTTAAAAAGGGGTTTAAACTACCTTTAAAACAGCTAAAAACATCACCTATAAAAGTAATGGAAGTGTGCACGCGAACGTGAAACACTATCCAAATCTTAACGTTGTAAAACAAGATTGAAAACACATCTTTAGAACAATTTGCTCATGATTATAGACCATAACCATCGTAAATACCAAATCTAATCCATGAGCGTTTAATGTGCATGATGAAACATCATCGTAAAGATGTCTCTAAAAAAAGAAGAAGGAACATAAATGTGGATAATCAAACAGTAAACACTGTTATAACAGAATTAAAATATAATGTTTAAAAACCAAATTTGAAAAACTAGCCCGCAAAAAAGAAGGGGTACTTCCGAAACAGAACTCAAACAAAGAATGTATGCTATAAAGAATCAAAAAATGACAACAGGCAATTACTGACTTCCTAGCACAACTTAAAAACCAATATCAGCCAACATATTGTGAAGCAGTTAATGTTACCTTTTCTTCAGCGGCAGACACTTACAGTTGCCAAAAAAAAAAAAAACAATAGATGAAAAAACGCCCGCTCATGCACTTTAATGAAAGAGACAGAGGGGCGGAGTCAACTGAATGAAGAGCGGTAAAAAACAGTATGAACAAAAAGAGGGGTACTAAATGCCGATAAAAAGGGAGGTCAGACTCCGAAAGGGGGAGCGGTTGTAGTTTTAGATAAAGAATATTATATATCTGAGATTAATCGTCAACTGAATGATATCAATTTTTATCAGAGACTCAAATTGGGATCCCACACAGAACCTCAAGAGAAGCATTGATAATCTTGTTCTTTCAGCCTTTGAAATTGGATATATTACAGCAAAAGAGAAGGCCTTTTTGATTGTGGATATGCCTATCATTCCCACCATATACATTATTCCCAATATATATAAATCTTTACAAACCCCGCCAGGACGTCCAATTGTTTCTGCCATTGGCTCCCTCTTAGAACCCATTTCAAAATTTTTAGATGTATTATTATGTCTGTTTGTTTTGGATATGTGGTCGTATGAGAGAGATTCGGCACATGTTATACAGTTATTGTCCACTTTTAACATATATGATCCTGAAATTATTTTAGTTATACTTGATGTTGAGTCTCTTTACACTAATGTTCCTCAACTTGATGCTCTTCATATTATTGAACAATGTTTACTGAAGAGAACCTCACAAAGATGCATCCCAACAGCTTTTTTGATTGCTCTAGCATGGTTAGCACTTTGTGAGAACTTTTTTCCTTCAGGGATTCCTTCTATAAGCAAATTAAGGGAGTAGCTATGGGATCTTCTATGGCCCCTGACATAGTGAATTTGTATATGTTCCATTTTGAAGTAAGTTTTTTGAAGTCCCATCCTTTTGAGCTTAACATTTTTCTTTGGATAAGATATATAGATGACATTTTGATTCTCTGGAAAGGCACGATGGATGAACTCACTCAATTTAATCAGTGGGTCAATCAGTTAGATATTAATCTATGTTTCCAGATGACTTATGATCCCAATCAGATCTCCTATCTAGACTTACTCATTAAGAAAGAGAAGGATGGTTTCTCTACTACACTATATAGAAAACCGACAGATAGAAACACTCTCTTGCATTACAAAGGTTTTCACAATCCATCGCTCAAAAGGAATCTACCGGTTAGCCAATTTTTAAGAGCAAAGAGGATTTGTACTAAGCCTCAGGATTTTGAGTTGCAGGCTAAAGAGATGAAAGAGAGTTTTTTAGCAAGACAATATCCCATACGTCACCTGGACAAAGCGTACCAAAGGACCCAAGTGTCCTCTCGTGATAATTTGCTTAAAGTTAAACCAAGAAAAGATGATATAGGAATAGTATGCCCCTTCTGTATTCATCACAATCAAGTAGTATCATAAAGATATTACAGAAACAGTGGCATCTGATACAAACTCTCACAACCTTTCAGGATTTACAGTTAACCATTGCGCACAAACGTAACATAAATCTACAGAATCTTTTGGTTCCGTCAGCATTTACAGAAAATAAATATTTGTCAAAATATAATGTACAATACTAATGCAGTAAATGTTCCATATGTTTGAATTCTCTTCCGGTATGGAACAAATGTATTCATCCTTTTACAAATCAAACTTTCTACGTTGATGATTTTTCCAAATGTGAAACTCACAACGTTGTATATGCTGTTCAGTGTCCCTGCAAGAAATTGTACGTTGGAAAAACTATTCGCAGTATTAGAACCAGAATTGTTGAGCATAAGAGTTGTATCAAACGAGGTTTGATTGATAAACCTCTTGTTCAACATTGGCAAGAGGCTAAGCATAAAGTTATGGATTTAATATTTTTTGTCATAAAGAAAGTCAAATTAATTGGAGGGGAGGGGACATTAATAAAACGATTATGAGGTTGGAACAGAGATATATTTTTTTATTAGACTCCTTGGTCCCCAATGGGCTCAATTTAGATAAAGATTTATCAGTTTTCCTTTGAGGCTCATTCCCTCTACCCTCTCCTCTGCAATCTATACCTTTTTGATTGCACACCTTTTTGATTGCCTTCGGTTCTGTAGTATATATAAGTAATAGTTTTAGGTATGATTCATCATATTTTATACTATACTGTACATAATTTTATTTATAATTTAATGTGTTTTATGCGTGTCATTTTAATGCCTGCGGGCTGCTACCATCATAATTTTGTTCACATTAGTGTTTAGTTGCTCATTTTTATGGATAGATAAATTTCTTTAGTTCAACCCTTTTTTTAGTTTAACCTTTCTTCTGACTCCGCCCCCTCTGTCTCTTTTATCAAAGTGCATGAGCGGGCGTTTTTTCAACTTTTGTTTTTTGACATCTATTGTTTTATTGCCTTTTTATAATTTTTAAACAGATCCACTACGTTTCTTTTCATTTTTGTAGTCTGACCTCCCTTTTTATTGGCATTTAGTACCCCTCTTTTTGTTCATACTGTTTTTTACCGCTCTTCATTCAGTTGACTCCGCCCCCTCTGTCTCGTTTATTAAAGCGCATGAGCGGGCGTTTTTTCATCTATTGTTTTTTCTTTTTTGACAACTGTAAGCGTCTGCCGCTGAAGAAAAGGTAACATTGACTACTTCACAATATGTTGGCTGATATTGGTTTTTAAGTTGTGCTAGGAGGTCAGTAATTGCCTGTTGTCATTTTTTGATTCTTTATAGCATACAATCTTTATGTTTGATGAGTTCTGTTTCGGAAGTACCACTTCTTTTTTGCGGGCTAGTTTTTTCAAATTTGTTTTTTAAACATATTTTAATTCTGTTATAACAGTTTTACTGTTTGATTATCCACATTTATGTTCCTTCTTCTTTTTTTAAGAGACATCTTTACGATGATGTTTCATCACGCACATTAAATGCTCATGGATTAGATTTGGTATTTACAATGGTTATGGTCTCTAATCATGAGCAAATTGTTCTAAAGATGTGTTTTCAATCTTGTTTTACAATGTTAAGATTTGGATGGTGTTTCACGTTCGCGTTCCATTACTTTTATAGGTGATATTTTTAGCTGTTTTAAAGGTAGTTTAAACCCCTTTTTAAACATTTTGGTTTTGATACAAAACTCCATTTTTAAGTGATGTTTTTAGTGGTCTTTCAGAATGTTCTTTGTGGTTATATATGTTTAACCTCCCCTTTTCCCTTTTTTATGCAAGTTTAAGATGGTACCTTTTGAATTAGTTGTAAGTGTTCCCTTACTGCTGGCTCACTCCTGCTTCTCTTCTTCGCTTTATATATGAGGGGGTACTCAAAAAAAACCAGGAATAACATTGCCGTGGGCGGAGTTTGTGTAGTACGCACTTCTGCCGCTAAGCGTGTATAGTGCAACTCATTGTCAGTTCAGTGCCGCCTGTGTTGTCGACCTTGCTTGTTCTGTTCATCTGCAGTGATTGTTTTTGCTAGCGCTGTTTTGTTCTTGTTTCTTTTTTTATGATGACAAGTTTAAGTGAACAACGTGCAGCTGTGAAATTTTGTTTTCTACTCAGTAAAAATGCTGCTGAAACTGTTTTAATGTTGAAAACAGCTTATCAAGATGACGCTATGGGAAAAAGTCAAGTGTACCAGTGGTTTGCTCGGTTTAAAAATGGCGACATGTCGATTGATGACAAACCTCGTTCTGGGCGTCCATCAACTGCCCGAATCAACGAAAATATTGAAAAAATTAGAGAGCTTGTGCTCACAGACCGTCGACAGACAATTGATCAACTGTCAGAGATTAGTGGGTTATCTTGGAGCTCGGTTCAGCGAATTTTAACAGAAGATTTGGGAATGAAAAGGGTTGCTGCCAAGTTTGTTCCTCGGGTTCTGACTGACAATCAAAAGGAACATCGAGTTGAAACATGTCGTGTTTTGAAACAGCTTGAAACTGATCCAAATTTTCTGTCAAAGGTCATTACAGGTGATGAGTCATGGTGCTATGGTTACGACCCAGAAACAAAGCAACAGTCAAGTCAATGGAAGACGTCATCGTCACCCCGTCCAAAAAAATGTCGTCAAGTCAAATCAAACATCAAAACAATGCTGATTTGCTTTTTTGATGCCAAGGGGGTAGTTCATTCAGAGTTTGTTCCCCCAGGTCAGACCGTCAATCAAACCTTTTATTTGGAAGTTTTAAGAAGATTGCGCAACAGTGTTCGTCAAAAAAGACCCGATTTGTGGCAGACAGGAGACTGGTTCTTCCACCACGACAACGCACCTGCACACACAGCCATCTCTGTTAGACAGTTTTTGGCTAAAAATGGCATGGTTCCGCTGCCCCACGCACCTTACTCGCCTGACCTGGCTCCGTGAGACTTTTTCTTATTTCCACGCATTAAAAGGGGCATGAAAGGACACCGATTTGACAACATTGAAGAAGTCAAGAAAAAAACGAGGGAGGAGCTGTCAGCCGTTTCTAAAGATGACTACAAAAAATGTTTCGCACAGTGGAAGCACCGGTGGGACAAATGTATCAGTTGTAATGGAGAGTATTTTGAAGGGGATAAGGTTGTTTTGTAAAGAATTTGAAATAAATAGCTTTTAAAAAATAATTCCTGTTTTTTTTGGGTACCCCCTCGTACATTCATGTTCAGTCATCCATATCTTTTTAAATTTATCTGCCCTTCCATGTTCCACTGTTCATAATTTCTATATGTATTGTTTATGATTGTTGTTAATCTATTTATTTATCCTTTCTTTAGAGCATACAGATGCATAGTTGTCTGAAACAGTACAAGACCCTTTGTTTTAATGGTCTTTTATAGAGGTATTTATGTTTTTATATGTTACATTTTTTAACCTTTTGGGTATACTCATTTGTTCTCTGTATTTATCTATTTATTTTCATACGATGTTTTATTCTAGTTTATTTTTAATGAAACATTTATTATCTTATTGTTGTTAATTACTTTATTATTAATTTATGGAACATGTTGCTATTGTTTTGTTCCTTTATGTTTTTAAGTATTTATATGTTTATATTTTCAGTATATGCCAGATAAACCCCTGACGAAGTATGACGAAACACGGCCTGTGTCGGGTTGGCATTTGTTCAATAAAGCTCCGTTTTTCCACCACACCACGCCTTTGGACTGGTTTCTGCTTTTTGAGTGGTACTTGCTTTTGTAGTGGTGTAGGAGATTGTCTCCTGATGGAGGGACCACTCGTGTAGAAGGAGGATCTGACTTAATCTGTCTGCTAAGACATTTTGGTGTCCTGGCAGATATACTCCTTGGAGATGCATCTGATGAGCAATGGCAAAAGACCACAAGTGGAGAGCCTCCTTGCAGAGGGCCCAAGAGCCGGTTCCCCTCTGCTTATTTATGCAGAACATAGCTACCTGATTGTCTGTTTGGACAAGAACTCTGTGGCCCTGCAGTTGTTGTTGAAACACTTTGAGGACATTGAAGATAGCATGAAGCTCCAGCAAATTTATTTGGAGCTGTGACTCCTGCTCTGTCCAGAGGCCCTGAGTGGAGAGAGAGTCCAAATGGGCTCCTCATCCCTGTGGAGGCATCTGAAAAGGTGAGCCTATGAGGAGATTTCCTGGGGTAGACCACCAGAACCGGGAGTTCATGAGAATGTCTGTGACTTTGATGTTGTCTTTGAGGGTCCCAGAGGTCTGTTTCCACTGGGAGGCAAGAGTCCATTGAGTTGTCCACATGTGCAGACGAACAAATGGCACTACATGAACCGTAGAGGCCATATGGCCTAACAGTTGCAGCATCTCTCTGACTGAGAGACTGTCTTTGAACCTTACTTGAGATGCTATCTGTACTAGGCAGGTACAACGGTCTTGGAGTAGAAACGCCCTTGACGGTTGAGTGTCTAGAACAGCTCCTATGAATTCTAGTGTTTGAATAGGAACTAGATGGGATAGTGGAAGATTTATCACAAATCCTAGATCCTGTAGTACCTGAATTGTATGCAGGAGGGATAGATGTAAATAGTTCTCCCATGTTTTTCCAATTTGATTCTCCTGTTATATGTAACGCCGAACAGCCTGTTGTTCTGGTCTTTTTGTTCTTTGTAAACTGCGCTGATGCCGAATAGTGCAGTATATAAGAAATTGTAATAAATAAATAATAAATAGAAGAACTTCCTGAGAAGTGGCTGCCCTTATTAGCCAATTGTCTAAGTAAGGGAAGACGAATATTCCGAGAGTCCTTAGATATGCGGCCACGACCACCACACACTTTGTGAAGAATCTTGGGGCAGAAGCGAGTCCAAAGGGAAGGACTCTGATTGATAGTGATTTCCTTGGAAGATGAAGTGTAGATAACTCCTGTGTTCTGGATAAATGAGGATATGGGTATATGCTTCTTTGAGATCTAGAGAACAGAGCCAGTCCTGACTCTGGAGATAAGGTAGAAGGATTCCTAGTGAAATCATCTTGAATCTCTCTCGAACTAGAAACTTATTGAGGTTTCTGAGATCTAATATGGGTCTGTATCCTCTGTTCTTTTTTGGAAGGAGAAAGTATAGAGAATAGAGCCCCCTTCCCTTCTGGGATGTTGGAACCTCTTCTATGGCACACTCTGAAACAACAGAGGTGATCTCTTGCTGGCGGAGAGCAGTGAGTGGTGGAGCCGGTGGAGGGCCCGAAGTCCTCGGTGTCCGCGCCAAAGGCTGCAGAGCCATCTGGTCTGGAGGCTAGGAAGGGGGCCTTAGAGTGCAGTTTGTCTGCCTTCTTGGTCCTGCAGCGGGCTCTGATGCCCAGTTCCTCCGGGTCATCACTCCCAACCCACGGGGCCCTACATGTTGAGGGACTCAACAGAAAAAGAAATAGTTTATTCTTTTTGCTATTACCTTATCCTCCCCGAGCACTCCTTCTATGCCTTGGTTGTCTAGCAGGCTCTTTGCTTTGAATGGTTCTTGAAACTGTTTTTAGTATCAATTCTTACTTCTGTTCAGTCTCTCTTGGCCCGCCTCATCACTGCTTTACAAATAACTTGCCAAGTGCTTGTGCTCATCCCTAGTTTCTTCATTAACATCTGCCTTCCATTTTCTGAAAGATGCCCTTTTGGCTTTCACCATTTCTTCCATCTCACTATTAAACAACATTGGCTGTTTGGCCTACTTAATACCTTTTTAATGTTCATTCTGTCCAGGTATACAATAGTATATCTCAGCTACTATGTTCCTCCTCATTATACATGGAATTTATATCCATAAAGAGTCCACATTGTATTTTGTTTCCTGCACAACTTTTTATGCTGCTTGACTCCATGCCATTAATATATATAGTAACATTGTATGACAGCAGATGAAGACCAGCATGGTCCATCTAGCCTGCCTAGCAAGGTGGCAAGAGTAGGTACGCCCATCGCTTCGTATTAGTACTGCCTCCTTTCTGCTGGTAATTCCTCTCTGCATGCAACCCAGCATCCTTCTAGTTTTGGCTACCTTCCTGTCACACTGTTTCGCCACCTTTGAGATCCTCAGAAACAATCACTCCGAGGTCTTTCTCCTGGTCTGTGCAACCAACATATTGCCTCCTAGCTCAAACAATTCCTTTGGATTTCTGCATCCCAAGTGCATGACACTGCACTTGTACATTAAATCTTAACTTCTAATGACCATTCTTCCAGCTTTTGCAGGTCTTTCCTCATGTTATCCATTCCCTCAGGGGAGTCCACTCTGTTGCAAATTTTCGTGTCATCTGCAAAAAGACAAGCTTTTCCATTCAGTCTGTCAACAGTATCACTCACAAATACATTGAGAATTATTGGCCCCAGAACCGAACCCTGGGGCATGCCACTGATCACCTTTCTTTCATCCGAGTGAGTTTTGTTTACCATCACCTTCTCTCATTTGTTAGTCAACCAATTTCTGATCCAGTTCACCACCTTGAGACCCATCCCCAGGCTGGTCAGTTTATTGATAAGTCTCCTATGAGGAACAGTATCAAAGGCTTTGCTGAAATCATATCCATCGCATGCCCTTGATCTAGTTCTCTGGTCACTATCCCTCCACTAATTTGATCCACGCGGCATCACATTTGTCATCCTCCTTCCACCAGGACTCTAAGATGTCTAACTCTTCATTTACTGCCATACATTCTAACTATGCTATTTAATTTTTAGACTTCTGGTATTCACATACAGACAGCTTAAAGTATGTTTTATCATTTGCATTTACTAACTGTGTAGCAGATGACATGGAGTAATTTATTTTATTTTATTAATATTTGTTTAGCCACTCTTCAAGCAAAAAGCCCATCAAAGCGATTCAGAAGATTAAAAAATTTGACATATCTCTGCCTGTTCTTTATTTAAGTTCTCCTGGATGTGGTAGAGCTTTTCAATAATGTACAGAATTTTTCTAAGTAGGAAATTCCTTTTTTTGCATGGGCTCTGTTGGATGTTATCACCCACCTGGTAGGACGTGATATTCTACTTTTTGTCCGAGAAATACCGGCCTCTCGTCTCCTATGACCATGGGAACAGAAAGCTGACCTACTGGCCACAGAATAAAGTACTCTCATACCCATTCATACATACCCCTGACAAAGAGTGCTGGCATACTATGCCATGATATCCCATTATGAAAAGCAGATTCTATACCAGTCTGGTAGCCTTCCTCAGGCCTACATCCAAATGAGGTCTCAGCAATGATTTCTACAAAGGAATTATTCCTTTTTCCTGCTGGCTATACATTTCCCTCTTTGCCACACTTTAATGATGGTTTATCTGCCGTCATATACTATGTTACTATAAATAATTCACCCTAGTATCAAACCGCAAACTTGGATTTCAGCTACCCAAATGTATGATTCTGAATGTTTTGCAATAAATCTTAACTCACAAACTCTCAACCACTTCTTAAGCTTTTTTAAAATACTCCAGTTTTTCCACTTTCTCTGGAGTTTCCACCCTGTCTCAGACGTGCCATCTATAAAATTATCTTTCCAGGTAACTGCTCTAAAATATCACTAAAAGAAATGTTAAACATCAATACAATACAATGCAAAAAATAAATATATAAAGAATACATAAAAATAACAGCACCACAAAACAAATTAATCAAGCATAGCACATTACATATCAGCATCATCAAATGATTTAATACTTAAATTCATACAAATTTTTCTATACTGCTGTATGCCCAAATCTGAGCTCAAGGCAGTTTACAACTATAAATTGCATTTCAGTATCAAAAAAAAGAAAAGAAAAAATCAATGCTCGGGCGTCTCGAGAAGGTGGGTGCCAAGTTGGACCTGGGGAACAACATTTCCTGCAACGCCAACCATTTCTTGTTGGTTTTGGCTGACATGGCCTGGCAGAGGTCACAGGAGGTGCTGCCATGGTCCAGGCCCGGGCAGCACAGGCAGCAGTCATGGGTGTCAGAAATGGACATGGTTCAACTGCAGTGTTCACACTTTTTGAACCCACCAGGAGACATGGGGGAGACACCCGGATGGGGTCAATGACTCCCAGGTGAAAAAAGGCGTGAATGCTGGTCGAGGGAGACCTCGATAAAAAAAGGGCCAGAGAACGGCGCTGAGAAGCGCTGACTCGAGGCAGGAAAAAGAAACCGGTATGCCTACCTGAAAACTAAGTTTTAGGAACAGTTTTGTCAAGGATTTTTCCAGGGAAACAGGACATACATCTGTGGGGCTCCGTGGAAAAAAGGAGAATGAGCAAGATGGCACCCTTGGGCGCGAAGGAGACCACGCTTGCCTGATGCATCTCCCAAAGGCTTTCTTTGAAAGCTGAGGAGATGCTTACGTGTTTGCTCCATCGGCACCGATATCACCCATATGTGAGGACTGACTTCCTGCTTGTTCCTGTAGAGCATAAGATATCAGACCAAGGGTCCATCAAGCCCAGTATCCTGTTTCCAACAGTGGCCAATCCAGGTCACAAGTACCTGTCAGTTTTCCAAAAGATACACAGATTTCATGCTGCTTATCCTAGGAGTCAGAAGTAAATTTACTCAGTCAGCTTTAATAATGGTCCAAATCTCTTTTAAACCCAGCTACAACAACAGTTTTTATTACATCCTCTAGCAACGAATTCCAGAGTTTGTCTCCTCTACTTTCACTACTTGTCCCTCCTGATTCTATTACCTTCACGTTTATCCTCTCCAATCCATCACCTGCTCCTCCTGATTTAGCCCCTTCCCATGTCCTTCTCCCTTTCTTCCATCCTCTCCCCTTCTCCTGCTCCTGATTTTATCCCCTTTAGGCTTCCCCTCTCCCTTCTATCACCTGCTCTTCTCCTATGTCCTTCCTCCTTTCCATTACCTGCTCATCCTTATATTTTGTCCTCCTTCCACTTCCCCTCTACATTCCATCACCTGTTCTACCTGATTCTGTCACCGTATTACATTCACTTCCCCCTCCATCACCTGTCCCTTCTTATTCTGACCCTTCTCTGCTTCCCTTCAGTACCTACCTCCCCGATTCTGTTGCCCTCCTATTTCCCCTTTCCTTACCACTACCTGCCTCTCCCAAAACAGTCCTCTTCTCGGTTCCTCTCTCTTCGATTCACTCCTCCCGAAGCTGCACCACCTCCATTTGCTCTCTCCCTTTCCTTTTTATCATCAGTCCGTCCATAATCTATCCCTCTCATAAATCCCCATTCTCTTGCATCACCTAGCCCCTTCTGATCCTGTCCTGCTCTGTTCCTCTCCCCCTCAGCCTCCCAACCCCCTGATTCGGCCCTCCCTCTGCATCCCTTCTCTCTTCCAGCACCTGCCCTTCCTGATTCTGTCCCACTCCCAATTCCCTGCTTTTCCATTACCTTTTCTTCCAGGTTCTGCTGAATAAGCTGGTTGACTTCTTGCTGCTCTTGCAGTTCCAGTTTCTTAACGAAGAAGAGGAGCTCCCACCACTCTGACTGGCTGAGGGTCTCCGAGTCCTTCATCAGACTGTCCGTCAAGTATGGCAATGTATACAAGCTTCCATGAGGCTTGCTGTACAGTGTCTGTGATACTGCAGAGAAAGCACCACAAGACAGATATTAGTTCCAAAGAGCACATCAGGGCAATTGCAAAAATATCCACCTAAATGCAAAGTTTGTGTGTATAAGACCTTGTAAATAATTTAAGGAGAAGGTACATAAATACTTTTCTTTTGAAAATTGCTGTGGATATAAAGTACCCATGCAGTTTAAACATGCTTTTTGAGGACCATTTTATAAGGGGGTGCTTAGTCAAAGTACTATTTAAGGGGCCTATGTTAAGCCTATTTCATAAAAACAAGTAGGTGCAAACGGGCACTCCTTGTGGCCTTGGGCAAGTCACTTAACTCTCCATTGCCTCAGGTACAACTTAGACTGTAAGCCCTCCAGGGATAGGGAAATATCTACAGTACCTCACTGTAACTCACCTTGGACTTCTTCTGGAAAAGTGCTGAGCTAAATAAAATGGTGAAATTAGACCTTACCTGCAAACTTTCTTTCCTGGAGTCCCTCCAGTCCAGTCGCTTGGGTTATGCTCATCCACCAGTAGATGGAAACTAAGAAACACACAGTTGAAAACTCCCTCTTAAGGAACCTGTGCAAAGACAGTCTGAACCTCACCAAGCAGAAGAACGGAGTCCCAAAACCCCAATTCTCCACCAGCACCTCAGTGAAGCACCACAACTTCAACAGCACTCACTCTTTTCTTTTCTTTTTTTTAAATCATTATGATTTTTTTTTTGTTTCTTTTAACTTCAAACAGGATAAAAGTTTTGCAGGAAAAAAATAGACTGTAAAATCTCTATGGATAGAAATTCCATGTAAAAAGGGGAAGGGAATGACAGTGGGGGTGTACCACCATCCACTTGGCTAGAATGAACAGATGAAGGATGAAATGCTGAAAGAAATTAGGGAAGCTGACAAAAGTTACAACATAATAATAATGTATGATTTCAATAATCCCAATCTCAACTGGGTGAACGTTACATCAGGACATGCTAGGGAGATAAATATTCTAGATGAAATAAATGACTGCTTCATGGAGCACCTGGTTCATGGACCGACAAGAGGGGAAGATATTTTAGACCTAGTCCTTAATGGAATGCAGGATCTGGTGTGAGAGATAATGGTGTTGAGAATATATGGCAATAGCGATCATAACATGATCACATTTGATTTAATAAATGAGTGGAGGGAGAACAACAAGGAAATCCATGGCACCAGCATTTAACTTTCAAAAGGAAGACTATGATAAAATAATAAAAAATGGTTAAGAAAAAAATAAAATGAGTAGCTGCAAAGGGTTAAGGGTTTCATCATGTCTGGATGTTGTTTAAAAATACTATCTTGAAAGCCCAGACCAGACATATTCCACACTTTAAGAAAGGCGGAAGGAAGGCCAAATGACTGCCGGCATAGTTTAAAGGTGAGGTCAGAGAGGCTGTTAAAGCATCTTTCAGAAATGGATAAAGGAGACAAATGATGAAAACAGGAAACAATCAACATTGGCAAGTTCGCTGCAAGGCATTGATAAGGCAGGCAAAGAAAAAATTTGAAAAGAAGCTTGCCGTGGAATAAAAAATTCATAATAAAAATGTTTTCAAGTACATTCATAGCAAAATACCTGTGAGAGAGTCAGTTGGGCCATTAGATGATAGAGGGACAAAAGGGGCACTAAGGGAGGACAAGGCCATAGTGAAGAGACTAAATGAATTATTTGCTTAGGTCCTTACTGAAAACATAGGGAAGTTACCCATGTCAGAAATTATATTTAAAGGTGATGTACCAGAAGAATTGAAACAAATTTTGAATAACTTGGAAGATGTGAGATAGCAATTTGATAAACTAAAGAATAGAAAATAACTTGGACCTGATGGTTTACATCCCAGGGTGCTGAAAGAACTAAAAAATGAAACTGCAGACCTACTATAAGTAATCTGTGAACTATCATTAAAATCATCTGTAGTACCTCAAGAATTGAGAGTGGACAACATAATGGCAATTTTTAAAGAGAGTTCTAAGGCTGATCCAAGAAACTACAAACCAGTGAGCCTGACTTCAGTACCAGGCAAAAATGTAGAAGCCACTATAAAGAATAAAATTACTGCACTTACAGAGTTTCATGGTTTAATGAAACAAAGCCAATATGGATTTATCCAAGGAAAGTCTTGTCTCACTAATTTGCTGTATATTTTTGGAGGTATGAATGAACAATGTGGCACAGTCAGATTCATAGAGCACATTATAACATGATCTATAACACTATAACAGGATCTAGCTAAGCTTGAAGAATGGTCTAGAATTGGCAGTTGAGATTTAATGCTAAAAATTGTAGGGTCATGCATTTGGGCTGCAACATTCCAAGGGAGCAGTACAGTATAGGGGGTGATGTACTTGTGTCCACGAAAGAAAAAAGGGACCTAGGTGTGATTGTGTCTGATGATCTCAAAGAAGCTAAACAATAGAAAAGGCGACGGCCAAAGCTAGAAGAATGCTTGGGAGAATAGGGAGAGGAATGGCCAGCAGAAGAAAGGAGGTGAAAGTGCCTCTGTATAAGTCTTTGGTGTGACCTCATTTGGAATATTGTGTGCAATTCTGGAGACCACACCTTCAAAAGGAGTCAGTACAGAGGGTGGCTACTAAAATGGTTAATGGTCTTCGTTATAAAGCATATGAGTACAGACTTAAAGATCTTAATATATATACTTTAGAGGAGAGGCAAGACAGAGGTGATATGAATGAGACATTTAAATATCTCAGTGGCATAAATGCACAGGAGGAGAGCCTCTTTCAATTGTAAGCAAGCTCTGATACGAGGGGACATAGGATGAGGGTGAAAGGGGATAGACTCAGGAGTAATATGTGGAAATATTTTTTATGGAAAGAGTGGCAGATGCGTGGACTAATCTCCCAATGGAGGTGGTAGAGATGAGAAATACAAACAGGAGCACTGCTCGCAAAGCAAACTGAAGAACCACAGAAGCGAGTAGTATTGGAAGTCACAGGCGCTTTATTAAATAACCAAACCCCAACGCGTTTCGGCTGTTGCCTTCATCAGGGGGTACTAGAGGACAGCAGAACAAAACGTTAAAATAAATAAATCAATGAATTAAAATATATCAAAACATGAAAAAATATAAAATTAATACAAAAAATTAATTAATACAAATGATAAATAATAATAATAAATAATTAATCCATAATAAATTAAAATTAAGACAAATACATATAAAAATATACCATATAGATAAGAAAACCAACAATATATGATAATAAAATGTATATACCATACTTACAAGTGAGTCTTATTGGTACACTAGACGAAGCGCACAAAAGCAATAAAGATATGGCACAAACCAATCAATTGGTGGATAATGCTAGAAGTTAATATAAAAACATTAATATGATACTTAAACAATTAAAACCATCAATTTAGACATGCAACATTAAACATGACTTAAAAAATAAATAAATAAATGGTTAAGAAAGGACACAATGGAAAACCCAGACCTACAGATTAAACCCAAAAATAAATAAAAATAAAAATAATAATAAATATAAAATTAGCAATGGTATATTTTTATATGTATTTGTCTTAATTTTAATTTATTATGGATTAATTATTTATTATTATTATTTATCATTTGTATTAATTAATTAATTTTTTGTATTAATTTTATATTTTTTCATGTTTTGATATATTTTAATTCATTGATTTATTTATTTTAACGTTTTGTTCTGCTGTCCTCTAGCACCCCCTGATGAAGGCAACAGCCAAAACGCGTTGGGATTTGGTTATTTAATAAAGCGCCTGTGACTTCCAATACTACTCGCTTCGGTGGTAGAGATGAGGACAGTATTTAAATTCAAAAACTCATGAGACAAACACAGAGGCCCTCTAAAGGATGTAATGGATGATATGGAAGGGCAGACTGGATAGGTGTGTGGTCTTTTTCTGCCGTCATGTTTCTGTGTTTCTATCAAATTTGTTTGACAAGACCTGCCTTTGGTCAATCCATGCTGCCTCGCATCCTGCAATCCATTGGACTTCAGAAACCTCACTATTCTCTCCTTTAGTAGCCTGTCCAATAATTTACTAACCACAGACATTAAACTAAACAGCCTGTAATTCTGAATGTCATCCTTACATCCATTTTTGTGTAAAGGGACCACATGTGCCTCTCTCCATTCCTCTGTCACCAGAAGCAGAAGAGCAGTTGAGTTTTACTGAAGCTGCCTGGAAATGGTGAAGTGGAATAGCTGCACGGCTAATTTTCCATCAGCCTCAATATGCTTATATAACCCCTCTTCTCAAGTTGCTTCATTGGCTCCCTATGTTTATTTAGATTCTTGATATATCGCCCTTCGAAAATACACCAGAGTGGTTTATAATAATTCAAAACAGACTGCCAGAAAAGGAAAAGAACGCCATAATCATGACAGGAAAGAGACAGAAGGAGAGATTAGCAGAGAGGAGACAGGACACAAGAGAGAAAAATTGGGGAAGAAATACCTCAGCTGGGGGCAGAGGGGACAGGGAGGTCAAAAACATACACTCATTCTACTGCTCCTCACTACCTTTCCTCTCTTCTCTCTCCATACACCCCTTCTCGGGGACTCCACTCTCCTGGCAGATGGCTTCTATCTGTGTCCTTCTCTTCTACTGCCAGTTCCAATCCTTCCACCTGCTGTTCCTTATGCCTGAAACCAACTACCTGAGTCTGTGCGTCAGGCTTCATCTCTTGCCTTTTTCAAATCCAGGCTAAAAACTCACCTCTTCGAGGCCGCTTTTGGATCCCAATCCGCTTAGTCTCCAATGTGTTTCCTTACCATTCCCCTAGATATATCCTTGACTAGATTGTAAATAGTGGTGAGCAGGGACAGTCTTTTACATGTGTCTCTACAGCACCGAGAATGTCTTGCAGCGCTATACAAGTGGTCAGTAGTAGCAGTAGAAGACTGAAGGTTTGGGCTTGGAACAATATCTCCTTTTGTTAGGACATAAGATTGGATGAATGAACTGTGCCAGTTGGAACTGCTATCAGGAGATATATGGAACGTGGGACACAGTCAAGGCCAATATAATGCAGCATTTAAGGACTTTTAATAAAGATTGGCACAACAGTCATTAAGTATTGTTTTGGAAATAATCAAGTGGCAGAAAGATACAGAAATATTTCCCATTGTATTGGAAGCCACATGCTTGATAAAGCATAGTTACTCACCTGTAACAGGTGATCTCCGGGAACAGCAGGAATTTAGTCTTCACATATTGGTATCGTTGGTACCAACGGAACCTGCGCGGGAATGCTCCCCAGCGTCCAATTAGAAAGCTCTTGGGAGCATCCCACAGTGACTGCGTGCTGCCTTCCCGCCTTTCCCAACTGCCTCTCTCCAGCTGAGTTTTAAAGCTGAGACAAAGAGAGAGAGAGACGGAAAGAAAAGAAAGCACAGTTACTTACCTGTAACAGGTGATCTCTGGGAACAGCAGGAATAAGTCTTCACATATGGGTATCGTCGGTACCGACGGAGCCTGCGCGGGAACGCTCCCCAGCGTCCAGTAAGAAAGCTTTTGGGAGCATCCCACAGCGCCTGCGCGCTGCCTTCCCGCCTTTCCCAACCGCCTCTCTCCAGTTCAAGTTTTAAAGCTGAGACAAAGAGAGAGAGAGGAAAGGAGAGATAGATAGAGAGATACAACTCCTAGGGGAGGTGGGTGGGTTGTGAAGACTTATTCCTGCTGTTCCCAGAGATCACCTGTTACAGGTAAGTAACTGTGCTATCTCCAGGAACAAGCAGGAATGAGTCTTCACATATGGGGACTCCCTAGCTGCAGATGCCAGGGAGAGACCCCATGGTTGTGTGCCCTTGCAGAGGGCTCCACTTCCCCCCCATGGATCTCTGACATCCAACCAGGGTAGGTGGGTAGGAGTTGATTAGGAATGGAAGAGGTGTTTGAGGACAGCCTGACCAAACGAGGCATCCCGGCGGGAGTCGTTGTCCAAACAGTAATGGGCTGTGAAGGTGTGAACCGAGGCCCAGGTGGCCGCTCGACAGATCTGTTCGATGGACACCGAGTTTAGATGGGCCACTGAGGCTGCCATGGCTCTCACATTGTGAGCTGTGACATGGCCCTCCAGAGAAATGTTCTTACTCTGGTAGGCAAAAGAAATACACTGAGCAATCCAGCTGGACAGTGTTCTCTTAGAGACTGGAAGTCCTAAATGAGAAGGATCAAAAGCAACAAAGAGTTGAGAAGACTTTCTATGTTGCTGTGTTCTTTGTAAGTAGAAAGCGAGAGCTATCTTACAATCCAAGGTATGAAGATTCCTCTCTGCACTTGATGCATAAGGTCCTGGAAAAAAGACAGGTAAATACACCTCCTGGTTCAGATGAAAAGGCGAGACCACTTTAGGCATAAAGTGTGGATTGGTCCTGAGGACTACCTTATCATGATGGAACCTTGTATAAGGTGGATTAGCCACCAAAGCTTGCAACTCACTGATGCGGCGTGCTGAGGTGACTGCAATGAGAAAAACAACTTTCCAAGAAAGAAATTTCAAGGAGGTGCTGGTTAAAGGTTCAAAGGGTGGCTTCATAAGCTGGCCAAGAACCAGGTTTAAGTCCCATGCCACTGGAGGTGGTCTAATGGGAGGTTTAGTTAAAAGAAGGCCTCTCATGAATCTTGCTATAAGAGGGTGAGAGGAGATAGGTTGTCCATTGAGAGGCTTGAGGGATGCTGCAATAGCACTCAAATGCACTCTTACTGAATTTGTTTTCAGGCCTGCATGGGATAGATGCAGGAGATACTCTAGTAGAGAATTCAGAGGTATTGCAAGAGGGTTTAGATCCTTCTCTGAACACCAAATGGTGAATCTTTTCCATTTGAAAGCATAGGACCGTCGGGTAGAAGGCTTCCTAGAGGCATGAATAACATCTCTGACTTGTTGAGAGAGATGAAAATCTTGAAGGTCTAGGCCCTCAGCAACCAAGCCCTGAGATGGAGCGACTGGGGGTTTGGGTGCCACAATGTTCCCTCTTCCTGGGACAGAAGGTCTGGTGCAGAGCCTAAGTTCAGGGAAGGAGCTTGAGAGAGATGCAGGGTACCACACTTGGCGTGGCCAATGTGGTGCTATGAGGATCATGGTCCCTCGATCTCTCTGAAGCTTGAATAGTGTTTTGGGAATTAAGGGAATTGGTGGAAAGGCATAAAGGAAGTCTTGACCCCAGTGAAGGAGGAAGGCATCCTTGGCCTGAACTCCCTGACACGGAATTCTGGAACAGAACCGGGGAAGTTTGGCATTCCACGGACTTGCAAAGAGGTCTATGTCCGGGGTTCCCCAAATTCGAAACATCCTGCCTTTCTGGTCCATGTGGAGGGACCACTCGTGTGTGAGCAGAACTCGACTGAGTCTGTCCGCCCAAGAGTTTTGAATACCTGGAAGATATACTGCCAGAAGATGGATGTGATGCTCTCTGGCGAAGGCCCACAGTCGCAAAGCTTCGTTGCAAAGCGAAAGAGAGCCAGTCCCTCCCTGCTTGTTTACATAGAACATGGCTACTTGATTGTCCATATGGATAAGGGCTGTCCTGTAGCTGAGCAGGGAATGGAACACTCTGAGAGCTAAGAATATTGCTCTGAGTTCCAAGAGATTGATATGCAGAGAAGTCTCCTGTGGAGACCAGATGCCCTGGGTGGAGAGATCTTGCAGATGAGCTCCCCAACCCTTTGGAGAAGCATCTGTTGTGAGAGTTGCTTGGGGTAGCGGTTGCTGAAAAGGGGACCCCAGCAACAGGTTTTGAGAGGACTTCCACCACTGGAGAGACCAAAATAGACGACTGGAGTTTGCTATTTTGTCTGACAGGCAACCTGATGCCTGAGTCCATTGGGTGGACAAAGTCCATTGAGCTGCCCTCATGTGAAGGCGAGCATATGGAACCACATGCACGGTGGATGCCATGTGGCCTAATAGTTGTAACATCTCTCGAGCAGTTAATTGGGACTTTAACTGAATCTGGGAGGCTAACTGCACCAGACGTATGCAACGGGCCTGAGGAAGATAGGCCCTTGCAGTTGTGGTATCCAGCAAGGCCCCTATGAACTCCAGAGACTGAGTAGGGGTGAGATTGGATTTTGGGATGTTTATTACTAGTCCCAAATACTGAAGGATACGCATTGTGCAGGTTAGAGAAGTCTGGGCCTCTGACTGGGATGAGGCTCGAATGAGCCAGTCGTCCAGATATGGGAATACGAATATTCCTAGAGTGCGGAGAAATGCAGCTACTACTGCCATGCATTTTGTGAACACCCTTGGTGCAGAGGCCAGACCAAAAGGAAGCACCCTGTATTGGTAGTGCTTTCCTTGAAAAAGGAACCGAAGGAACCTTCTGTGTGTAGGATGGATGAGGACATGGGTGTACGCATCCTTGAGATCTAGAGAACAAAGCCAATCCTGACTCTGAAGGTATGGAAGCAGAGCCCCTAGAGAAATCATTTTTAATTTCTCCCTGAATAGAAACTTGTTCAATTCTCTGAGATCTAATATGGGTCTGTAGCCCCCTGTTTTCTTTGGGATAAGAAAATAAGGGGAGTAGAACCCTGAGCCCTGTTGAAGAAGAGGTACTTCTTCTATTGCCCCTTGGGCAAGAATGGTAGCAATCTCCTGACCTAGAAGGTTGAGGAGAGATGTTGGAGAATTGAACTGTTTCACCATGGTATGAGGAGGAAGGTTTAAGAAGTGAAGCTTGTACCCTTCCTTTATGATGGAGAGGGTCCATTGCTCTGCTGTGATTTGCTCCCATCTGGGAGCAAAGTAAGTCAACCTTCCTGGAATGGTGAGGGGCTCTGGGTTTCCCAGAGCTAGAAAGGCTAAGTTCTCTAGTTGCAAGTCAAAGGCCCTGAGGAGGTTGAGGCTGCTGGACTGTGGCAGGCCTGGCAGCCTTTGACTTGGCCTGTTTAGGTGGTTGCTGACGCTTTGCAGCAAAACGACCTGCAGAAGATGCCTGCCCATGAGCAGGATAATATCTTCCCTTTTTAGAAAAAGATGTCTTTTTGAACAATCTTTTCTTAACAGGGGCAGAGGTAGACTTTGAAAGTCGATCCAAAGCAGAGTTCTCAGCATCCATCTGAGTGGCCTTTGCTTGCCAATCCCTGCCAAACAGGTTTTCACCTGTACAAGGGAGGTTTCCCAACTCATCTTGGACCCAGAGTTCCAAATCAGAGGCTTGCAACCAAGCAATTCTGCGTGCACCTATGGCAATAGCCGTGGCTCTGCTTACACACAAAAGAGTCAAAGGCTGCACGGTTGGAGAATTTGGAAACATCTTGGGCATGTTTGAGCCAAGTGAGAAATTCCTGCCTTTTATCTTTTGAAATAAAAGGAGCTAAAGTCTGCAGATGATCTGTGACTTCTTTTAGAAACATCCCCATATAGAGACTATAGGAGTTGATTCTGGCAGCTAGCATATTGGCCTGGAAAATCCTTCGGCCAAAAGCATCTAGAGTCCTACATTCACGCCCTGGAGGGTTAGATGAGTGTTGTCACCCCTTCGTGCTGTGTACCTGTTGGATGGGCAGGGCACTGCACTGGGGCTTCAGTGTAACTGGCTCAATTAGCTGCGTAGGCCTTGCTTGGCCCTCTGGTAGTTGTAGTTGTGAGTTGCCAGTTAAAAATCAGTTGTGGAACGATGGTAAGGTTAACAAAGGATTTATTTCCCCTTCCAAAAGGACTTTTTATCGTGGTATAAACAAAAGGAAAACACAACCCTTCCTGGAAAAATGGAACAAAAATAGCTTCTCTTCAGCTTCTTAACCAATAAAGCAAATGTACATCAAAACAGTCTTTCATAAGCACATACAAGCCCTTCTTTACAATGCTAGGCTTCAACAGCTCTTACTTCCCTTTATCTTAATGAGGAAATGCTGTCTGCTATTGAAATCGTGCAATCCATATATTCAGTGCTTGTCTCAGCTTCTGATGGCTCACATTGCATTGCTTCATCACAAGCATTTAATATCTCTTTCCTTTCAGCATTTGGGACCTCTGCAAACCGTCTCTCTCTGTTCTGACGTGACTCTTTCTCTCTCTGTGAGAGTGTGCTGAATGCTATTACCACATTCACTGAACTGCCTTCGGTAAGAGCCTCTCCCCTGCTGGTGGTTGTTAGGTGAATTGCAATATTCCCTTGCACCTCTATTAAGGTAAATAGGCTTACCTCTCTGCTCTGACTGGCTCAGGATCCTGTGTATGGCTGGAGTTTGAAACGGCAGTTTTGCAGAGACTCTGCTCCTTAAATCATTTCCAGAGATACTAGCCTCTTCAGGTAAAAAGCATTTAACCTTCTCATGCCTGGTATAAGGGTAATAAAACTTATCTGTTTCTCTTAAGCTGGCTTCATAAGGCTTTAGCGTTTCTGGGAACTGCCTCTTATAGCCAAGCCCTGTGCTTCCCCTTTCAGGATGAAAATAAAACTCTTCAGCTTTTACCTTTCTCCTCCCAGCTCCGTTCCAACCCGGGCTGTTTCCAACACTCTCTGGGCTCCTCTGATATCTGAGGCTTCCTCTCCTGGTTTTGCTACCTCCTCTGTAGCTCTTTCCACACTTGCCGTTATCCTCACTTTCACACTCTGAGTCCAGCTGTCTTGGCTTCTCTCTCAAGCACTCATGGTAATCATTCAAACTTCCATTCAGGCTTCCGTAGTGATTATCATGCAGGCTTTCTCCACAGCTCTCTCTCTGGCCCCTTCTCCAGCTCTCTCCACGACTCTGTCCACGACGCTCTCCACGACTCTGTCTAACTGTTTGTGAGCTGTGCTTATCTACGTACCTCCGAGCAGCACCTCCCCCCAGCTGACTTGCATCAGGTGATAACTTCCTAGCTTTCCTGCTGGCTGGGTGTGTCTCTCTGGCTTGTGACCACATTTGTTTTTGTTGCTCATAGCAACTTCCTGACATGTGCTTTCTCAAAACGTCAGTGTCAGCCTGATCCACTGCTTCTCTGTCTATCTTCCTAGGCTCTGGTGAATCTGCTCTGTGACAGATTCCCCCCCTTAAAATATTACGGGCTGCCGCAAATTTAAGCGGACAGCACGTAATCCTGTCCGGGGTGCGACTGTAATGCTCCCTATAAACTAAATTAGCGGTGGCCAACCTCTCCTTCCAAGGTTTTAACACATTGAGGTGATAAACCTGCCTACGTCCCTTATCATTTTCTATCAGATAGGAAACGGGCTCAATTCTTTTTATCACCGTACCCGGCCCCTTCCAGTGGGCTTCAAATTTGGGCCCAGGGTCCGCCACCTGGATGAGGACCTTATCCCCTACTTCTAATTGTCTGGGTTGTGTGCCCTTATCATAGCAGCGTTTCTGACGCTGCTGACTAACCTTGAGATTTTCTACTGAGGCCCTGGACGTTTTCTCCAGGCGCGTTCTTAAGTCTTTTAGGAATTGTGGTACCCCTACCTCCGGTATTTCGGGCTCCACCCACTCTTCTTGTAGTATGTCCAAAATACCCCTCGGGGCCCTACCGAACAATAGTTCGAACGGGGATGCCCCCAAGGAGGCCTGAATACGCTCCCTACACGCGTATAACACGAATGGAAGTAAGGTATCCCACTCTGCCATTTCTCCCTTCCTTAAACCCCTCCTTAATAGGTGTTTAATGGATTGGTTCATTCGCTCCACCAACCCGTTTGACTGGGGGTGGTACGCCACAGTCTTAATATGGCGTATGCCAAATGCTTCCCATACTCTCGCAAGATATCGTGACACGAAGTTGCTTCCCTGATCCGTTAAGATTTCCTGGGGAAACCCCACTTCGCAAAATAATTTTATTAGTTCCTGCGCTATAATCTTGGCTGAGATGTTCCTAAGGGGAATTGCCCATGGGAACCGCGTAGCGTGGTCTACAATTACTAAGATATATTGGTAACCCCTGGGTGTTTTTATTAGAGGGCCCACTATATCCATCCCCATGCGTCTAATTGGTACTGAGATGGTAGGCAAAGGCACCATAGGTACGGCCTTTGGTCGTGTTATCGAGACCCTCTGGCAGGTAGGGCAGGAGTCACAATACTGCTTGGTTTCTTTATAGACCCCTGGCCAATAAAACCGTGCCAGTATCTGATCTAGTGTTCCCTGAACACCCTTGTGACTGCCTATCGGGTGGTCGTGTGCTAGGCGTAGAACAATAGCCTTAAAAGTTACCGGCACTACCAGTTGTTTCTGGACTGCATCAGTATAAGGATCTATACTTTCCCTATATAATATATCCTTATCCAATAGGAATCTGGGAAGTATAGGTCGATCTTCTTGTGCCCATTCAAACGCTCTTTTGAGCGCTGGGTCTGCCTTCTGTTCCATAGGGAAAGAAGGGAATTTCTGAACTAGGGCTGCAGGTACCCACGGTAACCCTTCCCCTACCTCTAGTTCTGCCCTTCCTCGGGTTCTTTTATTTCTTTCTTGGCGTTTCTTCGCCTTCGCTTTTTTCCCTTCTTTAGTTGGAACCTGAACTAATTCATCATGGTTGGGGAGTACGTTAGCCTCAACCTCCTCTGTCCTTTCCTCAGGAATTTCTTTATCTTCCTCCCCCCTAGGCTCCTCTGTCCTCTCCACAGATGGTTCCCGGGTTCCTGAGGTTCCAGCTTGTGATCGTGTTGAAACTAGGCCTGTCTTTGTACATAGGCCTTGCATCAATCCTCCCTGAAATGAGGGCCAGTCATGCCCTAGGATGAGTTCCTGTGGCAGCCTTGGGACTACTGCCACTTGTATTTCCCTTTCTAGGCCCATCCCTCTAACACGTACCTTATGTAAGGGATACTGAAGACGGGTGCCATGTACACATTTTATTTGTACTTGGTCTTTTACCCGACTTGGGGCTGCAGGGCGAGACTGTTCCATGGTCTCCCAAAACTTCTGAGAGACCATGATCTGTTCTACTCCTGAGTCGAGTAGAGCCAAGGCGTCTACCCCTTCTACTAGGACTTGGAGAAAAATGCCTTTCGGGACTTGTTTCTCAGCCCCGGCTACAAGGACCGTTTTTACCCTACAATTTTTCTGGTAGTGACCCGGCTTCCCGCATCTGTAACACTTCCTATTAACAGATAGATCATCAACATCCTCATCATAAACATTCCTTTTGTGTATTTTAACCTTTTCACCTCTTCTCATCTTATCAGGATTTCCAAGGCCAGCCATTTTTAACATGCCAATTCCAGAGGTATCAGCCATTTTAGCCTCGTAAAATACATCTGCCATATTGGCTGCCTCTTCCGTATTACGGCAATCCTGTAAGGTGAGGAAGGTTTTCAGTTCAGGGGATACAGACTGCATAAATTGCTCCAGTATTATATCATCCATAATGGAGTCTAATGATCTCCCTTCTGGGTTTAGCCATTTATAAGCTAGACTCTTTAACCTCTGATATAAGGCTCTGGGAGTCTCCCTATGCTGTATCTTTGCCTCCCTGAACAGATGTTTATAATGTCTGGGTGTAAGGCCTAGTCTATCTTTTACAGCCTTTTTAATTTCTGAATAATTGGTAGCAAGAGTAGCAGGCATTCCCTTAAATGCTGACAGAGCCTCGCCAGTCAAAGTCATGGCAAAGCGCATGGCCCATTGCTCTGTAGGCCACTTAAGGGTCTCTGCTATCCTTTCAAATGACTCGATATAGTCATCTAAATCGTCATGTTGTGTTAGTTGTCCCATAGAAAAAGTATGGCAATTGTTCAGTTCTACTTGCGGCATCATGGATGAACTCGCCGCTCCGGTTTCCTGGGGCTTTTTTAGGAGAGCTTCTATTGCTTCCATCAAAGGCCGCTGTTGCTCCTTCATAGCGTTCACATATTGTTCCTGGAGACATTGCACAAGCTCTGCTTGTCTGTCCCACTGTGCTTGCATCCACGTTTGGACGTCACGCGGATCCAACTTCCTGGAGTTGTACCACCTTAGGCTCCTGGTAGACTTCAGCATGTGAGAAAGGTCTTTGCTTTTCTGGCCGACCTGCCAGCGAAATCCTCCTTAGACAGCACTCCTTGTGGTCGCAGTTCCTCCAGAGACTCCTTCTTCCTTTTATGTTTCCTCTTTTTCTTTCTCAGGAAAAACCACGTAGCAGAAAAAAAAAAAATCCTAAAATACTACGCCATTATGTCACCCCTTTGTGCTGTGTACCTGTTGGTTGGGCAGGGCACTGCGCTGGGGCTTCAGTGTAACTGGCTCAATTAGCTGCGTAGGCCTTGCTTGGCCCTCTGGTAGTTGTAGTTGTGAGTTGCCAGTTAAAAATCAGTTGTGGAACGATGGTAAGGTTAACAAAGGATTTATTTCCCCTTCCAAAAGGACTTTTTATCGTGGTATAAACAAAAGGAAAACACAACCCTTCCTGGGCATATAATAAAGGAAAAATGGAACAAAAATAGCTTCTCTTCAGCTTCTTAACCAATAAAGCAAATGTACATCAAAACAGTCTTTCATAAGCACATACAAGCCCTTCTTTACAATACTAGGCTTCAACAGCTCTTACTTCCCTTTATCTTAATGAGGAAATGCTGTCTGCTATTGAAATCGTGCAATCCATATATTCAGTGCTTGTCTCAGCTTCTGATGGCTCACATTGCATTGCTTCATCACAAGCATTTAATATCTCTTTCCTTTCAGCATTTGGGACCTCTGCAAACCGTCTCTCTCTATTCTGACGTGACTCTTTCTCTCTCTGTGAGAGTGTGCTGAATGCTATTACCACATTCACTGAACTGCCTTCGGTAAGAGCCTCTCCCCTGCTGGTGGTTGTTAGGTGAATTGCAATATTCCCTTGCACCTCTATTAAGGTAAATAGGCTTACCTCTCTGCTCTGACTGGCTCAGGATCCTGTGTATGGCTAGAGTTTGAAATGGCAGTTTTGCAGAGACTCTGCTCCTTAAATCATTTCCAGAGATACTAGCCTCTTCAGGTAAAAAGCATTTAACCTTCTCATGCCTGGTATAAGGGTAATAAAACTTATCTGTTTCTCTTAAGCTGGCTTCATAAGGTTTTAGCGTTTCTGGGAACTGCTTCTTATAGCCAAGCCCTGTGCTTCCCCTTTCAGGATAAAAATAAAACTCTTCAGCTTTTACCTTTCTCCTCCCAGCTCCGTTCCAACCCGGGCTGTTTCCAACACTCTCTGGGCTCCTCTGATATCTGAGGCTTCCTCTCCTGGTTTTGCTACCTCCTCTGTAGCTCTTTCCACACTTGCCGTTATCCTCACTTTCACACTCTGAGTCCAGCTGTCTTGGCTTCTCTCTCAAGCACTCATGGTAATCATTCAAACTTCCATTCAGGCTTCTGTAGTGATTATCATGCAGGCTTTCTCCACAGATCTTTCTCTGGCCCCTTCTCCAGCTCTTTCCACGACTCTGTCCACGACTCTGTCCACGACTCTGTCTAACTGTTTGTGAGCTGTGCTTATCTACGTACCTCCGAGCAGCACCTCCCCCCAGCTGACTTGCATCAGGTGATAACTTCCTAGCTTTCCTGCTGGCTGGGTGTGTCTCTCTGGCTTGTGACCACATTTGTTTTTGTTGCTCATAGCAACTTCCTGACATGTGCTTTCTAAAAACGTCAGTGTCAGCCTGGTTCACTGCTTCTCTGTCTATCTTCCTAGGCTCTGGTGAATCTGCTCTGTGACAGTGTCTCTTTGCACTCTTTATTTTCTTCATAGCAGACTCAACCACAATAGAGTGGTGAGGAAGCTGAGTCTTATGAAAACCAGGACAGGGAGGGACACGGTACATGGTGTCTAACCTGCGAGAATGAGGAGAGGTGGTGAGAGGAGTCTCCCACATGCCCAACATGAGATCATAGAGAATCTCATGAATAGGTAGGGTAGCTGCTTCTTTAGGAGCCTTAGGATATTGCAAAATATCTAATTGCTTGGCTCTAGGCTCTGACTGAGAGGCCACTGTGATGGAGAGGCCTCTAGCCACTTCCCTAATGAAGTCTTGAAAAGATAAATCCTCTGGAGGAGACATTCTTCGTTTTGGAGAATTAGACTCCTGAGGAAGAAGCACCGGTGCATCGATAGAAGCCTCCGACTCAGAGTCTTCGGAGGAATCGAAGTATCACCTGTCCGGATGCTCCTGTAAAGCCCGATACGCATACCGAGTGGTATCGACATCGGGAGTAAGCGGTACCGGTTCGGTACCGATGGGCATCGTAGGACAGGGTACCGTTGCAGCCGACACCGAAGCCGATGTCGATGCAATCGGTACCGGCACCGGAAACGGTGCCGATGCCGGAGTTGGTACCGGCAACGGAGATTGTTGCGGTACCGAAGGCGTCAAAGCCTGCATAAATGCCGTAAGGGTGCGCTGTATGGACAGAATTTTCTGATCCATCGACGCCACCAGAGTCTGGATGTCGGTACTAGTGGAGGCCACCGGTACCCCAGAACACGGCAACAGGTGATCGGTCGAGGCCAAGCCATCAATGTCAACCTGTGACCCCATAGGTAATGCTTTGGAAGCCGGAACTTCCCGCTGGGGTAATTTTGCCGGAGCGGAATCCTTGAGGGCAAGCCTGGAGGCATCTCGATGCTTGGAGGGAGATTTGCCCTTCGAGGACCGGCTAGATTTATGTTTGGTTACCTGAGATCCATGGGAGGAAGAAGAAGCCCTGGAAGACGTCGATGCCACTGAGGCTGCATCAGAGGGAAACAGGGTACTGAGCTTGGCTGCTCGGTTCTGCCGACCCCTTTTAGACATCATGGTGCAGGACACACAATCTGTGATGGAATGGTCAGGACCCAAACATTTCAGACACCAATCATGGGTGTCGGTGACAGAAATAGTACCGCCACATTTTGTGCACTTTTTGAACCCGGAAGCGGGCTTCTCCATGAGGAGAAAATATTTAGGCCTAAGGCCCAAACTGAAAATGCACAGCTGAAAGAATAAAAGGTTTTTGTTTTTTTGAAGAAGAAGAAAGAAAAGAAAAGACCGGCGGTACCGGTCTGACGTCGAAGGCAGACGCGACACAGAAAAATAAAGAAAAAAATAAAGAACTTCTTCTGCGGTGACAGGAACACGACCTGCTGGCTCCGCGGAAAAGAAGAACTGGAGAGAGGCGGTTGGGAAAGGCGGGAAGGCAGCACGCAGGCGCTGTGGGATGCTCCCAAAAGCTTTCTTACTGGACGCTGGGGAGCGTTCCCGCGCAGGCTCCGTCGGTACCGACGATACCCATATGTGAAGACTCATTCCTGCTTATTCCTGGAGATAAGAGAGATACAACTCCTAGGGGAGGTGGGGGGGTTGTGAAGACTAAATTCCTGCCGTTCCCGGAGATCACCTGTTATAGGTGAGTAACTATGCTATCTCCAGGAACAAGCAGGAATGTTAGTCTTCACATATGGGGATTCCCTAGCTACAGATGCCAAGGAGAGACCCCAGAACTTGTGTGCCCCTGTGAAAGGGCTCCACTTCCCCCCCATGGATCTCTGCCATCCTACCAGCAATGGTGGGTAGGAGTTGATTAAGTATGGAACAGGTGTCGTAGAACAGCCTGGCCAAACAAGGCATCCCAGCAGGAGTCCTTGTCCAAGCAGTAATGAGCTGTGAAGGTATGAACTGAGGCCCAAGAAGCTGCTCGACAGATGTCGTCAATAGACACAGAGTGTAGATGAGCCATTGAGGCTGCCATGGCCCGCACATTGTGAGCTGTGACATGGCCTTCCAGAGAAAGGTTTTTACTCTGAGAGGTAAAAGAAATACACTGTGCAATCCAATTGGACAATGTTATTTGGGGAATGGAAGTCCCAAATGAGAAGGATCAAAAGCAACAAAGAGTTGAGAGGACTTTCTATGTTGCTGTGTCCTTTGTAAGTAAAAAGCAAGTGCTCTTTTACATTCCAAAGTATGAAGACTCCTTTCTGCATTTGAAGCATGAGGCCTTGGAAAAAATACAGGCAGGTAAACTGCTTGGTTTAAATGAAAAGGTGAGACCACTTTTGGCATAAAGTGTGGATGAGTCCTAAGGACTACCTTATCATGATGGAACCTTGTATAAGGAGGATCAGCCACTAACGCTTCCAGTTCACTAATGCGGCGTGCTGATGTGATTGCAATGAGAAAGACAATCTTCCAGGAAAGGAATTTCAAGGAGGTAGTAGCTAGAGGTTCAAAAGGTGGCTTCATGAGCTGTCCAAGAACCAGATTTAGATCCCATGCTACCGGTGGTGGCCTAATGGGAGGCTTAGTTAGGAGGAGGCCCCTCATAAATCTCGCTATGAGAGGATGAGAGGAATTAGGTTGTCCATTTAAAGGCTTGAAAGAAGCTGAAATAGCACTTAAATGGACTCGTACTGAGTTAGTCTTAAGCCCTGCATTAGATAAATGAAGGAGATACTCCAAGACCCTTCTGCGAACACCATATGGAAAACCTTTTTCCACTTGAAAGCATAAGAGCGTCTTGTGGAAGGCTTTCTAGAAGCATAAAGGATATCCTTTACTTGTTGAGACAGATCAAGACCATGAAGGTCTAGGCCCTCAGCAAACCAGGCCCTGAGATGCAGAGAGTGGGGATCGGGATGCCACAACATCCCGTCCTCCTGGGAGAGCAGATCTAGAGCAGATCCTAACTCCAGAGATGGAGCTTGAGAGAGATGTAGGAGCAGAGGGTACCACACCTGCCGTGGCCAATGTGGAGCTATGAGAATCATATGGCCTCTGTCTCTCTGAAGCTTGAATAGGGTTTTGGGAATTAAGGGAATGGGTGGAAAGGCATATAGGAAGTCCTGACCCCAATGGAGGAGGAAAGCATCCCTGGCCTGAGAACCCTGAGCCGGAATTCTGGAACAGAATCGGGGAAATTTAGCATTCAACGGACTTGCAAAGGGGTCTATGTCCGGAGTTCCCAAAATTTGAAAAAACTTTGCTACCTGGTCTGCACGAAGAGACCACTCCTGTGGAAGCAGAACTCAGCTGAGTCTGTCTGCCCAGGAGTTTTGAATGCCTGGCAGAAACACCACAAGGAGATGAATCTAATGCTCTCTGGCGAGGGCCCATAGTCGCAAAGCTTCATTGCACAGCGACTGAGAGCCTGTTCCTCCCTGCTTGTTCAGAAAGAACATAGCTACTTGACAGTCCTAATTCAGACGGACAGTCTTGTAGCTCAGCTGGGTGTGGAACACTCGAAGAGCAAGGAAGATTGCTCTGAGTTCCAAGAGATTGATGTGTAGATGGGTCTCCTGTGGAGTCCAGGTGCCTTGGGTAGAGAGATCTTGCAGGTGAGCTCCCCAGCCCACATGTGAGGCGTCTGTTGTTAGAGTGACCTGGGGTAAAGGTTGTTGGAAAGGGGACCCCACCAACAGGTTTTGGGTTGATTGCCACCATTGTAGGGACAAAATAAGGCGACTTGAGTTTGCTATTTTGTCTGATAGGCAGCCTGATGCTTGAGTCCACTGAGTGGATAGAGTCCATTGGGCTGCTCTCATATGGAGGCGAACATAAGGAACCACATGCACGGTAATGCCATGTGGCCTAGCAATTGTAACATTTCCCGAGCAGTGAGATGAGTTTTTAACACTGCTTGGGAAGCTTACTGCACAATGCGAAGGCAGCGGGGCTGTGGAAGATAGGCCCTTGCTTTCCTGGTATCCAGCATAGCTCCTATAAACTCTAGAGACTGAGTGGGAGTTAGGTTGGATTTTGGGATGTTTATGACCAGGCCCAAATACTGAAGTATACGCGTTGTGCAAGATAGGGAAATTCTGGCCTCTGAGTCTGATGGGGCTCGAATGAGCCAGTCGTCTAAGTAGGGGAAGAGAAATATTCCTTGAGTGCGAAGAAATGCTGCCACTACAGCCATACATTTTGTAAACACCCTTGGTGCTGAGGCCAGGCCAAAAGGAAGAACCCTGTACTGGTAGTGCTTCCCCTGAAATAGAAACTGAAGGAATCTTCGGCGAGTTGGATGGATGAGAACATGGGTGTACGCATCCTTGAGATCTAGAGAACAAAGCCAATCCTGACTCTGAAGGTATGGCAGAAGAGTTCCCAGAGAAATCTTGAACTTCTCCTTGAACAGGAATTTGTTCAATTCTCTGAGGTCTAAAATGGGTCTGTGTCCTCCTGTTTTCTTTGGAATAAGGAAATAGGGGGAGTAAAACCCCGTACCCTGTTGGAAAATGGGTACGTCTTCTATTGCCCCGTGGGCAAGAAGTAAATTGACCTCTTGACCTAACTGAGTTTCGAGTGAAGTCTGAGAATTGAACCCTCTTACAACTGTAGGAGGGGGCATGTTGAGGAAATGGAGCTTGTACCCCTCCTTTACAATGGAGAGAGTCCATTCTTCTGCTGTTATCTGCTCCCATCTGGGGGCAAAATGACACAACCTTCCTGGAATGGTGGAGGGCTCTAGCCCATTGAGGGCCAGGAAGGCCAAGTTCTCTAGATGGGAGTCAAAGTCCCTGTGAGGGCTGAGTCTGTTGGGCCGGTTGAGGCTTAGCAGACTTTGTTTTTCTTTGTTTTGGTGGCTGCTGTCCCTTTCGGGCAGACTGACCTGCAGAATGCCCCTGCTGGGTATAGGAGGGGTAAAACCTCTGCTTTTTAGAGAAGAATGGTTTCTTGTAGGATTTTCTCATTGCAGGATCAGCTGTAGCCTTGGATAGTCTATCCAAAGTGGTGTTATCAGCATCCAGCTCATTAGCTTTCTCTTGCCAATTTTTGCCAAAGAGATTTTCGCCTGTGCAAGGGATATTCACCAGTTTGTCCTGTACCCAGAGCTCTAAGTCAGATGCCTGGAGCCAGGCAATCCTATGAGCACCTATGGCTGAGCCAGGCAATCCTATGAGCACCTATGGCAATGGCAGAGGTTCTGCTTATGCACTCATAAGCAGAACCTACACATACAATTCTTCATAGCTGATACTGTACTTTGAATAACGCTTAAGTCCCACATAATGTGTATTTGTACATAATGTATATAGTTTGCACTGTTCTATACTGTTCTGTATTAACACTGGTTGTTTATCTTATTGCTTTTGGTCATATGATGTTATATGTAAAACAAACTCCGATTTGTTAACTGTTGTTTATTGTGAACCGCAACTGAACTATGGAAGATGCGGTATATAAATCATTGTTAAATAAATAAATAAAATTATGCACTCAAAGCAGTCAAAAGCTGCACGATTAACAAAGTTGGAAACATCTTGGGCATGTTTGACAAGTGTAAGTTAATCTTGCCTCTTATCATCAGGAAGGAGAGGGCTCATAAGCTCTAGATCTCCTGTAACCTCCTTAAGGAACATTCCCATATCTAAAATGTAGGAACTAATCCTGGCAGAAAGCCTAGAGGCCTGGAAGGTTCGATGCCCAAAGGCATCAAGAGTCCTACATTCACGTCCTGGCGGATTAGATGCATGTCTTTTTGCACTCTTGATCCTTCTCATAGCTGATTCTACTACTATGGAGTGGTGTGGTAACTGGGTTTTTTGAAATCCAGGACAAGGAGGTGCTCGATACATGGTATCAAGCCTACGAGAATGAGGAGAAGTGGAAGAGGTGTTTCCCACATTCTTAGCATGAGATCGTGCAAGATCTCATGAATAGGCAAAGTAGCTGCCTCCTTGGGAGCTTTAGAACATTGTAAAATCTCCAATTCCCTTGCTCTGGGCTCTGTTTCAGGAGCCACTGTGATGGAAAGACCTCTATCCACCTCCCGGATGAAATCCTAAAAGGATATATCCTCTGGAGGAGACATTCTACATTTAGGAGAGGAAGGCTCCTCAGAAAGAAGTACTCCAGTACCGACAAAGCTGTCAGAATCCTCAGACTCCTCGGAGGATTCGAAGTATCTACTGTCCAGGTGCTCTTGCAAAGCACTATACCGGTACTGATCGAAGTCGGTACCGGAGGGGTCCGGTACCGGCCTGTCGATACCAGAGGAAATAGCATGACTCGGTGTCGGTAACACAGTTGCCGATGTCGATGCTGTCGATACCAGTACCGATATCGGTGCCGGAACCGGTGTCGATACCGGTTGAAGCGTCTGAAGCGGTCCCGAAGGCACCGAAGCCGGAAGGAGAGCCGCCAGACTGCGTTCAATAGCCAAGAACCTCTGGTCTATTGACGCTGCTGATGCCTGCGTATTGGTACCGGACGAAGCAGCTGGTACCCCAGAGCATGGCAACAGTAGTTCTGCCGAGGTTGAGGCCTCGAGAACATCCTGGAGCCCCGATAGTGCTTTGGAAGCCGAAGCCTCCCGTCGGGGCAATTTTGCCAGTACAAGTCCCTCGAGGGCAATGCCAGAGGCATCTCGATGCTTGGAAGGAGATCTACCCTTTGAGGACCGGCCAGATTTATGTTTGGTTACCTGAGATCCATGGGAGGAAGACGAAGCCCTGGAAGACGTCAATGCCACGGATGCTGCATCGGAGGAAAAAAGGGTGCTAAGCTTAGCAGCTCGGTTTTGCCGACCCCTCTTCGACGACATCCCACAGGCAACAAACACACTCCGAGATGGAGTGGTCAGGACCTAAACATTTAAGGCACCACTCGTGAGTATCGGTGACAGAGATGGTACCGCCACACTTGGAACACTTTTTAAAACCCGAGGCGGGTTTTTCCATTCTGAAGGAAAAGTTGGGCCTAGTGCCCAAAATGGCGCGTGGCACCCGAAAGAAAAAAAAAGACTGGAAAAAATGTTTCTTTATTTTTTTTTTTAAAAAGAAAGAAATAACCGGTGGTACAGATATAGCGTCGAGGAAGGCAGACGCTACCACAAAAAAGAATGAAAAAGATGGGATAATTTCTGCGGTGACAGGAAAAACGACCTGCTGGCTCCGCAGAAAACGAAGAACTGGAGAGAGGCAGTTGGGAAAGGCGGGAAGGCAGCACGCAGGCGCTGTGGGATGCTCCCAAAAGCTTTCTAATTGGACGCTGGGGAGCGTTCCCACGCAGGCTCCGTCAGTACCGACGATACCCATAGGTGAAGACTACATTCCTGCTTGTTCCTGGAGCTAAAAGGATATCCAAACACATCTTGATAAACTAGCCATACACGTTACATCCTACAAACTCCAGAAAGAAGCTCACTTTGGCACGATGCAAGTACTATGCCGAGCATTAGCAGTAAATTTGAGAGACTGAGATCATACTCCACATACCTTGGCTCAGAAGTGAGGTTCATGACTGTCATGATATGCGCAGAATGAACCCATTTGAAGAAACTTCCCAGAGTGACCCCCGGGGTTGCATCCTGGGACAGCTGATTCTGCGTCGTGAAAAGCCCCAGAAAAATGAATTGGCCTCTTAGGAAAGAACAACCCAAACTATGGTTGAATGATGCAAAGTACCAAATTAAGAATCACTACTCAGGAAAAGGATCTGGGCATCATCATGGATAATACATTGAAACCTGCTGCCCAGTGTACTGTGGCAGCCAAGAAAACAAATAGAATGTTAGGAATCATATGGAAAGGAATGAAAAACATAGTAACATAGTAAATGACGGCAGATAAAGACCAGTGTGGTCCATCTAGTCTGCCCACAAATATGGCTGGAGTAGGTTCACCCCTACCCATGTCTTTGCTTAGTGGTGCACCCACCAGGAGCAGGTGCACCCCTCCCCATGTCTTTGTTTCTTTGTTTGTTTAGGGGTGAACCCACCGCTCCTCCCCCCATCACTCCATGTAGGATACCCCTATTTGTTGAGAAATTAGATGGTTCAGTTTATTTTGATTTAATTTTGTTGCTGTAAAGTGATCCACTGTGTCTGTTCCAGGCCACTTTGAATTCCGTCACGGGAGGGCATTCCAAGCATCCACCACTCTTTCAGTAAAAAATATATTATGCCTCTGTATCACTCCATGGTTTGACTGCATCTAGAATTTATGTGCAATTCTGGTAGTCATATCTTAAAAAGGATATAGCAGAATTAGAAAAGGTACAGAGACTAGCAACCAAAATGATAAAGGGCATGGAAGGATACCCCTATGAGGAGAGACTTAAAAGTTTAGGGCTCTTCAGCTTGGAAAAGAGAGACGGCTGAAGGGAGATATGAGAGAGGTCTATAAATGATGAATGGAATGGAACGGGTAACTGTAAATTGGTTGTTTACTCCTTAAAAAAGTAGAAAAACTAGGGGGCACGCAATGAAGCTAAAAATGTAGCACATTTAAAACTAATCGAAGAAAATATTTTTTCACCTAACGGTAATCAAACTCATAAGAACATAAGATATGCATACAGGGTCAGACCAAGGCCATCAAGCCCAGTATCCTGTTTCCAACAGTGGCCAATCTAGGTCATACGTACCTAGCAGTTTCCCCAAAAGACACAGGTTCCACAATGCTTGTACTGGGTCAAGCATTGATATCCTGGGTCCCTTCTTAATAATGGTTTATATGGACCTTTCCTCCAGGAACTTGTCCAAACCTTTTTTAAACCCAGCTACACTAACAGCCTCCGGTAACAAATTCCAGAGTTTGGTTACACGTTGAGTGAAAAAATATTTTCTTTTATTAGTCTTAAATAGTTTACCCTGTAGCTTCATTGCATGTCTCCTAGTCTTTCTATATTCTGATAACGTAAACAATCGATCTACGTTTACCCGTTCATTAATTTATAGACTTCTATCATATCTCCCCTCAGCCGTCTCTTTTCCAGGTTAAAGAGCCCTAACCTTTTTAGTCTTTCTTCATAGGAGTATCCTTACATCCCCTTTACCATTTTGGTGGCTCTTCTCTGAACCTGTTCTAATAACGCTATATCCTTTTTAAGATACGGCGACCAGAACTGCACACAATATTCAAGGTGCAGTCTCACCATGGAATGATATAGAGGCATTATAATATCTTTTGTTTTATTTTCCATTCCTTTCTCTATGATACCTAGCATTCTATTTGCTCTCTTGTGTGCCGCTGCACACTGGGCCAAGGGTTTCAACATGTTATCCACAATGACGCCTAATTCTTTTTCCTGGGTGGTGGTTCCTAATGTGGAACCTTGCATCGTGTAACCATAGTTTGGGTTGTTCTTCCCTAGGTGCATAACTTTGCACTTGTCCACATTAAATTTCATCTGCCATTTTGATGCCCAGTCTTCCAATTTATCAAGATCCTCTTGCAATTTTCCACAATCCTCTTGGATTTTAATAACTTTAAATAGTTTTGTGTCATCTGCAAATTTGATAACCTCACTCATTATTCCACTTTCCAGGTCATTTATGAATATATCAAAAAGCAGCGGACCCAGCACCACTATTCCCTGGGGTACACCACTATTCACCTTTCTCCATTGGGAAAATTGGCCATTTAGCCCAACACTTATTAAAAGAGGGCTGCTACACAGTACCCTGTCCTGTGCTGCTGAGGTAAGCTATATTCTGATTTGATTTAAATTATAGCTCTCTGCTGCTGCTACGCTCTAACTTATTATGAAATTTAAACCACAAGCTCTCTGCTGGTATGAAATGTAACCAGAAAGTTCTCTTCTGTGTTTTAAATTTAAACTTAAACTGCTGCTACTAGGCCCTGACTGATTTAACAAAAAATAGTGGGTTCACAGATTAATTAGCTTTAATAGAAAGAATTCCTTTCAGAAAATTCCCAGAAGTATATACTCACAATTGCAGATCTTTCTCCAGAAGTAACAGTCCCCTTTTCTAGTCCTTCAAGACTGAGGTTCACAGAGCTCTGGTTGAGCTATTTATGCCTGTGCTGCTGAGGTAAGCTGTGACCAACTTCCTGGATGATTAACAGTCCTTGCTTGGATAGAAGGAGTCTTTCAAAATGGCCTTTTAACCAGCCACCTGGTGTTAACACCTATTAAAAAAGTTTCACAGGTCTTTTGCCACCTAGGTAGAAGGCCTCTTTGTAAAGGTCTCTAGAAGACCATTTGCTGCTCAAAGAGTACTGACCCTGTTTTGCCTTTTGTGCTAAACCATATTCTGATTTGATTTAAATTATAGCTCTTTGCTGCTGCTAGGCTCTAACTTATTATAAAATCTAAACTACAGCTCTCTGCTGGGTTCCAAATTTAACCAGAAAGCTCTCTTCTGTGTTTTAAATTTAAACTAAAAGTACTTTGCTGATACTAGGCCCTGAGTGACTATTAAATTAAAACTACAAGCTCTCTGCTGGGTATGAAATGTAACCAGAACGTTCTCTTCTGTGTTTTAAATTTAAACTTAAACTGCTACTAGGCCCTGACTGATTTAACAAAAAATAGTGGGTTCACAGATTAATTAGCTTTAATAGAAAGAACACCTTTCAGAAAATTCCCAGAAGTATATACTCACAATTGCAGATCTCTCTCCAGAAGTAACAGTCCCCTTTTCTAGTCCTTCAAGACTGAGGATCACAGAGCTCTGGTTGAGCTATTTATGCTTGTGCTGAACTCTAGAATTCATTGCCAGATGATGTAGTAAAAACTGTTAAAGTGACTGGGTTTAAAAGAGGTTTAGACAAGTTCCTGGAGAAAAAGTCCATAAACCATTATTAAAGAGCACTGGGGAAATTCACTGCTTAGCCCAGGATAAGCAACATGGAAAGAGTAGTTACTCACCTGTAACAGGTGTTCTCCAGGAGCAGCAGGAATCAGTCCTCACATATGGGGTGACGTCAGCACCGACGGAGCCCCCATGTGGAGTATTTCCCCAGCTTTCAAAGAAAGCCTTTGGGAATGCAGCATGCATGCGTAGTCCCCTTCCCGCCAAAGGGTGCCATCTTGCTCAGTCTGATGACATAGCTAAAAGACAGCAAAAAATCAAAATGAAGGATATGACTGCAACTCCAGGGGAGGAGGGAGGGTCGTGAGGACTGATTCCTGATGCTCCTGGAGAACACCTGTTACAGGTAAGTAACTACTCTTTCTCCAGGACCAAGCAGGAAGTCAGTCCTCACATATGGGACTCCCCAGCTCTAGGTTACCGGGAACCCAAAGCTGAAAAATGGCTCCCTCTCAAGAGCCTCAGCATCCGTGATAAGAATATCCTCTGAGAGCGCCCCTGTACGGTAGCCCAACACAAGGACTGGAGTGTAGGAGTTCCCTAAACCTAAAAGAGATTACGGAGTACCGCCTGTCCGAAAGCACTGTCCTTTTGGGACTCCCTCTCGAGGCAGTAGTGGGCTGCAAAAATCTGGCTTGAAGACCAAGTAGCGGCCCGGCAGATGTCTGCCAACAGAACAGAGCGGAGATGAGCTACTGATGCGGCTTTCGCCATGACACAGTGGGCCTTGACTCGACCCTGCCAGGGGAGGTCGGCTGCCTTGTACGCCCAGGCGATACAATCTGCTACCCAAGTGGACAACGTACGCTTGGAGACAGGTAACCCCAATTTATTAGGGCAAAAGGAGATGAAGAGCTGAGTAGCCCTTCGATGCTCCAGCATACATTCTATATAAAAGGACAACGTCCTCTTACAATCCAGGGTATGCAAGACTGTCTCAGCCCGGCTGGAATGCGGCCTGGGAAAGGAGGTCGGAAGGACCACCTCCTGATTGAGGTGGAAAGAGGAGACCACCTTTGGGAGGAACTTGGGATGGGTCCATAGGACCACCCTGTTCCTATAGAACCGTGTGTACGGTCTATCAGAAACCAGAGATTGTAGTTCACTCACACGTCTGGCCGAGGTAAGAGAATCCTGCTTAGCTTGTCTGCTAAGAAGTTCTCCTGACCAGATAGATAAACTGCTTTGAGACATATGCCTTGCTTGACTGCAAAGGAGCAAAGGGCCTGCACCACCTGACATAGGAGTCTGGACCCTGTGCCCCCTTGCTTGTTCACACAGAACATTGCTATCTGATTGTCTGTCTGAACTAAGACAGACTGGTGAGAGAGGGCATGAGAAAACGTCTGTAGAAACAAGCGGATTGCTCGGAGCTCCAAAAGATTGATCTGCTGTGTGGCCTCCCGAGGAGACCAGAGGGCTTGAGTGCACGTGCCCTGGCAATGTGCACCCCAGCCCTTTAAGGAAGCATCGGTCATCAGCACCCTTGTGTGTGCTGGGGCCTGAAAAGGTACCCCCCTGAGAAGGTTTGGGAGATGTAGCCACCACTGCAAGGAGTCCATAAGTGGTTTAGACACCTTTACTCTGTCTCGGAGGTCGCCTGTGGCCTGCGTCCACTGAGCTCTGAGGCACCACTGAGCAGCCCGCATGTGCAGACAGGCATTCGGAGTCACATGTACCGTGGATGCCATGTGGCCCGGGAGCCGCAGGAAGTGCCTGGCAGAGACCTGAGAACTGCTTTGGAACTGGTTGGCCAAGCCCATCAGTCTGTGGGCCCTGTCTTCGGGCAAGTAAGCTCTTGCCTGCAGGGTGTCCAATCTTGCCCCTATAAACTCTAGGTTCTGTGAGGGGAGCAAAGTGGACTTTGCATAGTTTATGACAAAGCCCAGATGTTGAAGAAGAGAGACAGTGCGAAGAGTGGCTTGTCTGGCCTCCTGGATAGACTGGCCCCTGATGAGCCAGTCGTCCAGGTATGGGAAGACAAAAATTCCCTGATTCCTGAGATAGGCCGCCACCACCGCCAGGCATTTGGTGAAAACCCTGGGGGCGGAAGTTAGGCCAAAGGGAAGTACTCTGTACTGAAAATGGTTTCCTCCCACCACAAATCTGAGATATTGTCTGTGATCTGGATGGATGAAGATATGAGTATAAGCATCCTTTAGATCTAAGGAGCATAGCCAGTCTACCTGCTGGAGGTAGGGCAGCAGTATCTCAAGGGTAAGCATCTTGAACTTTTCCCTCTCCAGAAACTTGTTTAGGTTTCGCAAGTCTAGGATAGCCGGAGGCCTCCTGTCCTTTTTGGTACCAGGAAATACCTGGAGTAGAAGCCTTGCCCTTCCAGGTGGTGAGGCACCGGTTCCACCACCTGTTCCTTTAGAAGACTTACCAACTCCTGAAGGAGGAGGTTTCTGTGCAGAGGGAGTCTTGGAGGCTCCCCTGGAAAGTAGGAGGGGGTAGCTGGTGGAAGTGGAGCATGTAGCCCTTTTGGACTATGCTGAGGACCCAGGTATCCCCTGTGATGGCTTGCCACCTGTAGGCGTACAGGGTCAGCCGACCTCCTGTGCTGAGTGGAGCCAGCTGTGGAGAAGAGGCTATGCTGTGGGAGTCAAGACCCCGCTCCCTGCTGTGCAGAAGCCGGAGATGGCAGCTTGGGGGTCTTCTGCCTACGGGGCCCATGCCCCTGCCCCTTGGCCTGCTGGCCCTATTGGGGAGCTGGAGAGGCATGATATTGAGGGTAGGATTTGTAGGCAGCACCCTTCCTCAGGAAACAGGGCTTCTTTCCAGAGCCCTTCTTTTTCTGAGAAGGGGCAGAAGTCTTCCTGGACAGCCTTGTCCTGGTGAGAGTCTCAGTCTCGATTTCCGCAGCCTTTTCAGTCATGGGCTTACCGAAAAGGTTGTCACCTCGGCTGGGGACATCGAACAACTTGTCCTGCACCCATGACTCCAGGTCTGATGACTGTAGCCAGGCCTGACGGCGTGCACCAATGGCAGCCACGGCTACCCGGGCCGAAGCCTCGAAGCCATCACAGGCTGCTCGAGAGATAAACTTCGAGCACTCTCGGATCCCTGTTGACAAAGCCTTGAACCTCTGCAAAGGTTCCTCGGAGAGGCCAGCTGAGAACCCGGCAATTTCCTTTGCCAGGTCTCGTCGGTACATGCCCATGTACAGCTGGTAGGTCTGGACATGGCAAGATAGCATAAAGCCCTGGAAGCACTTTCTACCGAGGGCATCCAGGTTCCGGGCCTCCCGACCGGGGGGCACCGAGGAGTGCATCTTCTGACTCTTCAGGCGGTGCATGGCCGATTCCACAACCATGGAATTGTGCGGTAGCTGCGCCTTTTGGAACCCAGGGCTCTTACGGACTCGATAAATGGAATCGACCCGTTTGCTAAGAACCGGCGCCAAGGCCTCCCACATACGGAAGAGCAGCCCTTCCAGCATCGGAGGAACCGGTACAGTAAAGGCTTCCTTCGGAGGAAAGTCATACTGGAGGCCTCAAGCTCTTCGGCTCGAGGGTCCTCCTCAGCATCCGCAGGGAAGGCCAAGGCTTTGGCCATGCCCCTCACGTAGTCCGAGAACCGGGTTTCCTCCAGGGGGGACCGTCTCCGAGGCTCGGACTCTGGTGAATCCGAAGGGACGCACGGGTCCGGAAGGTGTCTGGGGACTCCTCATCCTCCATCTCCCACGCAGACTCCTCTGAGGAAGAATCGAGCGGCTCTGGCTGTATGGGCCTCGGTGCCACCCGCCCCGACGACCTCGGCCCCGCACGGGAGGTCAAGGGGGACCGTGACCGAGGATCGACTTGAGACTTTATTGTCTCGAGGATCGGCTCGGTCTCCGGGGTCGACTTGGACATCGAGGTCCCGGTGGTCGGGGCAGATGCACCGGTCAGACCGGCGATCAGCACCCTCTGCTGTTCCATGAAGGCAGCCAAGCTGCTCTCCAAGGCCGTCAACCTGAGTCCAAGCTCAGGAGACTCAGCAGCCCCCGACTCGGGCCCAGACAATGTCGGCTCCCCCGGAGGAGAGTCCACAAGGACAACTGCACTTACGTGACCCGGGGACTCCGGCTCCACACGAGGTAACTTGGACGGCCTCTCCGACTCTGAGAGCCCAGGACGGCGGTCAGGGCTACGCGACCTGACCCTCAAGGATCCAGGAGTCTCCACCAACGCTGCCCTCGTGAGCTTCTTCTTCCTTCTGTGCTCCCGGGAGGGAGACTCCCTCTCAGAGGAACCCCGACAGCGCTCGGGGTCAGACTCCCAAGATGTTGAGGCCTCTGACGAAGTCCGGGTCTGGCCAGACGCGGAGTCAGAGAAAATTCTCTCACGTTGATGCTGACGGCTCCGAAGCACCTTCGACGACATTTTGCTGCATGGGCCACAGGCCAGCGGGTCATGGTCGGGCCCGAGGCAACGGAGGCAGCAGTCATGTGTGTCGATGAGAGACATAAGTTTCTTGCACCGATCACACTTTTTAAACCCTCTGGCAGCTATCGGGGGAAAAAGGGCCCCTGCAAGGTCAAAAGACTGGGCTGCCAGTGAAAACACAAAAAGAGCGTGAACGCTAGTCACGAAGGACAAAAACCGAAAATCAAAACTCCAGACTCGATACCGGTGTACCGAGCCCAGGCGGGAAAGGGAACTGGCGTCAAACCGGAACAGAAAAGCCAAAAATAGCCGAAAAAAATTTACTTTTTCACAGGTGACATGAGCTCACGTCCATTGGGCTCCGCGGAAAGACTGAGCAAGATGGCACCCTTGGGCGGGAAGGGGACCGCGCATGCATGCTGCATTCCCAAAGGCTTTCTTTGAAAGCTGGGGAAAGCTCCACACGGGGGCTCCATCGGAACCGACGTCACCCCATATGTGAGGACTGACTTCCTGCTTGGTCCTGGAGAATCTGTCTACTTTTTGGGAACTCGACTGGTTTTTGTGACCTGGATTGCCAACAGTTGGAAACAGGATGCTTGGGGCTTTATGGATCTTGGTCTGACCCAGTATGGCATATTTTATGTACTTATGTAACAGGTACAGTATTGGCATATCTTATGTAACAGATACAAATGATTACACATTTTATGAAAACACAAATTGCGACTCAGACCACGAACATGCCTACAGATTGCTTACCTAAAAGGTACACATCTTCTTGGCACGTCTCATATCTGTCATATGTGTAGAAAGTCCTTTACATGCAAAAAATGTAGTTACTCACCTGTAAAAGGTGTTCTTCGAGGACAGCAGGAATCAGATAAGGGAGACATCAGCGCCGACAGAGCCTGTGCAGAAGCATCTCCCTAACTTTCAAAGAAATCCTTTGGGAGATGCATCATGCATGTGCTGTCCCCTGACCGCCCAAGGGTGCCATCTTGCCTCAGTCTAATGACATAGCTAAGATGGCAAAAATTAAAATATGGTAAAGAAGCAACTCCAAGGGGAGAAGGGAGGAGGGAGGGTTGTGAGGACTGATTCCTGCTGTCCCCGGAGAATACCTGTTACAGGTGAGTAACTCTTTCTCCGGGAACAAGCAGGAAGTCAGTCCTCACATATGGGACTCCCCAGCTACAGGCTACTGAGAACCTGTAAAAAAACCCCACATTGACCTGCAAGGGGTGAACTGTGGGATGCAGCAAGCCCCAAGTGTCCAGTGAGGAACCAGCATTCCGGTAGCCTGAACACAGAAGGGTCGGAGGACAGGAGTTGCCTATACCCCAAAGAGATTGCAGAGTATGGCCTGGCCGGGCGCTTCCTGCCAGGACTTCCTCTCTAGGCAGTAGTGAGCTGCAAAGGTATCGACGGAAGACCTGGTGGCAGCCCAGCAGAGTTTCTATCAATTACGCCATTCTACAACTTGCAACATGCCGTATGTAGTTTACGCCATAGAGTGCCCCTGTCGGCTATTATATATAGGGAAGACATCAAGACCGTTTAGAATCAGATTGGCGGAACATCGCAGTAGGCTAAAGTGTCAAAAACTAGCAGCTCCAATAGTTGAACATTGCCTCCAGAAACATCACCGATTTGAGGAATTGAAATGCTTTTGCATAGACAGATGTCTATCAGGTACAGAGGGTAGATCCCGCGATCATGCACTGATTGTGAAAGAACAGAGATGGATATTCATGTTGCAATCTGTGAAGCCCGGGGGGCTCAATTTACAAATAGATTGGAACCTATGTGTTTGAGCACGAGCAATAACAAAGGTAGGGGGTGGAAACGGGATATATAGCCCGCCCAGTAAGTAGACCGCATGCGCGGCGTTGTCTGAATCGAACATTCACGGAGATAGAAGAAACTGGCAGTGAAGATCATGGTAAAAACTTTTCTAGTGTCAACACAGCTTAGTTTCGCACGTATATAGTCTAAATAGGAAATATGTTATCAATATACAGAACTAACATGTGATTCCCTGTTTAGAACGTGAAAATTGCCAGAAAATTATAAGCGGGAAGACTATCAGAAAACTATGAAGGAACAATACGCAATGAGGAAGCATGAGTGAGTCCGGCCCCTGAAGAAACAGCTTGGATGTGAAACGCAACAGCGCTGAAATTGGCGTTGGGCATATTTAAAGATAAGCACTCATTTTCTCTTTTCGCAAGTAATGGTGCACATTTAAAAATAAGCACTTATTTTCTCTTTGTGTAAGTAACACAAGCTAAAAGTCAATGGATAAGCCAAAAGTTAACAACTGAGTGGGAAGCAATACACAGGTCATTGATGCAAAATAGAGCAAAAGGTCGATATCAAATGAGGACCGCAGCTCTTTAAAGTCTGAGACCTGTTGCTTTCATTTGAGATTCACATATAATTGATGGGAACAAAATGGAACTAGAGTTTTGTAGTGGATATTGGAGTAACATTTTTTTCATATAGCTCAACTGTTATCTTACTCCAGAAGAATAGACCATACAATAGTGTTGTGGCAGTCAGATGACATAGCTAAAAGACAGCAAAAATAAAAGGTAAAGGAGCAACTCCAAGGGGAGGAGTGAGGGTTATGAGGACTGATTCCTGCTGTCCCCTAATAACACCTGTTACAGGTGAGTAACTACTCTTTCTCCAGGAATAAGCAGGAAGTCAGTCCTCACATATTGGACTCCCCAGCTACAGGCTACCGAGAGCCCATAGCAAAAATAGGGGCTCCCTCATGGGGAGCCACAAGCAGCAGCAATTTAGTCTGTGTACACAGACCTGTGGTGGCGAAGGCACATCTGAGCCCATGGAATTAGGTGAAAAACATTTTCCTCCAGCCAGGGGGATAGCTCAGAGAGCAGAGAGTTTCAAAGTGCAGCAAAAGGAAAAAACCACACATAGCTGCTGAGTGCAGACCATGCCAAAGCTCCAAGACAACCAAGGGAGGTAATGGGAGGCACCTGGGGGAGGAGTTAGAACCGGTAGGGCAGCTACACTCATTTAAGCCCCAGGGAACAGAAGGAAGGGAGACCACCAGGGAAGAGGAAGGAAAAGGAACCTTCAGAAGGGCTGAAGGGAAGAAACTTTCCAGGGATAGCCTCAGAGGGGATTCTCCAGGGTTCCAGCACACAGGAAGCCACGCTCCAGGAAGAGACCCGTGCTACAGAGGAAGTGCAGCCAGGTCTGGAGATAGGAGGGTTTTGCCTGGGAGAGTTGCTGACCAGGAGCAAGGTACATGTGCAGCCATACAGGAAGCTGCTAGGAAATCATCAGCTCTGGACAGGACTGTGAGTAGAGCTGCTGTTAAGAATAATGTAAGCCAGTTAGACTCACTGAACCGTCTAATGCAAGATAAGGATCTTCACAGCCTTGCTAAGATCCCTGAGGGTGGAAAAAGGTCTCGCTGGGAGAAACTCTTAAGAGTTGCTAGAAAGCGTAGTTACTCACCTGTAACAGGTGTTCTCCAGGAGCAGCAGGAATCAGTCCTCACTTATGGGTGACGTCGGCGCCGACGGAGCCCTCGCGGAGCAATTTTCCCCAGCTTTCAAAGAAAGCCTTTGGGAATTGCAGCGCGCATGCGCGGTCCTCTTCCCGCCCAAGGGTGCCATCTTAGCCAGTCAGATGACATAGCTAAAAAGACAGCATAAAAATTTGCAAAAAAAGTAAAGCAGACGATTGCAACTCCAAGGGGAGGAGGGAGGGTTGTGAGGACTGATTCCTGCTGCTCCTGGAGAACACCTGTTACAGGTGAGTAACTACGCTTTCTCCAGGACCAAGCAGGAAGTCAGTCCTCACTTATGGGACTCCCAAGCTTAAGGCTACCGGAGACCCTAAGCACAAAAATGAGCTCCCTCTAGCTCAGCAGCACAGAAGGAAAGAATCTTCGCTGAATTATTACCCACCGGTAGCCCACATTCGGGATGGAGGGTAGGAGTTGCTCAGACCTCAAAGAGATTACGGAGGACTGCCTGTCCGAAAGCACTGTCCCTGCGGGACTCCCTCTCGAGACAGTAATGGACCGCAAAAGTCTGGCTCGAAGACCAAGTAGCGGCCCGGCAGATGTCTGCCAGCGGAACAGAGCGGAGGTAAGCCACTGACGTAGCCTTTGCCCGAACGCAATGAGCCGTGACTCGACCGTCCAAGGAGAGTCCGGCTGCCCCATAAGCCCAAGAGATACAGTCCGCAACCCAGATGGACAGAGTACGCTTGGAGACCGGGAGCCCCAATTTATTGGGGTCAAAAGACACAAAAAGCTGAGCAGCTTTACGGTGCTCCCGCGTACGGTCAAGGTAGAAGTTCAATGCCCTTCTACAGTCCAGGGTATGGAGGACCGTTTCAGCTCGGCTGGAGTGTGGTCTGGGAAAGAAGGTTGGAAGTACCACCTCCTGATTGATATGAAAAGGGGAGACCACTTTTGGAAGAAATTTTGGGTGAGTCCGTAGGACTACCCTATTTTTGTAGAACCGAGTGTAAGGGGGATCAGACACGAGGGCCTGCAATTCACTGACACGTCTAGCGGAAGTGAGGGCTATCAAGAACAATGTTTTCCAAGAAAGAAAACGGAGAGAACAGGTAGCCATAGGTTCAAAAGGCGGACAGGTGATCCGCTGTAAAACCACATTCAGGTCCCAGTCAGGCGCTGGCTAAGATGGCACCCTTGGGCGGGAAGAGGACCGCGCATGCGCGCTGCAATTCCCAAAGGCTTTCTTTGAAAGCTGGGGAAAATTGCTCCGCGAGGGCTCCGTCGGCGCCGACGTCACCCATAAGTGAGGACTGACTTCCTGCTTGGTCCTGGAGAAGAGGTTAAACCTTCATTGGTACAAGCTGTGCAAAACCAGGAGTTAATCCTTGGATACGAAGACATGCAGACAGAGGGAGGGGATTCTGACCCCGAGTCTGTAGAGTTAATGGATTGTTCCCTTTGTGAGAAGACAAGCTGAGGAAGTTCTGGGTTTGAATCGAAAGGGAAGCCTAGGAACTAACTGCCTGAACATCTGTGAAAGAAATGTTAAATGCTTTGGCAAGAAGCAGTTCCAGTGCATAGAACAGAGAGAAACATTTGAAACTGTGATTTAAATGTTAAACGCTTGGGCCAGAAGCAATTCCAGGGCATAGAATAGAGAGAAAGCCTGGAAGCTGTGATTTGAATGTTGGACACTTTGAAAGAAGCAGATAGCAAGGCTCAAACTGAGCAGGAACTGCGAAGGCCTTATTCTTGAATGCTGGAATTGTGAAGGAAAACCCATATCTCTGTATTAAGCTGGCAGAAGCAGTATACTTTTAAGTTACTGGGGAAACTTGGACATAGAAGTTTTCTTTTTGTGTTGGAGAAGCATCCTATTTTGTTTTGCATGTGTTGAGATTACAATGATCCTTGTTGCGAAGGAAGAAAAATAAATTCCTGTGTTAGCCTTCAAAAACCCTTGGCCTCAGTATTAATTTACACAACTACATATCCCAGAAGCCTCGGCTCTGGATTTCCCCTATCAACAAGAGACACAAAAAGGCACGCTCCTTGCCTCTAGGCAGCCGCCTAGGTGGTGGTGGGCGTGACAGACCACAGTAGGACCCGTGTCTGATGAATCAGCACTCTGGTAGCCTGAACACAGAAGGGTCGGAGGGTAGGCGCTGCCTAAACCCCGAAAAGGTTACAGAGCACAGCCTGGCCGAAGGCACTGTCCCATCTGGACTCTCTTTCCAGGCAGTAATGGTCTGCGAAGATATGGACTAAAGTCCAGGGTGACAGCCCAGCAGATGTCTACCATCAGGACGGAGAGCAAGTTTGTCAAGAAAGCTGCCATGGACCTGACACGATGCACCGTGACGTGGCTTTCCAGTGGGAGCCTCGCTTGCTCATAAGCAAGGGCGATACAGTCCGCCACCCATGTGGACAGCATACGCTTGGTCACCGCCTTCCCCAGCCTGCTGGGGTCACAGGAGATGAAAAGCTAAGAGGCTTTGTGGTGGCCATAAGTACATTGGATATAGAAGGACAAAGCCCTCTTACAGTCCAAGATGTGGAGGACCGTCTCCACCCGACGGGATTGAGGTCTGGGAAAGAAGGTATCTTAAAAAGGATATAGCAAAATTAGAAAAAGGTACAGAGAAGAGCTACCAAAATGTTATAGGGGATGGAAGGATACCCCTATGAGTAAAGGCTTAAAAGGTTAGGGCTCTTCAACTTGGAAAAGAGAAGGCTGAGGGAAGATATGATAGAAATCTATAAATCAATGAATGGAGTGAAATGGGTTAACATAAATCGGTTGTTTACGCCATCAAAAAGTAGAAAGACTAGAGGACATGCAATGAAGCTGCAATGTAACCCATTTAAGATTAATAAGAGAAAGCATAGTTACTCACCTGTAACAGGTGATCTCCGGGAACAGCAGGAATTTAGTCTTCACATATGGGTATCGTCGGTACCGACGGAGCCTGCGCGGGAACGCTCCCCAGCATCCAATTAGAAAGCTTTTGGGAGCACCCCACAGCACTTGTGTGCTGCCTTCCCGCCTTTCCCAAATGCCTCTCTCCAGTTGAGTTTTAAAGCTGAGACAAAGAGAGAGAGAGGGAAAGGAAAGAAAAGAGAGATACAACTCCTAGGGGAGGTGGGTGGGTTGTGAAGACTAAATTCCTGGTGTTCCTGGAGATCACTTGTTACAGGTGAGTAACTATGCTATCTCCAGGAACAAGCAGGAATGTAGTCTTCACATATGGGGACTCCCTAGCTACAGATGCCAGGGAGAAACCCCAGAAGTTGTGTGCCTGTGCGAAAGAGCTCCACTTCCCTCCATGGATCTCTGGCATCCTACCGGGAAAGGTGGGTAGGAGTTGATTAAGTATGGAACAGGTGCTGTAGAACAGCCTGACCAAACAAAGCATCCTGGCAGGAGTCCTTGTCTAAGCAGTAATGGGCTTGAAGGTATGAACCGAGGCCCAAGTAGCTGCTCGACAGATGTCGTCAATAGATACAGAGTGTAAATGAGCCATTGAGGCTGCCATGGCTCTCACATTGTGAGCTGTGACATGGCCTTCCAGAGAAAGGTTCTTACTCTGATAGGCAAAAGAAATACACTGTGCAATCCAGTTGGATAATGTTCTCTTGGAGACTGGAAGTCCCAAATGAGAAGGATCAAAAGCAACAAAGAGCTGGAAAGACTTTCTATGTTGCTGTGTCCTTTGTAAGTAAAAGGCAAGCGCTCTTTTAGAGTCCAAAGTATGAAGATTCCTTTCTGCATTTGAAGCATGAGGCCTTGGAAAAAATACAGGCAGGTAAACTGCCTCGTTTAAATGAAAAGGTGAGACCACCTTTGGCATACTTTATCATGATGGAACCTCGTGTAAGGAGGATCAGCAACTAATGCTTGCAATTCACTGATGCAACGTGCTGATGTGATTGCAATGAGAAAGATAACTTTCCAGGAAAGGAATTTCAAGGAGGTAGTAGCTAAAGGTTCAAAGGGCAGCTTCATGAGCTGCCCCAGAATCAAATTCAGGTCCCATGTCACTGGAGGTGGCCTAATGGGAGGTTTAGTTAGAAGGCGGCCCCTCATGGAAGTGTTTGCTTTTTCCTTTACCTGCTGTGTGCTTCGGTTGGTTCCTGCTGAGGTACTGCACTGACTGGATCAGCTGCTACAGGCTATAAAATCTCCAGCCCCACCCTGGGACACTGAAGTGTTTGCTTTTTCCTTTATCTGCTGTGTGCTTCGGTTGGTTCCTGCTGAAGTGCTGAACTGATTGGATCAGCTGCTACGGGCTATAAAATCTCCAGCCCCACCGCAGGACGCGGTCGCGGGCATCCCTCGGGCATGTGCCCAAAGGGGCAGGTCATGCCCCTTTGGGGCCCCTTCGGTGCACGTAGGCGTAAGGAGGCTTTTCCTCTGGTATGGGGAAACAGAGGAAGAAGTACCTACCAACTGTTCTTCCGAAAGTGGTTAAATCCATTGGTCCAATGGATGCCCATGTCGCGGTGGGCAAGGCGTTAGCTGAGGCTTCGGGCTCAGGGGATAATTGTTTGAACATGTCGGCTGTGAGTACCTCCTCCTCCTTGTCCTCCCTGAGCGAACAGGGTTTATCTCCACCCATCTCTGAGCTTCAACAAAAGCCTGGTGAAGCTTCCCCGGTGGTTTCCACGGAGAAGGCTGACCCAGGTGTAACTTTGCTGTCTTCTTCTTTTTTGAAACTTGACTCAAATTTATCATTGATGTCTCCTTTACCATCTGTGATTGAGTTGCCTTCTCTTTCTGTATCCCAAGTTCCTTCCTCTAGATGTTTCCCTGAGAGATATCTGGTCAATAGTGTCTCGTATGGAGTCCACATTGGCAGTCTCTTTGAAAAAAGTATCCGATTTCTCTAAGGAGACAGTATTGAAGTCTGCTGATCATGAAGAAAAACTTTTAACGCTAGAGAAACGGGTGGATATTCAAGAATCTAAGTTTGTGACACAGAATGATTTTTGTGCTAAAATGTCTTATGATTCTGTTTGTTTGCATCGTCAGGATGAGTTTTTGGAAATTTCTTTACGGTCTCGTAATTTACAGTTTTTGAACTTTCCAAACACACATTACTTATCTCCTATAATTCTTTTACGGAAGTATTTTAAAGAGATATTATTGTTTGAAGACTCATTAAAAATTTCTAAGTTATTCTATCTGCCCCCAGGGAGGCTTGAGAAGGGAGGGAATTGTGATGAACCTGGTGTTTCTCGGGAAGGTTTGACTCCTCTTTCATTAGATATTTCTGATTTTATTGAATCTGAAACTGATGATATTTCCTGAAGGGCTACGCTTCTGGTTACTTTTTTGTTGGAAATGGATAAGGATAAAGTTTTGCGGGCACATTTTCTTAAGAAAAATGAGAAATTTTGTGAGCAAACTATTCAGGTGTTCCCTGATGTTTCCAGGGTAACTCAAAAGCGGCGTAAGTCCTTTATTGAGATTCGTCCTCGAGTTCTGGCTTTAGGAGCAACTTTTTATCTAAAATTTCCTTGTAAATGTTATATAGTGTTTCAAGGTGGGAAATATATTTTCCAGGAGGCAAAACAATTGTTAGAATTTCTAGACAGTAAAATTTAATTTTATTTCTTTTCCTTCTGGGTTTTTTTTTTTTTTTGCCTGTTTAGCTCAAAGATTAGTTAAATGGAGTTTTATATTTACAGGAATCAAGTGGCACTCTTTTTTCTTTTTATTCTCTGACATTGTTTGGCAGTTCACTTTCTTGATATGGACTATCTGTATTTCTTTTTGTATAATTATTGGCGTCATTTACTGTATGGTTATGACGTTTTTCCTTATACATTTTTTTTCTCATTGTATATTTGAAAATATTTCATAAATAAATAATAAAAAAAAAAAAAAAAAGAAGGCCCCCTCATAAATCTCACTATGAGAGGATGAGAGGAAATACGGTGACCATTTAGAGGCTTTAAAGAAGCTGAAATAGCACTTAAATGGACTCTTACTGAGTTAGTCTTAAGTCCTGCATTAGATAAATGAAGGAAATATTCTAGTAATGATTCCAGAGGTATCGCAGAGGGGTGAAGACCCTTTTGCGAACACCATATGGAAAAACTTTTCCACTTGAAAGCATAAGAACATCTTGTGGAAGGTTTCCTGGAAGCACAGAGGACATCACTTACTTGTTGTGAAAGGTTAAGACCATGAAGGTCTAGGCTCTCAGCAACCAGGCCCTAAGTTGCAGGGAGTGGGGAATGGGATGCTACAACATCCTGTCCTCTTGAGACAGGAGATCTGGAGCAGATCCTAACTCCAGAGATGGGGCTTGAGTGAGATGTAGAAGCAGAGGGTACCACACCTGCCGTGGCCAATGTGGAGCTATGAGAATCATGTGGCCCTTGTCTCTCTGAAGCTTGAATATGGTCTTGGGAATTAGGGGAATGGGTGGAAAGGCATATAGGAAGTCCTGACCCTAATGGAGGAGGAAAGCATCCCTGGCCTGAGATCCCTCAGCCGGAATTCTGGAACAGAACCGGGGAAGTTTGGCATTCAACGGACTTGCAAAGAGGTCTATGTCCGGAGTTCCCCAAATTTGAAAAATTTTTGTTACCTGGTCTGCATGGAGAGACCATTCGTGTGGAAGCAGAACTCGACTGAGTCTGTCTGCCCAAGAGTTTTCAATGCCTGGCAGAAACACCGCAAGGAGATGAATCTGATGCTCTCTGGCGAGGGCCCATAGTTGCAAAGCTTCGCTGCAAAGCGACAGAGAGCCTGTCCCCCCCTGCTTGTTTAGATAGAACATAGCTACTTGATTGTCCGTCTGAATTAGGACTGTCTTGTAGCTGAGCTGGGTATGGAACACTCGAAGAGCAAGGAAGATTGCTCTGAGTTCTAGGAGATTGATATGTAAGTAGGTCTCCTGTGGAGACCAGGTGCCTTGGGTAGAGAGATCATGCAGATGAGCTCCCCAACCCACCTGTGAGGCGTCTGTTAGAGTGACCTGGGGTAGGGGGTTGCTGGAAAGGGGACCCCACCAACAGGTTTTGGGTTGATTACCACCATTGAAGGGACAAAATAAGGCGACTTGTGTTTGCTATTTTGTCTGATAGGCAGCCTGATGCTTGAGACCACTGAGTGGATAGAGTCCATTGGGCTGCTCTCATATGGAGGCGAGCATAGGGAACCACGTGCATGGTAGATGCCATGTGGCCTAGTAGTTGTAACATTTCCAGAGCAGTGAGATGAGTTTTTAACACTGCCTGGGAGGCTAGCTGCACAATGCGAAGGCAGCGAGTCTGTGGAAGATAGGCCCTTGCTTTTCTGGTATCCAGCAGAGCTTCTATAAACTCTAGGGATTGAGTGAGAGTTAGGCTGGATTTTGGGATATTTATTACCAGGCCCAAATACTGGAGGATACGCATTGTGCAAGCTAGGGAAATTCTGGCCTCTGACTCTGATGGGGCTCAAATGAGCCAGTCGTCTAAGTAGGGGAAGACAAATATTCCTAGAGTGAGAAGAAATGCTGCCACTACAGCCATGCATTTCGTGAAAACCCTTGGTGCTGAGGCCATGCCAAATGGAAGCACCATGTATTGGTAGTGCTTTCCTTGAAAAAGAAAACGAAGGAATCTTCGGTGAGTTGGATAGATGAGAACATGAGTGTACGCATCTTTGAGATCTAGAGAACAAAGCCAATCCTGACTCTGAAGGTATGGCAGCAGAGTTCCTAGAGAAATCATCTTGAATTTCTCTTTGAACAGGAATTTGTTCAGTTCTCTGAGGTCTAAAATGGGTCTGTGTCCCCCTGTTTTCTTTGGAATAAGGAAATATAGGGAGTAAAACCCTGTACCTTGTTGGGAAATAGGTACATGTTCTATTGCCCCTTGGGCAAGAAGTAAATTGACCTCTTGACTCAACTGAGTGTTGAGAGACACTTGAGAATTGAACTGTCTTACCACTGTAGGAGGGGGCATGTTGAAGAAATGAAGCTTGTACCCCTTACAATGGAAAGGGTCCATTCTTCTGCTGTTATCTGCCCCCATCTGGGGACAAAATGACACAACCTTCCTGAGATGGTGGAAGGCTCTGGCCCGTTCAGGGCCAGGAAGGCCAGGTTCTCTAGATGGGAGTCAAAGCCCCTGTGGAGGCTGAGTCTGCTGGGCCGGTTGAGGCTTAACAGTCTTTGATTTCCTTTGCTTTGGGGGCTGCTGTCCCTTTCGGGTGGATTGACTTGCAGAATGCACCTGCTGGGTATAGGAGGGGTAAAACCTCTTCTTTTTAGAGAAGAATGGTTTCTTGTAGGATTTTCTCATTGCAGGATCAGCTGTAGCTTTGGATAGTCTATCCAAAGTGGTGTTATCAGCATCCAGCTCATTAGCTTTCTCTTGCCAATTTTTGCCAAAGAGATTTTCGCCTGTACAAGGGATATTCCCGAGTTTGTCCTGTACCCAGAGTTCTAACTTAGATGCCTGGAGCCAGGCAATCCTGCGAGCCCCTATGGCAATGGCAGAGGTTCTGCATATGCACTCAAAGCAGTCAAAAGCTGCACGATTAACAAACTTGGAAACATCCTGGGCATGTTCACAAGTGTAAGGTAATCCTGTCTTTTATCATCAGGAAGGAGAGGGCTCATGAGCTCTAGATCTCCTGTGACCTCCTTAAGGAACATTCCCATATATAAGATGTAGGAACTAATCTTGGCAGAAAGCATAGAGGCCTGGAAGGTTCGACGCCCAAAGGCATCAAGAGTCCTACATTCACGTCCTGGAGGATTAGATGCATGTCTTTTTGCACTCTTAATCCTTCTCATAGCTGACTCCACCACTATGGAGTGGTGTGGCAACTGAGTCTTTTGAAATCCAGGACAAGGAGGCACTCGATACATAGTATCCAGCCTACGGGAATGAGGAGAGGTGGTAAGAGGTGTTTCCCCACATTCTTAACATGAGATCATGCAAGATCTCATGAATAGACAAAGTAGCCGCTTCCTTGGGAGCTTTAGGATATTGTAAAATCTCCAACTCTTTTGCCCTGGGCTCTGTCTCAGGAGCCACTGTGATGGAAAGACCTCTAGCCACCTCCCTGATGAAATCCTGAAAGGATATATCCTCTGGAGGAGACATCCTACGTTTAAGAGAAGGCGGCTCCTCAGAGAGAAGTACTCCGGCATCAAAAGAGCTGTCAGAATCTTCCGAGTCATCGGAGGATTCAAAATATCTTCTGTCCGGGTGCTCTTGTAAAGTACGATACCGGTACCGATCGAAGTCGGTACCGGAGGGATCCGGTACCGGCCTGTCGAAACCAGAGGAAATAGCATGACTCGGTGTTGAAAGCACACTCGCCGATGTCGATGCTGTCGGTACAGGTACCGATATCAGTGCCGGAACCGGTGTCGATACAGGTTTAACTGTCTGAAGCAGTCCCGAAGGCACCGATGCCGTAAGGAGAGCCGCCAGACTGTGCTCAATAGCCAGGAATCTCTGGTCAATTGATGCTGTCGATGCCTGGGTGTCAGTACCGGACGAAGCGGCTGGTACCCCAGAGCATGGCACCAGTAGTTCTGCCGAGGTTGAGGCCTCGAGAACATCCTGGAGCCCCGATAGTGCTTTGGAAGCCGAAGCCTCCCGCCGGGGCAATTTTGCCGGTACAAGTTCCTCAAGGGCAACGCCAGAGGCATCTCGATACTTGGAAGGAGATCTACCCTTTGAGGACCGGCCAGATTTATGTTTGGTTACCTGAGATCCATGGGAGGAAGACGAAGCCCTAGAAGATGTCGATGCCACAGATGCTGCATCGGAGGGAAAAAGGGTGCTAAGCTTAGCAGCTCGGTTCTGCCGACCCCTCTTCGACATCATCCCACAGGCAACACACTCCGAGATGGAGTGGTCAGGGCCTAAACATTTAAGGCACCACTCGTGAGTGTCGGTGACGGAGATGGTACCGCCACACTTTGAACACTTTTTGAAACCCGAAGCGGTAATTTCCATGTTGAGGAAAAATTTGGGCCTAGTGTCCAAAATGCCGCATGGCGCCTGAAAGGAAAAAGGCTGGAAAAGCCAGAAAAAAGATTAGAATTCTTTTTTTTTTTTAAAAGAAAGAACCGGCGGTAACGGTATAGCGTCGAGAAGGCAGACACTACCACAAAAAAGAATGAAAAATACAGGATAATTTCTGCGGTGACAGGAAAACAACCTGCTGGCTCTGCGGAAAACGAAGAACTGGAGAGAGGCAGTTGGGAAAGGCGGGAAGGCAGCACGCAGGCGCTGTGGGATGCTCCCAAAAGCTTTCTAATTGGACGCTGGGGAGCGTTCCCGCACAGGCTCAGTCGGTACCGATGATACCCATATGTGAAGACTACATTCCTGCTTGTTCCTGGAGATAATATTTTTTCACTCAACACGTAATTTTACTCTGGAATTCGTTACCGGAGGATGTAGTAGAAACTGTTAGATTTCTTATTCCGAGCGGGGATGACTAAGTCTTTTGCACCACCCCGATATTCCTCCACCACACCCCCTACCTATTTAGACGTCCCTATGCCAGAGATATTTAAACGTCTCTGTCATATCTCTTCTCTCCTGCCTTTCCTCTATACATATCGAGATCTGTACATCTATTCCCATATGCCTTATGACAAACACCACTGACGATTTTAGTAGCCACCTTCTGGACTGACTCCATGCTGTTTAGATTCTTTTGAAGGTGTAGTCTCCAGAATTGTACACAGTAGTCCAAATGAGGTCTTACTAGAGACTTTTACAAAGACACCACAACCTCCTTTTTCCTGCTGGCCATTCCTCTCCCTATGCACCCAAGCATTCTTCCATCTTTTGCAGTCACCTTTTCTGTTTGGCTACTCCAGCCAATCCTGAAGAAATTCAAAGTCATATTTTGCTGCGTTCATGAGTGGTTTGCTCTTTTTCAACTTTAGCTTGAGTTTGCATACTAGTAGTTGATGATCTGTACCACAGTCAGCTCCAGGTTTTGTCTTTGCTGATGTTACAGAACTTTTCCATCGTTGACTTCCACAGATATAGTCAATTTGATTTTTATACAAACCATTGGGTGAAGTCCATGTGTACAATTGCCGCTTGTGTTGCTGGGATTGGCGTTGTAAATGAACTGCCTTCTCTAAAACTTTTGCCATAAAAGGTAAACTAGAGATTGGCCTGAAAAAACTTGGTTTGGAAATGTCAAGCTTTTTATCTTGAAAAAGAGGACGAATAGAAGCACTTTTTAAACTGTCAGGAATGTATCCTTGTTCGAGAGATGAATTAAATTCAACATATAAGGAGCAAGACAATCACGAGATAAATAAATCCAAGTGGAAGGTCAAGGATATAATGCAGAAGTGGTAACATTTAAAGATTTGATTATATCGGGGGGGGGGGGGCGCGGAGCCAGCGTGAAGCCGGCATGGCGGTGTAAGAGTTTCTCTCCTGGGCCCCGCTGATTAAATCTGGAGCGCCATCGGTCATAGCATCTCCCCAGCTGGTGAAATCGCTGGAGCTGAGCTGGAGGATGTCCGGGGGCAAGCAAACGCGCCTAGAATTTGCTTCTGCGGCGGCGACAGGCTCCAAAAGATCCAAGACGGATCAGCTCTCGCCGCATAAAATGGCGCCTCCGCAGGAAGCTCCGACCAAGCTGCAGCAGCTTTTCAAGGAGGTGAGAGCCATTCGGAACCGCGTGGATTCTAACAGGGAATCATTAGTGGAATTGCAGTCTGACATGAAGGACCTGAGCTCGCAAATCCAGTCTCTATCTACCAGGGTGGAAAAGGTGGAAGCTATGGCGGTAGGGCACGAGGAGAAGATCAAGCGCATGGCCTCTGCTGCACATAAGTTGGACTGGCTGGAAAGGAGCCTAGAAGACATGGGCAACAGGGCCAGGCGTAATAATATCCGAATAGTCGGGCTTGGCAAAGGTGCAGAAGGGGGCGACCCTATCAGATTCTTGGAAGACTTCCTACCAAGGCAGCTAAAAATTGAATTTACTCGCCCGTTGGAAATCGAAAGGGCGCACCGAATTCCGACCTCGCCCAACTTACATAGTAAGCGCCCTCGACCCTTAATCATGTGCCTTCTACCTAGGGGGCAAGAGACCTGTGAAACTTTTTTCAATAGGTGTAAACATCAGGTGGCAGATCAAAAGGCCATTTTGAAAGACTCAGCCAAGAAAGGACTGTTAATCATCCAGGAAGTTGGTCACAGCTTACCTCAGCAGCACAGGCATAAATAGCTCAACCAGAGCTCTGTGAGCCTCAGTCTTGAAAGACTAGAAAAGGGGACTGTTACTTCTGGAGAGAGATCTGCAACTGAGCATATACTTCTAGGAATTTTCTGAAAGGAATTCTTTTTATTAAAGCTAATTAATCTGTGAACCCACTATTTTTTGTTAAATCAGTCAGGGCCTAGTAGCAGCAGTTTAAGTTTACATTTCAAACACAGAAGAGAGCTTTCTGGTTAAATTTAGAACCCAGCAGAGAGCTTGTAGTTTAAATTTCATAATAAGTTAGAGCCTAGCAGCAGCAAAGAGCTATAATTTAAATCAAATAAGAACGTAGCTTACCTCAGCAGCACAGGACAGGGCACTGTGTAGCAGCCCTCTTTTAATAAGTATTATTTCCCTCCCTCCCTCCCCACGCCCACCCACCCCTGGGATAATTGTAGCTTTATAGGTACATACACATATTAACAGACAGGAGGTGCTCTCAGGTGAAGCTCGTTACCCAAATCAGTCATACACTAAGGACCTGAGATTAATTAAGCTTCAGGTGAACAAGGTATATTAATCGTATTACGTACAGTTTTATTGGCAACCCTTAGTAAGTAAAGAACTTAAAGATCTAAACAAAAACTTAAAACTAAGATGCAGAAAGCAGTCCAGCAATGAGATGGGGGCTTTCCAGTCTTTTGCATTGAGTGTCACATGTATGATTTTCTCCCACTTGGTGAGAGGTCTTACGTGTGCACTAGGTGCAAGGAGCTCTTTGCTCTCAGGGAACAAGTCCGTTCTCTAGAGGCTAGAGTAGCAGACTTGGAAAACATGAGACAGAGAGGTACATAGACGAGACCTACAGGGATATAGTCCTGACGTCACACCTCCAGTTGGCAGCATCCGTGTTGCCATGGAGGAGAGAGGTCACGTGACAGGAGAGCATCACCCTGGTGTGGCAGGAAGTGATCCTGTAACTAGGACCTGTCCTCCAGGTGATGTAAAACCCTCTCGCACCGAGGAAGTTTCTCCAGGGCCATGTGCCCATGAGGGAAGGGTTAGGACAGCCGTTATAGTTGGTGATTCGATCATTAGGCATGTAGATAGCTGGGTGGCTGGTGGACGTGAGGATCGCCTGGTAACATGCCTGCCTGGTGCGAAGGTAGCGGACCACATGCACCACCTAGATAAGGTCTTAGATAGTGCTGGGGAGGAGTCTGCTGTCTTGGTACATGTCGGTACCAATGACATATGAAAATGTGGTAGGGAGGTTCTGGAGGCTAAATTTAGGCTTTTAGGTAGGAAGTTGAAATCCAGAACTTCCAGGGTAGCGTTCACCGAAATGCTTCCCGTTCCACGTACAGGACCCAAAAGGCAGGCAGAGCTCCGGAGTCTCAATGCGTGGATGAGACAATGGTGCAGAGATGAGGGTTTTGGATTTGTTAGGAACTGGGGAACATTCTGGGGAAAGGAGGGGCTCTTCCGAAGGGATGGGCTTCACCTTAACCGGGATGGAACCAGGCTGCTGGCATTAACCTTTAAAAAGGAGATAGAACAGCTTTTAAACTAGATAATAGGGGAAAGCCGACAGTCGACCAAGAGCAGATGGTTCGGAAGAATGTATCCTTGAAGGATACTACCAAAAGCAGAGAGGTTCCAAAAAAAAGCAAAGTAGCCCAAATGCCCTCAAGTATGGAGCAGACAGAGCTTAAAGATCCCAAATTACCCATGTCTACCAATAGCCAAATTAATATGAATAAAATACAGTCTCTAAAATGCTTGTATGCAAATGCTAGAAGTCTAAAAAATAAGATGGGAGAGTTAGAATATATAGCACTAAATGAGAGGTTAGATATGATTGGAATATCAGAGACATGGTGGAAGGAGGACAACCAGTGGGACACTGTGATACTTGGGTACAAACTATATTGTAATGATAGAGCTGATCAAATTGGTGGAGGGGTTGCGCTCTATGTTAGAGAGGGTATTGAGTCAGAAAGGATTAAAGTTTTGCAGGAAACAAAATTTGCTGTAGAATCTCTATGGATTGAAATTCCATGTAAAAAGGGGAAGGCGATGGCAGTGGGGGTGTACTATAGACCACCGGGCCAGAATGAACAAATGGATGATGAAATGCTCAAAGAAATCAAGGAAGCTAACAAAAGTTACAGCGCAGTAATAATAATGGGTGATTTCAATTACCCCGGTATCGACTGGGTCAGTGTCACGGCAGGACATGCTAGGGAGATAACGTTCCTAGATGACATAAATGACTGCTTCTTGGAGCAGCTGGTTCATGAACCGACCAGAGGGGAAGCCATATTAGACCTGGTCCTTAGTGGAACACCAGATCTAGTGCAAGAGATAAGGGTGTTGGGGCCACTTGGCAATAGTGATCATAGCATGATCACCTTTGATTTAATTAGTGGAGGAGGGATAGTATGGAAATCCACAGTACTACCTTTTAACTTTCGAAAGGGAGACTATGATAAAATGAGGAAAATTGTTAAGAAAAAACTAAAAGGAGCAGTTGCAAAGGTTAAAGACTTACATCAAGCTTGGGTGTTGTTGAAAAATACTATCTTGGCAGCCCAGACCAGCTGTATTCCACGCTTTAAGAATAGTGGAAGGAAGTCCAAAAAACTGCCAGCATGGTTTAAAGGTGAGGTCAGAGAGGCTGCTGTTGCCAAAAAAGCATCTTTCAGGAAATGGAAAAAAAGAGCCAAACGACGAAACCTGGAAACAGCACAAGCACTGGCAAATCAAATGCAAGGCACTGATAAAGCAGGCAAAGAGAGAATTTGAGAAGAAGCTTGCTGTGGAAGCAAAAACACGAAATAAAGATTTTTTTCAAGTACATTCGCAGCAAAAAACCTGTGAGAGAGTCAGTTGGTCCATTAGATGATAGAGGAGTTAAAGGGGCACTAAGAGGCGACAAGGCGATAGCGGAGAGACTGAATGAATTCTTTGCTTCGGTCTTTACTGAGGAAGATGTAGGGATGTTACCCATGACTGAAGTGGTATTTAAAGGTGCGGAAGAATTAAAGGAAATATCGATACATCGGGAAGATGTATTACAACTATTAGATAAACTAAAGAGTAGCAAATCACCTGGGCCAGATGGTATACATCCAAGGGTGCTGAAAGAACTGAAATATGAGATTGCAGACCTGCTATTAGTAATCTGTGAACTATCATTAAAATCATCTCTAATACCTGAAGATTGGAGGACCGCCAATGTAACACCAATTTTTAAAAAGGGTTCCAGGGGTGATCTGGGAAACTACAGACCGGTGAGCCTCACGTCAGTACCGGGAAAAATGGTAGAACCCATCAAAGAATAAAATTACTCAGCATGTAGATAGTCATGGCCTAATGGGAGACAGCCAACATGGCTTTAGACAAGGAAGATCTTGTCTTACTAATCTGTTATGTTTTTTTGAAAGTGTGAATAAACAGGTGGACAAAGGTGAGTCGGTTGATATAGTGTATCTGGACTTTCAGAAAGCCTTTGACAAGGTCCCTCATCAGAGACTTTTGGCAAAACTAAAGAGTCATGGGATAGGAGGCAGTGTACTACTGTGGATCAAGAACTGGTCAAGAGATAGAAAGCAGAGGGTTGGGCTAAATGGCCAATTTTCCCAATGGAGAAAGGTGAATAGTGGTGTACCCCAGGGATCTGTGCTGGGTCCGCTGCTTTTTGACATATTCATAAATGACCTGGAAAGTGGAATAACGAGTGAGGTTATCAAATTTGCAGATGACACAAAACTATTTAAAGTTGTTAAAACATGTTAAGGTAGTGACTAACACCAATGTACCACTTGACCCTGACTTTCTCGTTCTACGTTCATCCCCGGTATCTCTTAGCTCTCCAGACCGGACACCACCTTCTCCTCCAGTTTATGAATCTCCACCTTTGTCTGCTCCTCTGGGCACTCAATTTCAGCAGAGTACCCCGATTGATGTTGGGGAAAAGCTGAAACCAGTGGTATGGGTTACTGTTACAGACGAAGCCAGGGTGATCTCAGATGATCAGGTTACCCTGGCAGATATCTGGAAAGCGGTAACCCGTATTGAGAACACCTTGGTACCCACTGTAATACAGCTTTGTGGTTTCTCTTCTGAGATTACCACTAGGCTGTCTGAAGTAGATGAAAAGGTTGAGAATATTTCTAAACAGGTTGCTAAGTGTGAAACCCAGTGTCAGACCCTTGCAGCTGTTAATTCTTCCCATATAAAGGGAAGTTTGTATGTGCACAACAAGATGGAGCAATATGACAATATGTTTCGAGCAAAAAATGTTAGATTGCTGAATTTTCCTTTTTCTCATTTTCTTTCTGCTGAAATCTTGTTGAGAAAGTATTTCAAAGAGGTCTTGGGGTTGGCTTCGGCGGACTCCATTGCCCTCTCTAAGTTATATTACCTTACTGGTAAGAGGTTAGCTACGGGTTCTCTGGTGGGGTTTGATGAGGTTAAGGGCATGGAGGCCCTGGACCTTACCAAATTCCTAGAGGACTCAAGAGATAATATTTCCTCAAGAGCCACTTTGGTGGTTTCTTTTCTTTCAGACCAGGATAGAATGATGGTTTTTCGTAGTTATTTTAAAAATATGTCTGCTCTGTTTTGTGGCGCTAGGGTTCAAATGTTTCCAGATATTAGTAGAGTGACTCAGACTAGGAGACAGGCCTTTTCTGGCTCTTAAACCTAGACTGCTTGCTATCTCTGCTACTTTTTTTCTTAGATACCCTTGTAAATGTTTGGTTTTGTATCAAGGTTCAAAGTTTGTTTTTCTTGATCCTTCTCAGCTTGAGGTATTTCTTGCTGACAAGGAACGACTGGGTAATTAGTAACTGGAGGTGGGTGGGTTAAGTTAGTAAGCTGCCTGATAAATTAGAGTTGGCTCTATTTGTTTTGTGCTGACTTATTTTTCTTTTAAGTATCTCCCCAGATTGTGGGCTATGATGATGTATTGCCACTAATTGTGTATTTCGGTAATTATCTGTATTATTTTGCCTTTAAGAAACATTCATGGTTTCTTTATGCTTGCTTTGTAAGTTGTTTGAAATTTCAAATAAAAATAAAATTTAAAAAAAAAAAAAAAAAAAAAAAGTTGTTAAAACCCAAGAGGATTTTGGAAAATTGCAAGAGGATCTTGATAAATTAGAAGACTGGGCAACAAAATGGCAGATGAAATTTAATGTGGACAAGTGCAAAGTTATGCACCTAGGGAAGAACAACCCAAACTATGGTTACACGATGCAAGGTTCCACATTAGGAACCACCACCCAGGAAAAAGATATAGGCATCATCGTGGATACCATGTTAAAACCCTCGGCCCAGTGTGCAGCGGCGGCCAAGAGAGCAAATAGAATGCTAGGTATGATAAGGAAAGGAATGGAAAATAAAACAAAAGATATTATAATGCCTCTATATCGTTCCATGGTGAGACTGCACCTTGAATATTGTGTGCAATTCTGGTCGCCGTATCTTAAAAAAGATATAGCGATTTTAGAAAAGGCTCAGAGAAGAGCCACCAAAATGGTAAAGGGGATGGAAGGATACTCCTATGAAGAAAGGCTAAAAAGGTTAGGGCTCTTTAACCTGGAAAAGAGACGGCTGAGGGGAGATATGATAGAAGTCTATAAATTAATGAACGGAGTAGAACGGGTAAACGTAGATTGATTGTTTAAGTTATCAGAATATAGAAAGACTAGGGGACATGCAATGAAGCTACAGGGTAAACTATTTAAGACTAATAAAAGAAAATATTTTTTCACTCAACGTGTAATCAAACTCTGGAATTTGTTATCGGAGGATGTAGTAAAGGCTGTTAGTGTAGCTGGGTTTAAAAAAGGTTTGGACAAGTTCCTGGAGGAAAGGTCCATAAACCATTATTAAGAAGGGACCCAGGATATCAATGCTTGACCCAATACAAGTATTGCGGAACCTGTGTCTTTTGGGGAAACTGCTAGGTACGTATGACCTAGATTGGCCACTGCTGGAAACAGGATACTGGGCTTGATGGACCTTGGTCTGACCCAGTATGGCATATCTTATGTTCTTATGCATACTAAGACACCAACAGGTCACTCAGATCTTTGCGGCTGCTAAAGCGTCTCAGCCACTTCAATATGAGGGGCAGAAAATTGCCTTCTATGCTGACTTTTGTAAGAGTACGGTGTCTTTATCTTTATTTGTTTCTTTATATACCGCCCACACTATGGGTACCAGAGCGGTTTACAATAGGCAAAAAACAAGGGTCAGAACAAAATCGCTGCAGGAGGAAGAGGGATAGAGGAAACAGAACTCCATTAATGTGATAGGAAAGGGACAGAGGTAGAGAAAGAGAGAGAGTATATGAGTGGGTCGAGGTCAGACAAACTGAGGTAGACGAGACAGGCCTAAAGAGGGGCTGTGGGGATGGAAGAGGGGGGTGGGAGATCGTAGGCCAAACAGAAAAGGTAGGTCTTTAATCCGGTTTTGAATTTGCTAAAGAATAGTTCAAGACAGAGGGCAGGGGGAAGCGAGTTCCAGAGCCTGGGGCCAAGGAAGAAAAAGGCAGAGGAGCAGGTGGATTCAAGGTGGGCAGAGGCTGGAGAGGGAAGAAACATACGGTTGGCATGGATAGAATGAAGGGAACGTTGGGGGACATGAAGACGAATCAGGTCAGAGATAGTGAGGGACACCAGTGTGTATTGCCTTATGGACGAACATGAGGACTTTAAACTGAATCCGGTAAGAGATAGGAAGCCAGTGAAGACCGATAAGAAGGGGAGTGATGTGGTCGTAGCGGGAAGCATGAGTGAGAAGCCGAGCTGCGGTGTTTTGAATAAGCTGCAGCCTCCGGACTTGATATTGGGGGAGGCCAGCAAAGCAGATGTTGCAGTAGTCTAAGCGAGAAAAAGTAAGGGAAAGGAGTAGTGTGGTCAATGAGGAGACGGAGAGAAGGGGACGAAGGGCAAGCAGCTGTCTAAGGGAGAAGAAAGAACATTGGACTACAGAAGAAATATGTTCGTGGAAGGAGAGCTGAATCAAGGACAACCCCGAGGTAGCGCAAGGAGGGGACAATGGGGATGGGGGAGGAAGAGAGCAGGGGGGAAATAGATGTTATAGGTCCACCGAGGGTGAACCAGATGGCCTGAGTCTTAGAGGGGTTGAGATGAAGAAAGTTGGTGGACATCCAAGAGGCAATGGAGGAGAGACAGGAGTTGAGAGGACAGAGATCAGGCGAGAGCGGGCTGGTGTGATAGAGGAGGAGAATATCATCCGCGTAGTAATAAGCAGAAACACCAAATTGCTGCACCAAAAGAGTGAGGGGGGCAAGGAAAGCGTTAAACAAAAGAGGGGCCAAAACAGAACCCTGAGGAACTCTACAGGTAAGTGGGTGAGTGGGAGAGGAAGAGGAACCAGAGATGACAGAGAAAGATCTATTAGTCAGAAAAGAATGGAACCAATGGAGAACAGAGCCAGAGATCCCAGTGTTGTGGAGACGAGAAAACAAAGTGCGATGGTTGACGAGATCGAAAGCAGAGGAGAGGTCGAGGGAAACAGCAATAGAAACAGAACCACAATCGTGTGCAGAGTGAAGTTCGTTCATAACAGAAAGAAGAATAGATTCTGTGCTGTGCCCAGGGCAGAAGCCAGACTGACGGGGGTGAAGGGAAAGGGTAGCATCAAGGTGAGAAGAAAGCTGAACAAAGACCAATTTTTCCAAAAGTTTGGAGAGAAAAGGGAGGTTGGAGATCGGATGCCAGTTAGCAGGGACGGAGGGATCCAAGGTGGGTTTTTTTGAGGATAGGCCTGATCAAAGCATGCTTCCAGAGAGAAGGGAAAGAGCCAGTGAGGAGACTAGAGTTAAACATGGAAAGGATGAGGGGAACAAGGGCCAAAGACGACTCGGGGAGCCAGGTGGAAGGGATGGGATCAGAGGGGCAAGTTGTCTTACGGGTGGAAGCAAGAGTCTTGGTCAGCTCTAGGATGGTGATGGGACAGAAAGAGGACCAACGATGAGAAAAAATTTGGCAGGCATGATCAGGGGAGGGGGAGGCTGGTAGGGAGATGGAAGAGGAAGGGGAGAGAGGAGGGGGGCAAGAGGAGAAGGAGGAACGCAGGGTAAGGACCTTATCAGTGAAATGTAAAGCAAGAGGGGCGGGGTCTGGAGTAGGCTGGGGAATAGCTACGGAAGTAGAGGACCGGGGGTTAGAGAGGGAATGTACAATAGAGTAGAGCTGGCGAGAAGAGCTAGAGGCAGAGGAAATGCGATTGGAAAAGTAGGCACATTTGCTGGACTGCAAGAGAGAGCGGTAATGGCGATGATATGCGTGATAATGGGCGAGAGCAGTAGGAGAAGGGTGCTTATGCCAGAGGCATTCAGCCCGACGGAGGTGAGAGCAGTGAAGACGGAGACCAGGGTGATACCAAGGGTGAGAACGGGGAAGGTGTTTGCTGGAGAGGGACTGAAGAGGGGCAAGATTGTTCAGGGTGGTTGAAAGAGTGGAATTCCAGAGCTGGGCTTGGGAGTTGGGGGAGAGAAAATGAAAGTCAGTAGGGAAAAGAGTATCAGAGGGAGGGAAACGTGAGAGAGTTGAGGCAGTGACACGACGGACCTGGGGTGGAGGAGATCCAGAGGCGAGGGAATGGGAAGGAGAAGGGGAGGGGGTTTGGAAGGAAAAGAAGAGACAGTGATGGTCGGACCAGGGGACTGGAAGAGAGCAAAAAGCACGAGGGGCAAAAGGGGAGGTCTGGGGAGATAAAACCAAGTCAAGGGTATGACCGGCCGAATGAGTGGGAAGAAAGACATGTTGCTGAAGGGAGAGGTCAGCAATATGCATGAGAAAAGAGGAGAGGCGGAGGCAGTTCCTAGCTCTACGGCCCAGACTACAGCGCCTGCAGGCAAGGTATGGCCTGTTTAGCCCCGCAAGATTCAAAGTGACTCTAAACAACGCAACTAAGTCATTCGAGGACCCTGCCGTCCTGCAGCAGTTCATCAAGGATCAAGAGGCACTCCTGATGCAACAAGGATGAGTTGGTCCTAGCGTCAAGCCTACTGTCGGACCTAATCGAGGCCGGGGAAGATTGTGGCAAATGACGGCGTGAGCGTTCAGTTGCTCACGAGTCTATAGCTGCTTTTTGCATGGACGGTTGCTTAAGGGGGTTATTATGATCTGTATTCGGGCAGGCTGGGTGGCCGGGAGTAGCATTTGTAATATGGGGGCCCGGGCTGCTCCATGCTGTAATAGTGTTTCCACTGCCTTACCCATTTTCTTTCTTTTTTTTATTGTCTTGGGTTGGGGATATGGCTCTCTGGGTTATAATGTCATGGGATGTTGTTCTGTCCACTGCTGACCGCATGTGTAACAAAGACTCGGTGTTGAAATGGCTAAAGGGTTGAAGATCTTGTCACTGAATGTGAAGGGACTTAAGTCACCGATAAAAAGAAAGAAGATCTTAGCATATTGTAAAAGGCAGCATGCAGATATCATTCTAATGCAGGAAACCCACCTCTCTTTGCTGGAGACTGGTAAGTTGGAGGATAAGCATTATTGCTTAGCGGGATCTTCTCCTGCGGTCCATAAGAAAAATGGTGTAGCCACCTTGATGAGCACTTCATTGGGCCTCCAGCTTGTAAACTCCAGCAATGACGAGGCGGGGAGGTGGGCTAAATCTCATGTAATGGTTGGCAATGTGCTTTTGACAATCATAAATATATATGGTCCCAATATTGATGGCCCCAATTTTTTTTGTAATTTAAACGGTATTGTTCAGGAAGACAGCGAGGCCTTAACAATTTTGGGTGGTGACTTTAATCTGGTGAGAGACCCCCTTCTGGATAGGAATCCTGGCAGGGTTGAACGCCCCTCCTGCGCGAGCACTGCGCTCACAGCACTTATAGATTCTTGTGGGCTAGTGGATATATGGAGGCTACTCCATCCGAGTGAAAAAGACTACTCCTATTTCTCCCCTATGCACAACTCGTCGTCCCGCATAGATTTCCTTTTAATCTCTAAGCCCTTAGTTTCAGGTAGCTGCATAGCGACGATCTTAGGCAGGACGGTCTCCGATCATGCTGCCATAACATTGGAGATAGAGGTTGTGGATGTGGAGAGACCCTGCCAGGCTTGGTCTTTTAATAGAACGTGGTTGGCGGAGCCCGTTTTTCAGGAGGAGGTGAGATCTGGTATCGCCTCCTATTTTAGCAGCAATAAATTAGGTGACACAGCTAGCTGGGCTTGGTGGGAGGCCTTTAAGGCCTCGCTGCGCGCAACGATCACCAGCTTTAAAATTAAGGAGTCTAAAAAGCGGAAGGCCCAACTGTTAGCCTTAGACAAGCAAATCCGAATGGGTGAAAGGTTGTGGATTAAACATCCTGTGCCAGGAATTTTGCTGTGGCTGCAAAGATTATGATTTCAGTATAACGAATTGCTTACTCTGACGTTGAGCAAATAATGCTGAAGCAATCAGCCAGGTTTCATGTAGAGCAGAACAAAGCTGGTAAACTCCTGGCAAATACAGTGCGGGAGAAGCAAGCTAAATATAGAACTGCTTCTATCTTAGCTGGAAGTCAAGAGTGTATAACTAACAGTGAGCAGATAGTGGGCGAATTTTCCAAATTCTATGGTAACTTATATACCTCTGAGATGACGGCGGATGCTAATGAATTTACCAGTTTTGTTGAGAACCTGGCTCACCTCATATTAGAGGAGTGTCAGGCCCAGACCATTGGCAAACCCTTTTCGGGTGATGAGCTTTGTATGGTAATTAATGCCATGCCCTCGGGGAAGGCGGCCGGGCCGGACGGTCTCCCATCTGAATTTTACAAAGTCTTTAGTAAGGAGCTGATCCCTTTTCTACTGCTGTATTTCAGGGAGTTAGAGAAAGCTCAGGGGCAGACAGGCAGTTTCTCTGACGCCACAATAATTGTCCTGGAGAAGTCAGGTAAAGACCCTAAGTACGTTGCAAATTACAGGCCTATCTCTCTTTTGAATGCTGACTATAAGATCTATGCGAGCGTTCTGGCGAGGAGATTAGCCTCGGTAGTTGGGGAGTTGGTTCATCCAGATCAGTGTGGGTTCTTGCCGGGGAGGTCTACCGCGGATAATGCTCGTCTTCTTTGTAATCTGTTAGAGAGGGCGTCGGCGGACTCCTGTCCGTATGTTGCCCTCTCCCTTGATGCCGAGAAGGCGTTTGACAGATTAGAGTGGCCATTCCAGTTCTTTATTTTGCAGTGGTTTGGGCTAGGCGATGGTTTTATAAACAAGGTTAGGGTGCTCTATACTAGAGCGTCCGCCAGTATTTATGCTAATGGCATCCTCTCACGCTCCTTCTCTCTACACAGAGGCACCAGACAGGGCTGCCCCCTTTCCCCCCTGCTGTTTAATCTGGCCTTAGAGCCCTTGGCCATTGTGGTTCGGCATCATAAGGACATTAGAGGCGTTAAAGTTGGGAACCTGCAAGTAAAACTGTTTGCATATGTGGACAACTTACTCCTTTTTACGCAGCCTTCCAAAGTCCCACACGTACTAACCCTGATAGATACCTATTCCAGAGTCTCTGGGTACAAGATCAATTGGTCTAAATCTGTGCCGTTCCCACTCAATTGTTCCGCCAACTCAGCAGGGATGGCACCATTTCCTTTTAAGTGGGAGGCGAGTAGTATTAAGTACTTGGGGGCATGGTACAATGCCTCCGTTGACGATATGATCCAAAAGAATGTCGAAGAGCTTCTGTATCTGATTCGGCAAAAGTCTTTAGCCTGGTCCCCCCTCCATCTCTCATGGTGGGGCAGACTAGAGGTTATTAAAATGTCCCTAGCTGCAAAGATTAATTACGTGTTAGGCATGCTCCCCTTCACGATCCCGTCTATAGCATACAGAAAGATTGAGAGAAGTCTTATAGACTTCTTGTGGAATGGCCAACAACCACGGATTGCCACAAAAAATTGAAAGCACCCAAGGAAATGGGAGGGGTCCACTTCCCTGATTTCTACTGGTATCACCAGGCCCTTTTAGTCAAGCAAGGAACGTTGTGGCTGGCTCCCAGGGGTCAAGAACAGCGACCCACTTGGTTGGAGTTAGAGGCTCGCATAGCTGCCCCATACCCCCTGGTTCACATGTTGGGCTCTATGCACCCAGAATGGACCCTTGTCGGACGGGTTATCAGGGCGACGCAGGATGCTTTTCTCGCTCTTGCTCGGATGGTATCTAAGGATGATCCGCCCTCGGGACAGACTCCGCTTTGGTGGAATCCTCGGTTTAAAATCTGAGGGCACATGTTTGCTTGGAGGAAATGGCAGGAGTGTGGGATTTGGACTCTCAGGCAATTAGTGGGGAATAAAGGATGGAAAGATTTTGCCTCGTTACAAGGGGCGTTCTCTCTGCCAGGATCCTGTTATTTTAAATGGGTTCAACTTAAGCACTGTATTATAGCATCCAACATAAAGTTATCTGAGCTAGCTACAGAGGGGGCTTTACTTAAAGGGATTCAGGATATCAGTGGGCATAGGGGGGCCACCTCCAAGCTTTATGCCTTGTGGAGAGATCATGCCTCCAGTAGACTGGCAGGGCCGATTGGGGTCTGGGAGTTTGAAATTTCCCGCCAAATTCCCCGTGCTTTTTGGAAAACTCTTTGGGGCCCTATTTCCAGAACATCCAGGTCGGCGGCGACCACGCAATCGTTGTACTTTTTCATGCATAGGGCCTTTATCACCCCGACAAAATTGGCTAAATGGGACAAGGGCTACTAGGGCAAGTGTTGGTCTTGCCAGAAAGAGGCTGGTACTTTTCTACATATGTTGATTACCCCCTTGTACAGAGGTTTTGGAGGCAAGTGTGGGCAAAAGTTCAAACAATCCTGCATTTCTCTACAGATCTGGCAAGGAGCACGATCTTCTTACGGTCTCTGGAGGTATTTCCCGGTAGGGGTGGGGAGAAAGCGATAGCCATCATGAAGTTTAATAGGAAACCTATTAAGATGATCCTGTGGAACTGGAAAAACTTCCAGAACCTGAGCTTGGATGGATGGTGGAACTTAGTCTGTCATCATTCAAAGCTTGAGAGAATCTATAGCAAACTCCATCACCCTGATAAAATAGAGTTAAATTTTAGAAGGTGGGCTTTATTAGATCAATATATTGCTCGCGCTCATGTTACTTAGTGGGGATTGACCCTGGAACGCGACACTCCCTTGAACTGTTTCACCTTATGCTGTGTGTCTTGGGAGGTTGGTGTGGGATTTTCATACTCACTCCCAGAGAGCCGGGGTGGGGGGCGGGGGTGTTATGGTATTTTGTTGGATTAGGTTTTGATGTATGATTTTTAAAAGCAGAAATAAAGAATTAAAACAAAAAGATTTGATTATATCATCCAATTGTCTAATGTTAATGGTAGAAAATTTATTCCACTCTTGAATAAAAGGATAACTAGAAGAATGATATAGATAAGATGAAGATTTATAAATGCCTAATTTTTCCTTATAAAATTCAGCCATTTCAAAAGCATTTGGAGCAAGCGTAAGATTTAACTCCTTTGATGTAAATGTTAAATTTTTTACCATGTCGAACAGTTCTCTAGGCTTATTTAAAGCATTCATAATTTAGTATGGTAATCACGTTTCTTTTTATTTAATAATGCTTTGTAATCTTCGAGAAAGATAAGAAAAGATGTTTTATCTAAAAGGTTCCTATGACTTCTCCATTTCCTTTCTAATCTTCTACATTTTCTTTTTAGTATACACACATTTATTTATTTATTTACATTCTCTTATATACCGCGCTATTCTGCATCAGTGCGGTTTACACTGAACAAACTGAAATTACATTGAACAGGGCATTATAACTTGGAGATAACTATTTTACAGGGAACATGGGCTGTGGAGGGTTAAGTGGCTTGCCCAAGACCACAAGGAGCACCTGTGGGACTAGAAACCCCAGTCCTTCCGGCCCAAGGCTGCTGTCCTCTAGTGGGATTTGAACATCCTTAGAATAGCAAACAGCTCCAACTCTTGCGTGAAGTTTATGAGTTAAGATGTTATTAGAAACTGAAGAGGCTAGAGACAACGAAGAATTCCATGTATTAATGATACATTCAGTATCGTTAGAAACAATTTTAAATTGAGGAAGAATTTCTTTCAAAAAATGATCTTTATCAAATTTACAAAACTTTTTACTTTGATAAATAAATTGATTTGTGTTTGGCCTAGTAGGAAGATAGTTAATGTTAAAATGGATAATATGATGATTTGACCAAAGAATGTGAATTATGTTTAAGTTTGGATCAGATGTGCTGCAAGACATTTCTTGAAAGATAAATATAAGGTCTAAAATGTTTCCTTTAACATGAGTTGGTTGCTGAACTATCTGTTTAAAATCCATGGCATCCATTGAACATCCATATTTAGAAAAATATCATATAAGCCTTTAGAAAGTTGTAATTCCTTCTTTGTTAGAATAGTTACACCACCACCTCTTTAATCTTTGGCAATTAAATATATCATAACCCGAGGGTTTTAATTGATTGATTAAAATTGTATCATTAGTTGTAAACCATGATTCAGTTATAAATAGAATATCTAATTTATTATCCGTAATGAGATCTTTAATCAGAGGTAATTTATTTCTAACTGATCTTGGATTTATGAGTGAGCATTTTAAATGTGGAAGTAAAGTATTTCATTTAGGTCTAGAAAGAATTACTTAAGAACATAAGATATGCCATTCTGGGTCAAACCAAGGTCCATCAAGCCCAGTATCCTGTTTCCAACAGTCGCCAATCTAGGTCATACGTACCTAGCAGTTTCCCCAAAAGACACAGCTTCCGCAATGCTTGCACTGGGTCAAGCATTGATATCCTGGGTCCCTTCTTAATAATGGTTTATGGACCTTTCCTCCAGGAACTTGTCCAAACCTTTTTTAAACCCAGCTACACTAACAGCCTTTACTACATCCTCCGGTAACAAATTCCAGAGTTTGATTACACGTTGAGTGAAAAAATATTTTCTTTTATTAGTCTTAAATAGTTTACCCTGTAGCTTCATTGCATGTCCCCTAGTCTTTCTATATTCTGATAACGTAAACAATCGATCTACGTTTACCCGTTCCACTCCGTTCATTAATTTATAGACTTCTATCATATCTCCCCTCAGCCGTCTCTTTTCCAGGTTAAAGAGCCCTAACCTTTTTAGCCTTTCTTCATAGGAGTATCCTTCCATCCCCTTTACCATTTTGGTGGCTCTTCTCTGAACTTTTTCTAATAACTCTATATCCTTTTTAAGATACGGCGACCAGAATTGCACACAATATTCAAGGTGCGGTCTCACCATGGAATGATACAGAGGCATTATCTTTTGTTTTATTTTCCATTCCTTTCCTTATGATACCTAGCATTCTATTTGCTCTCTTGGCTGCCGCTGCACACTGGGCCAAGGGTTTTAACATGTTATCCACAATGACGCCTAAATCTTTTTCCTGGTGGTGGTTCCTAATGTGGAACCTTGCATTGTGTAACCTGTCGTGCACCGCCCTAGTGGCCAGTGGTCGTAAGGGTAGGTGGGACACAAAAATTATTTTATTATGAGAGGAGGGTCTTTTAAGAGCCAGGTGTAACCTGGTCTTAGCAGTTCAGCTCCTAAGAAAAAATGTGAATGCAGAGTAGAGGGTTAACAAGGCATTTATTTCCCTTTACGCATAAGATTCAGCTGGGTTACAACCTAAAGAAAAAGTCCTTAACTTCAGGAATTTATTTATTTATTTATTTTATTTATTTTATTAACATTTTTTATATACCGCACTATTCGTTATCAGCGCGGTTTACATGGAACAAGAAACTATGGACAATTTACATTTATCTGATTTTTACAGTTAACAGGCAAACCAACTTGGATAACAGGATAACAGGAGCAACTATTTACAAAACAACTATTTACATAACAGTGTCAGAGTCTGAATAGTGTATTGTTAATCTATTGAAGAAGTGTAAAGTGAAGTTGAGACAGGAAAGTTTACGTGGTTGGGTTGATGTTATTGATATTTGTGTGTGACTGTGTTTCTTTGTTCTCCGGGAAGTATTTGAGGAACAGGTGATGTTTCAGGGCCTTCCTGAACTGGATGAGATCAGGGATGGCCCTAATGTGTGGTGGAAGGGTGTTCCAGAGTTTTGGGGCACATAGGCTGAAGGCTCTGCTCGATGTTGTGGAGTTGTATCTTATGACTTCCTGAATGAATGAAAATGAATGAATGAAATCAACTCAGGTTAACGGAAAAACTGTTATGCTTCACAGTTGTAACAATGCTTAGCTAAGCTTTCCAGAGTAAAGCAAATGTTTCAGCACTCTTCTTCCATTTAGCAAATGAATAACATTCTGAAGATAACATATATCATTCACAGGTTTAACAGTGACTCTGCACTGCCTGAAATACACAAAGAACAGTCCATCTCTTCCTGAGATAAAAGGCTTGGCTCTACAAGTTCCACTTGCATCGGCTCAGAATTATCTCTGTCTGTATCAGTGGTTTCACTGGCTATAATTTCTGGCCAGGCCCTAGTCCTGTTCTCTGGATGTTTAAAGAGTTCCTCTAGTGTTTGCCAATGAGCATGGCCTACTCTCGGGCGTTGGCTACTTGGCTTATGAGAGGTAGCTTTGCTTTCCTTTCTCACAGGTTTAGCATTACTTTCAAAAGGCTTTTTATAAGGTAAGATTTTCTTCATAGAAACAGAGTCAGCATACTTTGGCTTCCAGCAGCATATAGAACTGGGATTTCCTCCTTCCCGTAGTTCTTCAGGAACACATTCCTCCTCTCTGTTCCACATTCCTCTGAAAGCTTCTGTTACCTTTCGGTTTAGCCCCAGGTTCCTCTGGTACAAGCATGCTTCTTTCCTTCACTCTGCTTTGCCTCCAAAAGGTGATTGTTCCTTTGCCCAGCACTAGTTTCCCAAGTGCTTCTTTCTGCTTGGTCCTTACTTGTGGTGCTTCTTTCTCGTAAACCTTCAGCTTTACCTCCAGCTCCACACCTGCAAGCGCTGCTCTGCCCTCTCCAGTCTCCAGTCTTCAGTTTATAAAGCTCTCCTGTGTTTGAGCTTTCCGGGCTGACTGTCAGGTGCTCTCGATTAGCTAAGTGTGTCCACTCAGGCTCTGTGAGTGCACGCCTGCTCCCTCTAGCTGTTCTGTGCGGATATTGCATCTTGTGCACATCTTTTTCCTCATGAAAAACAGCTTCTCCTGCATTTTTGCTTTCATCAGCCCCTGCTGCATGACAAACCATAGTTTGGGTTGTTCTTCCCTAGGTGCATAACTTTGCACTTGTCCACATTAAATTCAGAGAGTTTAATCTGAATGAGCCTTTGTTTACGCTTAAATTTATCAGAAAGTGGAAGAAAATATTTTATTTTGGTGTGCAATCATCATGAAGGATGAATGACAAGAATAGGAAAGATATGAGGAGGGTTAAATCCCATAAAAGTAGAATGGAATGGTGAATAATTAGTAGAATACATTAATATAACACTAAATAAATCCTATTAAAAAGTGAATTAAAAGGTATAATACCTTTATAAATGTATACAAAATTAAAACAAACATTTCTAATATTAAATTAAAAGGGAAATTGACAAAACAAATATGAAGGACCACGCTTAAAGGCCACGCCTAAGGGCCCTCTGGCAAGGCCCTCAGGTGCGGGCGCGCCGATGGAGCTTAGCTTATGAAGACCGTTGCAGTCTGAGGTAACAAATGGCAGCTGAGTGGGAGGGACTTGATCAGGGGTTCAAATCCCACTAGAGGACAGCAACCTTGGGCTGGAAGGACTGGGGTTTCTAGTCCCACAGGTGCTCCTTGTGGTCTTGGGCAAGCCACTTAACTATTTTACAGGGAACATGGGCAACGGCGGGTTATCTCCAGGTTATAATGTCCTGTTCAATGTAATTTCAGTTTGTTCAATGTAAACCGCCTTGATATCATGAAAGGCGGTATATAAGAAATGTAAAATAAATAAATAAATAAATAAAAGCAGCTCTGATCTCTCCCGTTGGAGCTTAGCTTATGAAGACCGTTGCAGTCTAAGGTAACAAATGGCAGCTGAGTGGGAGGAACTTGGTCATTACATTAAACAGGTACATTGACAACTTGGATTTTTCTGAGGCAATGGAGGGTTAAGTGACTTGCCCAAGGCCACAAGGAGTGCTACTGGGAACTGAACCCTGGTCTCTTGGTTCCTAAACCAGTGCTCTAACCACTATGCTACTCCTCCACTCCCATGCTTAGCATGGGTTAGGATGCCATCGGGGCGTGTTCTGGGTGTGGCCAGCAATGACAGCTATCGCATGGCATGTTACTACTAAACAGCCATTACAACTGTCGACAGCACAAACTGTTGATAGAGGTGGCATTAAATGCAGCTGCACAACTGGCAGTCCAATAGTGCAGCCAATGCCCATAGCCAGCCGAAAAAAAAAGGCAGCTATGATCATCTAGTTTCCTGTCCTGATCCTCCTCCCCTTGACAACCTGCTCCGAAGAAAACCTTCCTCCATCCGATCCCTCCCTGGATATTTCCTCCAATCTGTTTTATTTATTTGTATTTAAGCTTGCACCTTTCTAGTAGACATTCAAGGAGAGTTACATTCAGGCAGTAGTTATTTCCCTGTCCCTGGAGGACTTACAATCTAAGTTTTTACCCGAGGCAATGGAGGATTAAGTGGTTTGCCCAAATTCACAAGGACTGTCAGTGGGAACTGAACCCTGGTCTTCTCTGGTCCCAGGCTGCTCCCTAAGCACTAGGCTACTCCTCTACTCTACACCCCCCTCCAACAGACCCTTGCATAATCAAGCACTCCCCAAGATAAGCCCCCCCAACAGAAATCTCCCATCAATAGAACTGCCCTCCAAAGAACATACCCTGATCCTCTCCTTACTCCCAGTGTCCCTAGGGTCCACCCAGGAGTGTTTTTGGTCATCTACTGTACCAGAGAAGGGACAGCCCCCCTCTGCTCCTGCCCTGAATCTGCCAGTATTCAAAATGGCAATTATAACCCATAGCAGTAGTGGTACTACAGCTATATGTCAATCTGTCATGGTTTGAAGAGCATCTTGATTCAGATGCAATCTGATTTTAGCAGATGAAACAAAGTGTAGTTACTCACCTGTAACAGGTGTTTTCCAGGGACAGCAGGCATCAGTCCTCACTTATGGGTGATGACGGCACCGATGGAGCCCGCGCGGAACAATTCCCCAGATTTCAAAGAAAGCCTTTGGGATTTCTGCCATGCATGCATGGTCCTCTTCCCACCCAAGGGTGCCATATTACTCAGTCAGGTCCCTTAGCTCGAACCCTACCAAGCAGATGGCAAAGGAAGGATGAAAATCCAGCAACTCATCAGGGGAGGTGGGAGGTTAGTGAGGAATGATTCCTACTGTCCCTGGAGAACACTTGTTACAGGTGAGTAACTACGCTTTCTCCAGGAACAAGCAGGAAGTCAGTCCTCACTTATGGGACTACCCAACTACAGGCTATTGAACCTGTAACCAAAAGATACCCCCACGAGGTCGTGAGCAGAAGTCAATGCTCGAAGGAGCCCAAGTCCTCGGGTCCTCAGAGCGAAGCCCTCGGTAGCCGTGAAGAAGGGTCGGAGGGCAGGAGATGCTTATACTCAGAACAGATTATAGAGTACAGCCTGGTCAAAGTCGCTAGCCCGACAGGACTCCCTCTCCAGGCAGTAATGTGCAGTGAAGGTGTTCGCTGAAGACCAGGTCACTGCCTGCCAGATGTCCGCCAGGGGCACTGAATGCAGCGAGGCTACTGAAGCCGCTTTGGCCCAGACCCCATGTGTGGTGACTCGTCAGTCTAAAGGGGCACCTGCCTTCGCATGGGCAAAGGCGAAGCAGTCCGCCACCCAAATGGAAAGGGTGCGTTTAGTGACTGCCTGTCCCAGTCGATTGGGATCGTAGATCACAAAGAGTCGGCCAGTCTTGCGATGTGCCTGGAGCTCGAGCAAGTTTATTTGCTGTTCAGACTCCTCGGGCGACAATTGCCCCTGCGTGCACAACGCACTGCAGTGGGACCCCCATCCCAGCAGGGAGGCATCCGTGCTGTAGGGTCTGAAAAGACAACCCCCGGAGGAGGTTGTGGGGGTTTTGCCACCAGCTCAGGGACAAGCAAAGGCCATGTGAGACCCTTACGGGGTCCCTGAGGTGGCCAATGGACGGGATCCACTGGGCGCTGAGGCACCACTGAGCTCTCCGCATATGCAGGCGGGTGTGGGGAACCACATGGACAGTAGAGGCCATGTGGCCCAGGAGGCGAAGCATAGTCCGGGCCATGACCCAAGGGGTGCTCTGGACCTGAGCTGCCAGGGCACGGAGGCGGTCGGCCTGATCCGCTGGCAGAAAAGCGGTCACCTGCTGAGTGTCGAGGCGTGCACTAATGAATTCTAGGACCTGCATCTGTTCGAGGTGGGACTTGGGATAGTTGACCAAGAAACCCAGGCACTCGAGCAGGAGGATCATGTGCGACGCCGCTAGGCGGGTTTCCTCGACCAAGGATCCTCCGATGAGCCAGTCATCGAGGTAGGGGAAGACCAGTACGCCCTGACGCCTGAGGGAGGACGCGACCATGGAGAGTCACTTCGTGAACACCCATGGGACGGACGCGAGGCCGAAGGGGAGCACCCTGTACTGGAAGTGCCCCCCCTGCACCCTGAAGCGCAGGTATTACACTTGTGCTGGGGGTGGATCAAAATGTGAGCATAAGCGTCTTTTAGATCCAAGGAGCATAGCCAGTTTATGTTTATGTTTATGTTTAATTAAAATTTGATATACCGCCCACACCAAAATAGGCGTCTGGGTGGTTTACAATTAAAATTACATAGCTGCAGAAACTGGGAAAGGAACGCCATCATTAAAAACAGTAAAGAGGAAAGAAAGTATAAAACAAATAAAAACGAAGACATGACTACAAGGGTAGGTCAGAAGGAGAGCAAGAGAGAAAAGCAAACAAAAGGGCAGGCTATGGGGGGGAGGTTGAATGCCATGGTGAATAGGTGGGTTTTTAACTTTGTTTTGAAATGCTGGAGAGATGTTTCAGTGCGGAGGGAAAGAGGGAGTGAATTCCAAAGACGTGGACCCAAGAAATAAAAAGCGGAAGAACGGGTGGATTCCAGATGGGCATGCGCAGGGGGGGGGAAGGAACATGCGATTAAGATGAATGGAGCGGAGGAAACGGTAAGGAGTATGAAAGTGAACCTGATCGGCAAGATAGAGAGGAACACCTGTGAAGAGAGCCCTGTGAACGAAAACTAGGATCTTATAGTGGATACGAAAGGATACCAGTAACAAGTGTTGTTGTAGGAGGAGGGGGGTGACATGATCATACCGGGAGGCGTGAGTTAAGAGGCGGACTGCGGTATTCTGAACACGTTGGATACGAACAATTTGGGACTTTGGGAGACCTGCCAGGACGACATTGCAATAGTCGAGCCTGGATATGACTAA